>OX090898.1:1937683-2677683 GCA_944319695.1 Tiphia femorata
AGAGAGAGAGAGAGAGAGAGAGAGAGAGAGGAGGTGACGTGACGCAGCAAAAATTTTAACGCTCCGATTTTGAAATATAAAAGCACTGTGACTATTGCTTTCAAGGGGGTTAGAGAGGTTTGCAATTTCAAAAATTAACTCGCGTTTAATTGTTTGTAACGAGACCTCGCATAAATATAAAGCTTTGTTATTTTACAGGGTGTTACTTACAACATTATAAAATAAGAAAATCCATTCCAAGCCATTCCCTGGTCAATAATATCGGCGTTGCAATATAATCAGGCAAATGGTTAAATGTACGGTTTTGCCACGATTTCAGTCGAACGGATGAACATTTTGGGAAGCCCAAAGACGATTTCTTATCCTTAGGCTTCCTTCTATTTATTAGGCACGACCGTAAAGGGAGTGACTTATGCAATCGCCATCGCGAAAACCGTTCGTATGTATGTGTGTATGTGTGTGCGTGTGTGCGCGCGCGCATGTGTATCTCTCTCTCTCTCCCTGTGTGTGTGTGTGTGTGTGTGTGTGTGTGTGTGTGTGTGTGTGTGTGTGTGTGTGTCCGTGTAGATCCTCGATTTCGGAAAAACGGCTGAACCGATCGGGACGAAATTTGGCACAAAAATCAAGTACACTACTGTGAGTGGCCAATAAGATTTGTGAGCCGCCATCTTGAACCAACACAAAATGGCGGGAGATCCAAAATTTGAAAAAAATGTAATTTAAATTTAATATTGCTGCCATTTCTAAACGGCTGAAGATAGCGATACATAAAGTTTGTTGGCACCAAATGGATATATACTCAAAGTACATACCAAATTTCGTTGCGATCCGTTCAGCCGTTTGGCCGGAATAGTGGACGAATGGAAATATTGAAAAATTCATTAATCCATTAGTCCACTATTCCGGCCAAACGGCTGAACGGATCCGAACAAAATTTGGCATGTACATCGAGTATATATCCATTTGGTGCCACGAAACTTTATGTATGGCCATTTTGGACCGTTTCGAAATGGCGGCAAATTCAAATTTTTTATCCACTATTCCAGTAAAACGATTCCGGCAAAACGGCTGAACGGATTCGGACAATATTTGGCATGCACATCAAGTATATACCCATTTGGTGCCAGGAAACTTTATGTATAGCCGTCTTCAGCCGTTTAGCGGCAAATTTGAATTTTTAATCCATTATTTCAGCAAAAGAGTTGATTACATGTCAAATTTTGGTTCGGATGCATTTAATTGTCCGGTTTTGATCACTTGGGCCTATTGCACAAATGCTGCATTTTGTGGGCGAGCGCGAAGCGCGAGCACCCGACGACCCCGGGGGGTATGGCGCTTGAGCGAAGCGAAAGCGCAGAGGACACTGTAGGATAGTTTAATATCTCAATACTTGAATTTTCCACAATTTCGAAACCTTTTGAAATTCGTGGGCGAGCGCGAAGCGCAAGCAAAGGCGATCTTGAGGGGGTTGGCGCTTGAGCTCCGCCCCCTAGTTATACCTGCAATCAAATTAAAATAAAATATTGTTACAATTTTATAGTAACAAATAAAGTCGAAAGATACCAAATTTTTCGTTTTCTTAACGCCATTTTGATAATTTTATTGTTATTATTAATTTTTCAGGTATAATAAATAGAGGGAAGCCTAACGATAAGAAATCGTCTTTGGGCTTCCCAAAATGTTCATCCGTTCGATTGAACTCGTGGCAAAACCGTACATTTAACCCTTTGCCCGATTATATTGCAACGCCGATATTATTGACCAGGGAATTGCTTGGAATGGATTTTCTTATTTTATAATGTTGTAAGTAACACCGTGTAAAATAACAAAGGTTTATATTTATGCGACGTCTCGTTACAAACAATTAAACGCGAGTTCATTTTTGAAATTGTAAACCTCTCTAATCCCCTCAACGGAAATTTCCTACGGACTGCTACTTTGACGATGAATTTTAAATAATAGTTTCTTAATTTATTTATTATTTTGTTTATTTATTTAAACAAGTGGCCCCTTTTAGACTACAAAGAGTCTGAATACAGTAAAGGAGACGCATAAGAATACAGCATTTATGGCGCGTTTAACTACTCTAGCCAATATGAATGAATTAAAATACACTGATTATGGAGCTATATGAACGAATAAAAGAAAAAAAAAAAAAAAAACAGAATAAAGAAAAAACTAAATTTTCAAGAAAAGATGATAAATGAAAAATTGAACTTTCATAAGTCATCTAATAATTCCATTTCTAATAAAGCCTTAACTTAAGGGGGCACATACGTTTGGAGCACTCAAAAAAAGGCATTTTTCATGAATTTTTTTCGGAGGCAAGAGACAAACTATAACAATGAGGCTTTTTGCACAATGAAGTACTCCTTTTATACTTCTTATTCAAATTTTATTGGAAGGATATAGTTACAAAATGTCGTCGTAAAGTCAACCTCGTACGATATGCGTGATTCCGCGGTAAAAATGATTTCACCTTGCTCGTTCATCCGAAGCGCAAATATCAAACATTATCTTAAAGAAGAGTGTTTTTTATTATCGTTGACGGATCCGATTTTTTAAATTCGAATTTTAAACACAATGGCGGATCTACAAAGTTGAGGATCGATTTTCGCTAAAAATTTCTGTTTTCTTTGTTAAAAACAAAATAGAAGGAATTGGAATTTTAAAAATCGGATCCGTCAACGACAAGCGATTTGTATTAGCTTTCAGTCAACGAAAAAAAAAAAAATAAAGCAGATCGGTTGATACGTCTTTAAGTTATTATTGTTACCGCGGAATCACGCATATCGTACTTCACGACGGTAAAGTGTAGACATTTTACAACTATATCTTTCCAATAAAATTTGAATAAGAAGTATACAAGGTGTACTTTATTATGCAACAAGCCCCATTGTTATAGCTTGCCCCTTGGCTCCGAAAAAAATTCATGAAAAATGATAAAAATTCATCTAAAAAGACAATGTTGTGTCACTAAAGAAGTTAGCACAATTTGATAATTTGTTGGCTAACTGAGATATCCTAGAAATAACATTGTTATGTCCGAATGTGTTTTTATGTCAAATTATGTCGAGAAAAAATATAAAAGTGTTATGGCATTTTAAACTTTTTCTTTCATTTTGTCGACAACAATTTCTTGTTAATTCAAGTGCTCTGTTTGAAACCTACTTGGAAAGCAGTTCTCTAAATTTCGTATACAAAACTCGAGAAAGGAGTTACTACATAATCTATTCTAAAAAAAAAACACATTCGTGCACTCAGTTGTCCCTTTGTACTTACAAAAAAACAACAGCTTCCTATTAATTCAAGTGCTTTCTTCGAAATCTACTTGGAAAAGCAGCGCTTTAAATTTCACGTATGGACCATTTATCTTAAAAGTGGTGTAAGTCCACTTTTCGAAAAAATGAGATATCACGTAATTTGTGATTAATTTAGTATACACTTTTTATTTATAACTAGTTCATTTTTGTTTTTAACCTTTAGAGGGCCGGAAAATCTATATATAGACGCTTTAGAGAAACTCACGTAATCATTCACAAACTTTCACAGGACGTATTTATAAATATTTCGTGTGGAAGTAATTGAAAAAAAGTTAAAAAAAATGTTTATAAAAAAAATTGTTTAAAAATTTTTTTATTAAAATTTTTATTAAAATTTGTTTTATTTCAAAAAACGTAAGTAATAAATATCTTACGAATAAATATCTAAATATTCTACGGTTTTTATGGTATCAATAGCAGCAACTTCCGGTTTAAACCGGAAAAAGCAGCATTTGCCCTCCTTGAAACCTTTCAACTTTTGTGTTACATATTTTTTGTTTTTTTTAATTTTTTTTCTAAAATATTCCACTATGGCTCAACTTGTATTATACATGCACAAAATATTCAATTTATATTTTGTATCTCAATATTATCAGAACAGTATAACCAAGAACAGTATAACCTCTTTCACCCTCAAATGACCTTCAGGACTCACTTTAGCTCACTAAAAGTATCTATTTGAACATAAAATTTCCTGCCCTTTTCAATTTCGAAATAAACTAGGGGGCAGAGCCCCCTGCGCTTTCGCTTCGCTCAAGCGCCAACCCCCTCAAGATCGCCTTTGCTCGCGCTTCGCGCTCGCCCATGAATTTCAAAGGTTTCGAAAGTGTAGAAAATTCAAGTATTGAGATATTAAACTATGCTACATAGTCCTCTGCGCTTTCGCTTCGCTCAAGCGTCATACCCCCCCAGGTCGTCGGGTGCTCGCGCTTCGCGCTCGCCCACGAAATGCAGCATTCCTGCAATAGGCCCAAGTGATCAAAACCGGACAATTAAATGCATCCGAATCAAAATTTGAGGTGAAACTTTATGCATGGTTATCTTCAACCATTCAGACAATGCGACAAATTGAAATATTTAATGCAGTATTCCGGCGAAACGCTTGCGCGGATTCAAAAAAAATTTGCAATGTAGTTTAAAAATATACCCATTTGGTGCCACGAAACTTTATGGTCATCTTCAACCGTTTCGAAATTACGGGATTTTCAAACTATAATTATAATAAAATAGTGAATTAAAGATTTGAAACTGGCACCATTTCGAAATGGTTGAAGATGCCCATACAGAATGTTTCGTGGCACCAAATGGGTATATACTTGATATGCATGCCAAATTTTGTCCGAATCCGTTCAGCCGTTTTGCCGGAATAGTGGACTAATCAATAGTTTTCCTGGAATAGTGGATAAAAAATTTGAATTTGCCGCCATTTCGAAACGGTTGAAGATGGCCATACATAAAGTTTCATGGCACCAAATGGATATATACTCGATGTACATGCCAAATTTTGTTCGAATCCGTTCAGCCGTTTGGTCGGAAAACTGGACTAAGGGATTAATGAATTTTGCACTATTTCCATTAGTCCAGTATTCCGGCCAAACGGCTGAACGGATCGCAACGAAATTTGGCATGTACTTTGAGTATATATCCATTTGGTGCCAGCAAACTTTATGTATCGCTATCTTCAGCCGCTTAGAAATGGCAGCAATATTAAATTTAAATTACATTTTTTTCAAATTTTGAATCTCCCGCCATCTTGTACCGGTTCAAGATGGCGGCTCACAAACCTTATTGTCAACTCACAGTAGTGTACTTGATTTTTGTGCCAAATTTCGTCCCGATCGGTTCAGCCGTTTTTCCGAAATCGAGGATCTACACGGACACACACACACACGCGCGCGCGCGCACACACACACACACACACACACACACGAACGGTTTTCGCGATGGCGATTGCATAAGTCACTCCCTTTACGGTCGTGCCTAAAAATGGGACTTCCAATTTTTATAAAAGTTGACCTTCAAATGACCTTCGAAAATGTCCTTGGAGTCAAAATCGACTTTATCATCGTTTTCAGCAATCACAGAAACCTATAGAAACTCATTTTTTTGTGAATTTAAAAATTTTGAAATTTTCCTTATCGTTAAGGGCCGGAAAGTCTATGTATATACAGTATGTCTGATTTAAGTGGAAACAGGTAATTATTTCGTAAAAAAGTAAAGAAGCAAAAAAATGTTTGAAACAAAAGTTGGTCGGTTGGAAAGGGCGCATAATAGGGCGTATTTTGTTTTTTTGTAATTGGAGGTATAAAGAACATTTCAAGGTCATCAGCGTTTTTTTAAATACAATGCAGTATTTTTGTATTCATAATGTGATAGCGGTTGCCGAGACGAGTACAACGACCTATAATGAAAGGTTATTCGAGGTCTTAAAAAAGTCGTAAATTAACAAAAAACATGTCCACACTTATATTTTTCATACAGCATTTAGTTACAACAACAAGAACTAACAAGAACCTTTTAGTATATTTTGTATTATGCCGTTCCTTCAACATGTCCTCCGTCATTTAGAATACAACATTGCAATCTTCTCACAAATTCTCTTTCTACACGTTTTAATATCTTTATCATTTATTTTTGTACATGCAGCAATAATCCTCGCACGTAATTCGCCCACATTATAGGTCGTTGTACTCGTCTCGGCAACCGCTATCACATTGTGAATACAAAAATACTGCATTGTATTAAAAAAAACACCGATGACCTTGAAATGTTCTTTATACCTCCAATCACAAAAAAAAACAAAATACGCCCTATTATGCGCCCTTTCCAACCGACCAACTTTTGTTTCAAAAATTTTTTTGTATCTTTACTTTTTTACGAAATAATTACCTGTTTCCACTTAAATCAGACATACTGTATAGACGGTATGGGTGATCGGCACTTTGTATAGGTTACATACAAGATATAGACATAATATTTTGGAATTTTCTACAGGGGTTAAAGCTCATCAAATCCCGGCCCTCTAAAGGTTAAACGAACTTACGCCACTTTCAAAATAAACGATCCATATAAAACTCGACAAGGGAGTTAATGCATAATTTATTCTCTCTCAAAAAAAGTCACATTCGTGTCCTTGTCCGTTTGCACTTACAAAACAATAAATCTCGCAGACGATAGAAGCAGGTTACGAGATTCGATTTTCGACATCACTCGTTGAACCTTTTTTTTCCTGCCACACACGCTCATACTTTCCGGCCGATCGAGATAGCCTTGTTTACCACGGCTCGAATCAAATCTGAATTTTTTGCACGACCGATGATGCGAGAGAGGGCAAACGTGTATTGGACCAGAGAGTGCGCAACGAGTTGCGCATTTTTCGTTCACATGAACGAAACGCGTGGAGGAGTTGGTTTACCTGAATTGAAATTGCGTCCGGTGGTGGAAAACAACAGAAAAAAAGCCAAAAACAAAAAACAACCTCGTTCTTATTTTTACGCTTCAGTGGAAATTTAAACGAGCTTTGGAGAATTAATAACATGAGTGAAAAAGAGAATTCTGTTCGGATAGTGCAATGATTTTTTTACACTCTGGAATCTGCAAAGATAATTTGTTTTCTTAATTAGAAAAATGTACAAGTGACTAATTTGTGTAAATGTTTATTTTACTATTTTTCTGTTCAATTTGAAAAATCTCCAGGTCCCAGGATAATATTTAATTGCTCATTCACAATTACACCGGGTCTTTCTAAAGTGTGGAAACCCCTTAACACGAAATGTACCAAACATTTTTTCCATATAGATATTCCTTATTAATCGGTCATCTGACCTGCTATTTGTAGGTTCAGTGTTACTATTTTAAAAAACACAGATTTTTTAAAAAAACATTCTATACAAACGTTATAGGGTTTTTAGTGACGCATTACATAGTGAAATTGGCGTGATCTTGAACTATATTGTCAAGGTCAGATTAAGGTGACCTTCGATTTTTTAACCGACGACCCCTAAATTTTATTGCACATTCTTCGAGCGTACCCCGAGAGCTTTCCAAAACATTGTTATACAATATTGTTTCGTTGAGAACTTTTTGAGTTATAAGCCTTGAAATTTATAGCACCATACTTTTTTTGTACTATGCCGAAGGTACAATCAAAATATATTTTGTAATCCAAAATATTTATATCACCCCGTTTGAGAAATAAACTAGGGGGTAAACCCCCTGCGCTTTCGCTTCGCTCAAGCGCCAACCCCCCAGATCGCCTTTGCTCGCGCTTCGCGCTCGCCCACGAATTTCAAACCGTTTCGAAATTGTTGAAAATTCAAGTATTGAGATATTAAACTATGCTAGAGAGTCCTCTGCGCTTTCGCTTCGCTCAAGCGCCATACCCCCTGGGAACGTCGGGTGCTCGCGCTTCGCGCTCGCCCGTGAAATGCAGCATTTCTGCAATACGCGCAAGTGATCGAAACCGGACAATTAAATGCATCCGAACCAAACTTTTACATGTACATCAAGTATATACCCCTTTGCTGCAGTAAAACTTTATGCATGGTTATCTTTAACCATTCAGAAATTACGGAAATTGAAATCTTTAATCCAGTATTCCGCCGAAACGCCTGCACGGATTCAGAAAAAATTTGGCATGTAGTTCAAAAATATACCCATTTAGTACCACGAAACTTATGCATGGTCATCTTCAACCGTTTCGAAATTACGGGATTTTCAAACTATAATTATAAAATAAAATAGTGGATTAAAGACTTGAAATTGGCACCATTTCGAAATGGTTGAAGATGACCATACACAATGTTTCGTGGCACCAAATCAGTATATACTCCATGTACATGCTAAATTTCGTCCGAATCCGTTCAGTCGTTTTGCCGGAATACTGGATTAAAGACTTAAATTTGCTTAAAAAATTTTAATTTTCCGCCATTTCGAAACGGTTGAAGATGGCTATACATAAAGTTTCGTGGCACCAAATGGGCACATACTCCATGTACATGCTAAATTTCGTTCGAATCCGTTCAGCCGTTTTGCCGGAATACTGGATTAAACACTTAAATTTATTTAAAAACTTAAAATTACCGCCATTTCGAAACGGTTGAAGATGGCTATACATAAAGTTTCGTGGCACCAAATGGGTATATACATCATGTACATGCCAAATTTCGTCCGAATCCGTTCAGCCGTTTTGCCGGAATACTGGATTAAAGACTTAAATTTGCTTAAAAAATTTAAATTACCGCCATTTCGAAACGGTTGAAAATGGCTACACATAAAGTTTCGTGGCACCAAATGGGTATATACTACACATACATACCAAATTTCATCCAAATCCGTTCAGCCGTTTTGCCGGAATACTGGATTAAAGACTTAAATTTGCTGAATAAAAATCTTTAATCCAGTATTCCGGCCAAACGGCTGAACGGATTTGGATGAAATTTGGCATGCACGTGGAGTATATACCCATTCGGCGCCATGAAACTTTATGTATTGCCATCTTCAACCGTTTCGAAATACCGGCAAAATTAAATTTTATTCGAAATTTGAATTTCCCGCCATCTTGTACCGGTTCAAGATGGCGGCTCACAAACCTTATTGTCAACTCACAGTAGTGTACTTGATTTTTGTGCCAAATTTCGTCCCGATCGGTTCAGCCGTTTTCCTGAAATCGAGGATATACACGGACACACACACACACACACACACACACACACACACACACACACACACACACACACACACACACACACACACACACACACACACACACACACACATACGAACGGTTTTTGCGATGGCGATAGCATAAGTCACTCCCTGTACGGTCGTGCCTAAAAATTCCAAAGATCGTTTCGATTCTCGGTCACAATTTAATTCAAGATCATACTAATTTTACTACATAATACGTCGCTAAAAACTTTAGAACTTTTGTATAGAACATTTTTTTAAAAAAATGTGTATTTTTGTAAATATTCACGGATTTCCACACTTTAGAAAGACCCAATGTATTACAATGTCCTAGAATTGTAACGACAAATCATATGTCAAACTCTACAAAATTCTATTTAAAACCATCCCTTCGTCTGTGAATTATTCTCGAGAATTTCAAACGATTCGTCTGGTTAAACAACTGGAGACAGTGGACGAGTTTCTCGAGTAAGATTCACCAACACTAATTGTAAGTTTACACAAACCAATGTATTCTGTTCAGTCAGCTTCATGCACGAGTTCACATCACGCCTCCGTGATTTCAATATTGTCGCACGTAACACTCGTCTAATTCGCAAACGATGGATACGGTTAGTTTAGATTATTCGAAAAGCAAAGGATCCACGGACATGCGCACTCTGTTCCCATTGTCCGCACTCCCTAAATTAATTACCAGCCAAAGCCGTAAGCTTCTCTGGCCCTTAACGAGCCAAGTTCACCATCCTCGAGATGTAATTACACTCAGTAAATAATGTTTGATCTTCACTGTCGGTGCAATTATTAATGTCGGACTGGGTGAGAACGATTTATCGTCGGCCAGAGAATTTTCTCTGACTCGACTGGAAGCAAAGAGATGGTGAGCTTTCTGGAAGTGAGTTAAAAATAACGTTTGATGATAAAGATAAAGATGGTTGGAGAAGAATATTCAAGAAAGGTATTCGTTGAGAATACTCTTTGAAAAATTCTTGAGAACGAGGATATCGGAAAGTAAAAATTTATTTATTTATTTTGTGACGTTGCATTTTTGGCACGTCACAAAAATGTAATAAATTAAGATCAGACGCGACGATACGACTGGCGGTATCGACGGAGGTGTAGCGAGGGATACTAATACTAATAGCGCACACTGGTCACTTTTGTCGATCTAGGCGAGCGAAATTATTTTAGTTGATAAAACATATAAGTAATGCTTGAAACACCTTATGAAATGGCAATGCATGGAGACAAATAAACTATTAATGCGATGACATTTCTTCCATTTTAATATAAATTGACTGCATAAATTTTTAATTGTTTTCTTCATTAATTCCTGGAAATTTTCCTCATAGTCCGAGAAATCACTTCTTTGTATCAAGAAGTTCACAACTACATCAGTTATCTTATTAACATTTGGTTCATCTCGCCAAACGCAGAATAACGCTTCGCGTTGCACTCCGGATGTGAAATCTAAATATGGACATAATCCCAAAAATTGCAAATAGTTGCAGCTACATTTAATATAAAATAAATATTAAGAAGTCATTTAATAACTTCATACAATTAACGCGAACAATCCACGCCAATCTCAAGTATTCTGCTCCACCAAACTTCGGAAAATATTAAAAGAAATAGCAAGTTTGAAACCCTCATCTTGGGGCCATATATCATTACTCACCCTCAAAAAATTCTTATTATTTTTATATTATAAATTGCTTACTTACTTATTTTTAGAGGATCCATAGCGAAAACAACATAAAACGTACTGTTTAGCATGGGCCTACCGATTGAAGTGAGATCCAGAGCGACTCGCAGTGTAGCCGAGCACATCTCAACTTGCAGAATCGTGTTCTTTCCGGCGCTACCGACTATGTATTCCCAGTTCGATGTTTGCATGCATTATTCTTAGATTTCATATTCTGAACTATTCAGACTTATTTTTAAGCAACAAAAAAAGTGAAAACATGCAATTGAATATTTTACTTTCGCTCGCTCAAATTAGCAAAAGTAACCACTGTGTAGCGTCGGGAACCGAGTTATTAAGTTGTAGGATAACTCAGCGTAACACACACAAAGGATGGCAGCGCAGACCCACTACCGCCGCGAGACAACACCACTCCGCCCTCTCCTCGTCAACTACGCACAGTGGGGCAAAAGGCATTAAAATTTGGCATAAATTGTAAATATTATTACATTTCCACAAAAATTGGTATTTAGGGGTTTTGGGAATTGCTGGGTACGATACTGAAATAACTAGGGGGTAAACCCCCTGCGCTTTCGCTTCGCTCAAGCGCCAACCCCCCAGAGGCACGACCGCGGCACTCGCGCTTCGCGCTCGCCCACGAATTTCAAACCGTTTCGAAATTGTTGAAAATTCAAGTATTGAGATATTAAACTATGCTAGAGAGTCCTCTGCGCTTTCGCTTCGCTCAAGCGCCATACCCCCTGGGAACGTCGGGTGCTCGCGCTTCGCGCTCGCCCGTGAAATGCAGCATTTCTGCAATACGCGCAAGTGATCGAAACCGGACAATTAAATGCATCCGAACCAAACTTTTACATGTACATCAAGTATATACCCCTTTGCTGCAGTAAAACTTTATGCATGGTTATCTTTAACCATTCAGAAATTACGGAAATTGAAATCTTTAATCCAGTATTCCGCCGAAACGCCTGCACGGATTCAGAAAAAATTTGGCATGTAGTTCAAAAATATACCCATTTGGTACCACGAAACTTATGCATGGTCATCTTCAACCGTTTCGAAATTACGGGATTTTCAAACTATAATTATAAAATAAAATAGTGGATTAAAGACTTGAAATTGGTACCATTTCGAAATGGTTGAAGATGACCATACACAATGTTTCGTGGCACCAAATCAGTATATACTCCATGTACATGCCAAATTTCGTCCGAATCCGTTCAGTCGTTTTGCCGGAATACTGGATTAAAGACTTAAATTTGCTTAAAAAATTTAAATTTTCCGCCATCTCGAAACGGTTGAAGATGGCTATACATAAAGTTTCGTGGCACCAAATGGGTATATACTACACATACATACCAAATTTCATTCAAATCCGTTCAGCCGTTTTGCCGGAATACTGGATTAAAGACTTAAATTTGCTTAATAAAAATCTTTAATCCAGTATTCTGGCCAAACGGCTGAATGGATTTGGATGAAATTTGGCATGCACGTGGAGTATATACCCATTTGGTGCCAGGAAACTTTATGTATTGCCATCTTCAACCGTTTCGAAATACCGGCAAAATTAAATTTTATTCGAAATTTGAATGTCCCGCCATCTTGTACCGGTTCAAGATGGCGGCTCACAAACCTTATTGTCAACTCACAGTAGTGTACTTGATTTTTGTGCCAAATTTCGTCCCGATCGGTTCAGCCGTTTTCCCGAAATCGAGGATATACACGGACACACACACACACACACACACACACACGAACGGTTTTTGCGATGGCGATAGCATAAGTCACTCCCTTTACGGTCGTGCCTAAAAATTTCAAAATTCAAAATGGCGGATGAAAATTAGTTTGATAGAGGAAAAGTGTTAAACAATTCTTTCAATTTGATTCTTAATACAATAGTATTTTACCAATTAGCATGATCGTCATCATCCTTGCCGTTGTTCTAATCATCGTCATTATCACCACTAAGGAAGAAGTGACAGAGTTGGAAATTTCATCGCTTCTTCCTAATGTTGACAATGGCAACAATAAGAATGAGGACAATGACGACGACGATGATACCGAAGCCGCCGACCACGATAACGATGACGACGATGATGATTGTTGAAAGACCATTAAAAATCGTATGTTAAGAATCATTAACGCGTTTCCCATTAAAAAATCCATTTTACACATCCCATTTTTCATGCGCCATTTTAAATTTTCAGTCTTCGATTTCAGAATCTTGGTCAGCGACCCAAAAAACCCCCAAACACCAATTTTCGTGGAAATCCGCTAAAGGGTTCTCAAGATAGCATGTTGCCTCAGTTTATAATGCGCGACGAGAGCGCTTGGACATGATGGGGCACAAATGCCTTTTGTGAGAAAAGGTGCAAAAGCGTGCAATTTTTTTAAATTGTACCTGAAAGAGGAAGGTCTAAGGAAAGTATTAAAAGAAAAACGGTTGCTTGATCGGCCTTGAATCCCTACTTTATGCCCAGTCGTTTACATCGATGCACAGAAAATGAATTATATTTTTCAATGTCACCTTTCACGAGTGCTGCAAAATTACAAGAAGCATTTACGACATATCTCTTGATATATTCTATAAATGTACACTTTCGCGAGTGAAATCCTTTAAACTGATCAGTGGAATGTTGATTTCATCAAAAGATACGTGAGTTTAAAGCAGGGTCTGTTTCCCTTACATTTATTACTGCGAAACAGATACGCGGGCATTGCAAAACGGCCAACTTTGCGCTTATATTGTAAGGAAGGATTGAATAAGAGGGGATTAAAACTTTTTGCATACTATTCACCCAGCCTTATACAGGGTGTCCCACCTAACTTAATCACCTTGAATATCTCTTATTTTTAATGATAGAAAGAAATGTTACAGACAAGAATTGTTTGTTGTCAGAGGGGGAATACTGTCCAGTAAAACAAACATTTTTCAAGGTCATACTTTTTGAGATGTCAAGGTCATTGACTTTTTTTTAAATGGAACTAGATATTCTTTTTATCATGGAGTGACTGTTGAGGTGAAGACCTTTCCAACGACCTATTACACAATGACTTTCACTTGACCTTGAGCATGGAAAATAAAAAATAATTGGAAATGTTATAAATGATGGAACCATGTCAATGTTCTCTGCTACACTCAAAAATGCCATTTTTCCACTAAAATAACGAAATCTCGCACAACTGAGGGAAATGCTCACGATGAATTTCTTAATCAAACTGTTAGTAGTACATGAAATTTGAAGCCTACCAGTGTTTGCAAAAGTCGAGGCTAATGTTAATAAATAAGTTTCTTGTATTCCTCGAGACAAGCATTGTCCATTTGCAAACGCTAGGAGGCTTCGAATTTCATGTACTACTATCAGTTTGATTGACAAATTCATCGTGAACAGTTGTCTTCAGTAATTGTGAAAGCTTTCGTTATTTTTGGAAAGATGGCATTTCTTAGCGTGGGTAGAAGAGAAGAAGTTTCGATCGTACAGTTCAATTCTTTCGTGACACAAAAATGTATTGAAGTCGATGGACATTATTTTGAGCATTTGTTGAAATAAATGTTTTCTATTAAACTTTTCATCATTTATAACATTTCCAATTATGTCTAATTTTCCATGCTCAAGGCCAACTGAAAGTCATTGTGTAATAGGTCGTTATAAAGGTCTTCACCTCTACCATCACTCCATGATAAAAAAAATATCTAGTTCCATTTAAAAAAATGTCAAGGACCTTGACATCTAGAAAAGTATGACCTTGAACAATTTTTGATTTACCGGACAGTATTCGCCCCCTAACAACAAACAATTCTTGTCTGCAACATTTCTTTCTATCATTAAAAATAAGAGAGATACTCAAGGTGGTCAAGTTAGGTGGGACACCCTGTATAATCTAAAATGCGTGTCATTTGGACTCTACACGAAGTTTGCATTTTTAAATTTTTGCCAAGTATTGGGGCCATCTGCCCCACTGTGCGACGCTGCGGAAGACCACCGCCCGCACCGCCGAGACTTGAGGACGAGGAGCTCCATACCGTTCTGCGCCCTCCTCATCAGCAAGCTGCGGGACGAACACCGCCCGCACCGCCGAGACTTCTCGGCGAGGAGCGCCACGGCAGTCCCAGCCCTCCTCATCACGAACGCGTCGCGAGGCGAGTACCGCCCGCGCCGCGGAGCTATACAGGCAAGAGGGGAACCAAGCGGGACGCAGCCGCCGCACAGTGTAATATTTAGGCAATCTAGCTGGAAATAATTCTTCTGTCCGACACCATTTTTGTAACACGAGTGTGAATAGTAATTTCCTATGTATTTTTGCCTGCTAGACACGAATCCGTTATCCGAATCTGTATATCGCATCACAAATTTGAGAAAAATGGCGTCAAGAAAATAAGATATAATGATTTTGAGGGTTTTCATGGCGTTGTAGAATCAGTATCAAATTATTTTCTCAATTTCGTTAATGCTACACGAAAGTATAAACTTATAGCTTTAAGATGCATTTTGTTCCACTTCGATATCATTTTTCGTTTTCGATATACAGTTAAATTTAAAAGCACTAATTGTGCGTGAATTATCATGTCCAGAATTATTTTCTTTCAAAGAGTGTGAATAGTCACTTTCCATGTATTTTTGTCCGCTGAACGCGAATCCGTTGCCGAATTTTAAGAAAAACGACTTTGTTGGCGTATTTTCATATTTTCAAATTTTAGACAGATTTTTAGTTTATTATATATTATTATATCAAGCCCTCATAATTTTTTTCTGCAAACTTGACTCATATACCATGTAAAACTGAAAGAATTTCTTGCCACAATTTGCCTCTTTATATTTTTTTCTTCAAATTTCTGAAAGAAAGTCGTTTTTCTTAAAATTGGGCAACGGATTCGCGTTCAGCGGATAAAAATACAAGGAAAATGACTATTCACACTCTTTGAAAGAAAATAATTCTGGACATGATAATTCACGCACAATTAGTGCTTTTAAATTTACCGTATGCCGAAAACGAAAAATTATTTCGGAATGAAACAAAATGCATTTTAAAGCAAAAACTTAATACTTTCGTGTGCCATTAACGAAATTGACAAGAAAAATTTGCTGCTGGCACTACAATGCCATAAACACCCTCAAATTCGTATTTTTGTACCTCTTTGATGCCATTCTTTTGAAAATTGTGAGGTGATTGTTAACTTTGGACGACGGATTCGTATTCAGCAGGCAAAAATACATAGGAAATGACTGTTCACTCTCTTATAACAAAATTTCGTAGGCCTGAGTAATTATTTCCAGCTAGATTGCCAAAATATCACACTGTGCGCCGAGACCAGGCGAGCTTACCGAAGATCACGCCTGATCTTCGGTTGCATAAGGGCGAGATGCAGCTGCAGAGGGATGACCACAGCAACATCTTACCGCCGCACAGTGGTCCAGAACCCACGAAAAAATGGCCAAAATTCAATATTTCGTTGAATTTTTCTGAAACTTGGTACTTATGAGTTTTTGAGATCACTGATAAGGAATCTGACACTAAAATTTTTTAATTAACTAGGGGGCGGAGCCCCCTGCGCTTTCGCTTCGCTCAAGCGCCAACCCCCTCAAGATCGTCTTTGCTCGCGCTTCGCGCTCGCCCACGAATTTCAAAAGGTTTCGAAATTGTGGAAAATTCAAGTATTGAAATATTAAACTATCCTACAGTGTCATCTGCGCTTTCGCTTCGCTCAAGCGCCATACCCCCCGGGGTCGTCGGGTGCTCGCGCTTCGCGCTCGCCCACGAAATGCAGCATTTCTGCAATAGGCCCAAGTGATCAAAACCGGACAATTAAATGCATCCGAACCAAAATTTGACATGTAATCAACTCTTTTGCTGAAATAATGGATTAAAAATTCAAATTTGCCGCTATTTCGAAACGGCTGAAGGCGGCTATACGTAAAGTTTCCTGGCACCAAATGGGTATATACTTGATGTGCATGCCAAATTTTGTCCGAATCCGTTCAGCCGTTTTGCCGTAATAGTGGACTAAACAATCGTTTTACTGGAATAGTGGATAAAAAATTTGAATTTGCCGCCATTTCTTACAAAAAGTAAGAAAGTTTAAGGAAACTTTTTGTATCGCCATCTTCAGTCATTTCGAAATATCGACAAATTGAAATTTTTAATCCAGTATTTTATAATTATAGTTTGAAAATCCCGTAATTTCGAAACGGTTGAAGATGACCATTGACCATGCATAAAGTTTCGTGGTACCAAATGGGTATGTTTTTAAACTACATGCCAATTTTTGTTTGAATCCGTGCAGGCGTTTCTCCGGAATGCTGGATTAAAGATTTCAATTTCCGCAATTTCAGAATGGTTGAAGATAACCATGCATAAAGTTTTACTGCAGCAAAGGTGCATACTCGATGTACATGTTAAATTTTGGTTTGAATGCATTTAATTCTCCGGTATCGATCACTTGCGCGCATTGTAGAAATGCTGCATTTCGCGAGCGAGCGCGAGCACCCGACGATCTCAGGGGGTATGTCGCTACCCAAGTAGAACAAGTTAGTCACGAAAATGTCAATGTAACATCATTTTTCAAGCATCATCGTGATATCAAAATGGTCCGCCGGAAGGATATATTTGTGACATTATCATGACTTCACAGTGACGTAAAAATGACCTTATTTTAGACGATTAAAGAAAAAAAAAAGCAACGTACGGTGGTGGGACTTGACCGCGGATCACTAGACTCATTGACTTGCATGCAATTGCAGATCATAATCGGTATACATGGACACTTTAATAAATCGTAAACATTTAAATCGATTTCCTTGAAAACCAAGGGCCGTCGCTAAAAATCCATCGCGGCGTTATTGAATGTTTTATATTTAGCAATTCAAATCAACGCAAACATCACTCTATTTTTATTTCACATACAGTGAGTAACAAAAATAGGACGATGCTTACGTGCTAAATGGAAAGTATGTGTTATAATATGCGACGCGTGAAATAGCGTGCATGTCAATATTATGCGTTTTGCATTTAACTATAAGACAAATTAAAATGAGAACTGTTTTGGCTGAGCCTAGGGTGAGTTTGTTAGGCAAAAATTATATTAAAATGTCCTATTCAAAACAGAAAATTATATGCAGCCAAAATGGTATCAAAATGTAGTCATACAGTGTAGTCATATCATGACTTTTATATGATCTTTTATTCTACTTGGAATATGTAACAAATATTGTATAAGAATTGCAGAAAATGATATGTAATCATGCATTTTGTAACAATATATTGCTACGTATATCGCAAATGTCGTGAAACAGCATGTCATAAGTCAGTTATTTCAAATTGATTCTTGACTATGATCATATTGTGATATAAAATAGATTATTTTGATGCTACTTTGACGTTTTCGTGATTAACTTGTTCTACTTGGGTAGGGTAAAGTGAAAGCGCAGAGGACTCTGTAGCATAGTTTAATATCTCAATACTTGAATTTTTCACAATTTCGAAACGTTTTGAAATTCGTGGGCGAGCGCGAAGCGCGAGTGCCGCGGTCGTGCCTATTGCAGGCGAAGCTTTTTGGTAAAGCGAGCGCGAAACGCGAGCAAAGGCTATCTGGAGGGGGTTGGCGCTTGAGCGAATCGAAAGCGCAGGGGGATCTGCCCTCTAGTTCTTTTTACCTTTCTTTTTTGAAAATTTAATTTTTTCCTAACTCTGTTCTTTTTTGTATATTCATTTATACAGCTCTACAATCACTGTACTTTAATTCAGTGATATTGACTAGATTACTGAAATGCGTCATAAACGTTGGACTCTTATCTGTCTCTTTTATTATATTCAGATTCTGTATAGTCTAAAAGGGGCCACCCGTTCAAGAAAACAAACAAATAAATAAACCAACACGAAAGTCGAGTTTTCACTAATACTCGACCCTTCCTGCGGCAACAATTTTTCAGAAGTCGAAAATCTCAGCCTTGCGAGTAAAGTATTCTGGCTACGAGCGATCCCTACTTCCGGTCGAGTAAAAGCAACTCTTAGGGAGGGCAAAATGGGCAGTAGAATAGCACACGAAGGGACGAGAAAATAAAAAAGAGTGGCGAATGGAGGGAAGCGTTCCGGAGAAACTTTATCGTTGTCTTTGAATGTGAGGGCGCAAGATAAATGTTTACTGGACGAGCACAGTCTTTGAAAGCGAAGGATGAACGCCATCTACCGGAACTACGTCCCTTTTAATGTCCCAGGATTATGCCTCGATAGAGATTTGCATGGAGAATGTAAACTCGTCGAATTTTACGACCGTTTGGTGCGCCATTGTGGTTGTAAATGCTCGTGAAAAATCAACACTACAGGCGTCAGGGTGAATGGAGAGAAAAAGTGTGTTTTAACGGTCGAACGATATTGAGGTTAATTTCGTGGAAGTTACGATTTTGTTTACGAGGCGAAATGTGTCCTACAGCAAAACACACTTTCTTTTTAACGGAGATGATACATTTCGATCTTCCGGTTTCGTAGAAGCCTTGTGTATTGTTTTCTAAATAGTTCGTTGCAATCTGCTTTTTAGGCACGACCGTAAAGGGAGTGACTTATGCAATCGCCATCGCGAAAACCGTTCGTGTGTGTGTGTGTGTGTGTGTGTCCGTGTAGATCCTCGATTTCGGAAAAACGGCTGAACCGATCGGGACGAAATTTGGCACAAAAATCAAGTACACTACTGTGAGTTGACAATAAGGTTTGTGAGCCGCCATCTTGATCCAACACAAAATGGCGGGAGATTCAAAATTTGAAAAAAATGTAATTTAAATTTAATATTGCTGCCATTTCTAAACGGCTGAAGATAGCGATACATAAAGTTTGCTGGCACCAAATGGATATATACTCAAAGTACATACCAAATTTCGTTGCGATCCGTTCAACCGTTTGGCCGGAATACTGCACTAATGGAAATAGTGCAAAATTCATTAATCCATTAGTGCAGTATTCCGACCAAACGGCTGAACGGATCCGAACAAAATTTGGCATGTACATCGAGTATACAGGGTGGGGCACCTAACTTGAGACAACTGAATATACAGAAAATACAGCAAAATACGAAGAAATGTTTCAAACAAAAGTTGTATGGTTTCAAGGGGGACATATTGTGATGCTGTTGGTTTGACCTTCAGGTGGATTGTCAAGGTGAAATGAAGGTCAACTTCATATTTTTTAATGGGACCATAATATTTTAAACACCTACGTTTGTAGCCCTTTTCATAACGAATTCAACGACTACCGAAGTGAAGATCATTGAAGGTCAAACGACGGAAAAAAGTTTAAATCATTAAATTAAGGTAATTTTTAATTTACTTGCATTTATTTCATTAGATGCTCGAAGTGATGACCTGGATACATTTTTGAATACGTCGAATAAAAGATTGATGAGCATTTAACAATTTGTTTCTTTCAATATTATCACAAGCATTTCTAATACGTTCTTTCATATTTTCTGGCGTAGTTGGTACATCTTGATAAACTTTTTCCTTCAGAAAAATTCGGCGACACATTAATTGGGCTTCACTTCTTCGATGGGATGCTGAACGGATAAAAATACTAAAAGTATATCCAAGTTAATGGCCATCACTTCGAGCATTTAATGAAATAAATGCAAGTAAATTAAAAATTACCTTCATTTAATGATTTAAACTTTTTTCCGTCGTTTGACCTTCAATGACCTTCACTTCGGTAGTCGTTGAATTCGTTATGAAAAGGGCTACAAACGTAGGTGTTTAAAATATTATGGTCCCATTAAAAAATATGAAGTTGACCTTCATTTCACCTTGACAATCCACCTGAAGGTCAAACTAACAGCATCACAATATGTCCCCCTTGAAACCATACAACTTTTGTCTCAAACATTTCTTCGTATTTTGCTGTATTTTCTGTATATTCAGTTGTCTCAAGTTAGGTGCCCCACCCTGTATATCCATTTGGTGCCACGAAACTTTATGTATGGCCATTTTGAACCGTTTCGAAATAGCGGCAAATTAAAATTTTGAATCCACTATTTGAGCAAAAAAGTTGATTAGTCCACTATTCCGGCAAAACGGCTGAACGGATTCGGACGAAATTTGGCATGTACATCAAGTATACATATACCCATTTGGTGCCACGAAACATTGTGTATGGGTATCTTCAACCATATCGAAATGGTGCCAGTTTCAAATCTTTAATTCACTATTTTATAATTATAGTTTGAAAATCCCGTAATTTCGAAACGGTTGAAGATGACCATAAAGTTTTGTGGCACCAAATGGGTATATTTTTAAACTACATTGCAATTTTTTTTGAATCCGCGCAAGCGTTTCGCCGGAAAACTGGATTAAAGATTTCAATTTGTCGCAATTTCTGAATGGTTGAAGATGACCCCCTAGTTTTTCTTTTATAATTGTTGACGTTTTAATGGTGAAAGGATATTAACCGGTTCACTGGTGGATCGAAAACAATGTTTTGTGCCAAAACAGGTAAGTGTGAATAATTTTTTATTTTACATGAAAACTTATCTATAAGGGGTTTTGGCTGAGCGTCCGTATCCGACCCTTCTCCGATCTTATAATAATAAAATTTTACAGCTAAGTAGCATTTATTAAATCTAATAAGTGCGAATTTAAGGAAACGCCTGATTTCCGAGGTATTGAATTTTTATTTACGTTTAATTTTTTAGATTTTTACGTAAAAGAAAGAGTCAAATTCGAAAATGTTTTGCTGAAATGTTTTATTTTATTAATGTCTTGCAAGATTATACATACTAATTTATCCAAATATCATTAGAATACACATTAAAAACAAGAAATATAGAAAAAAATGTTATGTTTTTTTGGTAATTATTCATTTATGGGGAGCCACCTCGGATTTCAATGTCCTTCATATATGTTATCAAGGTCAGGACCTTGAGTAATGTTGTGAAGGTTTTAAGCTCCACTCGTAATTTATTATTTAAATGTGATAAATGGAGATTGATCTAACCAGAAAGGCCTACCACACTTTCAAGTTCAAATTATTTTTTTATTACGCGCCGTAAGCACTTGCACCTGCCTAACCTGACATTTTTTGGAATTTCAGTCTTCCTCTTACGTGAAAATTTCAAAAATTGTTGATTTAATCATGTAATTTTAAAATATAATATCTCGGAAACCAGACGTTTCCTTCAATTCGCACTTATGACGTTCGACTGAATTTAGTAAGTGCAACGTACCAGTAAAAGTTTATTAATTTTATTAATTTTATTAATTTTAGGATTGGACGCCGGTCGGTTACGGAAGTGTTACCAGGTTTTTTTTGGGGTCGTTGATTACACTGGTTAACAATGGTTTTCTTGCCCTGGAAATGATATTTGTTCATTACTAAATCGAAGATGCTGATTTCGAAAACCGAATCCGTTTGTTCGATTTGGTTCGAGTTTTCGAGATATCCTCAGTTTTGTGTTTTACTGGTAAGTAACACGTAAGAATCTCATTTTTCTGTTTAATATTCATTGCTTTGTTTTTTATGATTGAGTTACGTGTTACGAACAACATTCTTGCCCACATAACGACAATTCGGTGTACGTGGGTTCCAACATCCTAAAGTAGTGCTGTGTTCTTAGTTAAATAGTCGTAGGCGACCAGTTCTCAAATATGACTTTAACCCTAATCCTAACCAAGTTGTTATGAGGATAAATGTGCCGTTCGTAACGCATAACTAAATCAATAAAAGCAAAGCAATTAATATTAAACGAATAAATGACGTTATTACACGTTACTTACTAGTGAAAAACAAAACCGAGAATATATTGAAAACTAGAGCAAATTCAAACAAACGGTTTCGATTTTTGGAATCAGCATCCTCGATTTAGTAAAGAACAAGTCCTGTTTTCAGAGCAACAAAAAAAATGCTATTTTGGTTGATATGTGTTATGAATTCGGAGTCAAATTTGAGAAATTCAAAATGGCTGATCCAATATGGCGGCTTCAAACGTCTGACTTTAATATTTCATTTAGAGTAGGTATCAAACTCGTTATGTATGTGTTTTTTCCGTCACTGATGACGAATACAGAGTCGAAATAACAAAATTCAAAATGGCGGTCCACCATTGCGTTTTCAAGTGGCTGACTTTGTTATTTCATTATACATAGAACTGTATCACATTCGGTATATTTTTTGGCCGCAGATAACGGATTGATAAAAGACATTCAAACTTTCTTGTTTTGTTTTTAAACAAAGAAAATAAAAAAATAAAAAATTAAAGTATGTAGTGCAAAATGTTACTCGCAGCTTCTTTGCGGCACACTCTGGGATCGTGATAATATTTCACCAGCTAATAACGGAGCTGTTAGTAAATAGAAGCCGCCATATTGGATTCATTATTTTAGATTTTGAAATTTCTACCCTGGATTTATCATCAATGAGCCGAAAATTATGAACATGTAGAATTTGAACTTCTTTATAAAAAAATTAGTCACTTGGAGCCGCCATATTGGACCCGCCATTTTGAATTTCTCAAATTAGACTTTTGATTCATAATCAGTGACACAGAAAAGCGTGGAAATAGCAAGTTTCATGCAAATTCGTTGAAACTTGGTAGAATTATTCAAAATGTTCATATGTGAGTCATTACCAGTGAACCGGTTAATCTTAATTTCGTGTATGTTAAGAGAACGATATCAATTACCAGAAAATTTCTTCAACAATTTTTGTATTCAACATAAGTCTATTCTTTTTTTCTCACGTTTACCGAAGAAGAGAATTTTTTCCTAAAATTCGAATTTCTCTTTAGAATTCAGACGATGATTCCTATACATTTTTTTTTAATATTTTGCAATTTCAAGTAAAAACAAAATCCACCGAAGAAAGGAAGATCGAATGGCCGGCGATCTGTGAAAGAAATATGAAAGTACCTCACGGTTCACTTTTCCGTTAAAATAGAAAATCGAGGTGCTTGAGGAGCACGAAATACCTCGAGTGTCCTGTAACCGTATTCCGTGGAACTAAATTCGAATAGAAAATACGCGTGGAAGCTTTTACAAAGTTTTTACGAGGATCGTTAGAGAATCGTCTCGAACTCGCGTGACCTCGGCAAAAAGAAGCTCCAGGCTGAGCAAGGGTTTCTCTTCCTGTTTAATGGAAAGTTGCGCTTCAATTTGGTCCCAGACAGAGACAAATTGCCTCGGACTACTCTCGAAACACGAGAGAGAATTTGTTTCTACAATTACTGTGGACTGTACCGATGCCAGAGGAAGAAAGGAGAAGTCCACGGAATGATTTTTTTATTTTATTTTATTTCATTTATTTATTTAAACGGATGGCCCATTTTAGAGTACGAAGAATCCGAATATAGTAGAGGAGATGCATAAGGTTATAGCATTTATAGCGCATTTAACACTAGAACTATCAAACCTGTTAAAATGAGTGGTTAACAAAAGAAGTTTCCATATGAAAAAAAAAAAAATTGATAGTTCTAGTGATAAAATAAGACGCTCTCTCTTTTAAAAGGAATGGTCAACAAAAGAGTTTTCATATGAAAAAAAATTGGTAGTTCTAGTGATAAAATAAGACACTCTCTCTTTCAAAATGAATGGTCAACAAAAGAAGTTTCCATATGAAAAAAAAAATTTGTAGTTTTAGTTGTAAAGAGAAATTCTTGTGGAAAATAAATTTAATTTATTAATTTGTAAAAAAACCTGTAGTAGTACGACTAATATTCCAAACGACAAATAGTTTCGTCTAATATTATTATAATTATTGATGTGCAAATTTCCACGTGTTGAAGAAAATCGAAGCAGTTCGGTGAGTGGGTCGATTGTAAATTACACGAGATTACATACACTACGTAAATCGTGTATTTACCCTCACCTCTAAATCATTCTTGAAATTTAATCATCCGACAATTTTCCAAGAAACTTTTCACGATAATCGTAAAACTTTGCCACCGTTTCCTCTCGGAATTTCTTCACCCACCTCGACCTCCATTCTCTGCAGTTCTTCCACTTCCACGCGTCAAAGACACGTGACTGTGTAACGCATAGGTTCCCAATCTTTACTGGTCTACCGCCCCCTCTTCGAAAAAAAGTTATTCACCGCTCCGTTTTCAGAAAAAAAAAAAAAAAAAAAAAAAAAAAAAAAAAAAAAAAAAACATTGACTTCCGTCCTTCAAATCAACAATGTAAGCCATATTTGTCTTTTATTTGTCTATCTAACTTTTTTGGGCGATAGCCCATTTTTCCAAACAGTAATTCCATAGCTCCTCTCTTGTTATGTATACTCAGGGTTGGGTAAGTTAATTTTTTTTTTTAACTAAGTTAAGTTAAAAGTTAAGTTAAAAGTTAAAAGTTATTTTAATTTAATTGAGTTAATTTGCAAAAAAAATAACTTAATTAAAAGTTAAGTTAAAAGTTAAAAGTTAATCCTCCGTCTGCAATATGGGCCATTTATTACACAAGCGAAATTTTGCTTTCAAATTTCCCCGAATTAAAAAGAAGGACGGATTCCTCTTCTAAACAATCTTTCGGTTTCCTCTCCTAAGGAATCATTATTTTACTCCTTTATTCAATGCCGAATGACCTTTTATTATAAGTCGTTGATATCGTCTCAACATACGCTATTGCACTAAAGATAAAAAAGTAAAGCATGCTATTTAAAAAAGTAGAGGTGACCTTGAAATCTCTGAAGCGCCTCCACTTTTGGAAAAAATATTAGTGACATGTTATGGCTCCCTTGATATAGTAAAACTTTTGCAATTATAATTTTTTCATATCTCTGAAAATAGTGGAGATATTCGAGGTGGACAGAGTTACTGACTCACCCTGTATAGAAAAACAAGGATAGATTTTTAAAAATACTTTATTCAAAGGTAATAATGCTATTGGTATATTTCTAGAAATTTCAATCAAAAACATATATTATTAAAAAATGAACATTATATTATTAGTGAGAGAGTTGAACTTGGTGTAATGACTAATTTTTCGATGTTTGGTGCTATATTTGCCCCTTCCCCCACCACTATGGGCATAAAGTCGGTTTTTAGTGCCAAAAGTCGTTCGATGGTTGAATTCTGAACCGATTCCGATGAAATTAATCTTAAAATACGCGTTATTTACTGCACTATAGCGGAGACCTACACTTTTTTGATATTACAATTTGTTAATTAATACAAAATCCAAATTATTCTAAACATTTGGCAAATATTTTTCGACGTGTTCATAATTCTTTCAATCTTTATATACAAGTGTTTTTTGGTTCGCTGATTACGAAACCGCACACCGTGCGATTCGTACACTGTTCCAACATAACCTAACCTAACAATCTAATCTTCATTGGGAACCACTGGTGTAGCGCGTCGAGAATTCGTTTGGATAATCTTCTTCGGGACGAATGCGTCTCCGTTAGCTCGAGCCAGTCGCAATTACTCACGCTAATGATCGCAGACGGTGTCTCCGAAGAAGCTAGTGAAACTTTGTCGAACCGTTAAATGCGGTTCTCCAGATGGCTGAGAACGCTATTCTTAAGGAGGGCTTAGTTAGAGAACGCTTTTAACGCACTGTCGAATGCACGACACGTTTCGAGCACACTCCAATTCTACGGAGCAATAATGGAATTTCGATTTTCGCGTCCATTAGAGATGGTCTTGGTAGGGTAAAAATTTGTCACAGAAGAATTCTTTTGATTTGGGTATCTTTTTTTGGTAACGATTTTTTTGAAAACTCATTAGGCACGACCGTAAAGGGAGTGACTTATGCAATCGCCATCCTGAAAACCGTTCGTGTGTGTGTGTGTGTGTGCGCGCGCGCGCGCGTGCGTGTCCGTGTATATCCTCGATTTCGGGAAAATGGCTGAACCGATCGAGACGAAATTTGGCACAAAAATCAAGTACACTACTGTGAGTTGACAATAAGGTTTGTGAGCCGCCATCTTGAACCGGTACAAAATGGCGGGAAGTTCAAATATCGAAAAATTCATATCTTTGGTACTATTCATTGGATCCCGATAAAATTTTACACGTTCATGTACACGTATGCAATGACAATTATTGGAAATTTTCAAATTTTTTTATTGGCCGAATCAAAAATGGCGACTAATTCAAATCTTTAGTCCATTATTCCGGCGAAATGACTGAACGGATTCGGACAAAATTTGGCATGTACATCCAGTATATACCTATTTGGTGCCACGAAACTTTGTGTATCGCCATCTCGAACAGTTACAAAATGGCGGCACATTCAAATCTTTAATTCACTATTTTATAATCATAGTTGGAAAATCCCGTAATTTCGAAACGGTTGAAGATGACCATGCATAAAGTTTTGTGGCACCAAATGGGTATATGTTTAAACTATATGCCAAATTGTGTTTGAATCCGCGCAAGCGTCTCGCCGAAATACTGGATTAAAGATTTCAATTTGTCGCAATTTCTGAATGGTTGAAGATAACCATGCATAAAGTTTCACCGCAGCAAAGGTGTATATACTCTATGTACATGTCAAATTTTGGTTCGGATGCATTTAATTGTCCGGTTTTGATCATTTGGGCCTATTGCAGAAATGCTGCATTTCGTGGGCGAGCGCGAAGCGCGAGCACCCGACGACCTGGGCGGGTATGGCGCTTGAGCGAAGCGAAAGCGCAGAGGACTCTGTAGCATAGTTTAATATCTCAATACTTGAATTTTGCACAATTTCGAAACCTTTTGAAATTCGTGGGCGAGCGCGAAGCGCGAGCAAAGGCGATCTTGAGGGGGTTGGCGCTTGAGCGAAGCGAAAGCGCAGGGGACTCTGCCCCCTAGTTTTTAATGCTGGTTCCACGAGACGAGAAAATAAGAAAGAAATAAATTAGTTGTAATACTTAATTGCAATTTTGAATTTGTCATTAATAATTTTTGTTTTTTTAATTTATTTCTGATGCTGGTTCAAGGAGGCGACAAAATAAGAAAGAAATAAGTTAGTTGCAATATTTAATTGCAATTTTAAATTTGCCATTAATAATTATTGTTTTTTTTTTAATTTACTCTGATGCTGTTTCAAGGAGGCGAGAAAATAAGAAATAAATTGATTGTAATATGCCATTACAACTTTGAATTTGTCATTATTAATCTTTGGTCAATGGAAATTTTCTTTTATCGTATCTGCACGTATACGAATGAAAAAAAACCCTTGGTAGGGTAAAAATTTGTCATAGAAGAATTCCGTCTTCTTGATTTGATCTGGACATTTTTTTTAATTCATTCTGATGCTGTTTCAACGGAACTGGAAAATAAGAAATAAATAAATTAATTGTAATTACAACTTTGAATTTGTTAATAATCTTTGGCCAACGGAGATTTCCTTCTATTGTATCTGCTCGTATACGAATGAAAAATGTAAGTAAATGCGACTTCCTCCTGAGACACAGAAAAGCACGCATCCTCAGGCTGTATGCTTACGTTTCGTGTCAAGAACATTTGTCTTGCATTCAGAAACGCGTTTAACGCACTGTCGGATGCACGTCGCACGCGCAGGTTACTCGCGAATGCACAATAAAACTTTTCTAATGTCTCCAGAAATTTCAGCGTTTCGAGAAAATCTTGAAGATGACGTTATCGTCTTATTCCTTCCTTCGATTCCTTTTCCAAAAACTGGACAAAACAATAATTACAGCTGCAACCCAAGGGAAAAAAATAATCATGAGAGAAGAATCTTAACCCCTTAACAGTGTAGCGAAAGTGAGCTTTACTTGCCACCAGTGTGTAAAAAAAAGTATGTTAGATTTCTGTAATGATTTTAGTATCCATATTTGTGAGGTCGCTGAATCCGAATGATATCAGAATTTTAAAATTTAAAATGGCGGATTCAATATGGCGACCACAAAATAAAAGCTTTGCCTGCCATTTCTAATAATAAAATTGTCAAAATTGTTCGCCATTTTTAATTTGAGATTCTGATATTATATTCGTATTCAGTGACTCGAAAAACCTCCGAATACTGAGTTTCATAATAATCGAATAAACTTTTATTTTGCGATCGCCATATTTAATCCGCCATTTTAAATTTCGAAATTCTCATATCATATTCGTATTCAGGGACTCGAAAAACTCCCGGATACCGAGTTTCATAACAATCGAACAAAATTCTTATTTTTTCAGTCGCCATTTTGGATCTGCCATTTTGAATTTTGAAATTCTGATACCATATGCGAATTCAGCGACCTCATAAACCGTAGGACACCATAATTCATACAAATCGTACAAGGGTAAATCGGTTTTTTTTCAGATGTGCATATATGCACATAACACTCCAGTGGCACGACTTTTTTTGTACATATATGCCACATACACTGTTAAGGGGTAAACTATTCCGCTCAGCATTTGTCACAAGCAAAAGACGTAACCAAAAGACAAAAAACATTCAAAAATTACTTTTTCAAATAAATTTCCACTGTTTCAAAAATCCCAGAATGCACCAAGCCACTGAATGATAATCAATTATTTAATCCTTTCATCAAATTTCACTCCACGATCCTTTCATCGCAGTTCTATAATTTGCAAAACTCTAAAAACTCCACTCTGCTGGATTTTTCATGATCACCTGCGACCAAAGAACTTCTCCAAAAAATTCAGCATTTGGAGAAAATCTAAAAAATGACGTTATTGCGTAATTCCTTCCTTCGACTCCTTTTCCAAAAGCTGGGCGGAACAATAATTAAAACTGCAAACCAAGGGAAAAAAATAATTAAGAGAGAAAAAACACTTGAACTATTCCCTTCAACATTTGTCTTCAGCGAAAAACGTAACCAAAAAACAAAAAAAATTCCAAAATTACTTTTTCAAATAAATTTCAACTTTTTGAAAATTCCCAGAATGCACCGAGCCACTGAATGATAATCAATTATTCAATCCTTTCATCAAATTTCACTCCACGATCCTTTCATCGCAGTTCTATAATTCGCAAAACTCTAAAAACTCCACTCTGCTGGATTTTTCATGATCAGCTGCGACCAGGGAACTTCACGACCGGGTCTTATCGCAGAAAACGATCCTTCCGGAAATAAAGTTGCGCGGCAAGAGGATCGGGTAAGAGAGACTGCCAGTGAGAAAAGGAGCAGAAGCTTCCAGCGTAAATATTATACGCGAAAGCGAGGAGTACGCTGCTACCAGCGCTATTTGCCGTTTCGTTCTTCATCCGGTGGAGTCCTCGTACTCCATAAAAATTCCTCCTTACCTCAGGCGAATATCCGAGTGGCCGTGTAAATACTCTCGTTTAAGATACGAATTTTCTTCTTTCGAGAAGGGAGAAGAAGACGAAAGAGAGAGAGAGAGAGAATGAGAGAGAGAGAGAGAGAGAGAGAGAGAGAGAGAGAGAGAGAGAATAAGGGAGAGAGAGACAGAGAAAAGTGAAACACAACTCGTCAAGGCAGAATAATTCTCTCGAGGATAAACTTTGAAAGCTTTCGAGATATCACTAGTCGCTTCTCGATAAGATACGATAAAGAGAGAATAAATTAAGCGTGGAGAAAAAGTTTTCTCACGAAGCTTTCGACAATTCCTCTTATGAATTTTCTTTTTGCCAATAAATTGATAAGATGCAGCACAGAAGCATTTTCCACTCGTCAGCTGTGTTCGGACAAAATGCGATAAGAATGTTTGTTAACACTAGAAGTACCGACCGGTCAAAATAACTGGTTGCATCAATTTCTCATAAGAATGTCTCTTTAACGCTAGAACTACCGATCTTTTTTTCATGTGAAAGCTTTTTTTGTTGATTACACATTTTGATAGAGAGAGCGTTTATTTTATCACTAGAACTAGTACTTTTTTTTCACGTGAAAACTTTTTTTGTTGACTACTCATTTTGATAGAGAGAGAGTTTATTTTATCACCAGAACTACCATTTTTTTTCATATAGAAATTTCTTTTGTTGCCAATTCATTTTAACAGAAAGAGTGTTTATTTTACCACCAGAACTACCTTTTTTTTCATAGGGACACTTTTTTTGGTGATTACTCATTTTGATAGAGAAACCGCTTATTGTATCACTAGAACTACCAATTGTTTTTGACGTGGAAACTACTTTTGTTGACAATTCATTTTAACAGAGGGCTTATCACTAGAACTACCAATTGTTTTCACGTGGAGACTTCTTTTGTTGACTACTTATTTTGACAGAGATAGCATTTATTTTATCACTAGAACAATCATTTTTTTTTATGTGGAAACTTCTTTTGTTGACAATTCATTTTGACAGAGAGAGTGTTTATTTTATCACTACAACTACTAAATTTTCTTTCATATGGAAACTTCTTTTGTTGACAATTCATTTTGACAGAAAGAGTGTTTATTTTATCACTACAACTACCCATTTTCTTTTTTCACGTGGAAACTTTTTTTGTCAATCACTCATTTTGATAGAGAGAGTGTTTACTTTATCACTAGAACTACCAATTTTTGTTTTCATATGGGAACATTTTTGCTGACTACGCATTTTTAGGCACGACCGTAAAGGGAGTGACTTATGCAATCGCCATCGCGAAAACCGTTCGTATGTATGTGTGTGTGTGTGTGTGTGTGTGTGTGTATGTGTGTCCGTGTATATCCTCGATTTCGGAAAAACGGCTGAACCGATCGGGACGAAATTTGGCACAAAAATCAAGTACACTACTGTGAGTTGACAATAAGGTTTGTGAGCCGCCATCTTGAACCGGTACAAGATGGCGGGAGATTCAAAATTTGAAAAAAATGTAATTTAAATTTAATATTGCTGCCATTTCTAAACGGCTGAAGATAGCGATACATAAAGTTTGCTGGCACCAAATGGATATATACTCAAAGTACATGCCAAATTTCGTTGCGATCCGTTCAGCCGTTTGGCCGGAATACTGGACTAATGGAAATAGTGCAAAATTCATTAATCCCTTAGTCCAGTTTTCCGGCCAAACGGCTGAACGGATTCGAACAAAATTTGGCATGTACATCGAGTATATATACATTTGGTGCCATGAAACTTTATGTATGGCCATCTTCAACCGTTTCGAAATGGCGGCAAATTCAAATTTTTTATCCATTATTTCAGCCAAAGAGTTGATTAGTCCACTATTCCGGCAAAATGACTGAACGGATTCGGACAAAATTTGGCATGTACATCAAGTATATACCCATTTGGTGCCAGGAAAGTTTATGTATAGCCATCTTGAGCCGTTTAGAAATAGCGGCAATATGTATGGTCATCTTGAAACGGCTGAACAGATTCGGACAAAATTTGGCATGTACATCAAGTATATACCCATTTGGTGCCACGAAACATTGTGTATGAGCATCTTCAACCATTTCGAAATGGTGCCAGTTTCAAATCTTTAATTCACTATTTTATTTATAATTATAGTTTGAAAATCCCGTAATTTCGAAACGGTTAAAGATGACCATAAAGTTTCGTGGCACCAAATGGGTATATTTTTAAACTACATTGCAAATTTTTTTTGAATTCGCGCAAGCGTTTCGCCGGAATACTGGATTAAAGATTTCAATTTGTCGCAATTTCTGAATGGTTGAAGTTAACCATGCATAAAGTTTCACCGCAGCAAAGGGGTATATACTTGATGTACATGTAAAAGTTTGGTTCGGATGCATTTAATTGTCCGGTTTCGATCACTTGCGCGCATTGCAGAAATGCTGCATTTCGCGGGCGAGCGCGAAGCGCGAGCACCCGACGTTCTCAGGGGGTATGGCGCTTGAGCGAAGCGAAAGCGCAGAGGACTCTCTAGCATAGTTTAATATCTCAATACCTGAATTTTCCACAATTTCGAAACGGTTTGAAATTCATGGGCGAGCGCGAAGCGCGAGTGCCGCGGTCGTGCCTATTGCAGAAAAGCTTCGCTTTTCTGCACCCGGTAAAGCGAGCGCGAAGCGCGAGCAAAGGCGATCTGGGGGGTTGGCGCTTGAGCGAAGCGAAAGCGCAGGGGGTTTACCCCCTAGTTATAGGTTTGGTAGTTCCTAGTGTTAAGATCTAGCATGCTCGCATTCGAAGGAAGCACTGTAATCAATATGCATTGTAATCAATATATGGACCGTTTATTCTAAAAGTGGTGTAAATCCGTTTTTTTAAAAAAATGCGATGTCACTTAATTTGTAAATTATTTACTGTAATAATTTAGTGTTCAAAGTTGCCTTCGAGCAGTTTTATCTTTTATACTAAATAAACCGCAGTTAGTGTATCTAAGCCCCAACTTGGAACACCATTTAAAAAAAAAATATACATATATGTATATGTAAGCTTAATAAAAAAATAATGCTATCAAATATATTGCAAAAATACTGTTAAAAAAGTGCTCAAAGCCGTAGGAGTTTACTGTATGCATGTTTGAAGAGTGGAAAACATTTCAACATGGCGGAAAAAATCTGACCAACCGCATTCCACGCGCCATTAAACTCAGAAGGGCACAGGATCCTGCAGTATATTGTGACAATGCTTTCAGTACTTACGAAATGTTCAACTACCGAGTAATTCGATTCACGTTCCATTTACCAGCCGGAACGAGGAACGAAGATCGACGTAAAACGAATCTGGCTTGCCTCTTCTTCCTACTCCTCCACCCCCTGATATTCTTTACCTCTTCTGCACACGTTTCGCGAAAGTGCAAGCAAGATCGGCCCCTTTCTAAAGCAACCACTTTGATGTTTCGTGAAAATGTCTCGTCCACGGTGTTTCGATGCTTTTAGCAAAATTTCTTGACCACATGGATTTTTCAAAACGACCGTCAAACGATTTCCTATGAACTACGTTCTTTTAAATTGAGGATTGAGCATATTATCGTTAAAAGTGGTATTAAGTGCATTTTTTTATATATCGAGATATTTGAGGGTTCGGGTTTGAATTAATTTAAAAATATTGGTAAACGTTGATTAATTAAGGTGAGGTTTTTAACGGTATAATCGTGTGAAATTTTATTATGCAATAATAATTGTTAAAATTGTTAAGGAAAATAAACCATTTTTTAGCTCCAAATAGACTTACACCACTTTGAATAATGACATATTATAAAAAATAAAAACGAGAGGAAATAGAAGTTCATGTTTTTATAGGCATTGGTTTTATTAAAAATGAATTTTTTAATGTAAAAAATAAATAATTAAAATGAAGATATGTAAATGCACGAATAATTAAGTTTCCTAACAATAAGAATTAGTTTCAGTTATATTAAAAAAGAAGGTGTGAATGAACAAGTGCAAAACATAATTACTTCGTTAAGATAATGAAAAGTATTTTTGCGATAACATTTTATAGCTAAAATTGTTTTGATTAATTTATCAAGAAATCGTGCTTCATTGAATGTATGATTATAAATATAAAAAGAAGATATCTACATATGTATATTTTACTAAAATTATGATTAACTCATTTTTTCCAAAAGTGGATTTATACCACTGTCAAAAAAGGCGCAATTTACTGTCAATAGTGACACTGACAATGGGTTTAGCCAATGGTTCTCGAGAATATTTCCAGTGCATTCTCTCTCTCTCTCTCTCTCTCTCTCTCTCTCTCTACGAAATTTTATACTTCTTTTGTAACTTTCATTTGCAAAGTTCATAAATGTAAGATGCGACAAAATTAATCGAGCGAAGTTTGCGAACCAAAACCATATTCAGAAGATAAAATGTTAAATATAATAATTTAAAAAAATATGATAATTTAAAAAATTTATTCCACACTGGACTCTTCACCTCTTAACCCTTTGCACTTAAGGGGGTATCATACTCTGGAGGCCCGAAAATGGGGGTCATTTTCAAGATTTTTTGTGACGAAGTCGTAGGCCAATCAGGTCCATGACATATACGATATTTAAGTACATGTTTAGGTGCATTTACTGTATTTTTGACATAAGGAAATATTGAGAAATATAGAAGTTATATGTAATCTTGCGGAAGCCGTTCGCGCGCGCGCTCAATTACGGTGTACATTGTGCCTCTTGTACGGCGTGTTTGAAAGCAAAAAATGCAGAAAGAATATTAAACTAGAATGTATTCCCCACAAGTTGACGAAGGAAAATTGTAAAAAAGTTAAAAATTGCGAAAGTTATAGCACTTCGAAGAAAAGGTTCATTTTTCACCGAAAAAAACCACATTTTTAGGCACGCCCGTAAAGGGAGTGACTTATGCAATCGCCATCCTGAAAACCGTTCGTATGTATGTGTGTGTGTCCGTGTATATCCTCGATTTCGGGAAAACGGCTGAACCGATCGGGACGAAATTTGGCACAAAAATCAAGTACACTACTGTGAGTTGACAATAAGGTTTGTTAGCCGCCATCTTGAACCGGTACAAAATGGCGGGAAGTTCAAATATCGAAAAATTCATATCTTTGGTACTATTCATTGGATCCCGATAAAATTGTACACGTTCATGTACACGTATGCAATGACAATTATTGGAAATTTTCAAATTTTTTGATTGGCCGAATCAAAAATGGCGACTAATTCAAATCTTTAGTCCATTATTCCGGCGAAATGACTGAACGGATTCGGACAAAATTTGGCATGTACATCCAGTATATACCTATTTGGTGCCACGAAACTTTGTGTATCGCCATCTCGAACCGTTACAAAATGGCGGCACATTCAAATCTTTAATTCACTATTTTATAATCATAGTTGGAAAATCCTGTAATTTCGAAACGGTTCAAGATGACCATGCATAAAGTTTTGTGGCACCAAATGGGTATATTTTTAAACTATATGCCAAATTGTGTTTGAATCCGCGCAAGCGTCTCGCCGAAATACTGGTTTAAAGATTTCAATTTGTCGCAATTTCTGAATGGTTGAAGATAACCATGCATAAAGTTTCACCGCAGCAAAGGTGTATATACTCTATGTACATGTCAAATTTTGGTTCGGATGCATTTAATTGTCCGGTTTTGATCACTTGGGCCTATTGCAGAAATGAGGCATTTCGTGGGCGAGCGCGAAGCACGAGCACCCGACGACCTGGGTGGGTATGGCGCTTGAGCGAAGCGAAAGCGCAGAGGACTCTGTAGCATAGTTTAATATCTCAATACTTGAATTTTCCACAATTTCAAAACCTTTTGAAATTCGTGGGCGAGCGCGAAGCGCGAGCAAAGGCGATCTTGAGGGGGTTGGCGCTTGAGCGAAGCGAAAGCGCGGGGGGCTCTGCCCCCTAGTTTTTATTGTTATTAACACATGGTTCACCGGGGACGAAAAAACTCTACGTCAACTTGAGCATTGTGCTGTTATATTGATGTAAACACAAAGGTAAGACAACCGGAATAAAACTATGTTCGGAATCGTGTACACCGTTTCCGAAAAAGTCGTTTCGAGATAAACGCGTTTAAAGTTTCGGTGACTGTTTTCTACGAGATACAGTGATCATTATTTCATCTTACCATTATTCTGCTGTTCCTGCACCATATTGCAGCCAAAAATTTTACTTCGCCTCCACAAGTTGAACACTTCACATAGCTATTAATTGAAGAGAAGACTGCTGCAAAATTTATAATTCTATAACCGAATGTCGCGTCAACTTCGACATCGATCGTCCGATCTTGTAATTTTTTCGCTTTAACGGTTATAACTTCGTCAATTTTTTGCATTTTGCGATCAGCTAGGGCTTAAAATACGCGGAAAGGATAGTATTTTCAAAATACAGAGTGTTTGACATAAGATGTCAGAGCCGAAAGTTGGAGATAGATTGGATAAAACCGAGAACAAAAGTCATATACCATAATGTAAAATTCGCAATAGTTATCGTGATATTAACTAGGGGGCAGAGCCCCCTGCGCTTTCGCTTCGCGCTCGCCCACGAATTTCAAAAGGTTTCGAAATTGTGGAAAATTCAAGTATTGAGATATTAAACTATGCTACAGAGTCCTCTGCGCTTTCGCTTCGCTCAAGCGCCATACCCCCGAGGTCATCGGATGCTCGCGCTTCGCGCTCGCCCACGAAATGCAGCATTTCTGCAATAGGCCCAAGTGATCAAAACCGGACAATTAAATCGTAAACATTTAAAATGTTTATTCGACTTGTGATTTCTCATTAGGTGATGCGGTTACCAACTTTTCCCGCATAGCGTTTATTATCATTGTCAAAAATATTGTTTAAATTGATTATTACATGAAAATATATCCCTATGAATAATACACATCATTTTATTCGAAAAAGAAATTCGTCTATATACATGGTCAATTGAACGTTAATATGATGTCTTATTGCATGGGTTTTTTGACGTCTTAAGAATGACGTTAAATATACGTCCCTTAATCGACGAATGACGTCCTGACCAAAAATGACGAGTGTCTGCTACCTGGGCAGTCACACTCTTTACGACCGGGACTAAAAAATTGAATCTGCCGCCATTTTGTAACGGTTCGAGATGGCGATACACAAAGTTTCGTGGCACCAAATCAGTCACCAGGCACCAGTTCAGTCATTTCGCCGGAATAATGGACTAAAGATTTGAATTAGTCGCCATTTTTGATTCGGCTAATCAAAAAATTTGAAAATTTCCAGTAATTGTCATTGCATACGTGTACATGAACGTGTAAAATTTTATCGGGATCCAATGAATAGTACCAAAGATATGAATTTTTCGATATTTGAACTTCCCGCCATTTTGTACCGGTTCAAGATGGCGGGTCACAAACCTAATTGTCAACTCACAGTAGTGTACTTGATTTTTGCGCCAAATTTCATCACGATCGGTTCAGCCGTTTTTCCGAAATCGAGGATATACACGTACACACACACACACATGCGCGCTTGCGCGCGCAGGAACAGTTTTCGCGATGGCGATAGCATAAGTCACTCCCTTTACGGTCGTGCCTAAAAACGTGTCCCTTCTTTTGATCTAGATTATAACATATTTCAACGGCATTAAAATCCGAGGGGGACACCCGCGTAGTTTCCTTGTTAGTGATGTTTTGGTGTTAGCGATCATTTATCTTTCACATCAACGGTTAAATAAATATACGTATTGTTAACAAGAGTATACTTCTACCCTATTTTTATCGGCGCGAAGACAATTTTGGAAGCACGGCTCAACGTTTTATCACGAAAGACTGATTTAAAGGTCAAGAACATACGACATTATCCGGAAGAGATAGTAAGCGAACAAGGAACATAGGAGTGTTACGACGGTATAATGAAGAATTTTTAGACGCCTGTATCTCCTACGTGCAGCTGGAAGGTTGTCAAGTGACTCTCCCAGCACATACAGTCTAATACCCTTCCAATAATTCTCATAGTAGTCTTCCCATCGTAACTTGCATATATCACTGTTGAATTGCTGGTGATCCGCTTCGTTCATTAAGCTCCATACTCTTGGCATCTCCTTCATTTCCAGTCGCCAGTCGCTTGCGGTGAAGTAAAGTATTAAAGAGACATTTTTCTGAAGCCTCCAGATTACGGAAGTCGCTCTGCCAATGAAAAAGAACAAGAAAAGTGTAGTTAGTAATTATAATAGTTAACTGACCCAGTGCCTCAAAGATCCGCGTCAGCGTGTCGAATAAACGACAGCAAAATATTTATATCAAATGCACATTCTACACTTCAGGAGCGATTGTTCCATTTCGTTCAGATAAAACATTTTTTTCACTCAACCACTTTCTTTCTCCGTGTCAAATCGCTGAATTAATTGTAACTTACATTGGTTTCTTTCCACTTGCCAGCAGATATAAATCGAAAAATAGGGAAGGAATTATATGAAACAATGCATGGAAGATATAGGCTACGTATAGACGGCTGGAAGTAATCATGAAGTTGTACGAGGCGGTTTTCATCGATGGATACGTATGTGAACATTGCATCAGCAAACTTGGTACACGGCGATAGGTTAAGGGATTCACATTACTGCTTCCATAGTTGTACAGGTGAGTATTTCCCAATGTTTTCCTGCAAAAGTTGGACAATAGCTATTAACCCCTTTGCTCAATACACGTACCAAAAGCATCGACATCTCTCTGGTGCGTGCATTCACAACTATACGGATGCCTATCCCGTAGGACATGAAATTAGCGCTAACTTTCATGATCGTATTTGTAATCAGCGCATCATAATGCATCAGTTGTGACGTTGCATTTTTGGCACGTCACAAAAATGTAATAAAATCAAATCAATGGGACTCGGACGGACGATAGATAGCGTCGACGGACGCAACGAAGGAGACATGTAGAGTAATCGCAAAAAACTTAGATTTAGTAGATCGATGCATTGCGGACTACACCACCACGAAAGAACAGCAGCGTGGGCACACTACGGCCGTGGGACGTCCAACACCGCCCGCACTCTTCTCGTCATAAGGCGTTCGGGCGAGGACCACCACCCAACTCCGCGCTCTCCTTATCATGGGCGCTGCGGAACGATCGTCGACCGCACCGCCGAGGCTTCTTGGCAAGGGGCATCTTACCGGTACGCGCTCTCCTCGTCTTCAAGCTGCGGGACGAGTACCGCCCGCACCGCCGAGACTACAGGGCGACGAGCGCCACATCGCGATCGTACGGCGTGTCTGCGCCAATGTTATCTCCAGCGGAGTCGGTCAAGCGTACAATGTATATGGAATCCGATCCCGACGCGGTCCCTTCGACGCAAGTTTACGACTTCATAGTTTATAAAGCACCGATATAACCTTTATAATTTTACTTTTTGGTACCCACACATCTTTTAACGTATTGGTGACATTTTTCCGAGCAAAATGACACCAAACATGATATAATTCGGACCATATTTATGTTCACATGGTTAATACTTAATGGCCCAATTTACTACATAAATATAGTCCAAAATATATCATGTTTGGTCTCGTTTTGATCGGAAGAATCTCATTAATATGTTCTAAACACTTTTAACCAAAAAAAATTGGAAATAAAAGAGTTTACACGTTGTTATTATTATAGCTCCGGCGCGGTAGCATTTAAATGCCTCCATTGCCTCGACTCTCCTTTCATTCTTATCTCGTATTCGCTGTCCTTTCCTTCGTTCGGTGAACTACAAAGGTGGGCCGCGAGGATCGAATTTCGATTCCCCTGCCTCCATCATGTCCCTTTTCGATTCCTCTTTCGGGGACATAGAGCAGCCCTGGGCACGTATGGCAGGCCTGCGCAAACCCCTTCTCCTGCGGCTCTCCAGGCCACCGCCGAACGAAGGAGAAACGTCCCCCTCCATCTACCCATCGCGCCGACCGGCGATTGTCGCTTTCCTACGACGTAAGGCCTGCCCACGTATGGGCTCTCGAGGCTCTTCAAGGCCACCGCTGGCCACCGACGAATGGAGGAGAAACGTCCCCCTCCATCTACCCATCGCGCCGTCCGGCGATTGTCGCTTCCTTACATCGCACAGTGGTGGGTTTGACGATTCTAGCTGGACAAAAATAGGAAAATCACTTTCTCACGGAAGTGAATGACAATTATTTATTTCGATAGTCAAGACCTCAAAGTATCCTGGTACAGTATACCTGGTAAAGTATCCTACCCACATAACAATTGAAAATGGTGCTACACGAAAACCATTTGAGTTACAGCAAAAAACCAAAAGATTTTGTAAACTACAGATCTGTACTTATACAGGGTGTTTGACATAAGATGGATAACCCGAAAGTTGGTGATAGATGGGGTAAAACCGAGAAGAAAAGTCATGTACCATAATGCAAAATTCGCAATAGTTATCGAGATATTAATAAAAACGCGTGAGCCAATGAGCGGAGCCGGTGAACGGCGATTGACAAGAGGCGCGCGGTGAGAGGCAAGCGCGATAGACAAGAGGCGCGCGGCGACGGGCAAGAGCGATGGACAGGTGGGGCAAGTGCGATGAACAAGAGGCGCGCTTTTCCCTCGCCGCGCGCCTCTTGTCTATCGCGCTTGCCTCTCACCGCACGCCTCTTGTCAATCGCCGTTCACCGGCTCCGCTCATTGGCTCACGCGTTTTTATTAATATCTCGATAACTATTGCGAATTTTGCATTATGGTACATGACTTTTCTTCTCGGTTTTACCCCATCTATCACCAACTTTCGGGTTATCCATCTTATGTCAAACACCCTGTATATCGAGCCATCAACGAAACTTATCGTCCCACAAACACTTGTGTGGTGTAAGATTGAATGCAGCTGACTTAAAACGACTACTTTGGTTAGCTAGTCTTACTCTGACATCAATGTTAATTAAAATTTATTTAACGACTTATTCAGAGAAAATATTCCATATACCAGGATACTTTGAGGTCTTGACTATCAAAATAAATAATTGTCATTCACTTCCGTGAGAAAGTGATTTTCCTATTTTTGTCCAGCTAGAATCGTCAAACGGACCACTGTGCGTCGTAGGAAAGCGACAATCGCCGGACGGCGCGATGGGTAGATGGAGGGGGACGTTTCTCCTCCGTTCGGCGGTGGTCCTGGAGAGCAGCGGAAGAAGGGGTTTGCCCAGGCCTGACATAGAGTTTGGCTTTGCTATATGTACAAATGTACATACTCGATCTTCCCATTAAATTTTATCCCAATCCGTTCAGTCATATTCCCCGAATTCAGATAGTTGATAACTTTAAAATAATTATAAAACTGTTTTCTAGCGCACAGTAAGCTTAAAATCTAGAAACAAATATATACTTGAAAATGTCTATGCGTACTTGTGTTCAACCATATCCCAAATCACTGTGAGCAGAGCATTCGCTGTCATATCCGCTGGCACGTAATCGAGTACCGCATTTCGTGCATACTGTGCATGCAAGACTCCCAAACAGGTACCTATGTCAAGTGTTCTCGGTCCGTCCATATTATCTGCCCAAACAGATATGGGCTCCTTGTACGTCGATGCCACTGTAAAGATAATCAAACATCATCGTTTAGGAATCAACGGAGAACACACGGTTTTTACCCTTAATTTCCGTCGAGCCGCTTAACAGACCACGCTTATCCAGAAATTTCCGAATTTTTGGTATAAACATTGTCATTACATTGAAATTAAAGTAAAATTATCAGGAATATGGTTCAGTAAAATATTATGTCCCATTAGATAAATCTAAAACTAAAACTTTGAACGAATTTGTTCAAAAATGAAGTTAATGAAACGCGTGACCAAAATGTCTCGAGAATCACTCGTTCAATTGGCTTTCACTTTATCGTGTCTATTTTACATACAAAACTTCTCCCTACGATGTTTTTACTCCGAGGGCTATATTTCATTTTGAACATGAAACTTAAGCAAAATTTCACCCATCTAAAATTATCTTGAATTTCAACTCGCGGTATAGCTTTAAAGATCAACCTTACTAAAAACGCTATAACTTTACTAAAAAGAGTCTACATATGTGCATACATTACTAACAAGATACTTCAACCTTCCACGATCACTGGCTAGTCCATGAATAATCCCGACTTCCAGATGATCACCGCATCCGTTACAGCAAAAAAACATGCGACAACATTAACAGGCAGTACGGCCTTCTAACAACTAGCCCAAATCATAATTTTTATAGAAAGATTCAGTAGGTTCGCGCTCACTCAATATGTCGGGATGGTTGAGTACCTCTCGTTACAAAACGAACGGAACTAAAATATAAACATCGCTATAACCTAATACATCTTCAGGAACGCTCGTACCGGCAGGATGGTATTTCTAAATTGAGATTGAAATTCCGAGTGTGAAATACAGTGACGAGCAGGAACAAACATGGCTACCGTGCACTATACTACGTCTCCACGGAACGCATATCGCTGTAACTTGCTGTCTTGGTTAAAATCCGTGTTTATTAAGTTGGTTAATCAATAATGCATAGTAACACAGGTATCGATGTGTGTAATGATTAGCTGCGACGGGAACGTTTCTGCCACATGCACCCAAAGCATAAATCATGTTTTAGTTGAACTAATTTACACTGGCAATGGAAGCCTTACTCTCACAAGAAATTTTGGCAGCTCGGGTTTTAGATACGTTATGTATACAGGGTGTCGCACAACTGGGGGAACAGCCGGAAATCAGCGATAGCTGAGGTGATTCTGAACGACATTTTCCTTTACGGAAATATTGTCCGAGGCTTAATTTTTGAATTATTAAGGAAAAACACTGGCGTATGAGAGCGCGCGTAGAGCCCGCGCACAGGGCCGTGGCGCCCGTCACTCACGGCGCCTGACCGTGGTCGCGGACGGGCGCAGCGCGGTGGTGCGACACGAAGCGTTTGACGGAAATTATGACGAATAACGAATTACTATTTCAGAATGACCTCAGATATCCATTAGTCATGCACAATAAATAAAATAATTAGTCACTATTCGTGTAATGGTAAGAAATCGATTAAGTGCTGCGACATTCGATTTAACAAATCGAAATATGCTCAAAAACTTTTATTCGTTATTTAAAACCAATGCGAAATGAGATCTCGAAAATGAGATTTATCAATTATTACAAAAAAAACTTTCAGAATCGAAAAATAGTTATTTTCTATTAAACGAATAATGACTGCAATAAGAAAATAAATTTCTCACAACCTTCGATCGAGGTGTGTCAATTTCACTGGATCACTGCATCCATCCCGGATCATTCGACTAATCCAGTGCTCGGAATTAGTTGCACATTTCGGCCCGTTCCTGACGCACCGCCTGCTGAACCCCCACCATCGCTCGAGGCTCGGCGGCCGAGCCGCCGATCGCGCGCGTGACGGTGTGCCTCAGGAGCGTCGCGCGTCGATAGGAGCCCACGGCAGATATGCCTGAGTCTATCTGCGTGATTAAAAATTTTCTTGCGCTGTGAATAATTTTTATTTTCAGAGATAATTAAAGTTATTAATATTATGTTTACATCGATATATATATATATAATAGCAACAATATATGACATCATTTTGTCAATAGCTTTCCACATCACCCAAGAGGTACTATAGATGCGTTTTTTTTAAAGTGGTTTTCCCAATAGACCTATTCCACTAAAGTTTAGTCACGCTGATAGACCCAGGCATATCTGCCGTGGGCACCTATCGATGCGCGACGTTCCTGAGGCACACCCTCACGCGCGCGATTGGCGGCTCGGCCGCCGAGCCTCGAGCGGTGGTGGGGGTACAGCAGGCGGTGCCTCAGGAATCGGGCCGAAATGTGCAACTAATTCCGAGCACTGGACTAATCTGTAGCGTGAAACAGCTGATCCGAGCACAGTCTCGGGCGGGTCAACGAACTCGAGTTGCTATACGATCACTATCATTTTCGATGTTTGTGTACGAGTGATTCGCGGCTTACGTTTGAATAATTGGTGGCCCTGAAAACGGCCGATTTTCGCCTGTGCGCGGGCTCTACGCGCGCTCTCATACGCCAGTGTTTTTCCTTAATAATTCCAAAATGAAGCCTCGGACAATATTTCCGCAAAGGAAAATGTCGTTCAGAAGCACCTCAGCTATCGCTGATTTCCAGCTGTTCCTCCAGTTGTGGGACACCCTGTATACGTATACATAGGTATGCATGTTATGCCCACACATGTTTATCGACCGCATCTAAAATGTCGAGAGCTTTTACAGTACGGGTGAGAGTAAGCCTCGTGGCATTCATGTCGACAAAGTAGGACAATAGAGTCGATTTGGTTCTACCAACAGTTATGAATCACCCTGTACCATAGAGAAATGAGAAATTGACAGTATTATTAGAAGCTTCAGTCGACGGATAATTTACTTTCGAAAAAAAAAAATGTGCCAAAGAATATTTGAACTACACGTGCACAGCCTTTTACCGCTTCGCCTTTCCAGCCCGGACATGCGCTATATTGTGATAGGGTTGTTGTAGACACGGCGCGGCGTGGAAGCAGCGCATTCGTTTTCCTCAAAAATACCGAAATTGTGCATCGAAATATTCCCTTAGTATATTACTGAGATGCCTCTTAACAACGTCTTTGTTGGATTTTCGAATCTGAGGAGGAAGCTTTGGCATCATCCGATTGTGAGTCTGTTTGTGCTCAGAAAACGTCTGAAGGGTTAGGAAACGTTAGCAAAGATATTTTTTCTCTGCTTGCGCACTACGATGATTGCGAAGATGACGATGGATGGAATTGGGCATCCGTTTCAAGACCCAAGATTCCGTTCCAAGCTCAAATTAATTAACAGAGCGTGCTTTTTAGGCAACATAAGATACAATGAGGGAACAAAATTACTTTTAGATCAATGGTCCTTTCAACTTAAGAATGTTTCTAGAAGTGGACGAGTTTTCGTCCGTTCTGCGCATATCCCTACACTAGCAGATATTCTATTGGTCGTGTCCTCACGTGACCGCTCCCCTTTGTTCGTTTGTGGCCAATCGGCTCATTTGAGATGCACGAAATGGAAATATTCTTAAGTTGAAAGGACTATAGTCTTACTTCTTGACGTTTGCCAAAGGACGAAACCAACGTACCAATGGTGGGTCTGAAGACGCCGCAGTAGAACTTCGTTCTCTTGCCATATTCTTCCACAATACTTTCCGCCATGGCCTTGCTGAAGGAATACGTAATTTTCCATTTACCAATGTACTCTTTATGGATCTCGTCGGTGAGGCCTACAGTCTCAGTGTCCGCTTTTATGAGGTCCTCGAAAGTTTTCATATCGACAGGTGGCGGTAGAAATTCCTCCACCAAGAATTTATTGTAATGGTGAGAATAACCGGTGGATACATAGAGAAAAGCAGTAAGATGATCACACTCGTTAGCCAGATCGAGCATCTGCCTAGTTCCCAACACATTAACATTCATCAACTTGCTAAATTTGTAATAGAACATAACCGACGCTGCGTTGTGGATTATCACGTCGGTTGTTTCGATCAGTAATTTTCGATCCTCCGATGAAATGCCCAATCCATCCTCCATCAGATCACCGCTTATGGTTCTTACCTTATCTTCGAAATCTGGGTACACATCGCGAAGTTTGTCGAAGAACTGAAACGCGATGTTTAATCTTAATAACAGTGGCGACAGTCTCCAGAATATTGTATCGATCATTCAAATTAATGGTAATTCTGATTTTCGGATATGAGCGGTGACGAGTCCAAAAGGATTCTTGTGAAATAATATTGTTTAAAAATGGGGTTGAGGGGACCTCCGATGACCTTGAATTTTACATATATTGACAAGGACACCTAGCCGAGTAACATGCAAAAAGTTTTAAAGCGCGGACGTTGTTCGGTAAAAAGTTTTTAACAAACAAAGTTAGTGAGAAGTAAATGGAATCTTAATTGTACGACACCATGTACATTCCTAACACTTCACCCTAACTTATATTTGCATTAGTATGAATGAATAGTATGTGTGTGAGCGGGGGGGGGGGGGGGGGGCGCAGCCCTCATGACTTCAAAGATCCGAAGGTTTTAGTTGGCGCTCATTGTTTGTTACAAAATTAGGCAAAACAGTAGAAGCTATGGAGATTGATCTAACCAGAAAGGCTTTCCACACTCTCAAGTTAAGATTAATTTATTATTACGCAGGCGGACGCGTAAGCGCCCGTGCCTCACCTAACCATCGCACCTGCCTAACCCTTATTAGGCTACCCGCCTAACCTAACCCTAACCAAACATAATTCGCCTAAGCTTTATAAGGGTAACAAAGCCAGAGCAAGGCGTTACGAATGTATGTATATGGCATCGCATACTTAAGGTTCCACATAGTTTTCGCTAACTTCTTTCCTTAATAACTTTTTAACGAACAGCGTCCACGGCCTAAAATTTTTTGCACATTATTCAGGAGAGTGCCCTTGACAACACATGTGAAATTGAAGGTGACCAGACGTGGGTCCCCTGAACCCCATTTTTACCTAATATTGTCCTTCTAGACTGTCAAGTCATTTGAGGCACGACCGTAAAGGGAGTGACTTATGCTATCGTCATCGCGAAAACCGTTCATGTGTGTGTGCGCGTGTGCGTGCGTATATGCGTATGTTTGTATGTGTGTCCGTGTATATCCTCGATTTTGGAAAAACAGCTGAACCGATCGGGACGAAATTTGGTTCAAAAATCAAGTACACTACTGGGAGTTGACCATAAGGTTTGTGAGCCGCCATCTTGAACCGGTATAAAATAGCGGGAAATTCAAGTTTCGAATAAAATTTAATTTAAATTTAAATTTGCCGCCAATTCTAAACGGCTGAAATAACGATACATAAAGTTTCCTGGCACCAAATGGATACATACTCAAAGTACATGCCAAATTTCGTTGCGATCCGTCCAACCGTTTGGCCGGAATACTGGATTAAAGATTTGAATTTTAATTTTTAAGCAAATTTAAGTCCTTAATCCAGTATTCCGGCAAAACGGCCGAACGGATTCGGACAAAATTTGGCACGTACATGGGGTATATGCCCATTTGTTGCCACGAAGCTTTATGTATAGCCATCTTCAACCGTTTCGAAATGGCGGCAAATTTAAATTTTTTAAGCAAATTTAAGTCTTTAATCCAGTATTCCGGCAAACGGCTGAATGCATTCGGACGAAATTTGGCACGTACATCGAGTATGTACCCATTTGGTGCCACGAAACTTTACGTATAGCCATCCTCAACCGTTTCGAAATGGCGGCAAATTTAAGTTTTTAAGCAAATTCAAGTCTTTAATCCTCTATTCCGGCAAAACGGCTGAACGGATTCGGACGAAATTTGGCACGTACATCGAGTATATGCCCATTCGGTGCCACGAAAGTTTATGGGTGGCCATCATCAATCGTTCAGAAATGGTGGCAAATTCAAATTTCTAGGCACGACCGTAGAGAAAGCGACTGTTTAATTCACTATTCCAACAAAACGACTAAACAGATTCGGACAAAATTTTCGTCCCGTTTCGATCACTTGCGCCTATTGCAGAAATGCTGCATTTCGCGGGCGAGCACGAGGCGCGAGCACTACCCGGCGATCTGGAGGGGGTTGGCGCTTGAGCGAAGCGGAAGCGCAGGGGGCTCTGCCCCCTAGTTTAAATATTTCATTTAACCGTTTTAGCGTCACGCAGCGCGATCGCGCTGTTCGCGTACTATGGTGAACTGTGTCGCTATGTTTGGTCACGATCGTCAATCCGCAACGCGCTCAATTCCGAATGTAACTCGTCGCGAGTCATATCAGAGTTGCCTCTCGTAATTACTATTTCTTTTTCAAATAATCGTAAAGTTTTGAGTATTTAGTATAACGTTTCTGATATGATTAATGAAATGAAGCGCGAGCGGCATATTTCAACAAAAAGAAGGAGAAGCGCGATCGCGTCGATCGGCATTTCTCACAGATAAATGAACGAAGCGCTGTCGCGCAGCATGGCACAATCCGACACGGATTCTTAAAAACCCGTGGCACTAAAACGGTTAATATAGTTTTTATAAATTATGAAAGAAATATTTTTTTTATATTAAAAATTGGTTAAATTGGAAATTGCAAATTGCTTACCACTTTGAAAATCAAAAATTTGGATTGACAAACTTTAGCGACAACATTATTTTACAGGTTCAAAGAATCATCCACACCGTACGACCACAATTTTTTCAGCAGTAGCGTAAAAAACCCTCATTGACGGATGCCATTTATGTCGAGAAATTCATTAAAAGAAAGTTTCTTACACTTACAGAACTAAGAATATGTAACGGATATTTTTGCGCTTTTTCTGAAAATGTATTCCCTCAAAAATACTCGTGGATCGATTACTAATAACCTAATAAGATTATTCTTATTGCCAATCGATTACTTGACGAAACATGTAACCTACCATGTAGTTAAAATATTTCTTCTTCCTCTCCTCTCCAGAAAGTCCCTTCTTGGCTCTTATAAGTAGATAGAGCCTCTTTATCTCGGGGCACCCACGCAGGAGCTTTTCGGTGATGCACTTGCCGAGGAAGCCCGTGCAACCAGTAAGAAAAATCACTTTCCCCGCGTAAAACCGTTTTATCTGACTCTCCTCCATTTTCGACGTGGCCAGGTCCTCCGTGTCATCTTTCATCCTTGCATAACAGTAGTCCATGGTGGGTCTGGTGTGTGACCACACGACAAATTATATTAGATAGGTATTTCACTCTCGTAGGTACTAGGTTTCTGAACGAGGATTCTTTTTCTTATTTTATTTTAAACTCAAACTGTTCGTTGACTCGAACACGCACTGGAGCACACCTTATGAAATCGTGTGAGGGATTTATATTTAACGGCTATAATAGTAAAGGTATGTTGGATATCCAACCGTTATGCGTATAGCAGTGAAACACATCGTTGCGTCGAAACAGCCTTTTATACATTAACCAGCGAGACTCATTCCGCGACATTCAAATTTATGCAAAGCGAGTGTTTTTGCAACATTGGCACTTTAGCCTCGTGCGTAAGATAATCGATAAATGCATTTTCTTTCGATGGACGTCGGGTCATTATACATTTATGGAAAACCGCAAACGCAATATCCCTTTTAATTCTAATGTTGCGGCTTCCAACAAGTTATGCGAAATGGGCAAGTAAAGACCAAACGGAAAACTAACGCCGAGGATTGGTGACCAATATAAGAGTCTAGGAGTAAGCAAAATTTGAGAAAATTCGATTATGGGTAATTTTATATGTCCTTTGAATGGGGTCCTTGTTAATTCAACCTTGTTTACTATAGGGGTCAGGTCATTGCAATACGTCGACCTGGAGGGAGGGAGGGGAGGGGGGGGTAAATGTTACGTTTACAAGGGGAGGACGAGCACGACGCGTCACCGATTTTTTTCATACTTACGGTACGGAAACATGACTACCCCAAGAACAATTCCCCAAAATAATAGGACCCACTATTCCGAATTTCTCGAGAAAATCGACTTTGAAATCTCTGGAAAATTCTGTGCTGAACTAGGACCCTCGAGGTAGAGAATATTTCAACCAGCAGCGTGGCCAGCCGAGTAATGCAGAAGCGTAGTAAGCCGTAGGTCCCGCGTTCAGATCCCCGTGTAGACTTTTTTTTCCGTTTAAAATGGGCATTTATTTTACTATTAGTTAATTCCCGCTCGTAAAATCAGCTGTTTTTATTTATAAATAATGGAAATAATATAAACGTGAATGCATATAAGGTTTAAAATCATTTGTACGCAAGAACGGAGAAATTTTTTTGCGAGCGGGAGTTAACTAATAGTAAGATAAATGCCCATTTTAAACGGAAAAAAAAAAGTCTACACGGGGATCTGAACGCGGGACCTACGGCTTACTACGCTTCTGCATTACTCGGCTGGCCACGCTGCTGGTTGAAATATTCTCTACCTCGAGGGTCCTAGTTCAGCACAGAATTTTCCAGAGATTTCAAAGTCGATTTTCTCGAGAAATTCGGAATAGTGGGTCCTATTATTTTGGGGAATTGTTCTTGGAGTAGTCATGTTTCCGTACCGTAAGTATGAAAAAAATCGGTGACGCGTCGTGCTCGTTCTCCCCTTCTTAGCGGAACATGCTCCAATGACCTTGACCTTGATATATCTTGTCAAGGACCCCCCCCCCCCCCCCCCCCCGAGTACGAATCCGAAGGTTTTAGTCGTCGCTCATTGTTCCTGTAAATAAGTAGATCAGTCGATCGTAGTTCAGAATTGTCGGTTAATGCAGATTAATCTAAACTTGAGAGCGTGGTGGGCCTTTCTGGTTACCAATTTACGTTTATCACACTTACATTTTAACTTTAACATTGAATATCCCCCCCCCCCTCCCTCCCCCCGGACCGAAACCTGTCGATTGTTACTCATGGTGGGTTCTTACAAATATCTATTAAAGGGCAGCAGGACCCGTCAGTAACTTGTCGAAAAAATAATTTTTTCTGGGGAAATGCAGAGGGTTTGCGGTTTCATTAGATTTGTCGCCGTCATTGATTATTTCTCGCTGCGATACGACGGAAATGGAAGCTTAAATATCGCTACAGATCGTGAAATCTATATTGACGGTCGCACTGGCAGGATGGTATTTATAAATGGAGATTGAAATTGCGAGTGTCAAATACGGCGATTTGCACGAACAAACATGGCTACCGTCCAGCATCGGTTTTTCATCATTTTCGCACATATCGCACTCGAACGATCAACACTCTCTATTTCACGACTTGTCTACCATATCACAGAATTCAACAAAAATTAGTTTTATGGGCTTAGGTACGGAAATAACGCGAATTTAGTGAAACCGGATTCCAGCTGTCAATTCACTCTCTGGTTACTACTAATAGTTCAGGCGTCGGCAACGGGAGGCGTGCCAATCGATGCATCGCTGTAACATTGCTCCAGCGAGGGCCCCGCACCATCGCGAAACAATGTGACGACGAAGGCAGTGACCGGCTGTGACAACCAGTAATAGCTGTAGCATAGTACCGCGCGCCTTGGAATGTTTTTCGTTATTCCTTGTCACAATATTCACATGTATCGCGAATTTTTGGTGCCCCACACGGCACCCTATTTTTGGCACGGCACTAATTCTAGAGAATTTTCAGACAACTTCACTTCTTCCACTCGCCACCGCTCGCCGAGCGCCTCGATCGTTTTGAACGTTACTAGCCGGGTCCTGCTGCCCCTTAGGGCCCTCGCAGACTACAGACTTTCTATCGGCCGATAGTTTGGTCGGGTTCTTAATCAGCATAAAAATGTATGCAATATCGGCCGATACTGAGTCGTTAAAATGTGCGCACTTGCATACATTTTTATGCTGATTAAGAACCCGACCAAATTATCGGCCGATAGAAAGTCTGTAGTCTGCGGGGACCCTTAAGATCTACATAAGTGAGTGGCGTGGAATAAATTACCCTGAAATACTCGCACTTTTTACTCTCATAACTTTTTAACGAACGATGAGCGACGGCTAAAACGTTCGGATTCGTACTCAGGGGGGTGTCCTTGACAAGATATGTCAAGGTCAAGGTCATTGGAGCATGCTCAGCTGAACGTAACATTTACCGATAAGTTTACTGAAAACTGTTTTTCAAATCAATTTACGAAAAAGGATTGAAATTAAATATTATAGAATATAAAATAGGAAACCATACCCACATAGCAAACGTAAATCTCTGTAACATCCCCAAGATATCTTGTCGGGAAATCAGAATATTATTGAGATATCTAAACTAGGCCGTAGATATGTATAGGATGTTTGTGGGATACTCTACCCAAGGAGAACAGAAAGTCAAGATGTCGTCAAAATGATGTCAAAATAACGACAAAATGATTCCAAACAGTCATTTTCCGATCATTTTGTCGTCATTTTGACATCAGTTTGATGACATCTTGAATTTGTGTTCTCCTTGGGTAATGTCCGGGCTTGCGAAACCATAGAGATATTACTAGTATATCGTTAGATATTTCTCGAATATTATATGTGTATGAGTGTATCTTAAACGGATATACTAGTTAAGATATCTTTATAATATTGTCAATAAACTAGAAATATCTCTAGATTTTCGCAAGAACGGACATTCATCGGATATCATCGGCATACACTGAGAAAAAAAAATGGTTGGGTTTACTATAATCTCTCTATATTTTATAGTTAGATTTGGCGTCGAACATATTTTTATGGTTCACTTAACCCTACAAAATATAGTAGAATGAACGATTTGTACAAATGGTTATATTATTAACTGTTACCTTTGTTCTTGTTACCGTATGTATAGTAAAATGTGCTATGCGAATATAGTTAGTTCTATCACTATGTATGAAATATTCTGGTAATATTAACTATATAAAATAGTTACTTTTCTTACCATTATATATTTTCAACCATACTATATTTGTAGTTGAAATAACCATAATTTTGGGTAAAACATAATATAGTTGGTTATACTATGCCTCTATCGTAATTATTACTGACATCATGGTAACATTTACCATAAATATGATATTTCCAACTATAATTTTGTTAGTATGCCATTATAGTTAGATATATCATATACTTTTCTCTCAGTGTATCCATATCGATTAGTAGATTCGTAAGGTGTATTAGGGTAAACCGGGGTAATTGTGACGATGTTTAATTCTATATATTAAGGGGATCCAACCTTCCTAGGCTTTCTTCTCGGGAATACCTCGAGAGCCAATAGAAACCGCGGAAATGACCGACTTCTGCGCCGGGTGCATTCGTCTCCGTTTTACATTATTTTCTAACCGCAAGGGTATGTATCGAAAGCTTGAAGTTTATTCTAGTGCGTGAAATAGCGATGTATGTGCGTTGTGCGCGCAGATCGGCGAAATTCGTGGAAATACAGCCGCGAGAGCAGCCATATTGGAATGTCCTTGACAGCTACAGAGACCGATGGTGCTTATGACTGGAATTACTCCTTTAACGTTATCTTATCCCTCCATATCGCTATTTCACGCCCTACAATAAACTTCAAGCTTTCGATACATACCCTTGCGGTTAGAAAATAATGTAAAATGGAGACGAATGCATCCGGCGCAGAAGTCGGTCATTTCCGCGGTTTCTATTGGCTCTCGAGGTATTCCCGAGAAGAAAGCATAGGAAGGTTGGATCCCCTTAAGGGTGCGTTCGGATTCCCCACCCAGGTAACCGCAAGGGTATGTATCGAAAGCTTGAAGTTTATTGTAGGGCGTGAAATAGCGATATGGAGGGATAAGATAACGTTAAAGGAGTAATTCCAGTCATAAGCACCATCGGTCTCTGTAGCTGTCAAGGACATTCCAATATGGCTGCTCTCGCGGCTGTATGTCCACGAATTTCGCCGATCTGCGCGCACAACGCACATACATCGCTATTTCACGCACTAGAATAAACTTCAAGCTTTCGATACATACCCTTGCGGTTAGAAAATAATGTAAAACGGAGACGAATGCACCCGGCGCAGAAGTCGGTCATTTCCGCGGTTTCTATTGGCTCTCGAGGTATTCCCGAGAAGAAAGCCTAGGAAGGTTGGATCCCCTTAATATAAGATATAAAATGAGCTAATATAAGAGCCTAATCGAAGATCTAAAAAGATCCTGCGATTGGTTGTTGTATTAGCCCATTTTATATCTTATATTAACACATAAACTTAAACATTGTCACAATAACAACGTTTTACCCTAATACACCTTGTTTGCGCGCCTACTAAATATGTAGAAAAAGGATCTACCGAGGTCGGGACCTGTAGGAAATGAACTGAGAAACATGTAACGATGTAACTGATTTATTGAAACGTGCCTGCTCACGGGAGGTCGCAAGAAGACTGAAGAAGACTGCACGAGAATCATGGGTAATTTCTCGTGAACGGCGCCGCGGCGCAGCCGAGGCGATAGGCTGACGTCATCGGTCATGGGAAGTTCCGTGTCGCTCTCCACAAATTGATTCCATAATCAATTTCGATTTACAACAAAATACGTCACCGTAGTTGACTATTTCTCGCTACGAAATGAACGGAACGGAAGCTTAAACATCCCTACAACTCTTCAGATCGACGTTACATTAACATATTGTTAAAAACAGTATATGAAGAATCAATGTTTTTTCGATCAAGCATTCCTCACTGAGGATATTCTCACGATGTCGTATGAATATTCTTTTTCAATTTCCCATATATCTCTTTATGAAGATATCCTTGTAATATTCTGCAAAAAACGTTTCAGTATATCATATTACGATATACAGATAATATTTTCAGGGTATTGCAATATATTCGGGATTTGCGGGATAAATTTAGTATATCCCGCAGATCTCCTCTGCCATGTGGGTAGCCATAAATTACTCATAGCCTTCAATGATAGAAATATAACACGTAAGGTGGCACGTTATTAAATCCATGCAAAACTATTCATAGATTTTCCATACCTGCTGATGCATCCTCTTGTGCAAGGTTTTTGATAAACATGTATTCTTGTGTCGGGTATCATTATGCAGTTGATCGAAAGGTAACATTGATTGGCGAGTAATGATCTATTTTGTTGCTACAATGAAGTGTGGGATTACCGAGGTCAACCGATCGGTCGCACTTATCTAGTTACGTGCAAGGTTAGGGTTAGGGTAGGATTAGGCTAATGGTCATGGTCATAAGAGGGAGATGTCGATTTGTTAAATTTATACGAATAATGACTAATCAATTTATTTATTGTGCATGTCTAATGTCTGAAGTTATTCTGAAATTTTAATTTGTTATTCGGCATAATTTCCGTCCGACGCTTCGTGCCGTACCATCGCGATGCGCTCGTCCACAACCATGGTGAGTGGCAAGCATCACGGCCCTGAGCAGGGGCTCTACGAGCGCGCTCATTTGCCTATGTTTTTCATTAATAATTAAAAAATGAAGCCTCATCCAACTTTTTCGCAAAGGAAAATGTTTAGAATTATTTCAGCTACAACCCCTTCGCGGGGATTACACCTGTTACGTAGAGCCTGATCGGTCAGGAATGCTGACTCTGCGTAACGTTCGAAGAGGCGAGCCGAGCGGTGTAGCCAGGGCCATCTTTACGCATGGGCCTGCTGGGCCCGGGCCCAGGGCCTCGGGTTCCAGGGGGCCCCGACTGACGAACAGTTGGTTAGGGGTAGAATAAAGAAAACTTACGAATTCAATAACAATTTATCTACCAAATAAAAAATATATTTACCAGACCCTTCATAGTTTTACTTCTTTCTGGCCTACACGGTATCTTCTTTTCTTCATTTAACAACACAAATGTTCAGAAGACGTTCAAAGAATCTATACATAGATATAAAATACCCATATAATGTTATAATATTCTATGGATATTCTCTGAACGTCTTTCGAACATTTGTGCTGTTAGAGCGTCGGTCTCGATTCGAATCCGAATTGCGATCACGAGCAACTGTCAATTTTTATCTATCTCATTTTCTTAAACCATTCCACTGCTTTGTGACTTTGAAAGAGTAAAAGGTACCTACGTCCACCGATCATCATTTTAGACTTCGCAATTGTTTCGAGATTGTTCTTGTTATTAAAGCCCGATACACACTATTGCACACACATACGAACAGTTTTGGCGATGTCGATAGCATAAGTCACTCCCTTTACGGTTGTGCCTAAAAATAAATAAGGAGCTACATAAACACTCTGTACGTACACGTCGTTAGTTCGGGGTAACGCTAAAGGAGAGTTATATATCATGAAATCCTTAAATTTCTTACAATTGTTAGTACAATAATGAACAGTGGTGTAAGGGAAATAACTGTACATTGATTGAGTTAAGAAGTACCAGTAACTTTCGTGAAGAGGCCCCCAAAACCAAATGTGCTAGGGGCCACCACATAACTAAAGACGGCCCTGGGTGTAGCTCGTCTCTTCGCGTGTGGGATTTTGCTTGTGTGAAGCGCTAACAAGGGGAGGTTGGGGTGTGGTAGATTCGGATTTACTTGAAACTGATGGTGCTTAAAGATGGCCCCTCGTAGAACAATTAACCAAAATAGTAGGACCCGACACTTTGATTTGGCCGAGAAAATCGACTTTGAAAATTCTGTGCCGAACTAGGACCCTTGAGATGCTGAACATTTCAACGAGCAGCTTGGGCAGCTGGGTAAGGCAGGAGCGTAGTAAGCGGCAGGTCTCACGTTCGAGTTACGCTGCGGACTTTTTTTTTTCCTTTGAAATTTGTATTTATTTTATTACCACTTAATTCCCGCTTGCAAAATCAGCTTTTTTTATTTGTGAATAATGAAAATAATATAAACGGGAATGTCTGGAACGTTTGTAATAATTTTTACGCAAAAGTGGACAAATTTGTAGAAAATGGAAGAGTTGTATTAAAATATACATTATTTTACAATGTATGTTATAAATAGCAGTATTCGGCAACCTATGTACGGACACCGTTAGTTGGTTTTCTACAAATTTGTCCACTTTTGCGTAAAAATTCCGCAGCGTAAGACCTGCCGCTTACTACGCTCCTGCCTTACCCAGCTGCCCACGCTGCTCGTTGAAATGTTCAGCATCTCAAGGGTCCTAGTTCGGCACAGAATTTTCAAAGTCGATTTTCTCGGCCAAATCAAAGTGTTCTACTATTTTGGTTAATTGTTCTACGAGGGGTCATCTTTAAGCACTATAAGTTTCAAGTAAATCCGAATCTACCACACTCCAACCTCCCCTTGTAAGCGCATCTCACTGTACTAAGGATGTTAGCACGGATGGTTAAGTAGGTTACCACTGAAACCGTTACCCTGATGGTAAAAATGGTAATTATATTGTGTCTTCAAATGATACAAAGTGTCGCCAACAGTCGGTACAATCGGACTGGGGCGGTTGTCACGCTTACATTAATTAGTTTACCGTTTTGCCGCATGCGTCCAGACTTTATGCAGCTCAGCACGCACGGGGAAGGAGAACTTGTCACGTAGCGTGTCTATTACTTATGAATTACAACTCCTGGCTACGGCGAGGGCTGGCAGAATTGAAAAGTAGAATTTCTAACGCGAATATCAAGGGGCGCACGATGCTTAAGCGACACGGGAGAAATCGACCTCGAAGATACCGCGTAGAGAGTATACGGTTGATATAGCCGTTTTTACCTCGTGTCTGGGTATGAGTCGTTGTCCGTGGCTTTAGTCTAATACGGCGCTCTGATTTTCCGCGGGTCTGCTCTAAGACTACGTCGGTTTGGCAAAGCGTCTAATGCGCGGTGCGGTTTCGATGACGATAGACTAGGCTGATTCAGACGATCTTACTATAACGAGAATCGAGAACTGAAAGACGAAAGACACTACAAATGTACATCTTTAAATGGTTTGCTTATGGGCTTTTGCGGGGAACGCGGGGTGGTGCGGACGAATCTGCCAGAAGGGCTATTGCAGTGCATGAATATAGGTCGCGGTGTCAGCACATTTCTTGTGCTGACGCATTTCCTTTCTGTGCTGAGCTGTTGAAAAATTTGACCCTCAATTTGTGATCTATGAGGCTCATGCGTGAGACACGTTACGAATCCAAGGTTTCAACTGGGTGCAAAGTTGTTACGTAACACACCTATTGCGGGACACCCTGTATATCCATTTGGTGCCAGCAAACCTTGTGTATCGCTATCTTCAGCCGTTTAGAAATGGCGGCAAAATGAAATTTAAATTAAATTTTATTCGAAATTTGAATTTCCCGCCATTTTGTGCCAGTTCAAGATGGCGGATCGTAAACCTTATTGTGAACTCACAGTAGTGTACTTGATTTTTGTGCCAAATTTCGTCCCGATCGGTTCAACCGTTTTTCCGAAATCGAGGATATGTACGGACACACGTACGCACGCGCACACACACACACACACACACACACACACACACACACACACACACACGAACGATTTTCGCTATGCGATTACATAAGTCACTGCCTTTACGGTCGTGCCTAAAAATGGATTGGATGGTGACAGCCGATGCTTGGAGCTGTGCGGCAATAAATAGAAAATCAAAGGAAACGGAGATTGACACGGTGCGATCGAGATAACCGGTCTAGGGAGAGAGAGCGGGTAGAAAGGAAAAGGGTGGCATAGGGAAGGCTGATAGTCCGTGTGCGCTACAAGAAGGAGGGGGGATAAGAAGACACGCGCGTGCACGATTGGTGGAGCAAGACAGGGAGAAGGAATAATTATTCTATCCCATCTGTATTTCGAAACACGGAGAAAGATGCGATTCCTACCTAGGATGCCCATAAAAATTTACCACCGGACGAAGAAAGCCGCTGAAAAGCATCGCAAAGGCTACGGAAATTTACCTTCGATAGACAAGAAAAATCTGTCACTGCACCTAATAATAAATTTTCGAACGGGAGAAAAGGAGAAGAATCGCAGAGTATAGTCGTATATAATTAATATTAAAACAACTTAATTTTTTCATTCTACTTTACAACTTTAATTCGAATAGATAAAGGTGTAGACTTACAGGGAAACTACGCGAGGTGTCCCCCTTGGATTTCAATGCCGTTGAAATATGTTGTAATCTAGATCAAAATAAGGGACACGTTTTTTGTTTTTTTTTATACGTGCCCAATCGCACTTTTAGGGCGTGAAACACCCCTTTGAAAAAAATCGGTTTTCTTCTATCGGACCAAATACTGTGAAATCTATACGGAATAGAAAAAATGTTTTAGACGAAAGTTGAACAGTTTGAAAAGCGCTCAATAATAGTTTTATCGGTTGTTTAAATAATAATAAACTTTTCGACTCTTATACTCTTTTATACTCTTCTGCCCCTCATAATCATTTTGCAATTTGAGAATTTCGTTTTGATATTTTATTCCGAATTCAACGATGTATAATAATGTTACTTTCCGAGATAAGGACTTTTCGAAAAATAGACGCAACGCCCGCGCATACCCGTAACGCGCTATGCGCAGCGCTTATCAAACTCGAGATGCACATATGCGTCTTCAATCGTGAAAGCCAAGAATGCGTCATTGCTTGTAAAATCGGTTTATAAAAAAATAGTGTTAAAGGAGTGAAGAGGCACATATATGAGTAGATTCTATAAGAAAACAATTTATTTTAATTTGTATATTATCTATACGCGGTAGAATATGAACATAAAAAGCAGATCATAATCGAGTTTGTGACGTTTATTTAATATTAACGTTCCTCAATTGTAAAAAGGAATATTTCATTACAATAAATATATTATTAGTTATTTGTTACAATACATTATTTGTATACAATATAGTTTATAAACATATGTATACAGGGTGTCTCAGACCACCCATACAATCTCTCGTGGGGACGTAGAGCGGCTTAACCCATTAACGACCAAATGTCCGAAATTCTTGTCTTGTTTTCGAGTCAAACTTCCATGCCTTAAAAGGTGGAATATTTTGATGGAACTATGTATTCTAGGGTTTTTGAGGTCGCTCTTCAAGATTCCGTTGTCAAAATTCCATTTGGTTCATTAGGAAAAAAGATATGGCGGATGGAACGGAAAAAGAGCGGAAAAAAACAGGTACTTCTCTTCAAAACAGCTCTATTTCAAACTGAAAACTTTTGAGTAACTCTACCAAAAGTGTTTCACTGGTGGTCAAAAATGCTGTATTTTAAGGATGTACACTTCAAAAATTTCAAATCCAATATGGCTGCTTAAAAATGGCGGTTGAAGCCATTATTCAATGAAATTAGAAAGACTAATCGCTATTTTTCACTCGACGTGGTGCATTTATGATGTTTGCATTAGTTTCAATTATACTTATACATTTACAAATGGCGGACCCAATATGGCGACCCAAAAATTCCCTAAATCACAATTTTTTTATTTTCTCGGCATTTTTCCCGGTCATTCATTGTTTTCCACATGTCTGAGATTAGATTATCACAATTCAAGATGACCCGAAATGGCGGCATGGTTTTACCATATGTTTGTTCGTTTTTTTCTTATTTTTTAGGTTTTTGTCGTTTTGTTTTGTTGTTATTTTGTTAGTTTTGTGTTTTATTGTTTTTTTTTCAAGTTTTTTAATTCATATTTTTTAAAAATTGTTATTCCATACCTACAGGAATTCTTTCCCTTTTTACGTATACCTGTCCATTCTTATATATCCCTACCTTACGGCCGCAGCTGTCATCGCCCTTTATATAGCATTCGCCATTTACATTGAATATTGCCAAACACTACATAAATAGAGCAAAATCAATGCGCAAGAAATCGCATGAAGCGTGCTATAAAGAATTGAAAAAGAAGTGCTCCTCCGAAAATTGTGTAATTAGAACATTTAAATTTTGTCAAGAATGTGAGCTGCTTTTCTGCAAAAATTGTTTTAATAATTATCACTTAACCAATAACAAATAAAGAATAAAAAAAGGTAAAGTCAAAAATAATAAACAATTAAAAAAAAGCCCTGACGAATGCTATATAAAGGGGGATGACAGCTGCGGCCGTAAGGTAGGGATATATGTATAAGAATGGACGGGGATACGTAAAAAGGGAAAGGATTCCTGTAGGTAAGGAATAACAATTTTTAAAAAATACTAAACAACAAGAAAATTAAAAAACTTGAAAAAAAACAATAAAACAGAAAACTAACAAAATAACAACAAAACAAAACGACAAAAACCTAAAAAATAAGAAAAAAACGAACAAACATATGGTAAAACCATGCCGCCATTTCGGGTCATCTTGAATTGTGATAATCTAATCTCAGACATGTGGAAAACAATGAATGACCGGGAAAAATGCCGAGAAAATAAAAAAATTGTGATTTAGGGAATTTTTGGGTCGCCATATTGGGTCCGCCATTTGTAAATCTACAAGTATAATTGAAACTAATGCAAACATCATAAATGCACCACGTCGAGTGAAAAATAGCGATTAGTCTTTCTAATTTCATTGAATAATGGCTTCAACCGCCATTTTTAAGCAGCCATATTGGATTTGAAATTTTTGAAGTGTACATCCTTAAAATACAGCATTTTTGACCACCAATGAAACACTTTTGGTAGAGTTACTCAAAAGTTTTCAGTTTGAAATACAGCTGTTTTGAAGAGAAGTGCCTGTTTTTTTCCGCTCTTTTTCCGTTCCATCCGCCATATCTTTTTTCCTAATGAACCAAATGGAATTTTTACAACGGAATCTTGAAGAGCGACCTCAAAAACCCTAGAATACATAGTTCCATCAAAATATTCCACCTTTTAAGGCATGGAAGTTTGACTCGAAAACAAGACAAGAATTTCGGACATTTGGTCGTTAATGGGTTAATATAAACACAAAAGTCCTGGACCATTATTCAATATTCGCAATATTTATCGAGTTATTAATTGTTAAAGATCAAAGGAAAGGGCGTCCGCCAAAATAGCAGCGGGGGGAGCGCTGGTGCCTCTGCGAGCTGTAGGACGGCCCAGTTTACCTTCAAACAAACGCGGGACGCGGTAAGGGGAAGGCTGAGACACCGCTGCACGGCCGGCTTCTTTTTCGTTATTCTTCCCCTTACCGCACCCCGCATTTGTTTGTAGGTAAACTGGGCTGTCCTACAGCTTGCAGAGGTTCCATCGCTTCTCCCGCTGCTATTTTGGCGGACGCCCTTTCCTTTGATCTTTAACAATTAATAACTCAATAAATATTGCGATTATCGCAAAACGGTACAGGACTTTTATGTTCAGCGCAACCCGCTCTATGTCTCCTCTCCTTCCGCGTCGGTTGGTCTGGGACACCCTGTATACTCAAAGTGCGTGCCAAATTTTGTTCGGATCCGTTCAGTCGTTTTTCCGATATCGAGGATATACACGGACGGACACACACACACGCACACACACACACACACCCATGAACGGTTTTCGCGATGGCGATTGCATAAGTCACTCCCTTTACAGTCGTGCCTAAAAATGGATTGGATGGTGACAACCGATGCTTGGAGCTGTGCGGTAATAAATGGAAAATCGAAGGAAACGGAGATCGAGATAACCGGTCTAGGGAGAGAGAGCGGGTAGAAAGGAAAAGGGTGGCATAGGGAAGGCTGATAGTCCGTGTGCGCTACAAGAAGAAGGAGGGGGGATAAGAAGACACGCGCGTGCATGATTGGTGGAGCAAGACAGGGAGAACGAATAATTCTATCCCATCTGCGTTTCGAAACGCGGAGAAAGCTGCGTTTCCTACCTAGGATGCCCATAAAAATTTACCACCGGACGAAGAAAGCGGCTGAAAAGCATCGCAAAGGCTACGGAAATTTACCTTCGATAAGCAAGAAAAATCTGTCACTGCACTTAATAATATATTTTCGAACGGGAGAAAAGGAGAAGAATCGCAGAGTATAATCGTACATATTTATTATTAAAACGACTTCATTTTTAGGCACGACCGTAAAGGGAGTGACTTATGCAATCGCCATCCTGAAAACCGTTTGGATGTATGTGTATGTCCGTGTATATCCTCAATTTCGGAATAACGGCTGAATCGATTGAGACGAAATTTGGCACAGAAATCAAGTACACTACCGTAAGTTCACAATAAGGTATGTCAGCCGCCATCTTGAACCGGTACAAAATGGCGGCAAATTCAAATTTCCAATAAAATTTAATTTATATTTCATTTTGCCGGCATTTCTAAACGGCTGAAGATAACGATGCATAAAGTTTCCTGGCACCAAATGGATATATGTATACTCAAAGTACATGGTAAATTTCGTTGCGATCCGTTCAACCGTTTGGCCGGAAGAATACTGGACTAATGGAAATAGTGAAATTTCCTTAATCCATTAGTCGAGTATACCGGCCAAACGGCTGAACGGATTCAGATAAAATTTGGCATGCACATCAAGTACATACCCATGTGGTGCCACGAAACTTTATGCATGGTCATCATGGACCGTTTTAAAATGGCAGCAAATTCAAATTTTGAGGCAAATTCAGATTTGTAGTCCAGTATCCCGGCAAAACGGCTGAACGGATTCGAACAAAATTTGGCATGCACATCAAGTACAATATACCCATTTGGTGCCAGGAAACTGTATGTATAGACATCATCAGCCGTTTCGAAATAGCGGTAAATTCAAATTTTGAATCCACTATTGCAGCAGAAAAGTTGATTAGTCCACTATTCCGGCAAAACGGCTGAACGGATTCGGACAAAATTTGGCATGCACATGAAGTACATATATGCCCATTTGGTACCAGGAAACTTTATGTATGGCCACCTTCAGCCGTTTCGAAATAGCGGCAAATTCAAATTTTTAGGCACGACCGTAAAGGGAGTGACTTATGCAATCGCCATCTCGAAAACCGTTCGTGTGTGTGTGTGTGTGTGTGTGTGTGTGTGTGTGTGTGTGTGTGTGTGTGTCCGTGTCCGTGTAGATCCTCGATTTCGAAAAAACGGCTGAACCGATCGGGACGAAATTTGACACAAAAATCAAGTACACTACTGTGAGTTAACAATAAGGTTTGTGAGCTGCCATCTTGAACCAACACAAAATGGCGGGAGATTCAAAATTTGAATTTTTAATTAATCCATTATTTCAGCAAAAGAGTTGATTAGTCCACTATTCCGGCAAAACGGCTGAACGGATTCGAACAAAATTTGGCATGTACATCGAGTATATACCCTTTTGGTGCTACGAAACTTTATGTACCGCCATCTTCAACCGTTTCGAAATTGTGGGAAATTCAAGTATGGAAACTTGAGTTACGCGGTCGTGCCTATTGCAGAAAGCGAAGCTTTTCTGCACCCGGTAAGGCGAGCGCGAAGCGCGAGCACCCGGCGATCGTGCCGATCACTAACCACCACTAGTTTCATTCTACCTTTACAATTTTAATTCGTATAAATAAAGGTGTAGACTTAGTAATGTTTTGGCGTTAGCGGTCATTTACTTTCCACATCAACGGTTAAATAAATATACGTATCGTTAACAAGAGTATACTTCTACCCTATTTTTGTCGGCGCGAAGACAACTTTGGAAGCACGGCACAACATTTTATCACGAAAGATGAATGTTGTATTGATTTAAAGGTCAAGAACATACGACATTATCCGGAAGAGATAGTAAGCGAACAAGAAACATAGGAGTGTTACGACGGTATAATGAAGAATTTTTAGACGCCTGTATTTCCTACGTGCAGCTGGAAGGTTGTCAAGTGACTCTCCCAGCACATATATTCTAATACCTTTCCAATAATTCTCATAGTAGTCTTCCCATCGTAACTTGCATATATCACTGTTGAATTGCTGGTGATCCGCTTCGTTCATTAAGCTCCATACTCTTGGCATCTCCTTCATTTCCAATCGCCAGTCGCTTGCGGAGAAGTAAAGTGCTAATTGTATATTTTTCTGAAACTTCCAGATTAGGGAAGTCGCTCTGCCAATGAAAAAGAACAAGAAAAGTGTAGTTAGTAATTATAATAGTTAACTGACCAAGTGCCTCAAAGATCCGCGTCAACGTGTCGAATAAACGACAGCAAAATATTTATATCAAATGCACATTCTACACTTCAGGAGCGATTGTTCCATTTCGTTCAGATAAAACATTTTTTTCACTCAACCACTTTCTTTCTCCGTGTCGAATCGCTGAATTAATTGTAACTTACATTGGTTTCTTTCCACTCGCCAGCAGATATAAATCGAAAAATAGGGCAGGAATTATATGAAACAATGCATGGCAGATATAGACTACGTATACACGGCTGGTAGTAATCACATAGCTGTACCAGGCGGTTTTCGTCGATGGATACGTATGTGAAGATTGCACCGAGAAATATATTATACGGTGATTGATTAAGGGATTCACATTACTGCTTCCATAGTTGTAAAGGTGAGTATTTCCCAATGTTTTCCTGCAAAAGTTGGACAATAGCTATTAACCCCTTTGCCCAATACACGTACCAAAAGTATCGACATCTCTCTGGTGCGTGCATACACAACTATACGGATGCCTATCCCGTAGGACATGAAATTTACGCTAACTTTCATGACCGTATTTGTAATCAGAGCATCAAAATGCATCAGTATACATAGCGTTCAGAAAATCTGACATGGGCCTTTCGAAACTTTACCCCCTGCCTTCAAATGAAACATGGGCGCTGACCCTCTTTAGCAATATCTACTCTGTGGTAAAAGTTATCAAAGATTCGAATTTTTAGGCACGACCGTAAAGGGAGTGACTTATGCGAAAACCGTTCGTGTGTGTGTGTGTGTGTGTCCGTGTATATCCTCGATTTTGGAAAGACGGATGAACCGACCGGGGCGAAATTTGGCACAAAAATCAAGTACACTATTGTGAATTGACAATAAGGTTTGTGCGCCTTCATCTTGAACCAGCACAAAATGGCGGGAAATTCAAATTTCGAATAAAATTTAATTTTGCCGTCGTTTCTAAACAGCTGAAGATAACGATGCATAAAGTTTCCTGGCACCAAATGGATATATACTCAAAGTACATGCCAAATTTCGTTGCGATCCGTTCAGCTGTTTGGTCGGAATACTGGACTAATGGAAATAGTGAAAAATTCATTAATCCATTAGTCCAGTATTCCGGCCAAACGGCTGAACGGATCCGAACAAAATTTGGCATGTATATCGAGTATATATCCATTTGGTGTCACGAAACATTGTGTATGATCATCTTCAACCATTTCGAAATGGTGCCGGTTTCAAATCTTTAATCCACTATTTTATAATTATAGTTTGAAAATCCCGTAATTTCAAAACGGTTGAAGATGACCATGCATAAAGTTTCGTGGCACCAAATGGGTATATTTTTAAACTGCAGGCCAAATTTTGTTTCAATCCGCGCCAGCGTTTCGCCGGAATACTGGATTAAAGATTTCAATTTGCAGCAATTTCTGAATGGTTGAAGATAACCATGTATAAAGTTTCACCGTAGCAAAGGTGTATATACTCTATGTACATGTGAAATTTCGGTTTAAATGCATTTAATTGTCCGGTTTTGATCACTTGCGCCTATTGCAGAAATGCTGCATTTCGCGGGCGAGTAAGCTTCAAATCTAGAAACAAATATATACTTGAAAATGTCTATGCGTACTTGTGTTCAACCATATCCCAAATCACTGTGAGTAGAGCATTCGCTGTCATATCCGCTGGCACGAAATCGAGCATCGCATTTCGTGAATATTGTACATGCAAGACTCCCAAACAGGCACCTATTTCAAGTGCTCTCGGTCCGTCCATATTACCTGCCCAAGCAGATATGGGCTCCTTGTATGTCGATACCACTGTAAGGATAACCAAACCATCGTTTACGAATCAACAGAGAACACACGGTTTTTACCCTTAATTTCCGTCGAGACCGCTTAATACTATTTAACAGACCACGCTTATCCACAAGTTTCCGAATTTTTCGGATAAACATTATCATTACATTGAAATTAAAGTAAAATTCTCAGATATATGGTTCAATAAAATATTATGTCCTATAAGTGAAATGTAAAAGTAAAACTTTGAAGGAATTTGTTCAAAAATCACGTTAATCAAACCCGTGACCAAAATATCTCGAGAATCACTCGTTCAATTGGCTTTCACTTTATCGTGTCTATTTTACACACAAAACTTCTCCCTATGATGTTTTTATTCCGAGGGTTATATTTCATTTTGAACATGAAACTTAAGCAAAATTTCTCCCATCTAAAATTATCTTGAATTTCAATTCGCGGTATAGCTTTGAAGATCAACCTTACTAAAAACGCTATAGCTTTACTAAAAAGAGTCTACACATGTGCATACATTACTAAGAACATTCGTCAACCTTCCATGATCACTGGCCAGTCCATGAATAATCCCGACTTCCAGATGATCACCGCATCCGTTACAGCAATAAAACATGCGGCAACGTTAACGGGCAGTACGGCCTTCTAATAACTAGCCCAAATCATAATTTTTATAGAAAGATTCAGTAGGTTCGCGCTCACTCAATATGTCGGGATGGTTGAGTACCTCTCGTTACAAAACGAACGGAACTAAAATATAAACATCGCTATAACCTAATACATCTTCAGGAACGCTCGTACCGGCAGGATGGTATTTCTAAATTGAGATTGAAATTCCGAGTGTGAAATACGCTGACGAACAGGAACAAACATGGCTACCGTGCACTATACAGGGTGGTTTTGTCTCAACTGTCAAGCCGGAAACAGTGAATAGAGCGGCTTAAAACAAACAGAAATGTCCTGGACCATTATTCAAAATTCGCAATATTGATCGAGTTATTAACTGTTAAAGATCAAAGGAAAGGGCGTCCGCCAAAATAGCAGCGGAAGAAGCGATGGAGTCTCTGCGAGCTGTAGGACGGCCCAGTTTACCTACAAACAAATGCGGGGTGCGGTAAGGGGAAGAATAACGAAAAAAAAGCCGGCCGAGCAGCGGTGTCTTAGCCTTCCCCTTACCGCGTCCCGCGTTTGTTTGTGGGTAAACTGGGCCGTCCTACAGCTCGCAGAGGCTCCATCGCTTCTCCCACTGCCGTTTTGGCGGACGCCCTTTCCTTTGATCTTTAACAGTTAATAACTCGATCAATATTGCGAAGTTTGAATAATGGTCCAGGACTTTTCTGTTTGTTTTAAGCCGCTCTATTCACTGTTTCCGGCTTGACAGTTGGGACAAAACCACCCTGTATGTACTACGTCTCCACGGAACGCATATCGCTGTAACTTACTGTCTTGGTTAAAATCCGTGTTTATTAAGTTCGTTAATCAATAATGTATAGTAACACAGGTATCAATGTAATGATTAGCTGCGACGGGAACGTTTCTGCCACATGCACCCAAAGCGTAAATCATGTTTTAGTTGAACTAATTTACACTGGCAATGGAAGCCTTACTCTCACAAGAAATTTTGGCAGCTCGGATTTTAGATACGTTATGTATACAGGGTGTCCCACAACTGGGGGAACAGCCGGAAATCAGCGATAGCTGAGGTGATTCTGAACGACATTTTCCTTTGCGGAAATATTGTCCGAGGCTTCATTTTTGAATTATTAAGGAAAAACACTGGCGTATGAGAGCGCGCGTACAGCCCGCGCACAGGGCCGTAGCGCCCGTCACTCACGGCGCCCGACCGTGGTCGCGGACGGGCGCAGCGCGGTGGCGCGACACGAAGCGTCTGACGGAAATTATGACGAATAACAAATTACTATTTCAGAATGACCTCAGATATCCATTAGTCATGCACAATAAATAAAATAATTAGTCACTATTCGTGTAATGGTAAGAAATCGATTAAGTGCTGCGACATTCGATTTAACAAATCGAAATATGCTCAAAAACTTTTATTCGTTATTGAAAACCAACGCGAAATGAGATCTCAAAAATGAGATTTATCAATTATTACAAAAAAAGCTTTCGGAATCGAAAAATAGTTATTTTCTATTAAACGAATAATGAGTGCAATAAGAAAATCAATTACTCACAGCCTTCGATCGAAGTGTGTCGCTTTCACTGGATCACTGCATCCATCCCGATCGTTCGACTAATCTGTAGCGTGAAACAGCTGATCCGAGCACAGTCTCGGGCGGGTCAACGAACTCGAGTTGCTATATGATCACTATCATTCTCGATGTTCGTGTACGAGTGATTCGCGTCTTACGTTTGAATAATTGGTGGCCCTGAAAACGGCCGATTTTCGCCTGTGCGCGGGCTCTACGCGCGCTCTCATACGCCAGTGTTTTTCCTTAATAATTCAAAAATGAGCCTCGGACAATATTTCCGCAAAGGAAAATGTCGTTCAGAATCACCTCAGCTATCGCTGATTTCCAGCTGTTCCTCCAGTTGTGGGACACCCTGTATACATAGGTATGCATGTTTATGCCCACACATGTTTATCGACCGCATCTAAAATGTCGAGAGCTTCTACAAGTACGGGTGAGAGTAAGACCCTTAGCATTCATGTCGACAAAGTAGGACAATACCAACAGTTATGAATCACCCTGTACCATAGAAAAATGAGAAATTGACAGTATTATTAGAAGATTCAGTCGACGGATAATTTACTTTCAAAAAAAAAAATGTGCCAAAGAATATTTGAACTACACGTGCACAGCCTTTTACCGCTTCGCCTTTCCAGCCCGGACATGCTCTATATTGTGATAGGGTTGCTGTAGGCACAGCGCGGTGTGGAAGAAGCGCATTCGTTTTCCTCAAAAATACCGAAATTGTGCATCGAAATATTCCCTTACAAGGAGAACTAGGGGTCATGACATCACCGATTTTTTTCGTCCTTATAGGACCGAAAGATGACGCCTCGAATAGCAATTCCCCAAAATAATAGGACTCACTTTTCAGAATTTCTCGAGAAAATCGACTTCGAAAATTCTGTGATGAACTAGGACCCTTGGATTATACAATATTTCAACAAGCAGCGTGGGCAACTGGATAAGGCAACGGACTAGTACGCCGTAGCTCTCGCGTTCAAATCCCACTATGGACATTTTTTTTTCGTTTCCAATCTGCATTTATTTTATTATTAGGCAATTCCCGCTCGCAAATTCACCTGTATTTATTTACGAATAATGCAAATAATATGAACGTGAATATTTATAGTGTTTATAAGAATTTTTACGCAGGAATGGACAAATTTGTGGGATGTAAAAATTAATATTTATTGCAATAAAAATTATTTTAATTTACAAAAATTCTTGACCCGTACTGTCACAGGACCCGGAGTGGTAATTATCGTAGAAACACGGAAAGCAGATTGATTTCTGGCAGTGTGCGCACCGCACAAAAGAAAATTCACCACAAGCGCATTTTATTTTTAAAACATCAATGGGGAAGAAAACTTCATTCACATTCAGAAAAATCTCTCTGTCCTCATACAATTTAGCCGTGTACCAAGCGTACTGCAGAATATTCTGAAAGATCGGTGCCGACAACTGGTGATGCACGATCGAATGTATTTTTATACAATCTTCCCTACTGATTATTTCACGGTTTTTTTCCATGAGAAACGAAATCAATCTGCTTTCCGTGTATCTACGATAATTACCACTCGGGGTCCTGTGACAGTACGGGTTTGAAACGCAAAAATGCAGATTTGAAAGGAATAAAAAAAGTCGATAGTGGGATTTGAACGCGGGACCTACACCGTACTACTCCGTTGCCTAACCTAATTGTCCACGCTGCTTGTTGAAATGTTCTATAACCCAAGGGTCCTAGTTCATCACAGAAATTTCAAAGTCGATTTTCTCGAGAAATTCTGAAAAGTGGGTCCTATTATTTTGGGGAATTGCTATTCGAGGCGTCATCTTTCGGTCCTATAAGGACGAAAAAAATCGGTGATGCCATGACCCCTAGTTCTCCTTGTTAGTATATTACTGAGATGCCTCTTAACAACGTCTTTGTTGGATTTTCGAATCTGAGGAGGAAGCTTTGGCGTCCTCCGATTGTGAGTCTGTTTGTGCTCAGAAAACGCCTGAAGGGTTAGGAAACGTTAGCAAAGATATTTTTTCTCTGCTTCCGCACTACGATGATTGCGAAGATGACGATGGATGGAATTGGGCATCCGTTTCAAGACCCAAGTTTCCGTTCCAAGCTCAAATTAATTAATAGAGCGGGCTTTTTAGGCAACATAAGATACAATGAGGGAATAAAATTACTTTTAGATCAATAGTCCTTTCAACTTAAGAATGTTTCTAGAAGTGGACGAGTTTTCGTCCGTTCTGCGCATATCCCTACACTAGCAGATATTCTATTGGTCGTGTCCTCGCGTGACCGCTCCCCTTTGTTCGTTTGTGGCCAATCGGCTCATTTGAGATGCGCGAAATGGAAATATTCTTAAGTTGAAAGGACTATAGTCTTTCTTCTTGACCTTTGCCAAAGGACGAAACCAACGTACCAATGGTGGGTCTGAAGACGCCGCAGTAGAACTTCGTTCTCTTGCCATATTCTTCCACAATACTTTCCGCCATGGCCTTACTGAAGGAATACGTAATTTTCCATTTACCAACGTACTCTTTATGGACCTCGTCGGTGAGACCTACAGTCTCAGTGTCCGCTTTTATGAGGTCCTCGAAAGTTTTCATATCGACAGGTGGCGGTAGAAATTCCTCCACCAAGAATTTATTGTAATGGTGAGAATAACCGGTGGATACATAGAGAAAAGCAGTAAGATGATCACACTCGTTCGCCAGATCGAGCATCTGCCTAGTTCCCAACACATTAACATTCATCAACTTGCTAAATTTATAAAAGAACATAACCGACGCTGCGTTGTGGATTATCACGTCGGTTGTTTTGATCAGTAATTTTCGATCCTCCGATGAAATGCCCAACCCGTCCTCGATCAGATCACCGCTTATGGTTGTTACCTTATCTTCGAAATCTGGATGCACATCGCGAAGTTTGTCGAAGAACTGAAACGAGATGTTTAATCTTAATAACAGTGGCGATAGTTTCCAGAATATTATATCGATCATTCAAATTAATGGTAATTCAGATTTTCGGATATGAGCGGTGACGAGTCCAAAATGATTCTTGTGAAATAATATTGTCCTTCTAGACTGTCAAGTCATTTTAGGCACGACCGTAAAGGGAGTGACTAATGCTATCGTCATCGCGAAAACCGTTCGTGTGTGTGTGTGCGCGCGCGCGCGTGTGTGTGAACGTGTGTGTGCACGCGTGCGTGCGTATATGCGTATGTGCCTATGAGTGTCCGTGTACATCCTCGATTTCGGAAAAACGGCTGAACCGATCGGGACGAAATTTGGCACAAAAATGAAGTACACTACTGTGAGTTGACCATACGGTTTGCCAGCCGCCATCTTGAAACGGTATAAAATGGCGGGAAAATCAAGTTTCGAATAAAATTTAATTTAAATTTAATTTTGCCGTCAATTCTAAACGGCAGAAATAACGATACATAAAGTTTCCTGGCACCAAATGGATACATACTCAAGGTGCATGCCAAATTTCGTTGCGATCCGTTCAACCGTTTGGCCGGAATACTGGATTAAAGATTTGAATTTTAATTTTTAAGCAAATTTAAGTTTTAATCCAGCATTCCGGCAAAACGGCTGAACGGATTCGGGCAAAATTTGGAACGTAGTACATGGAGTATATTCCCATTTTGTGCCACGAAACTTTATGTATAGCCATCTTCAACCGTTTCGAAATGGCGGCAAATTTAAATTTTTTAAGCAAATTAAGTCTTTAATCCAGTATTCCGGCAAACGGCTGAGCGGATTCGGACGAAATTTGGGATGTGCATGGAGTATGTACCCATTTGGTGCCACGAAACTTTATGTATAGCCATCCTCAACCGTTTCGAAATGGCGGCAAATTTAAGTTTTTAAGCAAATTCAAGTGTTTAATCCTGTATTCCGGCAAAACGGCTGAACGGATTCGGACGAAATTTGGCACGTACATCGAGTATATGCCCATTCGGTGCCACGAAAGTTTATGGGTGGCCATCATCAATCGTTCAGAAATGGTGGCAAATTCAAATTTCTAGGCACGACCGTAGAGAAAGCGACTGTTTAATTCACTATTCCAACAAAACGACTAAACAGATTCGGACAAAATTTTCGTCCCGTTTCGATCACTTGCGCCTATTGCAGAAATGCTGCATTTCGCGGGCGAGCACGAGGCGCGAGCACTACCCGGCGATCTGGAGGGGGTTGGCGCTTGAGCGAAGCGGAAGCGCAGGGGGCTCTGCCCCCTAGTTTAAATATTTCATTTAACCGTTTTAGCGTCACGCAGCGCGATCGCGCTGTCGCGTACTATGGTGAACTGTGTCGCTATGTTTGGTCACGATCGTCAATCCGCAACGCGCTCGATTCCGAATGTAGCTCGTCGCGAGCCATATCAGAGTTTCCTCTCGTAATTACTATTTCTTTTTCAAATAATCGTAAAGTTTTGAGTATTTAGTATAACGTTTATGATATGATTAATGAAATGAAGCGCGAGCGGCATATTTCGACGGAAAGAAGGGGAAGCGCGATCGCGTCGATCGGCATTTCTCACAGATAAATGAACGAAGCGCTGTCGCACAGCATGGCACAATCCGTCACGGATTCTTAAAAACCCGTGGCACTAAAACGGTTAATATAGTTTTTATAAATTATGAAAGAAATATTTTTTTTATATTAAAAATTGGTTAAATTGAAAATTGCAAATTGCTTACCACTTTCAAAATCAAAAATTGCGATTGACAAACTTTAACGACAACATTATTTTACAGGTTCAAAGAATCATCCACACCGTGCGACCACAATTTTTTCAGCAGTAGTGTAAAAAACCCTCATTGACGGATGCCATTTATATCGAGAAATTCGTTAAAAGAAAGTTTCTTACCTTACAGAACTAATAATATGTAACGTATATTTTTGCGCTTTTTCTGAAAATATATTCCCCCAAAAATACTCGTGGATAGATTACTAATAACCTAATAAGATTATTCTTATTGCCAATCGATTACTTGACGAAACATGTAACCTACCAGATAGTTAAAATATTTTTTCTTCCTCTCCTCTGCAGAAACTCCCTTCTTGGCTCTTATAAGCAGATAGAGCCTCTTTATCTCGGGGCACCCACGCAGGAGCTTTTCGGTGATGCACTTGCCGAGGAAGCCCGTGCAACCAGTAAGAAAAATCACTTTCCCCGCGTAAAACCGTTTTATCTGACTCTCCTCCATTTTCGACGTGGCCAGGTCCTCCGTGTCATCTTTCATCCTTGCATAACAGTAGTCCATGGTGGGCCTGGTGTGTGACCACACGACAAATTATATTAGATAGGTATTTCACTCTTGTAGGTACTAGGTTTCTGAACGAGGATTCTTTTTCTTATTTTATTTTAAACTCAAACTGCTCGTTGACTCGAACACGCACTGGTGCACACCTTATGAAATCGTGTGATGGATTTATTCTTAACGGCTATAATGGTAAAGGTATGTTGGATATCCAACCGTTATGCGTATAGCAGTGCAACACATCGTTGCGTCGATGCAGCCTTTTATACATTATACAGCAGTTTGCATATGCACACGCGACTCATTCCGCGACATTGAAATTTATGCAAAGCGACTGCTTGTGCAATTTGCACACTTTTGCTGATACAGGTACGTGCATATGATAGTTGATAAATACATTTTCTTTCGATGGACGTCGCGTCATTATACATTTACCGAAAACCGCAAAACAAGTTATGCGAAATGGGCAAGTAAAGACCTAAGGCCGAGGATTGATGACGAATATAAGAGTCTAGGAGTAAGCAAAATTTGAGGAAATTCGATTATGGGTAAGTCCAGTAGAGATGGCCATGCGGCAGAGATGGCCGCGCTCGAAATTCGAAAAGTTAATTACAGATGGGTTCTTATTCAAATTAGTATGACTCCTTGTCATGATTAGTTCGAGTGTTCGCTGTTTTTGTCGCGATTAACCCATTTGCATCATAAGCTCATATATGCGCGGATTTTTCATGGCCATTATCACCGAAGCGCATATATGCGTGGTATTTGCCTGGCATCTATTACCGATGCGCGAATGTTTGGTGACACGAAACAGTTTTGCACTTTTCCAAATGATGCAAATGGGTTAAACAGGAATAAAGTAAGTATTAAAGATTGCCATTTTGAGATACCTCATATTATTTCTATGCCTTATTAGTAAGCATCTGATTTACAATACACGTTTGTAAAGCAATGTGTTTCAACAACTTGGTAATGGAGCGGTGTGTGTTGAGATGTTTTTAAGCTAAAAGTTGGCGTCGTTGTCATTATGTTCGGCTTGGATTGCAGACTCGGGGAGATGGCCCACATTTTTAGGCACGACCGTAAAGGGAGTGACTTATGCTATCGCCATCGCGAAAACCGTTCGTACGTGTGTGTGTGTGTTTTTCATCGTCTAACTCCTTGATTATTAGATTATGATTAATGTACAAAAAACAATAAAGCTTTGGTTACAGTAGTTAGTTGATTTTTATTTACTAAAACAAAAGAGAAAATTGATATAAAAAAAACTATGGCCATCTCTACCGGACTTACCATATGGGTAATTTTATATGTCTTTTGAATGGGTTGTTAACTTTAAAAGAGCACTGGCTGCTTGCTAGTCTAAATCGTATTGAATAAACATACTGGACTGTAATGTCTGCTTGTTAATTCAACCTAGTTTACTGTAGGGGTCAGGTCATCGAAATACATTGACCAGGAGGTGGTTGGAAGTTGAATCACGGAGGAGAGGTTGTTAAACAGAGTCCGCGCCCGTGTATTTGGAGGGGGGCCGTTTTGCCGGGCCCCGGCGCGCGGCGGGTCCCGGAGATAATTGTAGGGCTCCATTCGATCAACCGTACTTATACAGTTGTAGGGTGGAGTTCATAGATGGTACTTGAAACCGGTCTTAAGTAGAGACCAGTAGAGACCCTATAATAAGAGTCTGGCCATGTGGTTTCCAGTTTTGATTGGTCCTCTAAAGTGGGCAATTCGCGCTCATATTTGAATCACACTAACTTTTCTAGTAACAAAACCAATGGTTTTTTAGCAATACAAGTGAAAAAATAAACGCTTCAAAGAAACAGAATGTAATTTTTTACTTAAAATATCAAAATATACATAAAACATTTCTTACAATTAATATTTTTTTAGTAGTTATTGCTAAATAAGTCTTATTGCCAAACAAATTAAAATTAAAATATTTTGTGCCCATAAAGCTCGACGTACGGGCTATTTAGGGAATGTTTTCATGATATATCCTTTGGCTGAGGAATTGTTGCAAAACTGTGCTGCACATCCATCCATTTTAAAATAAATTATTTATGTATACATACCTATATACTTATACCCGTATTCATAGTCGTTCATTGAGGAATAAGGATCCCTTGTTCCTTATTCCACATTTCATAAACCTTCCTTGACCGAACAAGCAGCCTTTATTGGCTTCCTTACTTCAAGGGTGACCACGAGCTTCCTTGAGCCTTCGTGGAGGCTTCCTTCATCCTTGATAAGGAACGACTATGAATACGGCCATTACTCTATTATAGGTTATGCGTGAACGCCGTGAACGCGCCAGAAAAGTTAGGGTTGAAGAGAGAAAAAGATAGTGAATATATCTTTCTCTCTCGCCGAATTTGCCCACTTCGCTTGTGTCCAGACTCTTATTATAGGGTCTCTAGTCTTAAGCATAGGCTTTACCAAGTTCAACTTAAGACCCAAGATCATCTTAAGACAGCTTCACATGCATAGTTACAACTTAAAATTGCAAGTTTGAACTTAAGGGGCAGCAGGACCGGCTGGTAACATTTAAACACGTGGTGGCCGTCCCGGTGCTTCCACGGATGTATCCAGGCTTCGCCAGTGGCATTACTTCCGGGCACCCCCTGAACCAGGCCCGCCCCAGTTGCTCAAGGGCGGACCATCGTTTCAGCGCCCCGGCTAATACCGTCGGGGCGCCGACATCTCCGAAGCAGGCCGGGACACGGCGATTCCCGCCCGCGCCCGGCCCTCTGCCTCGCCGTCCCCTCCGTACCCACCGGAGGGGACCACCTTGTCCGGGGGGGGGGGGGGGGCGTTCCCCTGCAGCGGCCAAGGTCGCCGGAGGAAGGGCCCCGCTCACCAGTGAGGTGGCCTATGTTCCCCACCCTGAGGCAGGCTGAGGAGGCCCCCGTCACCGGTGTCACCCTCGTCCAAGGGGAGGGGGTGGCAGCGACCTTGGTCTAAGGGTCCGCCGCCGCCCGTCGTCCCCCGGCGGTAGTGCCGGGGGATTGTTCGCGGGGGAGGGGCTTACGCTGCCTCCCCCGCCTCTTCTACCACGCCGCCAGGTTCTACTCGACGGCCGCAGGCGAGCTCTCTCTCGCCCCGCCGCTCCCTCTCCCTCTCGGCCTCCTCCTTGTTTCGAATGACTGTTTCGCAGAAGAAGGAGAAGGCCCGCCACGACTCTCTCCTGTTCAGCATCGCCTCGACGATGCTGGACAAGGAGAGGTCGGGCCCCACCTCCCCGACGAGTACTGCCCTTTCGTCGCTCCACGCTGGACAGAGCTCTAGCGTGTGCTGGGCAGTATCGTCGCGGTCGCCACAGTGGTGACAGTCCGGCTCGGGTTCCCTTCCGATACGCCGCAGGTAATGTCCGAAGTAACCGTGCCCCGTCATGACCTGCGTCGCCCGGAAGGACAGTCCGCCCCATGCCCGACCACCAGCGGTCGAGCACGGGTAGGACGGCTCCGACGGTTCGCTGGCCCCAAACTCTAGGGCCAGCGAGTCTCCTCCTCCATTCTATAATGGAGTCCCGTCGGATGTGGCGCTTTATACGAGCGCGTGTGATCTCCGTCATGGGTACCTCCCTTGCCTTCAAGGCAGAAACCGCCTCGTAGGCCCGGGCATGTTCCCGAGCCATCATATCGGCGGGGAGTACCCCGGCCAACACCGCCGCCGCCTCACGGGATATCGCGCGGTAACCCCGTGCTATCCTCACAGCCATCGGGTGCAGGGCCCCGCAGAGGGCCGCCCGACTCTTGGCCGTGAGTCACACTGGCGCCCCGTAAAAGGTTACCGCACGCACCACGTTCCTATAAAGGCTGCGCACCCGGCCGTCCGGCCCGCCTACGTTGGGGAGTAATCTCCCCAACGCGTTTGCGCAAACTTTTGCGCGGCGTGCCGCATCGGCCAGGTGGCTCCCAAATCGCCACGTGCCGTCCAGGATCAGCCCGAGATATTTGATCTCGGACTGAACGTCGACGCGGACCGCATCCACGACGAGACTTAGGCCTCCCGGTGGCGGTCTCCTCCTACTGTGAAAGAAAAGAGTCTTTGTCTTTTCGACCGCCACCCTGAGGCCCGCGTCGCGGATGGAACCCAACACTGCGCGGACTGCCACCTCCCCCTCGAGAGGGATTCCCCCCAGTCCTTTCCCCCAGCCAGCGCTAGTGTGTCGTCCGTTTAACAGACCACAGTGCAGGCAGGGGGGAGGGCGGTACGCAGAACCGCGTCGTATCCCACGTTCCATAACAACGGCCACAAAACGTGGGGTACTCCGCGGTGCAGCTCACCCTCGCGCACGTGACGATCGCGGTCAACGTACGCGAGCCGCCTGTCCCGGAGGTAGTCGCTCACGACGCATTGGAGGTACAACGGTACCCCCTGGGCGCCGGGGCGACTCCCTTATTCGGGGCCAGGGCAGGGTGTTGAAGGCATTTTTAGGCACGACCATAAAGGGAGTGACTTATGCAATCGCCATCGCGAAAACTGTTCGTGTGTGTGTGTGTGTGTGTGTGTGTGTGTGTGTGTGTGTGTGAGTGTGAGTGTGTGTGACTTCGTGTATATCCTCGATTTCGGAAAAACGGCTGAACCGATCGGGACGAAATTTGGCACAAAAATCAAGTACGCTACTGTGAGTTGATAATAAGGTTTGTGAGCCGCCATCTTGAACCGGTACAAGATGGCGGGAAATTCAAATTTCGAGTAAAATTTAATTTTGCCGCCGTTTCGAAACGGTAGAAGATGGCTATACATAAAGTTTCCTGGCACCAAATGGGTATATCCTCCACGTACATACCAAATTTCATCCAAACCCGTTCAGCCGTTTGGTTGGAATACTGGATTAATGATTTTTATTAAGCAAATTTAAGCCTTTAATCCAGTATTCCGGCAAAATGGCTGAACGGATTTGGATGAAATTTGGCATGTATGTGTAGTATATACCCATTTGGTGCCACGAAACTTTATGTACAGTCATCTTCAACCGTTTCAAAATGCCGGCAAATTAAAATTTTTTAAGCAAATTTAAGTCTTTAATCCAGTACTCCGGCAAAACGGCTAAACGGATTTGGACGAATCTTGGCATGTATATGGAGTATATACCGATTTGGTGCCACGAAACATTGTGTATGGTCATCTTCAACCATTTCGAAATGGTGCCAATTTCAAGTCTTTAATCCACTATTTTATAATTATAGTTTGAAAATCCCGTAATTTCGAAACGGTTGAAGATGACCATGCATAAAGTTTCGTGGTACCAAATGGGTATGTTTTTGAACTACATGCCAAATTTTGTCTGAATCCGTGCAGGCGTTTCGCCGGAATACTGGATTAAAGATTTCAATTTCCGCAATTTCTGAGTGATTGAAGATAACCATGCATAAAGTTTTACTGCAGCAAAGGGGTATATACTTGATGTACATGTCAAATTTTGGTTCGGTTGTATTTAATTGTCCAGTTTCGATCACTTGCGCGCATTGCTGAAACGCTGCATTTCGCGGGCCAGCGCGAAGCGCGAACACCCGACGGTCTCAGGGGGTATGGCGCTTGAGTGAAACGAAAGCGCAGAGGACTCTGTAGCATAGTTTAATATATCAATACTTGAATTTTCCACAATTTCGAAACGTTTTGAAATTCGTGGGCGAGTGCGAAGCGCGAGCAAAGGCGATCTGGGGGGGTTGGCGCTTGAGCGAAGCGAAAGCGCAGGGGGTCTGCCTCCTCGTTGATATCTAACGATATCGCCAACAACACCCCGCCCCGGCCTATCACCTCTTCCGAGAGGGCCCGGACGTGGTTGACCGCATCCAAGGTCGACCGGCCCTCTCGGATGCAACCCTAACCCTAACCCTAACCCTAACCACCACTAGTTTAAATAGAACTCCCTACTTTATACAACATATTCTTCTAGCATATCTCTAGAGCTTTCCAAAATACTATAATAGAATGTTTTTCCCTCACAAGTACATTTTGAAATCGAAAGGAATTTCCGAAAAAGGCCTCGAGCGCAAAGAGTTAAATAAATTCCCAATTCGAATAGAAATCACCGTGAAACGAAGCAGAAAACGAAATGTACAATTCCTTCTCACAAACTCTCTCCCTCTCTCCCATTGTCTGCTTCTCTGCCTCTCTCGTCCATTCTTTATCCCACCAAACGGATTGGTCATCTCTAACGAAGCGTTTGTCCCGTTCAGAAAGGAAAATCTATGCGGCTGTAGCTCACGCGAAACGCACGCACATGGATGGGCTCGTGTATCTGACAAGCGATAAGAGTGATGCAGAACGGTTAAAAAAAAGAAAGGAAAGAAAGAAGGAAAAAAAAAATAATTAAACGAACGACCGCGAAACGTTCGACGAATAAAGATCGCGAGCGAGCACACGCTTGAACACGAGTATCGATTGTTTATAGACAAACGTTTTAATCGGAACCGATTAATCGAATTTTCTTCGCGCGACAGCTTCAAGATATTTCAAGCTGACTCGTGAATATTTTCACAATTGAAAATCCATCGAAGTGTTCGTTTAAATTTTATTCTCGATTAATTTTCGTCAATACTCTCCAATAATTTTGGATAACAATCTCGAGTAATTTTAAATAATATAATATAGATATAACGTCATAATAGATTATATTTAAAAACTTTATTAGAAATCCAATTAGATGGCTTATGAAAATTTATTCTTTCTTTTATCATTCTTTTTTGGAAAATTTATTTTTTCGTTCAACCTGTTTTTTTTTTATATTTATTCATATAGCTCTATAATCAATGTACTTTAATTCATTCATATTGGCTAGATTAGTTAAATGCACTATAAATGCTGTACTCTTATGCGTCTCCTTTACTATGTTCGGATTCTTTGTAGTTTAAAAGGAGCCACTCGTTTAAATAAATAAATAAATATACAAATAGATAAATTAACTTTTAAGGCGGCTTTATTAGAAGTCCAATCAGATGGCTTATGAAAATTGACATTTTCTTTTATCTTTCTTTTTTGAAAATTTATTTTTTTATTTAGCTCTATAATTACTGTACTTTAATTCATTTATGTTGGATAGATTAGTTAAATGCTGTACTTTTATGCGTCTCCTTTACCGTATTGAGATTCTTTGTAGTCTAAAAGGGGTCACCTGTTTAAATAAATAAATAAATAAATCAAGAAACTATTATTTAAAATTAAATAAATAAATAAATGCAATTCTCGAATAATTTTGATCAATACTCAATTCGGAGATAATAATGTAATCTCTAGGATATCTCAATTAGCCAACAAATTATCAAATCGTGTTAACTTCTTTGGTGGTTTAACAAAAGTACAATTAGATGTCTTATGAAAACTTATTTTTTCTTTCATCTTTCTTTTTTTAAAATTGATTTTATGCTTACTCATATTTATTTTTTTTATATATTCATTCGTATAGTTTTATGATCACTGCACTCTTATGCATCTCCTTCACTATGTTCGGATCTTTTTTTGTAGCCTAAAACGAGCCGTCCGTTTAAATAAATAAATAAATCGATAATCACGTGTAATGTACAATCAACCTAGTCACGGAATTGCTTTAATTATTTTCGACACGTGGAAATTTCCATTTCAATAATTATAATAATATTCGACGAAATTGTTTGTCGTTTGGAATTATCGTATTATTAATTCCTATCGTATTAAATTCGAATAAACGAGTGTTCGTTCGAGAGAACGAATTTTAACACGAATTATGTTTTACGGATATATCTGATTACAGTAGATTCGAGCAGCGCGAAAATCATTTGGATAATTTTTAGAAGTCCAATTATGTGGCTTATGAAAATGTATTTTTTCATTTATCTTTCTTTTTTGAAAATTTATTTTATTATTTAGCTCTACAATTATTGTACATTAATTCATTCATATTTGCTAGATTAGTTAAGGGGGCACATACGTTTGGAGCTCCCAAAAAAAGGCATTTTTCATGAATTTTTTTCAGAGCCAAGAGACAAACTATAACAATGCAGCTTTTGCATAATAAAATACACCTTTTATACTTCTTATTCAAATTTTCTTGGAAAGATATAGTTACAAAATGACGTCGTGAAGTCAACCCCGTACGATATGTGTGATTCCGTGGTAACAATGATTTCTCCTTGCTCGTTCATCTGAAGCGCAAACATCAAATATCATCTTAAAGAAGAGTGTTTTTTATTGTCGTTGAAAGATCCGATTTTTTAAATTCGAATTCTTTCTATTTTTTTTTTTTTTTAACAAAGAAAAATGAAATTTTGAGCGAAAATCGCCCCTCAATTTTGAAGATTCGCCATTTTGTTTAAAATTCGAATTTAAAAAATCGGGTCCGTCAACGACAATAAACCGCAACTATATCTTTCCAATGAAATTTGAATAAGAAGTATAAAAGGTGTATTTTATTATGCAAAAAGCCCCATTGTTATAGTTTGTCTCTTGGCTCCGAAAAAAATTCATGAAAAAAGCCTGTTTTTGGGAGCTCCAAACGTATGTGACTCCTCAAGTGGGCTATAAATGCTGTGCTTTTGTGTGTCTCCTTTACTATATTCAGACTCTTTGTAGTCTCAAATGGGCTACCCGTTTAAATGAATAAATTAATAAAAAATAAAAAAATAAAAAAATTATCTTTTAAAGTTACTTTATTAGAAGTCTAATTATATGGCTTATGAAAATTGATTCTCTGTTTTATCTTTGTGTGTTTGAAAATTTATTTTTTGGCTTACTCTTAATTTTTTTTTTACATTCATTCATATAGCTCCATAATCACTTTTAATTCATTCATTTTGGCTAGATTAGTTAAATGTGCCCTAAATGTTGTACTCCTATGCGTCCCTTTTACTATCAGATTCTTTGTAGCCTAAAATGGGCCACCCGTTTAAATAAATAAATTAATAACAAAATCAATAAATTATATTTAATTCGGCTTTATTAGAAGTCCAATTGGATGGCTTTTGAAAATTTATTCTTTCTTTTATCTTCCTTTTTTGAAAATTTTTTTCATTGCTTCATGTTAATTTTTTTTTTACATTCATTCCTACAGCTCTATAATCACTGTACTTTAATTCATTCATATTGCCTATCTAGCTATCTGGATTAGGGTTACCTTTACTATGTTCAGATTTTTTGTAGTCTACAAGGGATCACCCGTTTAAATAAATAAATGAATAAAAAAATAAATAAATTATATTTAAGCCGACTTTATTAGATGTCCAATTAGATGGCTTATGAAAATTGATTTTTTCTTTTATCTTTCATTTTTGAAAATTTATTTTTTTGCCTACTCTGTTTTTTTTTTTTGTAATTTATCATATAGCTCTATAATCAATGTACTTTAATTCATTCATTTTGGTTAGATTAGTTAAATGCACCATAAATTCTATACTCTTATGCATCTCCTTTATTATATTCAGATTCTCTGTATTCTAAAAATAACCACCCGTTTAAATAAACAAATAAATAAATACGTACTCTCGAATAATTTTGCTTAACAATCTCGAACAAATCGTGGATCGGTTTGCCAATGAATAATTCCGATTCCACGATTCCCTTGTACCACTGCTAATTGCCATTTGAATTTTGCAAGAATCCTCGCCGTCTCTTGCTCCTTCCCGGTGGCGAAGGGGCGCGCACAAATACTCGTTAGATTATTCCGAGCGAATAATCGTGCGATAAATCGTGACTGTAACGACGGTGGTCGGTTTGAACCGAGATGCTTGCTGAGAATTTCCACCCTCTCTTCCGGAACGTTGAATTACACGGGCAACAAATTTATACACTCTATCTAAGATATCGGTGGAATCAACCCTTCCGGTTTAACGTCGTCCTCGTCGTAAATGTGCAAGGCGTAAATTTCCAACTGAGACTTTGAGCGTGAACTGACACGATTCTCGTGTTCGAGAGTTCTGTCAATTCTCCATGGAAAATTAAGCTGTGGACCATGGCCGAGACAGAGAGGATGAGAATTGGAATCAGAATTTATTAAATTAAGGGGTTATATCTGTTTGAAGCCTAAAAATGAGAGGGTTTTTTGTGAATTTTTTGTGACTCTACAAATGAAACCATCAATATAAGGTTTTGAGGATTTATTACACATATGTTAAGGTAAAAAAAAAAATTTTTATTTTAATTTTTAAGACAAAATGGCGGCTCAGTTGTACATACATTGCAAGCGTATTTTTTGGAGGCGCTCCACGGCCGGCAGTAGAAGTCTGATACGTCTGCAGCTAGTACAATAAACACAATTTTTTCATAATCCACATGAATGTTGCTACTGAAGTACACAGGTTTGTTAAAAAATATTGATTTTTGCAATTTTGGCATCAATTTGAAGAAAAAATCGAAAAAATCGACCTTAATTTATTTATACAAATCGTAATTGTTTATCGATCGTAAAAATCATATGTACTTCAGTAGATAATCTATCTAAGAAGCTACAGTTAAATTTTCAAGTCAATCCGATAAAAATTACTCGAGTTCTACTGCCGGCCGATTTTGAAAACGCGGTTTCGAGAAAAACGCGTTTAAAGTTTGACCATAGACATACACTCAGCACAAAAAAAAGCGATACACTTAAAATTTGGAAAAAAATCACCGAATTTCAAATGACGATAACTTCGTGAATTATGAAGATAAAAATATGTTTCAAAAACGATAAGAAAGCGTGAAATTTCAGTTTGGAGAATCAATTTATTTCAATGTCGCGAGATGAATTTATTTAAAATTGTGGACGACAGAAAGAGAGCACGCAAAATTGAAAAATTTTTGCCCGAGTTTGTCATGGTACGTAGCGAGAGTCCAGTATCTGAACTGAACGAGGTAAAAAGCAAGTGATAACACAGAGTTTCCTCTTTAAAATTATTTTTTAAAAGTTGCATTATGATAATTTTTCACCGAGTTATTCGCATTTGAAGAAAAAAACAGCTTTTTTTTTCAAATGCGAACAACTTGGTCAAAAATGGTCATATTGTAACTTTTAAAAAACCGCTGTAAAGAAGAAACTCTGTACTATTGAATGCTTTTTATCCTATTCAGTTGCGACATTTAACTGTAGCTTAGTACCGACGCAAAGTTGGACGATAATTTGCCAATTTTGCATATTTTCGCTTTATCAACTGCCATTTTGGAAAAAAAGGTCGCCCATAATTGAGACACGAAATTTCGAAAAGTAGACATCCGAGCCTTTAAAATGCTTTTGATAAGATCTTGCTAGCTCTGTTGAGTGCTGAGATACTCAAGTTTGAATTTTTAACAACGCCGAATAGCAAGAATAAGTCACTATCTTTACGGCTGTGAATAAAAATTCCGCTTTTCACTAGTATCGCGGTATTTTAAGGCTCGAAACTGTTTTGTGGATGCGTGCGTGCGTGCGTGTGTGTGTGTGTGTGCGCGCGCGCGTGCGTGCATGTGTCCGCGAGAGAGAGAGAGAGAGAGAGAGAGAGAGAGAGAGAGAGAGAGAGAGAGAGAGAGAGAGAAATAGAGAGATACAGTGTGTTTAGCAGGGTGTATGAGAGTGTGTGTGTACACAATAAGGATAGGGACCCGATGATTTGTTAGTTCCACGGTATTTCAAAATTCCAAACTTTCCATATGTGCCCCTTACAGGTGCTTCTTAATAGTGGGTACTCTTAGTCTGGCCCTCCGTGTCTGCCTCTCCGACAAGATAAAACCTAAGACGGTACATCCAGACTCTTCACAGCCGTAAAGAGAGTGACTTATTATTCTTGCTATTCGGCGTTGTTAAAAATTCAAACTTGAGTATCTTAGCACTCAACAGAGCTAGCAAGATCTTATAATAAGCATTTTAAAGGCTCGGATGTCTACTTTTCGAAATTTCGTGTCTCAATTATGGGCGACCTTTTTTTCCAAAATGGCAGTTGATAAAGCGAAAATATGCAAAATTGGCAAATTATCGTCCAACTTTGCGACGGTACTAAGCTACAGTTAAATGTCGCAACTGAATAGGATAAAAAGCATTCGATAGTACAGAGTTTCTTCTTTACAGTGGTTTTTTAAAAGTTACAATATGACCATTTTTGACCAAGTTGTTCGCATTTGAAAAAAAAAGCTGTTTTTTTCTTGAAATGCGAATAACTCGGTGAAAAATTATCATAATGCAACTTTTAAAAAATAATTTTAAAGAGGAAACTCTGTGTTATCACTTGCTTTTTACCTCGTTCAGTTCAGATACTGCACTCTCGCTACGTGCCATGACAAACTCGGGCAAAAATTTTTCAATTTTGCGTGCTCTCTTTCTGTCGTCCACAATTTTAAATAAATTCATCCCGCGACATTGAAATAAATTGATTCTCCAAACTGAAATTTCAAGCTTTCTTATCGTTTTTGAAACATATTTTTATCTTCATAATTCACGAAGTTATCGTCATTTGAAATTCGGTGATTTTTTTCCAAATTTTAAGTGTATCGCTTTTTTTTGTGCTGAGTGTATATAGGATAGACTGCGCATGCCAACGCATGCTGAGCAGAAAAAGTGTCCGTGGCAGAACGGAGGGAGAGGCAAAACATCGGTGAATACCTGTCCTTCTCTATCCATGCTGCGCGCGCATTATTGACAATTTTCGCTGTCAATTGCCGGTATCTACCGATACTCTACCTGCATACTATGTTGTGGAGATCGCACATAAGCGTGCAATACAAAACAATTATATTAACAAATATGAAGACATGCAGCGTATGTGGCTATTGGAAGGAGACAAACAAGAAAGAAAATATTAGTTTTCACGCGTAAAGTCCTTTGTCTATCTCTTTATGAATCCCACTTCTGAGAAACTTGTAAGCGGATGCCGGATTCGGGGCATTAATTTATTCAAATCACTTCAACTCAACAAATGTTTATTGAAATATAGCAAATAGAGAAAGAACAGACAAAGGCTCGACTTGGCCGGATCGTCGAAATCTCGGTTCAGAGTCCCACTCGATTCACTTAACCTCTACTCAAAAAGACCGCTATCTCACTCCTTAGTCCTACTTGGCTCACTGTCTTCTCTAAAGCAAAAACTCTCGCTTCTGTGACAGCTAAATTCTTACACTATTGCTAAATTTTTACAAACATATTTTGCCCAGTGTATATGTACTGGGTTAAGCCTATCATAGCTGTCAATAGACTACTGCGCAGCCTACCTGCGCAGACAAGGAAAGAAAACTTCCCCGATGTTTTGCCTCTCTCTCCGTTCTGCCACGGACAGCCACGGACACGTATGCGCAGTCTATCCTATATGTCTATGAGTTTGACAATGAGTTTACTGTACCTAGTTACCTAACCTAGTTAGTTCAACCTAATGGCTAGAAGGGCAATATATTTTTAATATTTGCTTTTATGTACCAAGTAGCGACATCTGTACCTCAATTAGAAACTATAGTGACCATTGGTAGAGTAAAAAATTCAAAATCGTTATATGATTGAGAAAGTCAGAATTTGTCATTTCGAAGCGCCCAGAGTTGCTTCAAATATTTATATTTTAGGAGTATCTAAAAAATGTTTTTATCAATAAATGTTGTTTGATATTATTCTTGAGATGTTTTTACATCATTTAAGCCAATAAAAAAAAAATGGAAAAACAAAAAATTTCAAACAGATATAACCCCTTAAGCCTGGACCCGATGTCCTTCAGACTTTGTTTCATTGCGCAAGAAAAGGAAACAATAATAATAAGGATAAAAAAAGATAAAGGAGGAAAGAAAGAAAAAATAATAATAATAATAACAGCATGTGTTAATCGCGCAAGGGGTTCCAGGATAAAATTAATATTTCCAAACTTGAATTTCCCACAATTTCGAAACTGTTGAAGATGGCCATACATAAAGTTTCGTGGCACCAACTGAGTATACAGGGTGTCCCACCTAACTTGACCACCTTGAGTATCTCTCTTATTTTTAATGATAGAAAGAAATGTTGCAGACAAGAATTGTTTGTTGTTAGGGGGCGAATACTGCCCGGTAAATCAAAAATTGTTCAAGATCATACTTTTCTAGATGTCAAGGTCCTTGACATTTTTTTAAATGGAACTAGATTTTGGAACTAGATCATGGAGTGATAGTAGAGGTGAAGACCTTTATAACGACCTATTACACAATGACTTTCACTTGACCTTGAGCATGGAAAATTAGACATAATTGGAAATGTTATAAATGATGAAAAGTTTAATAGAAAACATTTATTTCAACAAATGCTCAAAATAATGTCCATCGACTTCAATACATTTTTGTGTCACGAAAGAATTGAACTGTACGATCGAAACTTCTTCTCTTCTACCCACGCTAAGAAATGCCATCTTTCCAAAAATAACGAAAGCTTTCACAATTACTGAAGACAACTGTTGCAAATGGACAATGCTGAAGACAACTGTGCAAATGGACAATGCTCGTCTCGAGGAATACAAGAAACTTATTTATTAACATTAGCCTCGACTTTTGCAAACGCTGGTAGGCTTCAAATTTCATGTACTACTAACAGTTTGATTAAGAAATTCATCGTGAGCATTTCCCTCAGTTGTGCGAGCTTTCGTTATTTTAGTGGAAAAATGGCATTTTTGAATGTAGCAGAGAACATTGACATGGTTCTATTGAAAAAATTGACATGATTCCATCATTTATAACATTTCCAATTATTTTTTATTTTCCATGCTCAAGGTCAAGTGAAAGTCATTGTGTAATAGGTCGTTGGAAAGGTCTTCACCTCAACAGTCACTCCATGATAAAAAGAATATCTAGTTCCATTTAAAAAATAGTCAATGACCTTGACATCTCAAAAAGTATGACCTTGAAAAATGTTTGTTTTACTGGGCAGTATTCGCCCTCTGACAACAAACAATTCTTGTCTGTAACATTTCTTTCTATCATTAAAAATAAGAGATATTCAAGGTGATCAAGTTAGGTGGGACACCCTGTATACTCGAAGTACATGCTAAATTTTGTTCGAATCTATAAGCCGTTTTGCTGGAACAGCGGACTAATCACTCACGCTCTTTACGATCGAGTCAAACATTTGAATTCGCCGCCATTTTGTAACGGTTCAAGATGACGATACACAAAGTTTCGTGGCATCAAATGGCTATATACTCGATGTACATGTCAAATTTTGTTTGGATCCATTCAGTCGTTTTGCCGGAATACTGGACTAAAGATTTGAATTAGCCGCCATTTTTGACTGGGTCAATCAACAAATTTGAAACTTTGCAGTAATTCTTACTGCATATGTATACAAGTAAATGTGAAATTTTATTTGGATCCAATTAGTAGTACCAAAGATATGAATTTTCCGATATTTGAATTTGCCGCCATTTTGCAACGGTTCAAGATGGCGCTGCACAAAGTTTCGTACAACCAAATGAGTATATACTCGATGTACATGCCAAATTTTGTTCTGATCCGTTCAGTCGTTTTGCCGGTATACTGGACTAAAGATTTGAATTAGCTGCCATTTTTTATTCGGAGAATCAACAAATTTTAAACTTTCCAGTATTTGTTACTGTATGTGTGTACATGTCTACGTCAAATTTTATCGAGATCCAATAAATATTTCCAAAGATATTAATTTTTCGATATTTGAATTTGCCGCAATTTTGTACCGATTTAAGATGGCGGCTCACAAATGTTAATGTCAACTCACAGTGGTACAATTGATTTTTGTGCAAAAATTGATCTTGATCGGTTGTGCCGTTTTTCCGAAATCGGGAATATAGACGCAAACACACGAACGGTTTTCAGGATGGCGAGCGCATTAGTCACTTCCTTTACGATCGTGCCTATAATTAGGCTTGGACCTAAGATCCTTCAGACTTTGTTTCTTTGCGCAAAAAAAAACAAATAATAATAATAATAATAATAATAGTGATAGCGTGCGTTATTAATGGCGGCAGCTAAGCAAAATTGCAAAAGTGATATGTAAAAAAAGTAATATGATCATAATTATAATAGTATCAATACCTTATAAATTAACTTGCTTTAACAGCGCATTCACATACTTCTAACCTAACCAAAACGATTCACAATTGTGCATGAAGTATGCAAATAAATTAGATGTGCTGTTCTTAAGGGGTTATATACACCTAGAGGCTTCAAAAAGAAGTCGTTTTTCCGCATTTTTTTTAAAGAAATGTAAAGCGTGTATTTATTTGGGCATTTGCTAACAGAATGTACATTATTTTTACTATAAAAAAAATTAAACTTGGATTGAAAATATTAATAAATAGCGAAGATATGGCAATCAACGCAAGACCTTATTTTGCAAAAGACGTTTTACAGTGACAACTGCAGATCATAGAGGAGTTATCTGAAACAGACGGGACAAGAAATTTTTTAAAGTTAATGAAATTATCTAGTCTTTGTCGTAGCCGATTTTTAAAATATCGATTTTTAACAAAATGGCGGACAATTGAACTGAAAAGTGCGATTTTTGAGGAAAAATCATTGCTTTCTTCATCGCACTTTTCAGTTCAATTATCCGCCATTTTGTTAAAAATCGATATTTTAAAAATCGGCTACGACAAAGACTAGATAATTTCATTAACTTTAAAAAATTTCTTGTGCCATCTGTTTCAGATAACTCTTCTATGATCTGCAGTTGTCACCGTAAAACGTCTTTTGCAAAATAAGGTCTTGCGTTGATTGCCATATCTTCGCTATTTATTAATATTTTCAATCCAAGTTTAATTTTTTTTATAGTAAAAATAATGTACATTCTGTTAGCAAATGCCCAAATAAATACACGCTTTACATTTCTTTAAAAAAAAATGCGGAAAAACGACTTCTTTTTGAAGCCTCTAGGTGTATATAACCCCTTAAGAACAGCATAAGCCAGAGCGTTCTAGAGAGAAAGAGAGGGAGAGGAAGAGAAAGAGAGAGAGAGAAATGTAAGATTTTCTTAATCAAATCTGAATTTTAAATATATTCATGAATTTTAATCTTAGGACACATGCTTAACGTAACCCGATGCAATATCTGCAATACTAAATTACAAATTATCTTCACTAGAACAGAAAAGAAAGAAAAACATCGCAAATATATTAATTCTTAATGTCTGTCCATTCCGGGGTATCTTAAAGGGACTGAAGTATCGCCGCGGGGTACTTTCAGAGCCCTCTTTAAAAAAAAAATTCCCACCGTAAGTTCCTCCCTTTAAAGGCGTACTGGATCGAACTTAAAGTGCGATAAGTCAAGATTTTCGACGAGGGTTACGGTAACGTACCCCAAGTAGAACAAGTTAATCACGAAAACGTCAAAGTGGCATCAAAATGATCTATTTTATATCAGAATATGATCATAGTCAAGAATCAATTTGAAATGACTGACTTATGACATGCTGTTTCACGACATTTGCGATATACGTAGCAATATATTGTTACAAAATGCATGATTACATATCATTTTCTGCAATTCTTATACAATATTTGTTACATATTCCAAGTAGAATAAGAGATCATATAAAAGTCATGATATGACTACACTGTATGACTACATTTTGATACATTAAAAAAAAAAATCGTATATTAAATTTGTGTATTGATTTAAAAAAGAATGTCGAGTGTAAGAGGTTCATTTTCTTTGTAATTGGAGTGATTAATAACATAGGTCAATAAAGAAGCATTTTTTTGGTTGTCCTGAAAACAAGACCTGTTCTTTAGTAAATCGAAGATGCTGATTCCAAAAATCCATTTGTTGGAATTGGCTCCAGTTTTCAAAATATCCTCAATTTTGTTTTTCACTGGCAAGTAACGTGTATTTTTATCTTGAAATGAAGGTACACCACTTTCAAAATAAGTGGTCCATCTAATTGTGGCAATTGAAAAAATGAATTAAAAAGTGAGAAACGTTGAATGTGGCGATAGAAAAAATAAATTCGAGAGTAAGAAACATTTGGACCGCCTATTTTGAAAGTGCGGTGAGTTTTTCTTCTAATGAGGTATCATATAATTTGTGATTAATTTAGTGTAAACTTTTAATTTATAACTAGTTAATTTTTTTTTTTTAATTCAAGTTGCACCACTTTCAAAATAAGTGGCCCATTTAATTATGGCAATTGAAAAAATGAATTCAAAAGTGAGAAACGTTTGAATGTGGCGATAGAAAAAATAAATTCGAGAGTAACAAACATTTGGACCGTTTATTTTGAAAGTGGTGTGAGTCCAACTTTTAAAAAAAATAAGATATTTTATCTAACAATAAGTAAACTTTTTATTTATAACCAGTTAATTTTTTTAAAATGAACTTATACCACTCTCAAAATAGGCAGTCCATATAACTCAAACATAAAAAACGAAGCAATGAATATTAAACTGAAAAATTAGATTGTTACGCGTTACCAGTAAAACACAGAGCTGAGGTCATTTCGAAAACTCGAGCCAATTCGAATAGACGAATTAGATTTTTGAAATCAGCATCCTCGATTTAGTAAACAACAAGTCTCGTTTCCAGGGCAACAAAACCACTGTGTATCCACTTTACAAAGAAGCTCCAATTTACAACCTTACTTACCACACATTACAATTTAAAATTCGATTTTTCTCTCAAAGTCAATTCAATCTTCCTTTCACGAAATGCGCCGTTTATTTTGAAAGTGGTGTAAGTCGAATTAAAAAAAAAAAAAAAAATGAGATATCACATAGTTTGTCATTAGTTCAGTGTAAACATTTTATTTACAACTAGTTCATTTTTCTCTTTTCAAATGGACTTACACCACCTGCTAAATAAACGGTCTAAATAATTCTCGGACCATCCTTTACCGTGGTGCGCCCTATTTTCAAGCGCGTGGTGCTACGAAAGAAAAGAAAAATAAACAAATTAACGATCGTTATTAACGCTCTCGTTCGGACGCAATGTGTATCCTGCATTAGCATACAGCAGGCCGCTCGTAAGCTCCGACAACCGAGGTGGGGTAATTTCCTACCGAATTACCATTCTCGTGCTTGCAAGCGCGAGAAACTGAAATGTAGCTGAGAGAGAGACAGAATGACGGGGGGGGGGGGGGCAGTGAGAGATAGATAGATAGATAGGTAGATAGATAGATAGATAGATTGAGTGAGAGAGAGAGAGAGAGAGAGAGAAGAGGGAGAGAGAAGCAGAGAGAGAGAGAGAGAGAGAGAGAGAGCGATCGTAGAGAGGAACGCGTTGGCCTGCGATATCGAGATGATTCGATATCGATAGCAATAACAGACCAATCGCAATCGTTCTATCGAAACTGGAACGTGTGTTGCCAAAACATCGTTAGGCTTGTCCACACACTATTTAGTCACTCGCAATTACACTCATTATTTGATCGTTCCAAATGTGACAATTATTCCGGATCCTCCGGAATAATCGTAGGAAAGTTTAAAAAAAAATTGAGAAAAGATGGAAAATTTCAGCTGAGAAATTCTAAACGTGAAAGAGAAAGATCAATTTACAGTGAAAGTAAGTTTTCGCGATAATCGATTATCTCAACCTGTTCACTAGTAATAACTCATATATGAGCATTTTGAATAATTTTGTCAATTTTCAAACGGATTTGCATGAAGCTTCCTATGCCCATGTGTTTTGGGTCACTGATTATGAATCCGGAATCAAATTTGACAAATTCAAAAAGATTCAATATGGCGGCTGCAAGTAACTAATTCCATTATGGGGAAGATCAAATTCGATATGTTCATGCTTTTCGCCTCGCTGATAATAAATCCAGAGTCGAAATTGCAAATCTAAAATAACGAATCCAATATGGCGGCTTCTAGGACTAACGGTATCCATTATGGATACTCTTACCTTCGTTATTAACTCAAAAGTTCTAATCGTAATGTTAATAGAAATTGAGATCACGCATCAATTTCCTTATTACGATTCTTTTTATGTATTGCAAATTCAAAGAGCGCTGGTCAAATTTTTTTCTCGATGCAATTTCTGAACTGGTTTCTTAATGACCATATATGGGCATCTTAAATAACTCTGCCAATTTTCAACGGATCTGCATCAAACTTGCCATGTCCGTGTTTTTTTGGGCCACTAATTATTAAATCCGGAGTCAAATTTGAGGAATTCAAAATGGCGGATTTGATATGGTGGGTCCAAGTGACTAATTCCATTATGGAGAAGATCAAATTCGATATGCTCATGCTTTTTGGATCGCTGATGATAAATCCAAAGTCGAAATTGCAAAATGCAAAATAACCAATCCAATATGGCGGCTTCTAGGGTAACTAACGGTATCCATTATGGATACTCTTACTTTCATTATTAGCTGGTGAAATATTATCACGACCCCAGAACGTGCTACGGAAAGGCTGCAGTAGGATTTCACACTTTTTTTTTTTATTAGATAAAATAACAAAGTTTGAATGTTTTTTTCCAATCCGTTATCTGCGGCCAAAACCACACCGAGTGTGATACATTTCTATAACGAAATAACAAAATCAACCAATTGAAGCCGCAATATTGGAACCGCCATTTTTAATTTTGTTTTTTCGCCTCGGTATTCATCATCAATGACCGAAAAAACACGTACATAACGAGTTTGATACGTACTCATAACGGAATATTAAAGTTGGAGATATGAAGTCGCCATATTGGATCAGCCATTTTGAATTTCTTAAATTTGACTCCACATTCATAATCAGCGACCCCAAAAATTCTTAATAAATAGGCTTTCATGTAATATACAAAATTATTCGTTCTCACCAGTTTTGGCACAAAACGTTGATTTTGGTCGACCAGTGAACCGGTTGAAAGTTGTCAAAGTCACGTGACCAAGCGTCATTGTTCAATCATTCGTTGTAATGAAAAATCGATAGCTCTTTAATTTTTTTTTCCAATTAGAACTAAGGGTGGAATGTTTGAAGGTTTCATAGATATTAAAAAATAATCAACCACGAGGAAAATGGCGAAACGAGCTTTTCGATAAACGATTTCGAACAGTGAGCAAGAGGAATCGAGAATATAAATTTGTCGAGAGATTTCTCACGCTCTCAAGGCCGTAATTAGAGATTTTCTCGGTGGCCCGTCAGTTTGGGTACGGCAAAGACGTTAATTCCCCTTCTCTCATTCTCCTTTCTTCTCTCGTGGATGGATTTATCATTCGCCTCTGCCCTTTTCCATCACTTTGAATTTATCAAACCGCGCGAGGCGTTCATCGCCGAATCTTCTCGTGCAAAATCAGTGGCGGATAATAATTCGGGGTTATTTGTAGTCTCGTGGAAATCTTCCTTTCTAAACGAAAAGAAAATTAGAGGAGAATTTCGATGCGAAGCGCAAATTTTCTGGGTCACGATAAGCGCGATTGTGAGAACGATTTACTTGTGGCAACCGAAAACATAAATGCGAAAGTGAGAAACATTTAATTGTGACAATTAAAAAAAAAATCGAAAGTGATAAACATTTTTAATTATGTCAATTGAAAAAATGAATTCGAAAATAAGAATTATTTAACTGTGTCAATGGAAAAATTAATTCGAAAGTGAAAAACATAATTGTGGCAATTAAAAAAAAAAATCGAAAGTGACAAACATTTTTAATCGTGTCAATTGAAAATGAATTAGAAAATAAGAATTATTTAATTGTGTCAATGGAAAAAATGAATTCGAAAGTGAAAAACATTTAATTGTGGCAATTAAAAAAAATTTCGAAAGTGATAAACATTTTTAATTGTGTCAATTGAAAAAATAAATTCGAAAATAAGAAACATTTAATTGTATGAATTAAAAAATTAATTCGAAAATGAGAAACATTTAATTGTGGCAATTAAAAAACAAATCTATCAAGTCTATCTATCTATCTGTGTCAAGTAAACATATTAATTTGAAAGTGAGAAACATTTAATTGTGGCGATCGAAAAAATGGATTCGAAAGTAACAAACATTTGTACTGTTTATTTTGAAAGTGATGTAAGTCCATTGTTTAAAAAAATGAGATATCGCATGATTTGTGATTGTTTTAGTGTAAACTTTTTATTTATAACTAGTTACTTCTTTTTTAAAATGAACTTCCTCCACTTTCAAAACTAATGGTCCATTTATTAGTGGCAACCGAAAAAATAATACGAAAGTAAAAAACATTTAATTATGGCAGTTAAAAAAAAAGTCAAAAGTGACAAACAATTTTAATTGTGTTAATTGAAAAATGAATTCAAAAGTGAGGAAACATTCAATTGTATCGATCAAAAAATGAATTCGAAACTGGGAGAAAATTTACACACAAAAAATTTCTACTCGTTCTTATCATTATTGTCATAATGCATCTACCTAATTAAAACCACCTTGATTACGTCATCCACGTGATTAATAAAATTAATGCGAGTCGAATCGTGGAAATTAAAATTCATTCAAACAAAAGAGTCAATCGATTCGAAAAATCCGATATTAAATTTCACCGCGTCCGCTTCGTTGGAGATTAGAAGAACGAATCGCTCGTTCCACTAAGTACGACTTTATCCTTCTCCCTGAGAAAAATGCTCGAAACTAAGTTTCACCCATTGTTACGAGTGGAGAGTGACCCGAGAGCAGAAAGGAACTGCTGGCTCGCGAGGAAAACGCATATAGGGCGATAAATAAGTCAGCAAAGGTGGAAAACAATGGCGAATGATGTCGAATAAAGGCGACGATAAAAGGTGTCGACCGTAACTTTCATTCACCCTTTTTTCTTTTTTCCTTTCCATTGCCACCTGGCTCGGCCATGTGACGTATGCCTTGGAAAAGAAAAGAAAGGGGAAAAAGCTCACGAGAAAAATCTCGCGCGGTAACGAAAAAGGCGGGAAATTCGATTTTTTAAAAATCTTTCATCATTTTTTCTCATTGTCAGAGCTCAATAATTATTTTCATAGTTAATTATTTGCGAATAGAGAATGTGAGAAAATAAAAATACTAAAAGTCAAAGGTTCGTATCCCTAGGGATTTTTTTTTTTCCTCTAAACAAGTCAAGAAACATCGATGCGGATCGATCAAATTCACTCTAAGGATTCTCTTTGTCGGATTTGAATAATCATTTTCATCGTGAATTATTTGCGAATGGAGAAAGTGAAAAAATGAAAGTACCAAAGGTTAAAAGTTTCTATTTCTAGGGAATTTTTTTTTTTGTGAACGTGTTGACAAACATTGATGCAGATCGATCAAATTCACTCTAAGGATTCTCTTTGTCGGATTTGAATAATCATTTTCATCGTGAATTATTTGCGAATGGAGAAAGTGAAAAAATGAAAGTACCAAAGGTTAAAAGTTTCTATTTCTAGGGAATTTTTTTTTTTGTGAACGTGTTGACAAACATTGATGCAGATCGATTAAATTCGCTCTAAGGATTCTCTTTGTCGAATTTGAATAATCATTTTCATCGTGAATTATTTGCGAATGGAGAAAGTGAAAAAATGAAAGTACCAAAGGTTAAAAGTTTCTATTCCTAGGGAATTTTTTTTTTGTGAACATGTTGACAAACATTGATGCAGATCGATTAAATTCGCTCTAAGGATTCTCTTTGTCGGATTTGAATAATCATTTTCATCGTGAATTATTTGCGAATGGAGAAAGTGAAAAAATGAAAGTACCAAAGGTTAAAAGTTTCTATTCCTAGGGAATTTTTTTTTTGTGGACGTGTTGACAAACATTGATGCAGATTGATTAAATTCGCTCTAAGGATTCTCTTTGTCGGATTTTAATAATTAATTTGATAGTGAATTATTTGCGAATAGAGGAAGTGAGAAAATGAAAATCCCACAGGTTAAAGCTTTCTATCCCTAGGGATTTTTTTTTCTTCTGTAAACGAATCAACAAACATCGTTGGAAATCGATTAAATGCGCTCTAAGGATTCTCTTTGTCACGACTGCCAAACCTCGATGTCCGTGGACAAATACCCGGTGGAATTCGTGCGTTTGCATCGAGCAAGGATTGAAATTCCCTTTAAACCAGTTAACGATACTAGCTCGTTGAAGACGATGACTTCGATGACTCTGGGAAAAGCTAGTGGCCAATGACAAACGAGTTTACGAGATTGGTCAGAAGATACAAAACAAAGAAAAAAAAAGCAAATATGCAAAAAAATTCAGACGTAAAGATCCAAATGTTGCCCATTAGAATTTTTTTTTTAAACAAACGTTCTATTGTAAAACGAATTTTCTTAAACAATTCTCTTTACATAGACGTTCTATTATAAAACGAATTTTCTTAAACAATTCTTTTTACACAGACGTTGTATTGTAAAACGAATTTTATTAAATAATTTTTTTTAGACAGACGTTCTATTGTAAAACGGATTTTCTTAAACAATATTTTTTTGTACAGACGTTTTATTGCAAAATGAATTTTCTCAAACAATTTTTTTTACACAAAGGGCCAGTAGATACTTTAACAATTGGAAAATTGTGATCAATTGATTGATAATTCAGTAATCAATTCCACGCATTAAAAAAAAAAAACTGTCTTAAATTCAATAAGAATCTCGATCATTTTAAAAATTCGGAGAGCCCATAAAAAATGAATTATTCCTACGAAATAATAAATCACGAACATCACACTCGAGTCCTTCCGAAGAAAATGAAAGAAACATTTTCTTCCATTCACTATTATTAAGCATCTTGGGGGAAACTACGTAAATTATACGGTTCCCTAAATGCTAATGCGAGGAGAACACTTTTAAACGCTCTTATCCCGAGCGACGACAAAGTGAAGCAAAATGAAAGAACTTCGAGGTAAAAATAGAGAACGAAGAAGAAAGTACGTAGAAGTTGCCGATATTATTATTCTCCTGTGACAAATCGTCTCCCTGGGATTTCACGAAGCTTCCAGGCTGCTCGAACTCTTACTAACGACTTCCGGTTCAGCCCTCTAACGATTACCATGCTTGGTTCCTTAACGATTCGCGGAAATGGCACAACAAAGGCTCGCATCATTTATTATCTACGATACGTGAGCTGGAATGTTATTTACGTAAAAGAATATTATTTACCACGGTGGCGAAATAAAATCAGTATCAAGCTATAATGAGAAAAACATTGTGACACTTTTGTAAATTATAATTGATAAGTGAATGGAAATGCAACGAAGGAAAAATTAATTATCCGAAAGTACCATAGGATTCTGTACAGGTTTCTCATGTTAGGTTCACCCTTTTGCAAATTAAACTAATCTTTTTGCGAATTAAATTAATCGTTTTGCAAATTGAATTAATCGTTTTGCAAAAATATTAATCCTTTTGCAAATTAATACAACGAAGGAAAACTAAATTACCCAAAACTATGATAGGATCGTATATGTATAGGGTTTTCACATTAAATTCACCCTTTTGCAAATTAAAAGAATTTGTTTGCAAATTAAATTATTCCTCTTGCAAAATAATACAACGAAGGAAAACTCAATTACCCAAAACTATCATAGGATCGTATACAGGTTTTTCACATTAAATTTACCATTTTGCAAATTAAACTAGTCTTTTTGCAAATTAAATTAATCGTTTTGCAAAAAAATTAATCCTTTTGCAAATTAATACAACGAAGAGAAAATCAATTACCCACAACTATGATAGGATCGTATACAGGGTTTTCACGTTAAATTCACCCTTTTGCAAATTAAACTAATCTTTTTGCAAATTAAATTAATCGTTTTGCAAATTAAATTAATCCTTTTGCAAATTACTACAACGAAGAAAAGCTCGATTACCTAAAATTATCATAGGATCGTGTACAGGTTTTTCACATTAAATTTACCCTTTTTCAAATTAAACTAATATTTTGCAAATTAAATTAATCGTTTTGCAAATTGAATTATTCCTTTTGCAAACCAAGTACTTTTATTTTTGTTACTTGTACAAGTATCAGGAAACACAGTTATGTAACATACATCTCAAATACATAACAACAAGTATAATGAAGTAACCAGTTACATAGTAACATACATATATGTTGCATGTACTACTGAATGTTAGGAACAAAGCACATCTATGATTTACGTAGGTTACGTAACACAGTGCTTTAAATGTTAAATTTATGATACGGAACGTAACCCATATACCTACATTACATTTATATTTCAGATATACAGAGTGTCCAGTAAGTTTTGGTGAATAATTCGAGAACGTGTAGACGAAGTAAAAATAATGTTACTTCTTCATGTAAAAGTTTTTACTATTGTTCTTCGTTTCCCAGTTACAGGCTTTCAAAATTGATACTTCAAAATCGTTTTGTGCTTCTAATTCCTAAACTGTATATTTAATCTTAATAACATTTATGGAGTTATTAGAATGTATGTGTATGCTCATTTTGGAATTATAAATAAATTTCCATTACCTCTATTAACACTAGATTTATGGAAACGAGCCAATTTGACTCGTTCGAATGGGTGTTGATAAAAAATATTCCGTAAATCTAGTGTTAAGCTAGGATTGGACTATGTGGAAGTGTTCAAACTTGAAGAAAAATGACAGGAATGATAGTAGGAAATCTATCTTTATGCGGTCCTTTTTTGTGCAATTTTTTGTGCGATTTTTATGTGAGACTTTTCCATTTACTGCATAAAAAAAGGTTTTTTTTAAATGTGTTGCAAACGAAAAACTTATTAAGTTGCACGATATTCTTTTTTATACGATTTCCTTTATTTGGTTTGACTGTATGCAAGTAACAAAAATCAATTTCTCAGATAGTTTGCTAACAGAAAGATAGTCTTTGTTTGATTCGATTAAGTAACCGGTTTAAGAGATATTTGTTATTTTATTACAGGAATTTATGTCGATTTTCGCATTAATTGTTTTTATAACGACCATCTCTTAAAAAGATTTGCTCCTTTTTGGTTACAAACGTTTTTGTGTACTAGTTTCAAGTAGATGTTTTACTGAAATTTAATTTTCCGACGATAATCTTGTTTTCTGTAATAACGTTTGATTAACTAAAATTACCAAACATTATTTTTACTTTGTCTACACGTTCCCGTATTATAGACTATTACTTCTGAGACACCCTGTCTATGTAGATAAACAGACGAGGCACTATAAATTATGAAAAAATTGCATTTCCAAACAAACATCTTCAAACTCAGTAAAAAAATGTATCCCACTAAAATTTTCCAAATAGGATACCAACATCAGCAATCCAGTCTTTACATTCACAAGAATGAGATCAGCAAAAACGACACAAAATAAAAATCACGCAACGACCTCTCTCGAAGGTAGATAAAACAAAAACTGTTTCGAAGAAAATGTATTACGAGGAGTCAAACGGAATGTATCCCACTAAAATTTTCCAAATAGGATACCAACATCAGCAATCCAGTCTTCACATTCACAAGAATGAGATCAGCAAAAATGACACAAAATAAAAATCACGCAATGACCTCTCTCGAAGGTAGATAAAACAAAAACTGTTCTGAAGAAAATGTATTACGAGGAGTCAAACGGAATGTATCCCACTAAAATTCTCCATATACGATACCAACATCAGCAATCCAGTCTTTACATTCACAAGAATGAGATCAGCAAAAATGACACAAAATAAAAATCACGCAACGACCTCTCTCGAAGGTAGATAAAACTAAAACTGTTTCGAAGAAAATGTATTACGAGGAGTCAAACGGAAGCAGGACGGTTGAAAACTTGACGGAGCGTCGAACTTCTAACTACATTATTCCCTACGGACACATGCGCGGTATTGGACCGCACAGATTCTCGCCATACGGAATAGACGTGAGGTGCACGGGAGAGAATTCCTCGTGGTTCTCCTTCCAACGATTCTCCGAGTGCCACTCGAACTTTCACCCGGCCAACTCTGCCCCGGTAACCGATACCTCGAGTACCCGAGCGATGACCGAATTTAGGAAAATCTTCGGCCAGATTGGAAATTGAGCGGATGGTGGTCGTGTAATCTACGATAAAACGTGAGTGGTGGTAAGAGAGAGATTATGTTACGTGTCTCGTGATAGAAACTCGCTAGTATGGATCGATGCACAGTGGGGTATTTGTACCAAAAAGTTGGCCAAAAGTCCGAGTATCGAAATGTGCTTTTAGTTGTAACTACCATTGTCTTTGCATAGTATAATAATCCTACAAAAATACCTTACTTATTATATTTTGCTATAAAAAGTAGGGTGTTCTATTTAAGAAAATGACAGTGACCTTCGTGTGACTTTCAAATGACTCTCCAAGGTCAAATCATTGTCACCAGCTGACGGCCACTTTCAAGCCATACAACTTTTGTTTGAAATATTTTTTCAACTAACTGACCGTTTCGGTGATACTTAAAAGTATTATTTAAAATGGGACACCCTGTATAGCAAATATTTTATTATAAGGTTTTTGAAAACTGTCGAGATAAAGTACAAGAACATGGTATAAACTAGGGGGCGGAGCCCCCTGCGCTTTCGCTTCGCTCAAGCGCCAACCCCCTCCAGATCGTTGGGAACTCGCGCTTCGCGCTCGCCAACCGGTTCAGTGGTAATGACTCATATACAGTATGTCTGATTTAAGTGGAAACAGGTAATTATTTCGTAAAAAAGTAAAGATACAAAAAAATTTTTGAAACAAAAGTTGGTCGGTTGGAAAGGGCGCATAATAGGGCGTATTTTGTTTTTTTTTGTGATTGGAGGTATAAAGAACATTTCAAGGTCATCAGCGTTTTTTTAAATACAATACAGTGTTGTTCTATTCATAGTGTGATAGCGGTTGCCGAGACGAGTACAACGACCTATAATGTTGGTGAATTACGTGCGAGGATTATTGCTGCATGTACAAAAATAAATGATAAGATATTAAAACGCGTAGAAAGAGAATTTTTGAGAAGATTGCAATGTTGTATTCTAAATGACGGAGGACATGTTGAAGGAACGGCCAAATACAAAATATACTGAAAAGTTCTTGTTAGTTCTTGTTGTTGTAACTAAATGCTATATGAAAAATATAAGTGTGGATATGTTTTTTGTTAATTTACGACTTTTTTAAGACCTCGAATAACCTTTCATTATAGGTCGTTGTACTCGTCTCGGCAACCGCTATCATATTATGAATACAAAAATACTGCATTGTATTTAAAAAAACGCTGATGACCTTGAAATGTTCTTTATACCTCCAATCATAAAAAAAACAAAATACGCCCTATTATGCGCCCTTTCCAACGGACCAACTTTTGTTTCAAAAATTTTTTTGTATCTTTACTTTTTTACGAAATAATTACCTGTTTCCACTTAAATCAGACATACTGTATGGGCGGAAAAAAGAAGTGCCATGAGTGGTAATGGCTCATCTATGGGCACATTGAATAACTCTGTCGATTTTGAACGGATTTGCGTAAAAGTTGCTATATTTAGGTTTTTTGGGTCGCGGAATATGAATCCGGAGTCAAAATTAAGAAATTCAAAATGGCGGATCGAATATGGCGGCTTCAAGTGGCTAATTTAGACATTTTAGTATGGATATGTATCTAACTGGGTATGTGCATGTTTTTTCAGTCACTGATGACGAATATAAAGTCGAAATTACAAAATTCAAAATGACGGATCCAATATGGAGGCTCCTAGTGACTATTTTCGTTGTTTTATTGCGGAGAAGATAATACATGCTAAAACATGATACATGTCTAAAACCATCATGTTGGATCTGCCATTTCGAATTTTGTAATTTCGACTTTATATTCGTCATCAGTGACTGAAAAAATATGCACATACCGAGTTTGATATGTATCCATAATGAAATGTCACAATTAGCCACTTGAAGCAGCCATATTGGACCCGTCATTTTGAATTTCGCAATTTTGACTCTGGATTCATACGCAGCGACCCAAAAAAATCTTTACAGATAAGCTTTCGTGTGAAATATGTAATTGTTTGCTCTTACCACTTTTGGCACAAAACGTTGACTTCGAGTCCACCACCCAATCAAGAAAACAATATTTAAAAAACATTTTGTAAAATATTTTAAGATCATTTGCAAAAATGATCATTTGTACTCTTATAAGATCATTAATGATCATTTTTGCAAATGATCTTAAAATATTTTACAAAATGTTTTTTAAATATTGTTTTCCTGATAGGGCACTGAAGTGGTTAAGGCAGGATACCACCTTTGACTGCGATTTTGGAGGCGTTTTCCATGATTTTTTTTTTCCAGAAGATACGCAGAAACAAAATCGGTTTTAGTCATTTATTAATGTAATTTTAATCTGTAATTACACATTTTTTGAAACTGAGAAAGTAAAGAATAATCTGTTGTAGGTGGTGCCAAGATACATTCCTTTGGAGGAACATCGTTTGACAGCGTGTAAAATTCCGCTCTGCACGTAGCTCCTAGAAAAAAACCAAACAATATTCCTATTAACAACAATATAATCTAATGATGTACGTAGGACTTTTGCTGTAGCGTTGTTATTCTTTTTGGTGCACAACTTTATAAACTTTTTTATCCTAAAAATTGACCTTTTTGTTCAAATGACCGCCATTTTCTTAAAAATCAAAATTTCGTAAAAGTCCTACGTACATCATTAGATTATATTGTTGTTAATAGGAACATTCTGTGGTTTTTTTTTCTAGGAGCCACGTATAGAGCGGGGTAAATATACAGCAAAGGGGACCCACCTCCGATCGCCTTCTAAATAGGTGCGTTGGACGCGGCTTCCGATGCGGAACAACTTTTCCCTCTGACATAATTGGGGGTCGCGTCGGTAAAAAAAGATATTCACCATTAAAGATGTGATAAATATTGTAATTTGAATAGCATGACACTTTGTACATTCGACGTCTTTGCACATACACTCGTGCTATATGTAGCACAACACTTGTGTTTGGTATCATTTAGAAGTTGCTCTTCTCTCTCTCTCTCTCTCTCTCTCTCTCACACACACACACACACACACACACACACACACACACACACACACACACACACACACACACACACACACACACACACACACACACAGTACACTTCGCTCTCTCTCTCACACACACACACACACACACACATATGTACGCTTCGCTCAGCGGCTCGCATACATATTTCGCTGATTTTATGCATTCCTAACTTTTTAACGAACAGCGACCCCTGCTTAAAATTTGTTGCATGATACTCGGGAAGGGTGCCTTGATAATATATATAAAATTCAAGGTCATCGGAGGTGGGTCCCCTTTGCTGTATATTTACCTAGAGCGGAATTTGACTATAAAATCTAGTGCAATTATAGTAAACCCAACCATTTTTTTCTCTCTCAGTGCATGCCCCGGTTTCGACCAAACTTTGTGAAAAGCTTTATTTTGGGTTAAAATGGAAGCCTATAAAAGGACTTTTAACGACTCAAACGTTAAGGTAGTTTCTTAAGAATTTTAACTTTGAAAAAGGTATTTGTTCAGCTTAATAGCTTTACTTCTGATTTCAACGAAACTTCGGGCTTAACAACCCAACCTTCCTTTTGGGAAGGGGGTGGGAGGGGACGCGCGCCGTGCAAAATGTACTTGGAACTTACGCGTGGGTTTTAAGAACCGCGCGTGCAACGTGCGGTGGCGCACAGTGGTGCGAATAAGGTGAATCGTGGGACATAGCTAATAAAAAAAGAACTTTGGCTTTTAAGGCATTATCATCAAAGACATTTAGTGAAATGCTTGCACTTTCATTTTTTATATCACAATTAATTTATATAATAGTTAACAAAAATTATATACAACTCGCTCAAACTCAATTGCTCAAATATGTTGATAATGCTAACCAGAAGTTATATACAATTATATGCTTCTGTTTTAAAATAAATTTTACTATTAGCTTCGTATTATTATATTCAATCATTAAAATCCCCATCTCTCACCTTTAAATATCACTAATTTTTATTGAAAATATGAAACACTGAAATGTAACTTGTATGGGGAATTTAAAAAAAGCCTGCGAGAGTCCGTTCTATACCTGAAATTGTACAAAACTATACGCTTAAACCAACATACATCTGATAATACCAAGTGCTCTTAGGTGCTCTTTTGCGAAATGTAAATTTTTTAAGATGCACATGTTTTTATCATGAAAAAAGATATCCGAACTATCGAATGAAACGATTACTTTACAATAACGAAAATTAAACAAAATGCATTCCTATTTAAGAAACAAGTCTCTCTTATTTCTACAACTTTATTTATAAATTATTACGTTGCTGATTTTTTTGTGATAGACTAAATGGAAATTGTTCATATCCCTGAACTTGTACCACATATGGAACAAGTCATGTATGAAGATTCCATTAATGATGAAGGTATTTTCCGATTTATTATATGAAATAATCACTAAATATCTAATAAATGAAACATTAATAATAAGTAATGTATAAAGTATTAAAGTTAAAGAATAACGAATATGTAATTAACAGCTTATTAAAAACACAAAATAATTAAACAAACAATTTATATTATAAAGATAAACAATGTAAAATAGAACGGAGCTCCATGACCTGTGTGAAGTTGGCCCCCCATTTTCAAAATTTGAAAAAAATGAATAGAGTTCTAGTAGCCGCCTGAAGAGTTCTAGAGTTCTTAGTCGGTTTCAGAAATAGTTCTGGTGATTTAGGCAGCTAAAAAGCTATTTGAAAAAGGGGGGGGGCAACTTCACAAAATGTCACAATTCAACGGGCCACAACTTTTTTGAAAATCGTTAAAACTACTCGGGGGGCCATCAGAACTCTAAAGCAACTGACCGATTTCCGAAAAAAGAATTTTGAACTTAGAAAATTTCACAAGTGCGATATTTCAGTGAGCCAGAACTTGTTTGTTTCGGCTTGGATCGCTTCGAGTCATTAGGAAAATCATTAGAACTACTCGGGGGGCCATCAGAACTCTAAAGCAACTGACCGATTTCCGAAAAAAGAATTTTGAACTTAGAAAATTTCACAAGTGCGATATTTCAATGAGCCAGAACTTTTTTGTTTCAGCTTGGATCGCTTCGAGTCATTAGGAAAATCGTTAGAACTTTTCGGGGGCCATCAGAACTCTCAAGAAACGAGTCAATTCCTTGGACCATACTTCGATGAGCTATAACTCTTTCGGTTTTGAAATCGATTGAAATCGGTCAGTTTCTTTAGAGTTCTGGTGGCCCCCCGAAGAGTTCTAACGATTTTCCTTATGACTCGAGGCGATCCAAGCCGAAACAAAAAAGTTCTGACTCATTGATATCGCACTTGTGAAATTTTCTAAGTTCAACATTTTTTTCGGAAATCGGTTATTTGCTTTAGAGTTCTGGTGGCCCCCCGAAGAGTTCTAACGATTTTCCTTATGACTCGAAGCGATCCAAGCCGAAACAAAAAAGTTCTGGCGCATTGAAATATCGCACTTGTGAAATTTTCTAACAATAAGTTCAAAATTTTTTTTTCGGAAATCGGTCATTTGCTTTTGAGTTCTGGTGACCCCCCGAATAGTTCTAACGATTTTCCTTATGACTCAAAGCGATCCAAACCGAAACAAAAAAGTTGTGGTCCGTTGAATTGTGACATTTTGTGAAGTTGCCCCTCCCCCCTTTTTCAAATAGCTTTTTAGCTGCTTAAATCGCCAGAACTATTTCTGAAACCGACTAAGAACTCTAGAACTCTTCGGGGGGCTACTAGAATTCTATTCATTTTTTTCAAATTTTGGAAATGGGCGGGGCCAACTTCACACAGGTAGCTCCGAAAATCACTATAATTCGTCCCACTGTGCGGCGACGAGAGGGATGAAAAGGGTGAGGATTGCAAGCGAGAGCGCGAGAAGGGGTGGGTGATGGCGGAGGTGGGTTCGGGTTAGGATTAAAGTTATGGTAGAGTTAGTGTTAGACCCGTGCCACACTCGCGCGGATGATCCGCGCTACGCGTGCGGTTTTCCAATCCGCGTCGCTAACTTTCACAGTCAGGCGGATGCGCACGGTTCTATGCTGTCATTTGTGCTCTAGTACATCGTACTGTTCGATCACGAGATGTGCTCGCTGCAGTTAAAAGCTGTTTCAGCTTATTTGATATACAAAAAGAGGCATTCCACACGCGAGAGGAAATTTCGAGTGCATCCTATCATGGAACAAAGATGTTTGAAAGGCTAGTTCGTTACACTTTATTCCAAATTGCGTAACAACGAAGACAAATTTCATAATTACTTCCGCATGTCTACTCGTTCTTTTTATGAGCTTGTCGGTAGAATACAAGACAACCTGACACTTGAGAATCTTAAAAGGATACCAATTACTCCTTAAATTTTTCTGCTCCGTCCGCGCACGGTATCTGCAGAACTGTGCACGCACCAACTTGTTCCTGTGGATTTAACTGACGCGGACGGTCCGCGGCGCGGAAGGGCTACGCGGACGGCTCCTCCGCGTGCGGACCGTCCGCGTCAGTTAAATCCACAGGAACAAGTTGGTGCGTGCACAGTTTCGCGGATACCGCGCGCGGACGGAGGAAAAAAATTTAATTCTGGTAGAAGCATATAACCAGCGCGGTCATAAGCTTATTCAGAGAGAGAAATATTCTTCTAATAATCTTTCACTATGTCCGAGTTTGATACAGAAATTTTAATTAGTGAAGTCGAAAGGAGGGTGCACACCTGGGATGCATCCCATGAATGTTATAAAAACTGAGAAATGCGTTTTCTTGCGTGGCAAGAAATAAGCAAAAACTTAATACTCGGTTTCGAAGATTTAAACGAGGCAGACCAAAAGAAATGTGGTATATGAACTTTTATTCTCTTCATATTCTAAGAAATATAGGATTACACTTAAAATACAGAAATGCAAAAGTTCCGTTGCTGCACAACAAAATGGATAAATATATTGAATAATTTTACACAACTGATAACTTCGGTATTTGAAATAGTAGGTCTTTGCTCAGTGAATTTTTGATTCTTGCCAGGGCACAGCTGCTGTACCAACAAAATACCCCGCGAACTTATCTCGTATACTATTACCCAACCTTCTGAGAGGTGCAGTTTCTTCCCTATCCTCGAAACCGGTAACATACAGGGTGTCCTCGAAATTGCATCCATCTCTTACTCTAACAAAATTATGCAAAATACAGCATGCTTTGACAATAGATACTACTAGATCAAGATTGACATTCAGTGGTCGGTGAAAAATTCTCCACTTGTGACTCAAAATTCCGAAAGCGCATTCAATAAACCTCCGAGCTCGAGTCAGTCGGTAATTAAAAATCTTTTTTTTATGGTTCAAGTTTTTTCGTGCATACGGCCTTAAAACATGTTCTGATAGAGCGAAGGCTTCATCCGCCACGATAACATATGGCAACGGGGAGTCATGTGTACCCGGGAGTAGCTTTGGTTGTGGTAAAGCTAATGTGCCTTTTTCTATTTTCTCCCAAAACGCACTGTTTTTAAATATATTCGAATCACAATTCTTTCCGTATGCTCCGACGTCGATGAAAGTGAAACAATAGTTAGTGTCACAGATGGCCATGAGAACAATGGAGAAAAAATTTTTGTAATTGTAGAAAAGCGACCCACTTTTGGTCGGTTTCACTCATAGACGTAATATACCTAGACTGCGTGTTGACGGAGTGGGGGTAGAGCTCACGTAGAAAAGGATACACTCTGTTTCGTGTCTCTGCGTTCTCTCTTGCTCTCGCGCGAAGGGGAAACGTTTAGATTGGCAACTGTTTTCCCGTATCCCCCTTCGCGCGAGAGCGAGAGAGAACGCAGAGGCACGAAAACAGAGTGCATCCTTTTCTACGTGAGCTCTACCCCCACTCCTGAAATTTGGGAGAACGCGCAGTCTAGATATATTACACAGGCCAACAGTGGTTTTGGTGCCTAAGTTTTTAGAGCTGATCTTAAGGGGATCCAACCTTCCTAGGCTTTCTTCTCGGGAATACCTCGAGAGCCAATAGAAACCGCGGAAATGACCGACTTCTGCGCCCAATGCATTCGTCTCCGTTTTACATTATTTTCTAATCGCAAGGGTATGTATCGAAAGCTTGAAGTTTATTGTAGGGCGTGAAATAGCGAGATATGTGCGTTGTGCGCGTGTTAGCGGGAAACGGAATCGAAGAGAGCGAAGTTGGTAATGAACAGTTGACGGACTACCGTGACCCGTAGCGAGTGGTAGGGTCACGGCTTTGTTATGGCAACGCTCACTTTTCGGACAGCCACGGCCTGCCGGATGAGCTGAAAGGGATGAAGAGCACTTCTTGACGAACCCTTGGAGCGATACGACGTTTAGTACGAGAGAGCAATAAAGAGATCGGTTACTCTAAAAGTCTAATTCCTTTCGAGTCTTTCTATTACGCGCAGATCGGCGAAATTCGAGGAAATACAGCCGCGAGAGCAGCCATATTGGAATGTCCTTGACAGCTACAGAGACCGATGGTGCTTATGACCGGAATTACTCCTTTAACGTTATCTTATTCCTCCATATCGCTATTTCACGCCCTACAATAAACTTCAAGCTTTCGATACATACCCTTGCGGTTAGAAAATAATGTAAAACGGAGACGAATGCATTGGGCGCAGAAGTCGGTCATTTCCGCGATTTCTATTGGCTCTCGAGGTATTCCCGAGAAGAAAGCCTAGGGAGGTTGGATCCCCTTAAATAAGAGTAATGCAGATCCGTGAATGTGTTTCCGCTTCCAAGATACCTTTAACGTGGAAATGAAAATTTTCGATAGTTACTAATATTCATAGAATAAAGTAAGCTTAGTTTTACATATAATTTCGGTCAAGCTTTCAATAAAACCTTAAACGTGATTCATGTTCAAATAATAGAAGTACGTTATCCTCGGCAATGATAGAATTGACAACTTTTTCCCTTTACTTCAGTTGATAGAGTCCAGAAGAGATGGAAAACGGCACGGGATGCCTACTTTAAAAGCCGCAATAAAATTAATCAACAAAAATCTGGGTCAGAGGTAACTAAGACAATGAAATATATCTACCACGATCAACTAAGTTTTCTTGACCGCATTCGAGAAGGTCCGACAGAGAGTAACTTTGACTCAGAAACAGTCTCACAGGATATAGGCAATAACAACGACACAGAAGACGAACTTCTGAAAAACAAATTGATGATATCCGACCCAATCTAAGTACCGAAGAACAGTCTTTCAAGAGGAAGAGACATGCTAGGAACTCATCATTCGAAGACAATTTGCTTAGTCTATTGAAAGATAGTAAGGACAAGGAAGAAGACGATGATCGAGCTTTCCTAACATCCCTTCTACCCACTTTGAAGGCTTTGAACGCAGATGAAAAACTATTATTTCGTAGCCACGTTCTTCAACTGCTTATGTCGATTAAGCGTTCTAATCAAACTAACATGAACATTCAACCCCCATTTCAATCCGCCGCTCACTATCCATCCACCCCTTTTAACTTCGCTCCACCTTTCATCAACCAGCAGCATCCTAACCAATTCATGCAATTCCAAGATCCGTCCGTTCCAATTCAAGTTACGACCCCCAATCCCTCACCAGCGCTATCCACGCAGTCGATATCATCTTGAGAGACATTACAATAACCTTCGGCATTAAAATGTAAGATTCAAAATAAAACTAGGGGGCAAAGCCCCCTGCGCTTTCGCTTCACTCAAGCGTCAACCCCCTCAAGATCGCCTTTGCTCGCGCTCGCCCACGAATTTGAAAAGGTTTCGAAATTGTGGAAAATTCAAGTATTGAGATATTAAACTATGCTACAAAGTCCTGTGCGCTTTCGCTTCGCTCAGAAAGTACCTCAAAAAGTAAAGAGCAAAGTCCGTAAGAGTATCCTTGTCAATACGTCCCAAGTAGAACAAGTTAGTCACGAAAATGCCAATGTAACATCATTTTTCAAGCATCATCGTGATATCAAAATGGACCACCGGAAGGATATATTTGTGACATTATCATGACTTCACAGTGACGTAAAAATGACCTTATTTTAGACGATTAAAGGGAAAAATCAAGCGCCAACCCCCCAGATCGCCTTTGCTCGCGCTTCGCGCTCGCTTTACCGGGTGCAAAAAAGCTTCGCTTTTCTGCAATAGGCACGATCGCGGCACTCGCGCTTCGCGCTCGCCCACGAATTTCAAAAGGTTTCGAAATTGTGGAAAATTCAAGTATTGAGATATTAAACTATGCTGCAGAGTCCTCTGCGCTTTCGCTTCGCTCAAGCGCCATACCCCCCCCAGGTCGTCAGGTGTTCGCGCTTCGCGCTCGCCCACGAAATGCAGCATTTCTGCAATAGGCCCAAGTGATCAAAACCGGACAATTAAATGCATCCGAACCAAAATTTGACATGTACATAGAGTATATACACCTTTGTTGCGGTGAAACTTTATGCATGGTTATCTTCAACCATTCAGAAATTACGACAAATTGAAATCTTTAATCCAGTATTCCGGCGAGACGCTTGCGCGGATTCAAACACAATTTGGCATATAGTTTTAAAATATACCCATTTGGTGCCACAAAACTTTATGCATGGTCATCTTCAACCGTTTCGAAATTACGGGATTTTCAAACTATAATTATAAAATAGTGAATTAAAGATTTCAATGTGCCGCCAATTTGTAACGGTTCGAGATGGCGATACACAAAGTTTCGTGGCACCAAATAGGTATATACTCGATGTACATGCCAAATTTTGTCCGAATCCGTTCAGTCATTTCGCCGGAATAATCGACTAAAGATTTGAATTAGTCGCCATTTTTGATTCGGCCAATCAAAAAATTTGAAAATTTCCAGTAATTGTCATTGCGTACGTGTACATGAACGTGTAAAATTTTATCGGGATCCAATGAATAGTACCAAAGATATGAATTTTTCGATATTTGAACTTCCCGCCATTTTGTACCGGTTCAAGATGGCGGCTCACAAACCTTATTGTCAACTCACAGTAGTGTACTTGATTTTTGTGCCAAATTTCGTCCCGATCGGTTCAGCCGTTTTCCCGAAATCGAGGATATACACGGACACACACACACGAACGGTTTTCAGGATGGCGATTGCATAAGTCACTCCCTTTACGGTCGTGCCTAAATATGAAACTGTTCAAACCAAATTATTGAAATAAATCGTATTGAGAATACTGCGAATGTTTAGAAACATCATTTTAATTAATCGTCTTTCGTAAACTTATTCATATTCTTACCTTATAGTTACTGCTACTCGTTCGGTCGGAGTAATTGGTATCCTTTTAAGATTTTCCAGTGTCAGGCTGTCTTCTATTCTATCGACAAGCTCATCAAAAGAACGAGTAGACAGACATGCGGAAATAATTACGAAATTTGTCCTCGTCGTTACGCAATTTGGAATAAAGTGTGACGAACGAGCCTTTCAAACATGTTTGTTTCATGACAGGATGCACCCCAAATCTCCTTTCGCGTGTGGAATACCGCTTTTTATATATTAAATAAGCTGAAGCAGCTTTTAACTGCAGCAAGCTTATGTCGCGATCGAATAGTACGATGTACTAGAGCACAAATGACACAGCATCGAACCGCGCGCATCCGCGTGACTGTGAAAGCTAGCGACGCGGATTGGAAAACCGCGGTACGCGTACGGTTGCGAGTCGCTTATCGTCATGGGACATTTCACAGTTGCGCGGACGGTCCGCACGCGGAGGAGTCGTCCGCGTAGCCCTTCCGCGCCGCGGACCGTCCGCGTCAGTTAAATCCACAGGAACAAGTTGGTGCGTGCACAGTTCTGCAGATACCGTGCGCGGACGGAGCAGAAAAATTTAAGGAGTAATTGGTATCCTTTTAAGATTCTCAAGTGTCAGGTTGTCTTGTATTCTACCGACAAGCTCATAAAAAGAACGAGTAGACATGCGGAAGTAATTATGAAATTTGTCTTCGTTGTTAGGCAATTTGGAATAAAGTGTAACGAACTAGCCTTTCAAACATCTTTGTTCCATGATAGGCTGCACCCAAAATCTCCTTTCGCGTGTGGAATACCGCTTCTTATATATTAAATAAGCTGAAACAGATTTTAACTGCAGCGAGCTCATCTCGCGATCGAACAGTACGATGTACTAGAGCACAAATGACACAGCATCGAACCGCGCGCATCCGCGTGACTGTGGAATCTAGCGACGCGGATTGGAAAACAGCGCGCGTAGCGCGGAGCGCGGATCATCCGCGCGAGTGTGTAACGGGCCTTAGGGTTAGTGTTATGGTTTACAACTTGTCTTTTCACTTTTTTAATGAAACAAATGCAAATAAATTGAAAATTACCTTCATTTAATGAATTCAACTTTTTTGCGTCATTTGACCTCCAATGACCTTCACTGTGTTGTCGTTGAATTCGTTATGAAAAGGGCTATGATGTAGTGGCGTAGAACTATCGATAGTAGGTACTATCGATATTTTCGAGTGACGAGAGGTTTTTATTTTCAAAAATTTAATTTTTGTTGTTGTTGGGTACGTATATTATTGCACGTTTTCTAACACTAATTGCATTACCGCATATAGTGTATATGTAGTAATACAAGCCATCAATACTTGAAATTTTAAATCAGTGTTTTTGTGTATATAAACTAAATATTTAAAAATTTAAACAGAAGATTCACTTTGATAGATAAGGGACAAATTATTATTCTTTCTAAAACCAAGAACGGATTGCGAAAATTGAAAAAAACTTGTATTTGTAATCAAGTTTAAGGTTATTACTCGATTTATTCACTCTTAATATTATGTTTATCTTTTTGAATAATTCATATTTAAATAATGTCATCTTTAAACTAAATTTACACTAAAAACCCGAATAATTATTATTTTATTTAAAAAACTCACTATAATCAAAACTATCGAAAACTATCGATAAAATAATCGACAGTGATAGGGTTCAACTATCGATAATTAGCGATGACTGCGACTATCGATAGTTCTCCACCTCTACTATGATGGTGCCATTAAACAAAATGAAGTTAACCTTCATTTCACCTTGACACTCCACCTAAAGGTCAAACCAATAGTATCACGATACGTCCCCCTCGAAGCCATACAACTTTTGTCTGAAATATATCTTTTTATTTTGCTCTATCTTTTATATATTCAATCGTCTCAATTTAAATACCGCACCCTGTATACAACTTGTCTGTAATATTGTTTATTCTTGTAGAGTATACACATAATGAAGTATTTTTTAAAATATCATTAAGTTTATTATGGTATATAACGTTATAACAGGATCTATTCCGTTCCTTTCAGTTTTCAAAGTTTTTGTTTATGAAAATATCTGTAATGTATTAAAATCGACAATTGGATAGTAGATTCGAACAGAACAATACCCACAGAGCCTGTTAAAACCAAAAATAATGTTGGCCAACTTTTTGGTACAAATACCCCACTGTGCGATGGTTGGAGTATTTGTAACCGATACCTGGAGTACCAGAGCGATGACTGAATTTAGGAAAATTTTCGGCTAAATTGGAAATCGTGCAGATGATAGTCTTGTAATCGATGATCAAATATGATGCACTGGTGTAATCGATCATTAAACATGAAGAGTGGTAAGAGAGATAGACTATTCCACGTGTCACGTGATGGAAAGTGAAGAGTACCGAGAAATGGCCGAATTTAGGAAAATTTTCGACCAGATTAGAAATCGAGCGGTTTGTGATCGATGATCAAACATGATGTACTGGTGTAATCGACGATAAAACATGATGCACTGGTGGAATTAACAATCAACCATGAGCGGTGGTAACAAAGAGACTTTTTCACATATCTCGTGATGGAAAGCGAAGAATACCGAGAAATGACCGAATTTCGGAAAATTTTCGGCTAGATAGGAAATAGAGCGGGTGGTGATCGTGTAATCGACGATAAAATGTGAGAGGTGGTAGGAGAGAAATTATTCCACGTGCCTTGTGATGGAAAGCGAAGAGTACCGAGCGACGACCGAATGTAGGAAAATTTTCGGTCAAATTGGAAATTGAGCAAGTGGTGATCGAATAATTGACGATTAAACGTGAGGGGTGGCAAGAGAGACTTTTCCACATGTCTCGTGAGGAAATGCGAAAAGGGTGGGAAAAGCCAAGTGGGCGAGTTTCCTTGCGTGGAAAGGGAAACGAAGAAGGTAGGGGAAAATGAGTAGTGACGGAATAGAGTTCGGTGAGAATATAAGAACAAGAGATCAAATTCGGTGCCAAGTTTGAGATTTTGTTCAAAATTAAAATGAAAGAGTCATTCTAATAATGAAATATTGTGACTGAGTTATTGCCTTCATTTTAGAAACAATATGGAGAAAGTAACTTATGTTATACGTGAAATGACTGGAAAGATTCTAGTAATTTTCTACAATTTATTTCAAATAATTCTGGTAATTTACTATCAGTGTTGGACGTAATCAATTACTTTTAGGATTACAAAAATTATTTAATCGATTCACGCAAAGAATTTAATTATTTGTAGTTGAGATTCCAAATAATCGGTAACCATGATTACATGATTCCTGTACAGAGTGTTTCCAGAGGGATTCCTTAACCCTGCTGGTCTGTTCGGAATTGCTATACAGTTGTATCGTTCGGGTCAATATGACCCGAAACATATTATATTGATACTACACAAATTATTAGTACTTGCTTATTTATTACAAAAGTAACAAATAATTATTCTGCAAAACTGAGACATAACAATACAATAGAGAAAGAACAGACAATAGTAAAATATTCTTATAAAAATTATTTGCATGCTTTACAATTTGGACAAAGCTATGAACAGTGACTTTTGCAAATATGTTTGCGACAGTTATTACACACTATGTTTATTTTATTGTCATTAGTTGACGGACAAAATTTGCAACGGGTGCGTTTTATATTAGTTATTTGCGTCACGTTTATTACGGAACAAGATGCGCTTTCAACGTTCTGAACCCTTTGTACAATACTTCGCGATTCTTCTGTTCATGGCATATGTATTCTACCACTTATATGTTCATGTATAAGAGATTTTCCTAACTCATCTAAAAATAATCATCTTTTAGTGAGCTTATTTTCATTCCAATTAGGATCTATGCTCCTCCATAGAACAAAAGCATTATAAGCTGAGATATCAAGCATATTATAGAATACTATCATGGGCCAGCGATTTGTTTTACGCTTACAAGTATATGTGCTTCTACGAATCCTGTCGAGCAAGATAAAGCTCGGTGAAAAACGAACACTTTCTCGGCGATCAGTGCGAAAGACAGACCTGCTATATTTCTCTAAACAACATAGTTTGGTTGCAAATCTAATAAAATGAAAGTTGGGTCATATTGACCCGAACGGTACATGAGTAACAATTGGAAATATAATTAAAAAAATATATAATATGTAAAAATTAAATATGAAGTAACAATACCCCAATATTGAGAAATAAAGTTACCGATGCCTGATGAAGCAAAATTTGAAACAAAAGCACAATTCCGATTTAAATTTTCTGTCGGGTCAAATAGACCCGAACAGACCAGTAGGGTTAATTAGTCCATTATTTTTGTCGATGTTTCAATGAAGACAAATTTAAAGATTCAAAAAAATGATTAATTATATTATATTCTTCGTTAATATTTGCTAGTGTTGCAAATTTAATGAAATTAATTTATTATTATTATACTTTGTATGTATGTATGTATTAATGTGTAAATAAAACTGTCAACATAAGGGAATCATAATGCATAGATTGTAATTTATCAATAACTTTCAATAATTTAATCATTTTTAGTGTAATCGGGAATCTCTGACGATTACAAATAACTAATTGTAATTGCTTTACAGATGATTACAGATCACTCGAAATGTAGTCGTAATCAGAGTAACTTGCGATTACATTACAAAATGCTCAACTCTGTTTACTATCATCTTTCTCCAATGACCCCTGATACTCGTAAATGTCTTCAATCAAGTGGTCCAGCTGATTCAAATTAATTTGTAACTAGCTTAAAATCATGACTACTATTGGTAATCGATTACAAAATGTGCAACTCTGCTGTCACTTGTATTTCTCCAATGATTCCTGGTACTCAGAAATGTTTCCAATCAACTGGTCCAACTCATTCAAATTAATTCGTAACCAGCTTAAACCCATCACTACTATTGGTAATCAATTACAAAATGCCGTTTTCTGCTTACAATAATCTTTCTCCAATGATTCCTAATACTTGTAAATGTTTCTAATCAACTGTCCTAACTGATTCAAACTAATTCGTAACCAGCTTAAACCCACCACTGCCAACAGAGGACCTAGAGAGGGAGCGGAGGACGCTTGCGCAGAAAGTTCACGCCGCCGTGTAGCCGTCTCTTCCCGCGCGTCTGTTGCGTCGCGACGCTTTCCGCACCTCCTCATTCTACGTCCGCACGCGAGTCGGGCGTCGTCTTTGTGCGCGCCTCCTTTTCTCGTTTCACCCGCGTATCACTCGTCGTATTTATTGTGCGTTCGAGTGAGAGCAAAAAAGAAAGAATAAAAAACACAAAAGGTAAAAGGGGAGACTAGCGGATGCTTGCGCCCGCCTGCGCTCCTGCCGGACAAAAAGCTTCATTAGGAACGTCGGAAGATGAATGAAAGAGGGTGAAGAAGAAACTTTCCGCCTGGCTGTGCCAGGAGATTACTCTTCCTCTCGCGTGGTTAAAGGTGCGCGCGTGCAGACTTAACATCGTCCGAGTGGCCATAAAAAAACTTAAAGTACAAAGGGAAAGAAATAGGGAGAATTATTTGAAGTGTCCACACTTTGAGATTACAGTATGACATGGCCGAAAGGAGCGGAATAATCTTGCAAAGGTATCCTCGCCGCCGGTCTTGCGTTTTCAAATTCTCTCGCCTAGGACAAAAATGCGCCGTCCTGTGAAACTTCATCGAGTGGTGCGCTTTTAACCGACGGTAGAAAAATATTGACACAATCGCGTGTCGCTTCAAAACTGTCCTACGAAGAGCTTGAAAAAAGGTGGAGCAGAGGGTCCCGCACGAGCGGAATATCGGACAAGGTGAAAGGGTGTGTCTATCAAAAGTAAAAAGAAGATCAAACCATGAAAATACAGAACAAAGTACCGAAAGATGCTAATTACCTTAGCTACGAAGCTCAGACTACTAAACAATCCTGGTAGGTGTACCTAACAAGAGAAAAACAAACTGAACCTTCAAACCCCAAAGGATAAGATCGCAGAAGACACCTAAGGTGATGATCCAGACTCAAAAAATCCCAGGGTCTGAGCACGCGGGCCAGAAGGAGTTCAACGACCCTTCCAACTCTCAAGAACAATTCTCAACCTCCCCAAGCACCCAAGCTCATAGAACATCCAGGCCCTCAGTAATTCAAATCTCGAAAGGATACTCAAGATGAACTCCAGCCTGAACTTAACTAACAGCCTACAGTCTGGGTACCAATGTGGCCCGAGCCTCAAATCCTTCTACTACGCCTACAGCCAAATTCACGGTTGGACCAGCTTGCTAGTTTGCATATTCGGCTCCATAGCCAACGGCCTCAACATCGCCGTGTTGACCCGTAGAGAGATGAGGTCGCCAACCAACATGATCCTAACTGGGTTAGCAGTGGCCGATCTCTTGGTCATGATCGAATACGTACCCTACGCGATCCACATGTACCTTTATCGAAGACCCAGGAGAGACACCTTCACCTATAGTTGGGCAGTGTTCGTCCTCTTTCACTCGAACTTCGTCCAGGTCTGCCACACAATTGCAATCTGCCTGACTATCACGTTAGCAATCTGGCGCTACATCGCTGTGGCCCATCCGCAAAGAGCTCGGGAGTGGTGCAGTTACAGAAGGACAATTTTAGCCATAGCCGGTGCTTATGTATTTTGTCCAGTCCTCTGTGCGCCCTTGACCATCACAACTGAAGTGGTACCTCACGTCGAGGTGCTCGACGAAAATGGAATGGGTGTCAACTTGACCAGGTTCGAAGAGACCAATGGATCAAACTGGTCCAGCTCACCGTTAGAAGGTACCACCAACACGACCTTGTACTTCGTCAGGGTGACAGCCGCAGCTAGGAAGCACCACGTGCTAAGAGAGATGAACTTTTGGATCTATAGTGTAGTGATCAAGCTGCTACCTTGTATAGCTTTGACGGTGCTGAGTATTAAGTTGGTGATGGTGCTGTTGGAGGCTAAGAAGAGGAGGAAGAAGCTTACCACTAATGCTATTAATAAAATGAACATTGGAACTAGTCAGTTGCTCGAGGGCCCTAGCACTTGTGAAGCAAAGAGTGGCAAGAGGAAGAAGCCTGTGGCCAAATCCTCGTTGGACAAGGAAAGACAAGCGGACAGAACAACTCTGATGCTTCTTGCTGTACTTCTGCTTTTTCTTCTCACCGAAATGCCGCAGGGTGTGCTAGGACTGTTGAGCGTGACCCTCGGACCCAGTTTCTTTCACACGTGTTACATCATGTTGGGTGAGTTGGCAGGGGTAACTGCATTTATTTTTTTTCTTTCGTTAGGGTTTTCGTTTTCTCTGGTGTTCAGAAATAGAGGTGCGTTCTTTTAATCGTTGAAATTTAGGGATCGCTGGTACGAGGAAGTTTTGTGTTGAAGGTTGCTGAAGATAATGATTGTGAGTTAAGATTGTTTGACAGGTATCTTTAGCCAGTTTTTAGTCTGGGATAAATTATGGAAGGGGTAGCGTGTTTTAGCACAGGGTACTGGAAAGTTTCTGAGCAACATAGTCGTAAAATGAACTTGAGATTGTAAGAGTTTAAATGTAGGAAAATTCGTGGATTCTTTGGAAATGGTAAGAATTTTTTGATAAACATCTTTTCGATTTGGTACAACGGTGTGAAATGCCATATGTAAATGTAGCAGTATGGGTAACAATTAGCATAATGCGAAACTTTTTATACAGTCTTTCCAACATTTAACCCTTTGATGCGTGATTTTTAGAATATTGAACCTGTCAGTTGAATGCAAGTACGATACATTTTTTTGACATATATGCTAATCTAGAGTGTACAGGAGTGAGAGAGTAATATTATAGAAAGATCTTCTTAATTGATGCATTAAATGATTTTCATTACACAGATACTACTAATAAGAGGCATAATTCGCTATGTTACATTTCTGAAACAGTACGCATTAAAGGGTTAAAGGAAATTAGTTCACGAAAATCAATTCAACAAATAATTGCAAACATTGCATACTTCGTTCCTAGCAAGTTTCCTTCCTGTAAACCCTCCTGAAAATCTGTTCTTCAATCCAACTGTCCGTATCATTCGACCCAAGTTGCTCCATAAAAATACAACATCATCAAAATACGGCATATTTCCTCGACAACAAATAATCTCAAACATTGTATATTCCGTGCCCAACGAATTTCTTTCCAAATCCTTCGGAACATTTGGCGTCCAACCCAGTTCACGAAAATGCAGCATACTTTCTAAACAACGAATAATCTCAACCATTGTATACTCCGTGCCCGACAAATTTCTTTCCATCCCTTCGTGAAATCTGTTCGCCAACCCAACTGTCCGTATCATTCTACCCAAATTGCTTCACGATAATCGAACATCATCAAAAGACAGCACATATCCCAAACAACAAATAATCTCAAACATTGTATACTCCATGCCCAACAAATTTTCTTCCAATCTGATCGGAAAATTTGTTCTCCAACCCCACTATCTGCATCATTCGATCCAAATTGCTCCACGAAAATCCAGCATCATCAAAATGCAGTCTAAATAAACAACCTAATCAACAAATAATCTCAACCGTTTGTATACTCCGTGCCCAACAAATTTTCTTCCAATCTCTTCGGAAAATTTGTTCTGCAACCCAACTGACTGCATCATTCGACCCAAATTGCTCCACGAAAATCCAACATCATCAAAATCCAGCATACTTCCCAAACAACAAATAATCTCAACCATTGTATACTCCGTGCCCAACAAACTTCTTTCCTTCTCTTCGTGAAATCTGTTCTCCAACCCAACCGTCCGCATCATTCCACCCAGAATGCTCCACGAAAATCGAGCAGTCCTTGTCCAGGATTATTGAAATCCAGAATATCACCTGAACAAACGGGATATCATCCTTGAGTGGGCTTCCTGTATCGCAATCATCCGGTCTCCGTCGTCCCGCCAGTTCCGGGACGTTTTCACAGATCCATGGGGACTTGGAATGAAATGTACGACACACTTGGGAACAGATGTCGATATTTGATGCGCGCCACAAAAGCGGCAGGTCTTCCGTGAACCCTGGAAACCACGCACCAACGGCTGTCCTTGTCTTCAGCTTCTCCCCTGATGGCCTGGCTCTAACGTATTACCAATTTCCGGTGGGAATAAGGGTCTGCATTCGATTTCACCTGACGAACGCTTTCATTTCGTCGCCTGATCGACCGAAGGAGAGAACTCATCTTCGGTCCCCTATCATTTTTCAACAGGATAATGTAATTTGTCGCCTCGTCTCATCGAATTGTTTCGTTAGGGTTGCTAGATTGATCAAACTGTCAAGGGTAACACTGTAATTCGGAAATTTGGGTGAAGCAATCTCTGTGAAATGTGAATGAAGAAGAATTTTCGTTCGAATTCCTTCTGTCTCCATCTCTCGGAGTTCTAATTTTAAATGTTTGTATTTCTATTTTTAAACTGCCTAATTCTAGACCTCACTGTTTCTATTTCTGAAGATTTTCACTCGTGGGGTTCTAAGAGTATTTCTTACTTTTAGAATATTTGTGAATGTTCTAATACGTTAATTAAGTCAATCTAATATTTAAGAAAAGTATTGAAAAAGTTTGTCTTACGAGAAAATCGATCAAAGAAATTTTTAAATTACCGTTAAATTTTTTACGAAAACAACATTTTCAGTTGCAAGGATAATAATTGTGAGCGACGAAAAATTCCCACGGACACGTCACGAGCTAAAAGCCACTCTTTTTATTTCCACGTACACGTGCGTTTGCTTCCAACGTCGCGACGCTTCACATGACGTCCCTGTGCTATTGAAAAAGTTAACGTTACGAGGAGAAATTGAGCAAGAATCTTACTCCAGTTTCTCCTCTGTAAATGTTACAGCTGAGAAATCCTCACGATATTACGTTTTTTATTCAAAATTCGATGGTAGTTGTAAACGAAATTTAAAATTAGGTTTAGGATTAAATTTAAAGTGAAAATTATTCAACCCTATTAACACTCTCCACAATTATTCTTGGCAGCATATAATTTACAGAAAGGAAATTTCTCCAATAATGTGCCCCTCTAAGTACTTAAACTCGCCTAAATCCTGCAACTTTAAGTTCGCTCGTCTCATAAACAAGAATCCTCATCTAGTGACCTCTTGTAATATCCCTAGAAGGGTGTGACGATAATTTTCCCCTAAGCCATGAAAAAAGTCTAATTCCGCGGAATGGGAACAAGGAGTTGTGGAAAGCATGATTTCATGAAGTGAGAAAAGTCGATAAATTATTAAATCCCACTAACAAGTAAACCTATGGAAGTGTCACTCTCCGATTTTTCTGAAATTTGGATATGTTGAAATACATGAAAAACTAAGGGACACGTATTTTTTTTTAGCGGCGGAAAAACATATTTAGGGGGTGAAACGCCCCTCCGAAAATGGGGGTAAAATGGAAAAATTGCGATATCTTTGAGACCAGTGAAGCAATTTTAATGATTTTTGGTATGAAAGTATCTTTCGATAAAAGACGAAAATCGGCCTAGGTATATTGGAGGGGGAGTGAAAATTAGGGGGTAAAGTACCCCTAAAGCGACCAATTTCTTGCTGCAAAAGATCAGTTTTCTTCTGATCGAAGTAAAATCTATTAAAATTTCGGGATTGTTTACCCCCTAAATATTTATATAAAAAAACACATGTTCCTTAATTAGCTTTCCCCTTGAAAATTTGATAAATTTTAATAGATTTTTCCCGAGTTCTCGAAAGCACGAGTCTTTTAAATGAGAAAAGCCGACAAATTATTAAATCTCACTAAGAAGCTTCACAAGTATTCTTCCAAGCACAGCATTCGAAACACGCCACTGTAAGTACCTAAACTAACCTAGACACACCCTTCTAATCACTGCAATTTGAACCTCGCTCGTCTCATAACCAAGAATCCTCGTCTAGTGACCTCTCGTAATATCCCTACAAGGATGTGACGATGATTTTCCCCTAGGCCATTAGAAAAAGTCTGATTTCTCGGAATGGGAACAAGGAGTCGTGGAAAGCAAAACTTCCTCAAGTGAGGAAAGTAGATAAATGGTAAATATGGGGTTTAGGGGACCCCCCTCCGATGACCTTCGGAATAGGCTCATTCGATGCGCATTTGCATTAGAAACAACTTTTTCCTTTGAAAAAATTAGCGGTCTTCTCTCCAAAAGAAGATATTCAAAATTCAAGTTGAAATATAAATGTGATTAATGGAGATTGATCTAACCAGAAAGGCCTACCACGTTCTCAAGTTTAGATTCTGTTTTTATTGCGCGGGCAGGCGCGTAAGCGCGCGTGCCGCGCCTAACCCTTTTAAACCTTAGGCGGATTAGAATTGGGTTAGGGTTAGGTTAGGGTCAGATTAGGCGGGGAGCGATGGTTAGGCGCGGCGCGAGCGCTTACGCGCCCGCCCGCGCATTAAACAAATAATCTAAACTTGAGAGCGTGGTAGGCCTTTCTCGTTAGATCAATCTCCATAGCTTCTACTGTTTCGCCTCATTTTTTAACAAACAATGAGCGCCGATTAAAACCTTCGGATTGTTACTCAGGAGGGTGACCTTGATAATATATGTCAAGGTCAAAGTCATCGCCACGCAAGAAAAGGCCAATCCGAACCCGTGAACTTATTTGTTAATAACTTTTTAACAAACAATGACCGCCAATTTTTTCAGAGGAAAAAGTTGTTTCTAATGCAAATACGCATCGAATGAGCCTACTCCGAAGGTCATCGGAGGGGGGTCCCCTAAACCCCATATTTACCAGATAAATTATTAATTCCCACTAAGCTCTCCACAATTATTCCTGCAAGGATAACATTGGCAGGACGCCACTCTAAGTAGCTAAACTAACCTGAACACAACCTTCTAATCACTGCAACTCTGAGCTCGCTCGTCTCATAACCAAGAATCTTCGTCTCCTTCAAGTATCTCGTGACGCGTCATAATGTCCCTAGAAGAGTAATTTTCCCCTAGACCACGAAGAGAAGTCAAATTCCACGGAATAAAAACAAGGAGTTGTGGAAAGCACGACTTCTTCAAGTGAGAAAAGCTGACAAATGATTAAATCCGACTAGGTCTCTTAACAATTATTCTCGCAAGGGTAACATTCGCAGAACCCCACTCTAAGTACCTAAAGTAACCTAAACCCGCCTTTGTAATCACTGCAACTCTAAACTCACTCGTCTCATAACCAAGAATCCTTTTCTGGTGACCTTTCGTAATATCCCTAGAAGGGTGTGACGATAATTTTCCCCTAGGCCACGAAAAAAGTCTGATTCCACGATATGGAAACAAGGAGTTGTGGAAAGCACGACTTCCTCAAGTGAGGAAAGCCGATAAATCTTCACTTTTTAGGAGAAAATCGTGTTGAGAATATAAAAGCATTGGCACGTGTCTGAGGGATCGAGTGGTAGGGTTTTGGTGGGCAAGTTAGTTTGATATAACTCGGCAAGATGTTTCGCGGGGGATCCTCCGAGCATTTCAAAGGATCTGCTGGTGTAGAAGTAGATACCGTTGGCGAAGCAGCCGGTAAGAGGATGAGAATAATGGTCGGATCGCGTGCTTCCACTCGGTAAACTTGGATAAACCCTGAGGAGTGTCTGCCCAATGCGTATGAGTGTGTCTAGAGCCTGAGAGCCCTCCAAGTCCTCTCTCCCTCCCTCTTCTCTCTCTCTCTCTCTCTCTCTCTCTCTCTCTCTCTCTCTCTCTCGGTTCTCTCCCTCTTCTTTCTGTCCCAGTAGGTTAAATGCGTGCCGTGCAAATGGAGACGCAGCTCGTTTACCTTTTCAATAGAGCGAGCGAAAAAGAGTTGTCACGTGAACGGTCGTTTGGATGAGGGTGGAGAAAATGTTTGGGCTGGGTACTCGTGGTGTGTACAGATAGAAATTATTCGTTTCGTGAATTTTTTGGGAGGAACATTATTGTTGTGATGGGCGAAGGTGGAAGAAATAGTTTTTGCGACGAACGAGTAAAAAAAAAATTGCATCGAAGTAGATTGACAAGAATTTTTCCTGAAACATGACAAACACAATTAGAACTAATTTGTAAGTCAACATAACGCGCATGCACGCAATAATATCCATCGACACGGAATAAATCAATCATTTCTGAATATCATCATTTTCAAAACTGTTCTTCGATACGCAACAAGCGAATTGTGCATATAATTATAATATCCCTCGGCACTTCCAAAGATTTCCTCAGCAAGAAAAAAAATATCCATCGATGCGGAATAAAACAACTATTTTTAAAAAACAATAATTTCTGAATGTAATAATTTTCAGAACTATTCTTCGGTACGCAACGAGAGAATTGCGCATATAATTACACTATCCCTCAGTACTTCCAAAGGTTCCTTTAAAACAAAAAAGAAAAAAGACAAAAAATCCACATTAACACGGAATAAATTAATTATTTTAAAAAAACAATAATTTCTGAATTCATAATTTTCAAAAATATTCTTCCGTCCGCGACGACCAAATTACAGATACGATTATAATGTCCCTCAGCGTTTCCAAAGTTCCCAATAGAAAAAAAAAAAATCCCTAGCAACCCACTAAAAATTCCCCGCAAACAAACAACGCTTGAAAAAATCACCAGTGAACAGATAACCTCGTGCTCTCGCGTCTCTCAAGAAAATCACGTTGCCACGGTATCCCGAAGGATTCGCGTTTTTCGATCCTCTCGCAAATAATGAGACGGAAGCAAGCTCACTCTCGTCGTGTAAAGTGAGATTGGTAAAATAAGGGACGAGAGAAAGGAGTTGGAAAAGGATTACTCGCCCTCGTCCCAAGAATTTATTCGCCATGAAAAAGTCTGCCACACGAAACATGCGTGTTCCACTTTTTTTTCTCTCCCTTAGTTTTATTTATCTTTCGCGTTTAACCGTGCTCTTAATTTTCGAGAAAAGAGAAATATTAGCAAAAGAGGTTAATTGTCGTGAGCACGTGGAAATTCGTTCGTGAAAACGCACCGTGTCGTCTGGCGCAAAACTTCACAGTGACGCAGAATCTTTTTACACCTTGATTTTCTTATTCCTTCTATTTCAACCGCTCATGTCCTCGCTTTAGAAGTTTCCTCAGTGAAAACTCGCAAAACCGACCGAACTCCAGAAATATATCCTCTCGGTATGAAAACACGAAGGATACTTTTTGTCTCGTGGGACGCACGCGGCTTAGGGATTGTGCCGGAGAATCCCCTAGGGTAGAGAAGGATCTAAGGATTTACTAGGAAATCTAGATTTTCAATTCTCGAGAACGAGTGGCGAGGAATTCTCGACAGATTGAGATGCCTCGTGGCAATTTCTCTTATACAAATTGAGTTCGAGGAAACAAATAAAATTCAATAAAAGCTAATAGAATGTGCCATTTCTTTCCTTTTAATCCCTTTAATGTATACTGTTGCAGAAATACAACATAGAGAATTATTCCTCTTATCACCCAGCCAACACATGTCAAACAAAATTAACATTCTGAGAAAATTCTTATTCTTTCAAATACCTACCATCTTAGATGTTCTGTGAACATTCGTCAAAGTTATTCCCAGATGAATATACTAAGAATATTGTATTGTAAAATTTCTATTCAGGTATATTTAATAATCCCTTAATCTCAAAGTAAGTCTCTCATTTAACAATTGATTTTACTGTGCAATGTGACACTTATTTTGGAACAGATGCCTTGAGGTGGAGTATATTTATATTTAGAAAACAAAAACGATATTTATTCAGAATTCATAGCAATAAGCTCTCCGTATACTTCGGCTGAAGTCGATGCCGAGGGATTTCCTGTCCACACGGAGCATACTCCTTACATAACCTCTTTACCTTTCTTCGTCACAACAACATTATAATATTCCCTTAGAAATATTCGCATAGGAAGATTGATAGAAGCTTAAAGGACTATTAATATTCCTTGTGTATTGGCTGGGTAGTAGTATCTGTGTAATGAGAATCATTTAATGGACGGTGAGATATTTCTATAATATTACTCTCTCACTTCTGTACACCATAGACTACTATATGTTAGAAACAAGTGCATCCTACTTGCAGTCACCTGACAGATTTAACCTCCAAAAATTGCTACATCTAATTTCAATTTCAACTGTGTTCAGTACTATTTCGGGTTGGAAATAAATTTCGGTTAATAATATAAGGTGAGTAGTTAATGTTTTACGAAATGGAAATACTATATATTTTGCTATTTGACGTCATGGTGTATTAAAATATGTATGTTGTAGATATTCAACATTATACAGTTAGCACTTATTTTTTACCATATCATTTTTTGCTACGCCTATAATACTAATCAACAATAACTTTGTTACTCTGGAAACAAGATCTATTCTTTGCTAAATCAGGGATGCTTCTTCATTGAGGTGTCTAATCTGAAAAGTATCTAAATATAGTACTAGATATTCACAGACACTCTGTGAAAAATGCGGTTTGAATTTCTGTTTTAACAAGAAAATCAACTGTTTTAAAAAGTTCTATACACTGAGGTTTTATCAAAAAGTGTCATAACCAATGTTGCATAATTACAACATTAAGTTTTTGTTTGTTTTAACATTGATAGATTCGGAAAACAATGTTTGCTGTTTTTTAACAATAAAGACGATAGAAACCTATATTATATATGTTTTTTATCAGTTTTTGAACCACAAACATTTTTGTTACACCTATAGTACTAATCAACAATGATTTTGTTGCTCTGGAAATAAGATATTTTCTTTGCTAAATCAGGGATGCTTCTTTATTGAGGCGTCTAATCTGAAATGTATCTAAATATAGTACTGGACATTCACAGACAGTCTGTGAAAAATGCGGTTTGAATTTCTGTTTTAACAAGAAAATCAACTGTTTTAAAAAGTTTTATACTGAGGTTTCATCAAAAAGTGTCATAACCAATGCATGATGTTGCAATAACTACAACAATACAATAACAGGAAGTGTAGTTTTTACAAAGATAACAACTGAAAATTTTTGTTTGTTTTAACATTGATAGATTTGGAAAAAAAAAATCTTATTTTTTAACAATAAAGACAATGGAAATCTATATTACATCTTTTTTTTATTAGTTTTAAAAAAATCGTGCATTAACAGAATTATACGATTAAATGCCATGTTTCCTTTACTAAGTAATTTCTAATATCAAGCCCTGAAAAAACAAACTGACTCACTAATTCAAAAAAGTTACTGAATCACGTGAAAACTAAGAGATCGCTCGAAACACAATAAACAGTAGTACCGGAAGAAAGACAAAATTAATAGGCACTTCGAAAACGTTTGCTTGATCACGAGAAAGTAAAGAACTCGTAAAAAACCAACCTTAAAAAAAAAACTCCAATCAGCACTAAACTTCCAAAAAGCAGACGTGCACGCAGCTTCTAAACTCTCCGAACGGTATCCGGCTTGTTTAGAATTCTCGGACGTTTACGACTCGCCGAAATTCTAAGCACGAGGAGCGAGGCGTAAACTGTTGACATTCAGCCCCGACATAAATTTTTCTCCACGCGCCCCATTTCCAGATTCCTTTGTAATCCCTAGGCGCGCGTCGAGAAGAAAGAGAGAGAGAAAGAGACAAAGATGAAAAAAAAAATTCGTTAAATCTCTCTCTCTCTCTCTCTCTCTCTCTCTCTTTCTGTTATCCTTCCCCTTCTTGTTTCTCTTACCACGGAGCGAGAGAGAAGGCCTCACTGTTGCATATCTCTGTCCTTCAATGTAGTCTTCAACGCGCCCGTAAGGAGGCGCAGTCTATCACTATAAGTATATGGTCTGGCCACGATAAATTGCCTAAACTCAAAACAACTATTAAGATAGGGTCTCACGTGTCCATTGGTCCATAAAATAAATTCCAGGGAACGGGCGTGAACGAAGCACGTAGAAATCCGAGACGCACGTGCGGTCGATCGAGTTCGTCGTATAATTGGAAATTCTGCTGAATCAACACATGGGATTCTACACCGATTCGTGTATCCGTGTACCTCATGATCATCTGGTGAAACGTGACTGTCTGATTGACATTCGGCAACTACCGAAGCATCGGTTAGTTTCACCGTGATCGTATGTACTGGATTGTGGGTGATCTAGATGGATTAACCCTTTCAGGGGCAGTGTATCGTGTTTGATAGAGAAGGTTTCTTTCCTTTTTTGTTTCTATGTGTTTTTGTCGATAAGGATTTTGTAACAGATTTTTTGACTTGCGAGCCTTCGAACTAGGTACCGAATGTGTGCGAGTCGTTTTTATACAGAAAAAATAAATTCGCATCCTATTGATTTTTTCATGGGATGTCTTTTAACACTTTCAGTGTACCATATTTGATAGTTTTTTTTTTCTTTCATTTTTTAGGCACGACCGTAAAGGAACTTATTTTCTCTATGTGTATTTGTTGATGAGGATTTTGTAATGGATTTTTTTGACTTGTGAGCTTTGAAACTCGGTACAGAATGTATATGGAATTAAAAAGGAACAGTAATTAATTTCTGACTTATTTAAAAAGAATAGTAACAGATAAAAATGTGTGAGTAGTTTTTATGCAAAAAAACTAATTTGATAGAGTTTGTTTTTTTTCACTTTTTAGGCACGACCGTAAAGGGAGTGACTTATGCAATCGCCATCCTGAAAATCGTGTGTGTGCGTGTGCGTGTGCGTGTCCGTGTATATCCTTGATTTCGGAAAAACGGCTGAACCAATTGGGACGAAATTTGGCACAAAAATCAAGTACATTACTGTGAGTTCACAATAAGGTTTGTGAGCCGCCATCTTGAACCGGTGTAAAATGGCGCCAAATTCAAATATCGAAAAATTCATATCTTTGGTACTATCCATTGGATCCCGATAAAATTTTACACATACATGTACACGTATACAATGACAATTACTGGAAATTTTCAAATTTTTTGATTAGCCGGATCAAAAATGGCGGCTAATTCAAATCTTTAGTCCAGTATTCTGGCAAAACGACTGAACGGATCCGAACAAAATTTGGCATGTACATCGAGTATATACCCATTTGGTGCCACGCAACTTTATGTATTCCTATCTTAAACCGTTTCGAAATTGTGGGAAATTCAAGTATGGAAACGTGAGTTACGCGGTCGTGCCTATGGCAGAAAGCGAAGCTTTTCTGCACCCGGTAAGGCGAGCGCGAAGCGCAAGCACCCGGCCATCGTGCCAACCACTAACCACCACTAGATTTTCTATGTATTTTTGTCGACAAGTATTTTGTAATGGATTTTTTTTACTTCTGAGCCTTCAACTAGGTACTGAATGTGTATGGAATATTATAAAGAATAAATTAATAGGTACTGAATACTATGCAGAAAAAAATAGTTTTGCAGAGGTCGTAAGCAATTAAATCCCAAAAATGACTGTTTTTCTGAAAAAATTGGCCCATGATCAGAGAAAAAGATACTTGTCCAGAAATTTGTTTGCCCTGTAAATATTTCTTAATAATATATCATTTTTACAGCACATTTTTAAGATCAAGTTTTCGAGGGAAAAATGATATTGCATTCTATTGATGTTGCTTAGGAATTTTATTCTCATACGAGCTTCATTACATACTCCTCGCGTCAGAGGCGATCGATCGATCGAGTCAAATCTGGAAGCGAATTTTTATTTCGTCGAGAAAATTTATGCGGATAGTTTTTCGATAAACCTGATATCGCTTTTGCGAAACTAGCCTACGTAAGAAATTTGAAACAATTCAGTTTGAAGATGTTTTTTGGCAATGCTAACGAGGAACGTCTTCAATTATTCAAACTTATGGTAATTTAAGAACCAATACTGGTTAGGCACATCTGAAATTTCAATCTTATACAATTCTTTTTAAATAAATTAAAAATCAGTTAGTGTTTTTCGGTCGTGCCCAAAAATTAAGCACTTATTGAATCACAAAAATTGGCCCTAGTGCATCTGCTTTTCTTATTCAAGCCTCCTTCCTCAATGAATATCACACTCATCTACCCTACTCAAAAAAATTAAAGGCATAAGAAATTAGGAACATTTCCATTACAAATGCCTTATTGACCGAAATATATTGGAAAAAGTGAAAAAAACGAACGATATCATATATGATACAGTGATTTTTTGAGGAGGTTTGGAAAGGAAGAAGGGTGCAGATGTATGCGATGTTCTTTAGGCTCGATGAATTTTTTAAAATTTATTTAAACCTTTAAACAGATGGGTGTGGAATTCCTTGAGGAAGGAGGCTTGAATAAGAAAAACAGATGCACTGTACAATTTTGTGATTCAATGAGCGGTCAATTTTCAGGCATAACCGAAAAAACGTAACTAATTTTTAATTTACATAAAAACAATTCTAAAAGATAGAAATTTCAGATGTGTCCAAGTAGTGATTGATTCTTAAGGCAAGATACCACCTTTGACTGCGATTTTGGAGGCGTTTCCCACGAATTTTTTTTTCCCAGAGAATGCGCAGAAACAAAATCGGTTTTAGTCATTTATTAATGTAATTTTAATCTGTAATTACACATTTTTGAAACTGAAAAAGTCAAAAATAAAAAAATAGAAAAAAGATAAAAAAATTTATAAACTTGGGCACCAAAAAAAAAATAACGCTACAGCAAAAGTCCTATGTACATCATTAGATTATATTGTTGTTAGTAGGAACATTCTTTGGTTATTTTCTAGGAGCCACGTACAGAGCGGAATTTTACACGCTGTCTAACGGTGTTCCTCCAAAGGAATGTATCTTGGCGCCACCTACAACAGATTATTTTTGACTTTTTCAGTTTCAAAAAATGTGTAATTACAGACTAAAATTACATTAATAAATGACTAAAACCGATTTTGTTTCTGCGCATTTTTTGGAAGAAAAAAAAATTCATGGAAAACGCCTCCAAAATCGCAGTCAAAGATGGTATCCTGCCTTAAATTGCTATAAGTTTGAATAATTGAAGACGTTCCTCATTAGCACTGTCAAAAAAACATTTTCAAACTGAATTGTTCCAAATTTCTTACTTAAAAAACGTCCGCATAAACTTTCTCGACCAAAAAAAAATCGCTTCCACATTTAATTCGATCGATCGATCACCTCTGACGCAAGGGACATGTAATGACCCGTGTGAAGTTGGCATATTTCAATATGTAATGAAACTCGTAGAGAATAAAATTCCTAAACAACGTCATTAGAATGCAAAATTATTTTTTCTGCATAGAAACTACCCACACATATTCAGGACCTAGTTTGAAGATTTAAAAGTCAAAAAAATCCATTACAAAAGTTTTATTGAAATATATTTGAAAAAGTGCAGAAAACGAACTCTGTCATATATGATACATTCCAACACCTAGCAACTTGCAATAAAATTCATATTATCACCCGTCCACCTACCCTCTCTCATTTACCCTCTAAAAAAGTCCCGTGAAAAAAATCATTAGACTGCAGAACTATCTTCAAACTGACATTAAACATAAAAAAATGCTATAAAAATTATATATTATTAAGTAATAAAGGACAAAAAAAATTCTAGATCAGTATCTTTTTTTCTGATCGTGAGCCAATTTTTTCAGAAAACAGCCATTTTTGGAATTTAATTGCTTGAAACATTTCCAAATTATTTTTTTCTGCATAAAAACTACTAAACTGTATTCAATACCTAGTTTGAAGGCTTAGAATTCGAAAAAATCCATTAGAAAGGCCTTATTGAAATATATTTGAAAAAGTGAAGAAAACGAACTGTGTCATACATGATACACTGAAACGGTCAAAAGACACTCCAACACCTAGCAAGTTTCAATAAAATTCACATTATCATTCGACCACCTATCCTCTCATTTACTCTAAAAAAAAATCCCGTGAAAAAATTATTAGAATGCAAAAATATCTTCAAGCTGGATTGTTTCAAATTTCCTACTTGTTAGGCTATTTTCGCATAAACGACTCCAGGTTTATCGAAAAATCATCCGCATAAATTTTCTCGACGAAATAACAAATCGCTTCCATATTTGACACCATCGATCAATCGCCTCTGACGCAAGGGGCATGTAATGAAACTCGCATGAGAATAAAATTGCTAAACAACGTCATTAGAATTTCTATCGGAAATCTCAACATGGCGTGGCGCTTGTTCCAGAGATAATCCCCCTGGCCTCCAGGGATTTGGAGATTATTCCACGTGGGAAGCAATCGACGTGATAAATAATAGCCAATCGGAAGGCTACGTGATTCTTGAGCGCACGAGTAATCGAAATTTTCTCCTAGTATCAGCTCAAACGAGAAATTGCAACATATGGGACTAATCAACAGTCGTGCGCGATATTAGCTTTCGCCGATATTATTCGTTATCTGTTGATTCCTATCGGCGAAATATTCCTACGAGTATTGAAAAGTCCAGATGGTGTATTCCATTGCTACAATTATTTTCGGAATCGTTTTTTGTGCGTTTTTACGAACGAATAAAATTTTTCAATATTTCAAAACAGAATGAAATCAACGGGTAAAACGAATACGAATGCAATTTCGTTAATGGTGTTGATTTTAAATGGTTTTCTTTTTTTACATATCGTGTTAAAAATAATTTTTTTTGGTTGTAACTTGAGATTCCCGAAAGTTTGAAATATTGTAATTAAACAATAAGAAAATTTTAGTAATCAAATATGGAGGTTTTCCTTTTTCATAGATCGTATCAAAAATAACTTTCTTTGTTGCAATTTGAGATTCACGAAAGTTTAAAAAATTCTAATTAAGCAATAAGAAAATTGTAGTAATCAAATACAGAGGTTTTCCTTTTTCACAGATCGTGTGAAAGTAACTTTCCTTGTTGCAATTTGAGATTCACGAAAGTTTAAAATATTCTAATTAAACAATAAGAAAATTTTAGTAATCAAATATGGAGGTTTTCCTTTTTCATAGATCGTATCAAAAATAACTTTCTTCGTTGCAATTGAGATCCGCGCAGGTTTGAAATATTCTAATAACACAAAATTCCAGTAATCAAATACACAGGTTTTCCGTTTTAGGCACGACCGTAAAGGGAGTGACTTATGTGCTCGCCATCCTGAAAATCGTTCGTGTGTGTGTGTGTGTCCGCGTATATCCTCGATTTCGGAAAAACGGCTGAATCGATCAGGATCAATTTTTGCACAAAAATGAATTGTACCACTGTGAGTTGACATTAACATTTGTGGGCCACTATCCTGAACCGGTACAAAATGGCGGCTAATTCAAATCTCGAACAATTCATATCTTTGGAATTACTTGTCGGATCCCGATAAAATTTGACATATACATGTACACACATACAGTGACAAATACTAGAAAGTTTCAAATATTTGATTGGCCGAATAAAAAATGGCGGCTAATTCAAATCTTTCCGGTATTCCGGCAAAACGACTGAACGGATCCGAACAAAATTTGGCATGTACGTCGAGTATATACCCACTTGGTGCCACGAAACTTTATGTAGCGCCATCTTGAACCGTTACAAAATGGCGGCAAATTCAAATTTTTAGACCCGATCGTAAGGAGTGTGACTGATTAATCCACTATTCCAGCAAAACGGCTTTACAGATTCGGACAAAACTTGGCGTGTACTTCAAGTATACATATACCCATTTGGTGCCACGAAACTTTATGTATCGCCATCTTCAACCGTTTCTTCAAGCCTTACAACTTTTGTCTGAAACATTTTTCTCTAAAATGTCCCGTTTACGAAAGAATCGGGTAACCCGGGTGGGCTGAAACACCCGGTATATCTCAAAAACCAGACGTATGCTCAACGTGAAACTTTTTTTTTATTAATGTCTCATCATAAGCTATCAATTGACATATGAGTCACTTTTAAAATCAAGGGCGGAAACACGGGCGAAAAACGGGGTGTTTCTGCGGACCCTCTTTGATTGAACGGATGTCGAAAAATCGTGGTCACCGCACGAGAAATGTCATGTTGAGAAAAATACGTTTAAAGATTAAAGTTATGGTAATTCGTACTGGGAACGGTACTCTTTAAATTTACAAAACTTTTTCAATTTCGCACCGATGAATTTAATATTTTAGAAAAGTAGTCTTGAGACGTTGCACTTTCAAATTATGCGAAAATAAAAAAATCGATTTTTTCGAACCTGACAGGGGTATATAACCCCTTAATAAGCCCACGGTCTTTGACCCTTCTTTTCTCTCAACCGCACAGGACCATGGGTTTTATAATAAAGGCGCTGAGGGATCACAATTTTTCATCGACGCTTATTCCCCGCCGGGCAATTTTCCTCTAGTCCCACGGCTGTTATTACGTCAGTGCGTACTGGCCGTGCGCAATAAAGTGAACCAGAATCTTCTCTCGACAGCCTATCGGCCATTTCCCATGTTTGCTTTACGAGGAGAGACAGCTGGCATTGTACCACGGTCAGCTTTAAACCCCTCCTGCATAATTTTCCAACCCCATAATAATTCTCATCCCTTCAAATCTCTCCAAATTATGGTGCCCCTTCGTCTTCTGGCGGAAAAGGTGTTTATGGGTTACTGTTATCGCCATACTGTTTCGTGAGAAACTAATGAAAAGATGATGTTCTACCACCCTCATCTTTAAACCCCTCCCGCATAATTTTTCGACCCCATAGTAATTTTCACCGGTTTAGATGTTTCCAAATTATTGTGCATCCTTCTTGTACTAGTGAAAAAGCTTAAATGCTTTAAAGGTGACATCGTACCACGCTCAGCTTTAAACTCTTCCCACATAATTTTCCGGTCCCATAATAATTTTCATCCCTTCAGATTTTTCCAAATTATTGTGCACATGTTCGCTAAGGTTAAAAAGCGTTTATGGGATCCTCTACAGTCGTAAAAAACCGACATTCTCATACTATAAAAAAAAAGTTAAAAATTAACGACGTACGTCTAAGAAGAACACAAACGGTCCAAAGAGAAACACAATCTACAAAAAAAAAATCCAGAACTAGAAAGACGTTGGAATTTAACTAGTGCAGTCCAGTTTTGGTTATTTTTTTAGATTTTTATGTTTTTGTTTTTCTTCAGACTGTTTACGTACATCGTCATTTTTTAACGTCTTTTTGTTACATACAGATAGGTTGTGATTTTAATACCATTGTGATGATATTTCGTGAGAAACTAATGAAAACATGACGTTCTACCACCCTCATCTTTAAACCTCTCCCGCATAAGTTTTCGACCCCATAGTAATTTTCACCACTTTAGATTTCTCCAAATTATTCTACATCCTCCTTGTACTAGTGAAAAAGCTTAAATGCTTTAAAGGTGACATCGTACCACGCTCAGCTTTAAACTCTTCCCACATAATTTTCCGATCCCATAATAATTTTCATCCCCTCAGATTTTTCCAAATGATTGTGCACACTTTTATTGCGATGGAAAAGCGTTTATGTGATCCTCTACAGCAAAAAAACGTTAAAAATTAACGATGTACCTAAACGGTCCAAAGAGAAACACAAACCTACAAAAATAAATAAAAATAATCCCAAAACTAGAGAGACGTTGAAATTTAACTAGTGCAGTCCAGTTTTGGTTTTTTTTTTTAGGTTTTTAGGTTTTTTGTTTTTCTTTAGACTATTTACGTACATTGACATTTTTAACGTATTTTTGTTACATACAGATCGATTATGATTTTAATACCATTGTGATAATATTTCATGAGAAATTAATGAAAAGATGACGTTCTACGACGCGCAGCTTTAAACCCATACCGCATAATTTTTCAACCCTATAATAATTCTCATCCAGTCAAATCACTTCAAATTATTGTGCCCCTTCATCTTGTGGTGGAAAAGTGTTTATGGGATACTGTTATTGTCATCCTGTTTCGTGAGAAACTAATGGAAAGATGACGTTCTACCACTCGCATATTTAAAACCCTCCTACATAATTTTCCAACCCCATAGTAATTTCTACGACTTTAGATTTCAGCAAATCATTGTGCACCCTTCTGTTGCAGTGAAAAATCGTTTAAAGGTGGCATCGTACCACGCTCACCTTTAAACTCCTCCAGCATAATTTTCCAATCCCATAATAATTTCCACCACTTTGGATTTCTCCAAATTATTGTGCACCCTTCTGTTGTAGTGAAAAGGCGTTTATAGGATACTGTTATTGTCATACTGTTTCGTGAGAAATTAATGAAAAAATGACGTTCTGCCACACTCAGGTGCAAAACTCTCCTGCATAATTTTCCAACCCCATAATAATTTTCACCCCTTCAGATTTTTCCAAGTTTTTCTGCACTTTTTTGTTACGGTGAAAAAGCGTTTATGGGATCCTCCACAATCGTAAAAAACCAACATTCTCGTACTATAAAAAAAGATGTTAAAAAATAACGACGTACGTAAACGGTACAAAGAGAAACGAAAACCTACAAAATTGGGAAAAAATAACCCAAAAACTAGAGAGACGTTGAAATCTAATTAGTGCAGTATAGTTTTGGTTTTTTTTCAGGTTTTTAAGTTTTTGTCATTCTTTGGACCCTTTATACATGTCGTCATTTTTTAACATTTTTTTGTTACATACAGAGCGGTCGGGATCTTAACACCATTGTCACAGTATTTCTTAAGAAATTAATGAAAACATGTCGTTCTAATACCCTCGTTTATAAACCCCTCCCGCATAATTTTCCAATCCCATAATAATTCTCATCCCTTCAAATTATTGTGCACCTTTTCGTCGTGGGGGAAAAGTGTTCGATTAGGTTAGGTTATGTAGTTAGGTTATGGGATACTGTTATTGTCATACTGTTTTGTGACAAGCTAATGAAAAGATGACGTTCTACCACGCTCAACTTTAAACATCTCCCGCATAATATTCCAACCCCATAATAATTTTCACCAATTCAGATTTTTCCAAATTATCTTGCAAATTTTCGTTGTGGTGGAGAAGTGTTAAGTTAGGTTAGGTTATGGGATACTGTTATCGTCATACTATTTCGTGAGAAATTAATCAAAAGATGACGTTCTACCACGCACTAAATGCGTCGTGGTGAAGAAACGTTTATGGGATCCTCTATAATCGTAAAACACCGACATTCTCATACTATAAAAAAATAACGTTGACAAATGACAACGTACGTAAACGGTCCGAAGAAAAACAAATACCTAAAAAATTGAAAAAAAAATACCAATAACTAAAGAGACTGCACAGATTAGATCTCAACGTCTCTTTAATTTTTGGGGTTTTTTCTTTCAATTTTTTAAGTTATTGTTTTTCTTTGGAGTGTTCACGTACGCCATAATTCTTTAATGTTTTGTCGTCATATATAATCGGTCGTAATTTCAACACTATTGTCATGCTATTCCACGAGAAATGAATGAAAAGATGATGTTCTATCCCGCTCATCTATAAACCCTTCCCGCATAATTTTCACCCCGTCAGATTTTTCCAAATTATTGTGTACCTTTTTCTTACGGTGGAAAGGCGTTTATGTGATCCTCTACAATCGTAAAAAAACGACGTTCTCATACTATAAAAAAAAACATTAAAAATTAACGACGTACGTAAATAGTCCAAAGAGAAATTCAACCTACAAAATTGAAAAAAAACCCAAAACTAGCGAGACGCTGAAATCTAATTAGTGCAATCTAATTTTGGTCTTTTTTTCAGGTGTTTAGGTTTTTGCTTTTCTTTGGACCGTTTACGTACGTCGTCATTTTTCAACGTTTTTTTATTACATACAGAAGGGTCGGGATCTTAACACCATTGTCATAATATTTCGTGAGAATTGAATGAAAAGATAACGTTCTACCATGCTCAACTACAAACTCCTCCCGCATAATTTTCCAACCTCATAATAATTTTCACCACTTTAGATTTCTGCAGATTATTGTGCACCTTTTTGTTACGGTGGAAAAGCGTTTATGAATTCCACCACAGTCGTAAAAAGCCGACAATAGCTGCGTTCTTTTTACATGAGATCTCAGATAATCTCAGCTCACTTCAGTTGGCGGTTGTTCTTTTTGATTGACTCACTTGACAACTGAAGTGAAACTAATAGCGAATTCGATCGTCTGCACTGGTGTACACTGAGTACAAACTTTCCCAGTGCAGCGTGTTCAATCAATTCCCTCTCTTCCAGTGGTTGCACTCATCGTATTCGGTTGTATTGCACTATTATAGTGCAGATCCTATGCCGTATTCGATGAGTATTGCACTAATTCTGTGTAGCCTTGATCTCGTGTTCGTTTGCACAAAACAAATTGCACGAGTGCACAATTTATTACACCGCCAATTTTGACAGTTCAGTCTGGTACACCAGTTTCAAGTGGCGGAAAATTTAAAATGTGTACAAAAAATGTATAGTTTTAAATGAAATATTAGAGAGCAGTAGTAGTGATGAGGAGGGGAATTTTCTAAAATTATGTTACAAGAAGTAAAAGACCGAAGATTAGTAATTACTTAGATGTTATAAACGAATATTCAAATAATGAGGTAAGTAAATTTATATTACAAAAAATTGTTAACGTATATTGAAGAAGCCTTATTGAAAAATCTTTCTAACTTTGTTCAATATAATGTTGCTCCAATCTAGTGCAGCACTCGTACGGTTTAGGGCAACATCGGTTCAGTGTAGTGTAAATCTCACTTGGTGCAACACTTGTACGGTTTAGGGCGATATTGGTTCAGTGTAGTGTAAGCCAGACCTAGCGCAACACTCGTGCTGTTTAGTGCAACACGAGTTCAGTGTCAGTGTAAACCGACCGAATTCGCTATAAGTGAGATTTTATCCTCCCCCCTTACCGCAACTGCCTTACCCCTCAAATTGTCTCAAAATGAGATCTCAGCTCTTTCTACGGTTGTGTAGCGTAAGTGTGATTCGGTGGAGATGCGCTGCAATAATCTGAAGTAAATGCCGAGTAACACCTACTCGCTATTGACCGTTCTTTTAGAAAAGTTATTTGATCACATAATCTCACCAAATCTCAGCTCAGTTCGGCTCAGTTAATCTCAAGCTGAGATGTAAAAAGAATGCACCTATTGTCATACTATTCCACGAGAAATTAATGAAAAGATAACGTTCTACCATGTTCAACTTCAAACCCCATCCGCATAATTTTCCGACCCCATAATAATTCTCATCCCTTCGTGAAATCTCGCCAAATTATCGTGCACGCTTCTGTTGTGGCGGAAAAGTTTTAGGTTAGGTTAGGTTATGGGATTCTGTTATTATCAGGTGCTTTCCTTTTACCGCTTTGATCAGATCAGATCAGATCACATCAGTTCAGAAAGTAGCATGTTCCTTTAACTAAACTGAAGTGATCAGATCACTTCCCCCCTTACCGCTGCTGATCTACCGACGGACTAAGATCAGTAGGTGATATTTTCGTATCACTTGCGGTTACTCGCTTCCTATTGGTCCATACTAGGAAATTATTTTGAAAACTATGAGATGGTTATTTTCGCGTTGCATTTGTGCAATCTCAGCGCAATTAATAAACACAGATTGTAACAAAGAGGTGACTTATCAATCATACAAACTAATGTGAGCGTACATACAAATTTTGAGGTTACTTATATTTTGGTACGAACTGGTAAATACTAAATCCACGAAACAATTACGAGAAGAGAAATATGAATACCAGATCTGATCGATCTGATACATGCTTGTTCCATTCACTTACTGAAGTGATGCGAATATTTCAGATCACAAAATATGAGATCATATCAGATCACTTGTAAAAGGAAAGCACCTATCATGTTATGTAGTTAGGTTATGGGATACTGTTATTGTTATACTATTCCACGAGAAATTAATGAAAAGATAACGTTCTACCACACTCATCTATAAACCCTTCCCGCATAATTTTCCAATCCCATAATAATTCTCATCCCTTCAAATCTCACCAAATTATTGTGCACGTTTTCGTTGTGGTGGAAGTGTTAGGTTAGGTTAGGTTAGGTTATGTTGTTAAGTTATGTGATACTGTTATTACCGCACTATTCCGCGAGAAATTAATGAAAAGATACCTTTCTACCACGCACATCTATAAACCCTTCTCGTATAATTTTCCAACCCCATAATAATTCTCATCCCTTCAGACCTCTCGAAATTACTGTGCACCCTCTGGTCTCGAAGGAAAAACATTTATGAGATCCGCTACGACCGTAAAAAAAATTCTTTGCGAAAAAAAAAAATTGATTAAAGACACCCTCCTACCCCTTGCTAAATTTTTATGCAAATGATTTCTCAATTATTGTTCCACGCCCGAGACCACGTTCTCAAAGGGCACATTAAAGCTCTAATTAAACTACTCGGACGAGAACGCAATTACGATACGGCTCGCAATAATCGTTTGGAGAATTCTTCGCGATTTGCCAAGAGCAAATTGTCGGAACGAAATAATTGCCGTGCGACGACCACATTGCGCGATGATCGTGCCGCGAAATTTGAATCGATAGTAGAGCATCGGTCACGGTGGTTCTCTCTAGTGCGATTAGTCGCGATTAGTCGATTCCAGTCTGCAATCGAATTATCGTAATCATCTCGACGCAGGATTGGTCAATATGGACCGCGCATTCCACCGTAATTCTATTTACTAATATAAATGGAGTCGCCTGAACGTTAATCCTCGTGAATATCGTTCCCAGCCGAATGTTGAATAACGATTAACGTAGTTATGTAATTTTCGTCGACTCTCGGAATCTCCATGGTTTGAAGATTTATTGAGAGGTTATGTACACCTGCAAGGCCTGTAATAATGGGTAATTTTGGGATTTTTTTTTTTTTTATTGTGTTTGGATACTTTTTGGTGCAGGGATGTAGACTACTTTTAATGTATATTTTCAGGAGTCTGTATGAATTTTTGTATTACACAAAAAATTAAAACTAAACCCGTTTTTGGTATGCTACACTAAGGGTTGATCTTGGAGAACCCTAACCCTAATCCGTTCAGCCGTTTTGCCGGAATACTGGATTAAAGACTTAAATTTGCTTAAAAAATGTAAATTTGCTGCCATTTCGAAGCGGTTGAAGATGGCTATACATAAAGTTTCGTGGCACCAAATAGGTATATACTACGCATACATCCCAAATTTCATCCAAATCCGTTCAGCCGTTTTGCCGGAATACTGGATTAAAGACTTAAATTTGCTTAATAAAAATCTTTAATCCAGTATTCCGGCCAAACGGCTGAACGGATTTGGATGAAATTTGGCATGCACGTTGAGTATATACCCATTTGGTGCCAGAAAACTTTATGTATAACCATCTTCAACCGTTTCGAAAAGCCGGCAAAATTAAATTTTATTCGAAATTTGAATTTCCCGCCATCTTGTACCGGTGCAAGATGGCGGCTCACAAACCTTATTGTCAACTCACAGTAGTGTACTTCATTTTTGTGCCAAATTTCGTCCCGATCGGTTCAGCCGTTTTTCCGAAATCGAGGATATACACGGACGGACGGACGGACACACACACACACACACATACGAACGGTTTTTGCGATGGCGAGAGCATAAGTCACTCCCTTTACGGTCGTGCCTAAAAAGGGGACTTCAAAATATTCAAGAGGCCATTGATGACACATATGCTGTAAAACACAGTTGCATTAAATGTAATTATGTATGTGTCATAAAAGAAAATTATGGCCCACAAATTTTAATTGACAGCAGTATTCTTACGGATCCCAATTACATAAAAAATAACAGATTTAAAATAAAATCTAATTTTTTATGTAATATTGCATAAAACATCACGATTTGTGATAAGAAATACCTACTAAGGGAATAATAAATTATTCAGAAAACATGCGCCCACTACACTGCGTTAATATCAAATAATATACGGGGTGACTCATTTTAAGTGCATCAGGCAAATAACTCGGAAAGTATGGAAGATATGGAAAAATGTTTCAGACAAAAGTTATAGGATATCGAGGGGGACATATGAGAAAAATATAGGCTTGACCTTGAATAACCTTATCAAGGCTGGGTCAATGTGATTGATGTTTTCTTAAATGGAACCCTGCATTTTTGATTACATATTCTTGTAGTCCTCGTCGAGATGTTTTCAAAACACTACCTACTTTTATCTTTTGCTCAAGTCGTTCCCAAGATATAAAGCTTCAAATATGACAACCGTATTTTTAACAGGGTTAAAAACCGTAGGGTTATTAAAAGGGTTAAAAAAAGGACAATTTAAAAGGGTTAAAAATCGGCAACCGCTATCACATTATGAATACAAAAATACTGCATTGTATTTAAAAAAAACGCTGATCACCTTGAAATGTTCTTTATACCTTCAATTACAAAAAATCAAAATACGCCCTATTATGCGCCCTTTCGAACCGACCAACTTTTGTTTCTTTTTTTACAAAAATTTTTTTGTATCTTTACTTTTTTACGAAATAATTACCTGTTTCCACTTAAATCAGACATACTGTATAATGGAATAAGAAAGTCAGTCATTTAAAGTCGCAATTTTGGATCCGCCATTTTAAATTTTGTTATTTCGAGTCTGTATACGTCATCGGTGACCAAAAAACACGTACATAACGAGTTCGATACGTATTCCTAATGGAATATTAAAGTCAGACACTTGAAGTCGCCATATTGGATCATTTTGAATTTCTCAAATTTGACTCCGGATTCATAATCAACGACCCAAAAAAATCTCCCTATAGATAAACCTTCATGTAAAATACAAAATTATTCACTCTCGTCAGTTTTGGTATAAAACATTGGTTTCTGTCTGCCAGTGAACCGTTTAATGAATAAGTACTGTTAAAAATCGAATTAATACCTCTCCATCCACGTGCGAAAATCTTGGCTTACCGTGACTGCTGCCGATTACGTGAACATCAGCTTCCGGGCTGTGACGTAATCACGCAATTTAATATTAGATAAGGTTTCTACCAGGAGCTGCTTATCGGTCGGCATTATCGTTACAATTTTGTCCCCTGGATATTAGTTTTTTCGCCGTAAGTCCTCAACTTCAAGTTGATTAACCCCTTAACAGTGTATGTAGCATATATGCACAAAAAAAGTCGTGCCACTGGAGTGTGATGTGCATATATGCACATTTGAAAAAAAACCAATTTACCCTTGTACAATTTGTATGAATTATGGTATCCTACGGTTTTTGCGGTTGCTGAATTCAAATATGATATCGGAATTTCAAAATTCAAAATAGCAGATCCAACATGGCGACCGAAAAAATGAGAATTTTGTTCGTTTGTTATGAAACTCGGTATCCGGGAGTTTTTCGAGTCCCTGAATACGAATATGATACTAGAATTTCAAAATTAAAAATACACCCGCATACCAAGTTTCATAACAATCGAATAAACTTTTATTTTGTGGTCGCCATATTGGATCCGCCATTTTTAATTTTAAAATTCTGATATCATATTCGGATTCAGCGACCTCACAAATATGGACACCAAAATCATTACAGAAATCTAACAAACTTTTTTTTTCACACACTGGTGGCAAGTAAAGCTCACTGTTAAGGGGTTAAAAATTCCCGCGCTCGCCCACCATTGGCTCATTTTCCCGACGCTCTTTTTAAGCTCGATTGCGAAAACAAACGGACCCTCGATCGAGGAATCTTATTACGAAAGGGAAGGAGTGAAATATCGAAAGATCATCGTCGGGGTATTTCGCGAGAACAATCTTTTACCGGAACTACACTGTTGCGTAATGCTTCTCCAAGATTGCGTTTCGGCGCCGAGGGGAATTCTGACGTATTACGTAATATCTTGGTGGTTTGACACTTTTAATACGTAACTCTTTTAATTCACGAGAAGCTTGTCGATCGATTAATTTTCACGTGTTTGTGTTTGTGTTGGTGTAACTGTCTCTTGATTTTTGGGTAGTAGATGTTTTTTTCTGGAATATTAATTCTTGTAACTTCAATATATGGACATTGCTTTTTGAAAGTTTTGTTCTATGAAATTGCGAATTATTCAATTTTAAGGTGTTATATACACGTGTTAGCTTAAAAAAATCGATTATTTTATTTTTGCATAATCTGAAAGTGCAACGTCTCAAGATTATTTCTTTAAAATATGAAATTCATCCGAGCAAAATCGAAAAAGTTATGCAAATTTAATCTTGCTTTGGGAGTTACTGCAATGGGTTCCAGTTATGTCGTTTCAAATCATTCAAGTTCAAATATCTTTTAAAATAATCGATTTTTTATATTAATGAGTTAATAGTTTCTTATACAGAATAGTGAGTTTGATTGACTGCAGTAATAAAATATAAGCAATTCCACTTAAAAAATTAAACCTGACCTGTATATATCCTCTATGCATAATTTAATGAAAAAAACTAATTACCTATATCAAATTGTGAACCCCTCGACACCATTAAATTTTCATTTGAATCACTTTGCAATAAAATTATTATTTACCGAGAACTCAAAGTGGTTCTAGTTACGTGCATCAACCTGTATACACTTGTCAACTTCAAAAAACCGATTTTTTCATTTTGCATAATCTAAAATGTAACGTCTCAAGATTATTTTCCTAAAATATCAAATGCATCTGAGCAAAATTGATAAAGTTATAAATTTGATCTTTGAACGTATTTTTCTCAACACATTTTTCGTGCGGGGACCACGATTTTTCGGGATCCGTTCAACCAAATTTGTTCGCACTTTACACATAGCTTCTACACTAAAACACTCTCTTCCTGATCATTCGGTCTCTTTCTTTCGAAAATTATTTGTCGAAGTATGACTAAAAGAGCGGTCTAATAAAACCTACTTTGAGTTTGAATTGTCGCCTTTTTTTTCGATTCTGAAGGAACAAGAAGAGGTTTATATAACGAAGAAAGGAAAAAGATTCCCTATGATTTTAGATGAACGGCATACACCTGCCGACGATCACTGCGCCACATCTCTTCGAGAGCAGATCTTACAGATCTATCTTGTTAGTGTATTGTTCTAAAAATGGACTTAGATTTCACTTTTTTGTAATACAAAAATTCCCACAGACTGCTGAAAATATCCATTAAAAGTACCTTACATGCCCATGGATACTGTACATACACGAAAATCTGTGAAATTCTTCATTACCACATTCACTGCTACCGTCATCTTAAATTTTCAAAAGATTGTTTAGTTAACTATCAGAAACATTAATTATACTTCCAAACACCTATTCGGATCATTTATAATCAATTTGAATTTATTCCAATTTATTTCTAAAAAATACTACATTATAATAGTAATAAATACTATAGTAATAGTACTATATTGTAATAGTAATAAATCTATATTGTGCAAACTTTTCCAATCCAATTATTTACGGCTCTGAGTTACCACTTGGGCGCCGGCAATTCGCGCGAACAATTGTAATTTACATCACACGCGCCCACTCCTACCTTGAACTTTCCTGTCGAGAGTGATGCTTCTAGAGAAACTGAACGTTAGTGGCAGCCAGCTAATTTCTAAGCGGGACATATTCCCTCGGGGCACGCGAGTTAATTTGGATTAAGCGGCCGCTTAGGAAATTACGAAAGTTTACCGGTTAACGCAAATTTGTACGCGGGACAAAGATGAGTTGTTGGCTACTTGGGTTGCAAAATGCTTCAATTATAAAGAAATTTATTCTGGAGATTTTCCAGAAACTCAGAAGTTTATTTTCAAAAGTTTATTTTTGGTCCTTATTGTTTCGAACTTTGCCTCGTTTAGGTCAATTTGTTTTTTGAGATGATCGAAAAAGTGGAGAATTATTTCTAACACTTTGAGCTATTAAGAATTTCTCTTTTTTTGTACTTGGCGATCGCCAGGTTCGATTATAAAAAAATTTATAAACAGTTTTCATAAAGAAACTGAAAAGTGCGATTTTTGAGGAAAAATCATTCCTTTCTTCATCGCACTTTTGAGTTCAATTGTCCGCCATTTTGTTAAAAATCGTATTTTAAAAATCGGCTACGACAAAGACTAGATAATTTCATTAACTTTACAAAATTTCTTGTCCCTTCTGTTTCAGATAACTCCTCTATGATCTGCAATTGGCACCGTAAAACGTCTTTTGCAAAATAAGGTCTTGCGTTGATTGCCATATCTTCGCTATTTATTAATATTTTCAATCCAAGTTTAATTTTTTTTATAGTAAAAATAATGTACATTCTGTTAGCAAATGCCCAAATAAATACACGCTTTACATTTCTTTAAAAAAAAATGCGGAAAAACGACTTCCTTTCGAAGCCTCTAGGTGTATATAACTATAACCCCTTAAAGCGCTAAGCGCACTTCACTGTACTAAGGATGTTAGGACGGATGGTTAAGTAGGTCACTACTAAAACCGTTACCCTGATGGTAAAAAATGGTAGTTATATTCCGTCTTCAAATGATACAATGTGTCGCCAACAGTCGGTACAATCGGACTGGGGCGGTTGTCACGCTTACATTAATTAGTTTACCGTTTTTCCGCGTGCGTCCAGACTCTATGCAGCTCAGCACGGGGAAGGAGAACTTGTCACGTAGCGTGTTTATTACTTATGAATTACAGCTCCTGGCTACGGCGAGGGCTGGCCGAATTGAAAAGTAGAATTTCTAACGCGAAGATCAAGGGGCGCACGATGCTTAAGCGACACTGGAGAGATCGACCTCGAGGATACCGCGTAGAGAGTATACGATTGATATAGCCGTTTTACCTCGTGTCTGGGTATGAGTCGTTGTCCGTGGCTTTAGTCTAATACGGCGTTCTGATTTTCCGCGAGTCTGCTCTAAGACTCGAGTCTGTCTAATGCGCGGTGCGGTTTGATGACGATAGACTAGGCTGGTTCAGACGATCTTACTATGACGAGAAACGAGAACTGAAAGACGAAAGACGCTACAAATGTACGTCTTTTATATGGTTTGCTTATGGGCTTTTGCGGGGAACGCGGGGTGGTGCGGACGAATCTGCCAGAAGGGCTATTGCAATGCATGAATATAGGTCGCGGTGTCAGCACATTTCTTGTGCTGACGCATTTCCTTTCTGCGCTGAGCTGTTGAAATTTGACCCTCAATTCGTGATCTATGAGGTTCATGCGTGAGACACGTTACGAATCCAAGGTTTCAACTGGGTGCAAAGTTGTTACGTAACAGTATATGTTTACAGTTACACAGTTAGTATATTAAGATGGTAAACTGGATGTCGTAGTTCGCTTGTCTACATGTAAAAAGATAACTAGGGGGTAAACCCCCTGCGCTTTCGTTTCGCTGAAGCGCCAACCGCCCAGATCGCCTTTGCTCGCGCTTCGCGCTCGCCCACGAATTTCAAACCGTTTTGAAATTGATGAAAATTCAAGTATTGAGATATTAAACTATGCTACAGAGTCCTCTGCGCTTTCGCTTCGCTCAACCGCCATACCCCCCCAAGTCGTCGGGTGCTCGCGCTTCGCGCTCGCCCACGAAATGCAGCATTTCTGCAATAGGCCCAAGTGATCAAAACCGGACAATTAAATGCATCCGAACCAAAATTTGACATGTACATAGAGTATATACACCTTTGCTGCGGTGAAACTTTATGCATGGTTATCTTCAACTATTCAGAAATTGCGACAAATTAAAATATTTAATCCAGTATTCCGGCGAAACGCTTGCGCGGATTCAAAAAAAAATTGCAATGTAGTTTAAAAATATACCCATTTGGTGCCACGAAACTTTATGGTCATCTTCAACCGTCTCGAAATTACGGGATTTTCAAACTATAATTATAAAATAGTGAATTAAAGATTTGAAACTGGCACCATTTCGAAATGGTTGAAGACGCCCATACACAAAGTTTCCTGGCATCAAATGGGTATATACTTGATGTACATGTCAAATTTTGTCCGAATCCGTTCAGCCGTTTCGTCGGAATAGTGGACTAATCAATCGTTTTGCTGAAATAGTGGATTAAAAATTTGAATTTGTCGCTATTTCGAAACGGCTGAAGATGGCTATACACAAAGTTTCCTGGCATCAAATGGGTATATACTTGATGTACATGTCAAATTTTGTCCAAATCCGTTCAGCCGTTTCGTCGGAATAGTGGACTAATCAAGCGTTTTGCTGGAATAGTGGATTAAAAATTTGAATTTGTCGCTATTTCGAAACGGCTCAAGATGGCTATACATAAAGTTTCCTGGCACCAAATGGGTATATACTTGATATGCATGCCAAATTTTGTCCGAATCCGTTCAGCCGTTTTACCGGAATAGTGGACTAATCAATCGTTTTTCTGGAATAGTGGATAAAAAATTTGAATTTGCCGCCATTTCGAAACGGTTGAAGATGGCCATACATAAAGTTTCATGGCACCAAATGGATATATACTCGATGTACATGCCAAATTTTGGCCGGAAAACTGGACTAAGGGATTAATGAATTTTGCACTATTTCCATTAGTCCAGTATTCCGGCCAAACGGATGAACGGATCGCAACGAAATTTGGCATGTACTTTGAGTATATATCCATTTGGTGCCAGCAAACTTTATGTATCGCTATCTTCAGTAGTTTAGAAATGGCAGCAATATTAAATTTAAATTACATTTTTTTCAAATTTTGAATCTCCCGCCATCTTGTACCGGTTCAAGATGGCGGCTCACAAACCTTATTGTCAACTCACAATAGTGTACTTGATTTTTGTGCCAAATTTCGTCCCGATCGGTTCAGCCGTTATTCCGAAATCGAGGATATACACGGACACACATACACACACACACACACACATACGAACGGTTTTCGCGATGGCAATTGCATAAGTCACTCCCTTTACGGTCGTGCCTAAAAATCGAACTTTTGAACTTCAATATCTCAAAAACCATTAATTTTGGGACTTTGCGTCTATCGAGACTTTTGATTAGGAGGTTATAATGAATAACATACTACAGTTTCAGCAACTTTGGCCGAGAACCAAATTACATTGATTTAGCGCGGGGTTCTTTGATGTAGGAGTTTTTGAGAATGCTGATTACGATTTTGGGGTCAAAATGTTGATTTCAGACCTGCCAAGTGTCAAATTCATTATTTCATCGTCAAAATTTAGCGTCGTTTCGATTTTTTCAAACGGATTTCGTTGAAATTATTTTTATTTTTACTCAAAAAATGACGATAAATAAGAATTATGATATACTGTAAAATAAAATAAATTTGGACCTCAAAGTTTTTTTGCTTACGATAAAATGAAACGCCCTATCCCGACGCCCTCTCCAGAGTTGATGAAAGTTTGAATATCAGAGAATTGGCGTACACGCGCGTGTTTGCCATACTACCTTGCTTGTAAGCGTTGTTAAAAGGTCATTTTATGAAAAGTCTATTTCAATATTTTCGAGGCAGGGAAAGAAGGAATTTTTAGCAACAAAGTTAATGAATTTATATTGGGCATCGCCATTTTACCCTGTTTTTCTGCCAACCACCCCCTCCGAGGTAGATGGAATTTTATTTCAGATATCAAAATCATGCTCAGCGAGATGAAAAACTCCCAAATATAGATTTTTTTTCACTAAATTGTAAAAATGTAGGTATGACCATTTTACCCTATGTTTTTCTCTCTATCCCTCGAAAAATTGAACTTAAAAAAATGCTATAAAAATGATATGTTATTAAACAATATTTAAAGAACAAAAAACAATTTCTGGACAAATATCTTTTTTTCTGGCCGCGGCCAAATTTTTGTCAGAAAAATAGTAATTTTTCAGGATTTAATTCCTTACAACATTTGCAAAATAATTTTTTCTACATGAATACTACCAACACATATTCAGTACCTAGTTCGAAAGCTTAGAAGCTAAGAAAATCCGTTACAAAAGCCTTATTGATCGAAATATATTGGAAAAAGTGAAGAAAAGAACCTGCATCATATACATATGTATAACATACTGAAAGGGTCAAAAGACATTCCAATACCTAGAAAGTTTCCATAAAATTCACATTATCACCCTCTCATCCACCCTCTAAAAATAAATCCCTTTACAAAAACATTACAATGCAAAATTATTTTTTACTGCAAAAAAACTACCAACACATATTTAGTACCTAGTTCAAAGGCCCACAAGTCAAACAAATCGATTACAAAATCCTTATCGACCCAAAATATTGAAAAAAAAAAATGAAAAAAACGAATTCTGTCAAATATGATACAATGAAAGGGTCAAAAGACACTCTACATCCAGAAACTTTTCATAAAATTTACATTATCACCCTCTCATTCACCCTCTAAAAAAAAAACTCCTAAAGACAATAATCTCGAAATTGTCCTAATCCAATTCTTCAAGCTTTCAAATACCACTATTACTTATCTTTCTCTAACTCTCTGTTTAAACAGGAGACGTGATAGACATCCTGGCGCTCGTAAACTCAGCCATCAATGTCATCCTTTACAGCTCGATGAGCCGTCAGTTTCGAATGACCTTCGACCAGCTGCAAATATTTTCGAAAAAGATCCAGTAGAAAATCCTTATTGATGAAAATATATTGAAAAAAGTGGAGAAAACCAACTCTATCATATACGATACACTGAAAGGATCACTTCAACGCCTAGAAAGTTTCCATAGAATTCAGATTATCACTCGTCTACCTAACCTCACATTTACCCTCTAAAAAAACCCGTGAAAAAATTATTAGAATGGAAAATTTGTTTGAAAAGGATGTGGATCTTCGAAGGTAGGGACGTGCAAGTAAAGACGAACTGAATACGCGTTATTATAGATATATTGTAAGCACGTGCATGCTGTGGAGAGGCCGCGAGCCGAGTGAAGAGGATCACGGGAAATTTCTCGTTTTCGGCTAACAATAAGGTGCATTCGAGCCGATCGAGTGACGTCATCGGATACGCGCGAGAAATAGTCCCGTATCGCTCTCTTTAAATCGATTCCAAATATGTATGGACGTAGTCGATTTACAACAAAATTAATTTTTTCTGCATAAAAACTACCAAAACATATTCAGTACCTAGTTTGAAGGCTTAGAATTAAAAAAAAATTCATTACAAAAGCCTTGTTGAAATATATTTGAATAAGTGATGATTCACTGAAAGGGTCAAAAGACACTCTAACACCTAGAAACTTTCCATAAAATTCACATAATCACCCTCTCATTCACCTACTAAAAAAAAAAAAAAACTCCTAAAGACTGTAATCTTAAAATTGCCCCAAACCGATTCTTCAAGCTTCCAAATACCACTGTTACTTATCATTCTCTAACTCTCTGTTTAAACAGGAGACGTGATAGACATCCTGGCGCTCGTAAACTCAGCCATCAATTTCATCCTCTACTGCGCGATGAGCCGTCAGTTTCGGATGACCTTCGATCAGCTCTTCTGCAGCTGGAGGCCACGGGCCGGTAGGTGCACGAGAGGTGCACCCAACTACATGGGCGAGAACAACGGAAATACGGGGACCAATCACACAGTGACACAGGTCACTCAAGTCTAGCATCGGGAGAAGCGACACACACTTTGCTATCCACTGTAAAAATTAACCGAACTTGAAAACGCGAAGGTTAATCGGTGGTCACGTGATACGATGTGCAATTATTTTTTATTCAACCGTCGACTTAATTATCCCTAAAGAATGATTAGAAAGAAGATTGATAAGGCAGGCATTGAATTTCATGGTTCGAAATAACATTGATTCTACAAATACGGTTAAAATTTGACTGGAATTTCAATTTCAATGGCAAAAAGCAATTTTTATTAACCCTTTGGCACGGTAAGGTCAACTCTGGCGTGAGAAAACTATTTTGTCCCTAAAACTCTTAAGTCCCCTCTAGCGTGACACTTCGTACTGTTAATAAAACAAATTAGTGAAGAGCAATTTTATTTAAAAAAAATGCCTTGAAATTATAATTAGAAAAAGACTGATAAGGCAGACATTGAATGTGATGTTTTGAAATAACATTGATTCTACAAATACGGTTAAAATTTGACTGGAATTTCAATTTCAATGGCAAAAAGCAATTTTTATTAACCCTTTGCACTACGAAGTCACGTGGTATTTTACTAGTCACAATTTCTTCCAACGGGCACGCACGTGATAAACTATTCGAATTTAATACTAAAATACCTGAGCCGAAAAAGGCCCACCTAACTTTTTTTTTTCTTTTTATACTATATTTATGGGGAAATTGAAACAAACCGTATAAGAATAAAATCTTTATTTCAATAAGTCATCAAAAATACATGTATCTTCCATGGACAATAGTTCTAAATAAACAAAGAAAACTATTTCTTTAAGTCTGACATTGAGCCTTACTACATGCTTATGAATTTAGTAAGGCCCAAATTAGAGATAAAAGAAAAATAAACATTATTTGCAAATAAAACTAAACATTATCTTTTTAAACAACAAAATAATCTATCGGGTTCCACACTGAATCAGGTATACTAATTCTACAAGTATTTCTTGTTTTTCTTTTTTCCTTTTTATATTAATATGCATAATACCAAGACTTAAAGTTAAATAAAATTTTAATGTAATAACCATAATATTTTTTTAAAGTATATCTTTTTGAATTAAAATAATGATATCTTTGAAGCTCATGTTTGGTAATTGTCTTTGAAATGTTCCTAATTTAAGTCGGCCTTATTTGATGAATGCATCGTTCCTAAAAAAATACATTTATTCTAAAAAATTCATATATAAATATGTTAATTTCTATGATTACGGAGTTGAATAATATTATAATGTGTTATAACAAATCCTACAATAATGTATATTTAATAAAGTTTTTGAAATATTTACGGTCTATTGCAGCGGATTATTATAAAAGTGGCACGAACATGCATCTCATCACAAAGTTTACATTCTACTCAAGAAATGCGTAGTTGCCAGTTCTAGCAAACTAGGCTCCTTTCCAACGGTTTCATGACACATCTTTTAAGCATACGATTTAGACACAAAACGCATTTTTATTAAGTTGTAAGTTCAAAAATGGGCCCTATTCGACTCAGGTACCTTATGTCATTTTTAAATGAAAGAAAACTAAAAATTTGTATAATAATATAATACATTCTTTTTGAACAATTATTTTGTTAACAAAATATTAAATTTCAAATAATTGCAAGCAGTTACTTCATACCTAACACGCGACATAAAAACCAGCAAAATTAAGTCAGATTTGACAAAGAACAAACTAGAAAAACAATTTTAGTGCAAAGGGTTAAATTAATTACGACTGAACGACGGAAAACCGATTTTACATTAATAGTAATTTCGCAATTGCCAAGAGGATCATATTTGAAATGTAGAACGAGGAAAATCGATTTTTCCGAGAATATGAAGAGCTCTCGGCGTCTCGGAAAACACGAGTTGTGGTAACGAGTGGAACATTTCAGTTGCCTGAAACGCAAAAGACCGCAACGTAAATTCCTAAGACCGCGGGAGGCAGACGGAGAGTTGCTTCGGAGAATTAAATTTATTTGCGGAACGAGCCGTTGGTGGAATCCATTAATCCTTCTTTCTCATTCTATTGCACGAGCCTCGGGTTTCGCGAACAATTAAACGAGCTGTTGCTTTTCGTATTTTCAAATCTCCCGCCTATCTCGAATTCGTAAACACAATTTCCTTTGAGAATTCGACGAACGAAATTTGACAGTGTTTGACGAATCGATTTTTGCGCCTTCGTATTTTCAAATCTCCCGCCTCTCTTACATTTGTAAACACAATTTCTTTTGACTATTCGGCGAACGAAATTTGACAGTGTTTGACAAATCGATTTTTGCACCTTCGTATTTTCAAATCTCCCGTCTCTCTCAAATTCGTAAACACAATTTCTTTTGACAATTTGACGAACGAGATTTGACAGCGTTTGACGAAACGATCTTTACGCCTTTGTATTTTCGAATTTCCCGCCGCTGCTATCGAATTGTTAAATAGTTCTCCTTTTCGATATAGTCAACGAAACTTTGTAGTAAGTACCGCGAAATTGTTGTTCCACGTGCATTAATTAATTACGAGGCCACGCTCGAGCAGCACCCACGGTTTCCATAACAATAATCCTCACCTGGCGTAACACCCCGTAATTATTTACGCGTAAATGCATTGTTTACAAGGCGGAGTAAATCACGAAAGCGAGAAATGCGCTTTGGGCGAAATACCGAGGGGCACTCCATTTCTTCGTTTCATTAATATGTCATTGTAGTAATTACACAAGTCAACAAGAAAAGCATGTTTCTTTGGTTCCCTGAAAACAAGACTTGTTCTTTACTAAATCGAGGATGTTGATTCCAAAAATCGAAGCCATTTGTTCGATTTGGCTTTAGTTTTCAAAACACCCTCAGTTTTGTTTTTCTCTGGTATGTAACGTGTAAAAATAACCTCATTTTTCTGTTTAATATTAATTGTTTTGCTTTTATTGATTTGACGCATTACGAACGACATATTTATTCACATAACAAATTGGTTAGGTATTAAGGTTAGAATCATATTTAATAACTGCCGACGACGACTAGACAACAAGCCATTTAAGGCCAGTATTGCAAATGTGCAAGTGGAAGCACAGCACTACTTTAGGATGTTGGAACCCAAGTACACACAATTGAGCCGTTTATTTTGAAAGTGGCCTAAGTCCATTTTTTTGAAGAAATAAGATAACACATAATTCGTGAATAATTTAGTGCGATAATTTAATGTCATGTGATATCTCATTTTTTTAAAAAAATGGACTTAGGCCACTTTCAAAATTAACCGCTCAATTGTTGTTATTTGGGCAACTATTTTGTTTGTAACAAATAACTGAATCATGAAAAACAAAGCAATGAATATTAAACGGAAAAATGAAATAATTACGCGTTACTTATCAGTAAAACACAAAATTGAAAATATCTTGAAAAATCGAACCAATTCGAAAAAACCCCTTGAATTTTTAAAATCAGCACCCTCGATTTAATAAATAACAAGTCTCATTTTTAGGCCAACAAAACCAGTGTTATACACGAGAGCAGGAGTCACGTGACCAACGACAACGACGATGCAAGGAAATTCTTTAAACAGCGAAATAAACAACAACAATAATCGTCTATCACATTTTTCCCTCCCTAGTTACGAGTTAAATTATCGTTGATAAGTGGATAGCAAATTGTTTGTCGATCGGTCCTTTTTTTCCTGGGGTACTTTCTATCGATCCTCGTGATAAGGACGACAAGTGTTCAAGATCTGAAAAGGGCGAGTGACTTTTTCTGGAAAATTTTTATTTCGATATTCTTCAGAAAAAACACGTAAAAAAGAAGATTGCAAAAATGTCAATCAAACGATAAATTCGTTTTTTAACAATTCTTTTTTTCCACGTCCAAGCCCTCGAAGGATTGTAAAAAATTAATAATAATTCTTTTTCGCTTTGTATGGTTGCAATATTTCTCTATCTTGTAATATACGCGTTCTTCTCGCTTCGATCTCGAAGTGAGTGCTCGTTTTCGTAAATAATTGTAAATACACATTCTAATAATAATTATACGTGTTATATGAATATACATAAATATTTGCGATATGTAAATACGATGCTGATCAGTTGAATTAATTTTAGTATAGGTGTCGCACGCACGTCGATATTCTTCGAAGAGGTGACTATTGAATAAGCAAAATGAAAAAGAGAAGCAAGGAGAGTGAAAGGTGAGAATAATTATTGATGAAAATTTATTGATTTTACTTTACGAATCGTCACTTTCAACTACCAACGAATATCCAATGTTGATATATAAAATAAGTAGCAAGAGAATTGTTGGTTGTGAAGTCGAATGCATAATAAATTTCTGCGTTTTTTTGCTAACCACTGAATAAGCTTAAAAATAAAAAAATATTCATAAATATTGTCATTGTCCGTTATTGTGCCAACTGGAAATTGAATTTCAAGGAGAATACGAGGATCTAATAAACGTAGATTAAGAAGTCTTCAATTTTTCGAAATACAATTTTCCATCTTCCGATCAAACGTTGTTAAACTTTTTCAAACTACACACGCTCTACTATTTTTGTGTAAAAATCGAAAATCTTCTAATAGAAATAAGATAGAGACATGAATCTTTCACAAGGTTGCAGCTAAAATGTTACAGACTAACGGAAAAATAAGCAGAAAGCATCAGAAATAAGATTTAACCTCGAAAATTGACCTCAAAGATGACATTATCGTAAAACACCCTGGTTTTTAAGCACGACCGTAAAGGGAGTTTGTGTATTTAAATTTTTAAACCCGATTACCTATATACTTGGTTTTTAACCCTATATACTCGATGTATATGCCAAATTTTGTTCGGATCCGTTGAGTCGTTTTGCCGGAATACTGGACTACAGATTTGAATTAGCCGCCATTTTTTATTCAGCCAATCAAAAAGTTTGAAACTTTTCAGTATTTGTAACTGTATATGTGTACATGTATAAGTCAAATTTTATCGGGATCCAATAAGTAGTTCCAAAGATACGAATTTTTCGATATTTGAATTTGCCGCCATTCTGTGCCAGTTCAAGATGGCAGCCCACAAATGTTAATGTCAACTCACAGTGGTACAATTGATTTTTGTGCAAAAATGAATCCTAATCGGTTCAGCCGTTTTACCGAAATCGAGAATACACATACACACACGCGCGCGCGGGCACACACATACATATACGAACGGTTTTCAGGATGGTGAGTGCATAAGTCACTAATTACAAGTACTTGTTAAAACAAATAACCCTAACCCTAACCCTAACCCTTTACGGTCGTGCCTAATTAGATACATTAGGGATATAATGTAATATCTCCTAAACTAATAATTTCTCGAATAATCATAACCATAACCCTATGCACATTCGCATCTAAATATTTTTCATACAAATCAAAATACAATACGTATATTTAAAACAGTGTTATTAATACATGTAAACTTGAAAAAATTTGATTTTTATAGCATGGTTTTAAACCGCGTTTATCGCAAGTCCTGAAGGACCAAACAACTTTTGCTGTGAGATTCAAATTCACCCGGTCAAAATGTATAAATCTTCTTTTGTAGAAAGTTAAAAAAGATATTCAATTCCATATTATAATAAAAAAACCACAACGTTTTACAAAAATGTAATTTTTTTGATCAATTTTCGAGGTTAAATCTTGTTTCTGATACTTTCTCCTTATTTTCCCATTATTCTGCAACATCGTAACTCTAACCTCAAAAACTATTCACGTCCCTATCTTATTTCTATTAAGGGCTTTTTGATTTTTATCTAGAAACGAGCAGTTTGTCCCACTGTGCGGCGTTACTTTTTAATTAACGCATACACTCCTGTTATTGAATTAACATTGACAAGCTCGTCGAGGGTAAATGAATAAAAAATTCATCATAGTATATAAATGAACACCCTCGACAATTTGTTTTCACACGGTGTTGCTCTTTTCAAATTAATTTTACAATTAAAAACAATTGTGTAACTTTCATTGGAGAAACGACGGACGTTGAATCGTGCTCCGAAAACAAGACAAAAGAAGCTGTTAGCGTCAAATAATTGGAGTACGTAAATTGTGACATCGAAAATCTCTTAAATTAAGTAAATCTCGAATAATTAATGTCATTTGCATTGTCGTTGGCTTATGCATGACGCGGATTTTCAGTTAACTGAATTTCAGTTTCCGATGGTTTGACCTCAACGTTGCTCGTCAAACCGACGACAGCTCTGTTAATTAAACTTTACACGGTTTCGCGTTGGTAGGTCCTACACAATTTGCATGCACCGAGGAGACTTTATTTGACATTTCGATATTACGTTGAAATGCGGTTTGGGTTTCAGTTTGATAGAAAGAAAAAAAAAAAATATATCGATGGAAAATTTCAAATTCGTCGTTGTTTCGGATTGAAGAAATTTTACGAATCGAGAGAATTGTTTAGTTTTTTTTATATTTTCCACTTGTGACGGTACGGATCAAGTTCTTTAACATTTTGATTGCATTTGCGGAGGAATCCATCAATATGGCCGACTCGAATGTCACTTTGCTGTGATTTTTTGTGCATTGCTCAGTGATCAAAACAGTACCCGGAGAATTGATGGACGGTTTAGAAAAGTAATAATTGTAAATAAGTTGAAAAATATCAATTTTTTCTTTATTTTCAGTAGCTTTTTTAAGCTGTTTTAATTTACTTAACTTAATTTATACATTTCTTCTATAATAATTGGTAATTAAATATAAAGGAAAAAATGCAAAATTGATAATGAGGAACAAATTAATTTCGAGAATTTTAACGTGATGATAATAAATACATATAATAAGACGATAATAAATTAATTGGCAATATTTGGTTGCTATGTTACATAGGACGATAAATTCCATGTCGAATCAATTGGTAAAACAGTAAAAAAAGATCCAGATTTATGCTCGTCGTATGTATTGATGGATTTGCGAGGGCGTATACAGGGTGTCCTGTAAATATTGGTCAATTATTCGGGAACGTATAAACGAAATCAAAATAATGTTAGCTCTTTATATAAAGTTTAGTATTATTGTCCTTCGTTTTACAGTTATAAGCCTTCAAGGTTGACATTTCAAAATCGTTTTTTTGCTTCTAATTTCTAAATTGTATATTTAACCTTAATAAAATTTTTGGAGTCATTGGAATATATGTGCATGTTCATTTTGAGATTATAAATAAATCCCCATTACCCTTATTAAGCTAGGACTGCACTATGACGATGGTTTCAAACTTAATGAAAAATGACGGGAATGCCAATTGGAATATGGAAGTAGCAAAAATTAATTTTCCAGATAGTTTGCTAACGGAAAGGTACTCTTGGTTGGATTCGATAAAGTAACCGGTTTAGGAGATATTTGTCATTTTATTAAGTCACTTTATGTCGACTTTCGCATTAATTGTTTTTATAACAATCATCGCGTAAAGAGAATTTGCTCCTTTTTGGTTTCAAATGTCTTTGTGTAACTTTGACCTTATGATTACTTTCTTTACCTTCTGACCAATTTTTCTCGGAAACTATTACTCCTCTAGCGAAAGTGCATAAGATATAAAATGTATACTTCAGCGAGATGTACAACTTTTCTTTGAAACATTTTTGGATATTTTACAAACCTACTAAAATAGCTTGAAAAAACTGAATTTTTTATGTTTGACCTTGAAAATGACCTCGAAAATGAAATTTGCGCCAACTTGCATGGTTTATTTATAATCCCAAAATGAATATATACAGGGTGTTGCGAAATGATACGCGGCAGTTGGATGGGTTGCCTATCCATAAATCTACTGGCGGTAGGTGGCACTGGACGGAGTGGTAGGTTGATGCTCACGACTTGTGACTCGTCCTTATATTAACTGCACTTCAATGATATTAAATGCACTTTACCGACCGGTAGCCTATTAATCGGTTTTTTCCAATGCCATCTAGCGCCAGCAGATCGGCAGCCTACCCCCTCCACGGTGTCTTGCCGATCAGCAGAGCGAGCGCCTGCAGATATATGGATAGGCAACCCATTCAACTGCCGCGTGTCATTTCGCAACACCCTATACCCAAAATTGCATTAAGATTAATTATACAGTTTAGAAATTAGAAGCATAAAACGATTTTGAAATATCAACTTTGAAGGCTATAATATCAGCTGTAACTGGGAAACGAAGGACAATACTTTAGTACAAAACTTTACATGAAGAACTAACATTATTTTGACCTTGTCTACACATTTCCAAATTACTGATCAAAACTTACTGGACTTTCTGTATATTTATAGACTTCTGAGGGCGTATTTATACGCCCATAGCAGCCAAAGAGTTAACAAATTACTACCCACTTACAAGTAACACTACCCAACTGATACTCACCGATTTGAATAAAACTTAACATACTTATTAAACACCGAAAAATATCGAACACGTGTTTTTTTGTTTCGGCTAAATTTCGCTTTTTAGGGGTAGAAAGCACCCCTCAGCCCCTGGAGGTGGAAACAGTTATGGCTAATTATTTCTGAAATGATACATTTTCTGAAAAAAGTACTTAGGACCAAAGTTGTAGAGTTCAAAGTGAAGCACTTGATGATGACCTTGAAGTTGACCTTGAGGTCGATTTTCAAGGTCATTGGAAAATCAATTCATGTTTTTCATAGGGAGTAGTTTACTTTTCATCCTGAAAATCGATAGAGCCTAAAATTTACATTAAGGACGTTGGTGGTTTGTAAATAAAACAAGCCTCTGCAATTTAAAATCGTTCATTGATCCAACCAATTAAAGCAAGATCAGTCAATAATTCGATCAATAAAGGAATCGAAAGTTAATTATTCATTCAAATAAGGCAAGATAGTGGTCGAGATCCAGCTTAGGACCAAACTTATAGAGTTCAAAGTGATGCACTTGATGGCGATACGAAGTCCATTAAATTTGGAAATAATTAGCCGTTGCCGGACTTTGACCACATCCTGTATCTATAATCAGTAATTTTACGCTCTATCGATTCTCGGGATGTAAAGTAAATTACTCCCTATGAAAAACATGAAATGATTTTCCAATGACCTTGAAAATCGACCTCAATGTCAACTTCAAGATCGCCATCAAGTGCTTCACTTTGAACTGTACAACATTGGTATTAAATACTTCTTTCAAAAAATGTATCGTTTCAGAAATAATTAGCCATAACTGTTTCCACTTTCGGGGGTTGAGGAGTGCTGTCTACCCCTAAAAAGCGTATTTAGCCGAAACAAAAAAACACGTATTCAATATTTTTCGGTTTTTAATAAGTATGTTAAGTTTCATTCAAATCGGTGAGTGTCAGTTGGGTACTGTTACTTGTTAGTATTGCCACCTCAAGGATCAACGTTTTTTCCTTCAAACATCATCAAACCAGTAACGAAAATTGAAACGCATCACGAGATTAACACCTGACACCTATTCTCAGACACTATAAACATGGAATTTAGAATGGAATCGAGTTTACCTGTGTTTCCAGCTAATCTCGTGCATGGAATTAGACAAGGGATGCTCGTGCCATGCTCTCCACTACTAAATGAGTGTGAGCCACCGTGTGTGCGAGAGCACTTCTCTTTAGTGAGATGCACAATACATACACAGAGAGAAAGACACACGAAAAGAACCGAGAGACTCATTTGGCATCTCGCTGTGACTCTAAGAAGGGTTCCGCTACCACTTGATAAATTGCCACCCTGTGTCAGATAACTTAGTGGAGCCCAGAGAGCCAAGGAGTGCAATCGTGTAGCTCATCAAAAGTGATTCTGGAACGACGTTATCTCGACCTTCTTGTCGTTTCACGAAACAAGGCAATTTCGTAGGGATTAGTTCCATTAGAGATCATCGGACTTTCGGATTTGAACTCCTGGACCTGACACAGGGAGTCTTCCTTTTAAGTGATTTGAAGAGTAAATTATTTAACAAGTATGGATTTGATGTTTTATTAATTTTAACCATGAATATATGCAAAGGTTGTGAGTTGGAGGAAAGATTATTGGAGTCATCGACGCCGTAATTGAAAGTAGAATGCAGTAGTGCAAAAACACCAATGAGTATAAATAAAAGGGAAAGTTTTTTTTAATGGTATAATATTTTGAAAAAGAGAAACGACATTGGAAAATATTTTGATTTACCCCAAAAGAACGGAATGATGGATAACTGCAAAATAAGTTTAGTTGCATCGCATTATTAACACTTATACATGATTCTCACTCGACTGCAGTTGATTTGGGGAAAAATACGAAAAATTTCCAATATTATAAGAATAACAATTTCGTTAGAAATTATAACCGTTCAATAAATCATCATTTGTTATTGTTGTTTAATTAGAATACAGTGTAAATTTATTCGGAAGTATCTGTACACCGTTATATCCGACATCCATCTTGTCACCTCCCACGTGACATACGACTGCAGCGCCAAAGCAATGTTGTCACGTGACATGGTGACTTACGACCGTTCACCCTTTAACTGTTTAATTTTAACACTTATACACGATGCTCACTAGACTGTAGTTGATCTCGAGAAAAATACGAAAAATGTTCAATATTATAAGAATAACATTTTCGTTAGAAATTATAACCGTTCAATAAATTATCATTTGTTATTGTTGTTTAATTACAATACAATGTAAATTTATTTGGAACTGCTCTTCTAATATAAAAACGTCTGTATACCATTAGATCCGACATCCCCACGTCATCTCCCACGTGACACACGATTGCAGCGCCAAAACACTGTTGTCACGTGACAGGTATCTTACGACCGTTAACCTTATAACTGTTTAATTTTCTTTCAAAAAACTTTTTCTGCCTGCTTAATTATTTTTCAGTGAAGACGAGTATACTTGACGAAAACAGAGTAAATTTTTATGCTGTAAAATTAACTAATTGTGTCAGAAAATCAAGCGTTGCCTGTTGGTTTTTTTTAGAAAATGTAATTATTTATTACACAGAGTTTCACACTGACAATCAACTGAGAAATGCTTATGAAATGCTCGTTCATTTGAAAAAATCGTTTTGAAACGGTACTTTTCCACAGAGTTTGTTATTTCAGCTTAATGCGAGCTATTGTAAATAAATAAATAAAGTGCCACACTAACAAATATTCTAAAATGTATATTTTTAAAAATATCTTTATTTGCCCTTCCTCAAGGAAAAAGAATTACAGTTGATTCGTTGAATGATAATACGAGTATAATTTTTTTTATCTTTATATCGAGTATACTCATTATGCGACATTATGCGAAAAATTGTCGACAACTATACTCGACATATACAGTTAAATGGTTAAGAGTTAAAAGTTGACAGAAAAATTCTTCTCCAAAAATGTTTGAAACAGTGTGAGAAAAAGCAGAAAACATAGAAAGTCCTTCACGTTCAATCTACGTAAGACACCGAGGGAAAGCAAAAAGCCCCCCGACAATTTCAAGATGAATGTACCGGTCTGCTCGTGATAGTTCTATGATAGATCAGGAATTTCCAGGTGAAATATTACGAACTGGAGTGAAATTCACGACGTGAAGAATTGCAATTATAGAGAACTGTATAATAAAGTTTGCAACGGAAAACCCAACGAGAAGTAAACTAATAAACTTTCATTGAATCTTGACTGTGACGCATGCCACGGAATAAAGGATTTGGAATTAAAGAAGATCAGTAAGTTTGACTTCTGCAGCATCGTATTTTGTGATAAAAATAAATCCGTTCAAACTTTCAATAATAAAAAAAAGGATTCTCGTAAATTTTGTCAAACAGACAAATTAGATATCGAGAGGAACGATTCAACGAAGTTGCAACACTGACGATTGATTATTTAAAGATAACAATTTGTATAGAAAAATAATATTCATCGAAAATGTGAATGGAAAATGTTTAAATATAAAATGCGAATTTTTAAGTATGTTTGTATATAAATTACGTAATACATTTTAAGAACGAGAACTTGTAAATACGTTAACACCAATAAATTTAGAAATACTTTTCTCTTTGATGAACAAATTATAATTCTGCTCGAACGGACTGTCCATGAAAAATTTTCCAAAATTTCAGTTTTCAAAATTATGATACAATTGTAAAAAATCCAATTGCATAACATTCTCCACGGATATCTAAAAAACAAATTAAGGAAATCATAGTTTGTTCATATTTTCATTGCAAAAATCGTGCAATTAAATGTAAGTAGAAATAAATGACTTTCTGGCATGATGCATGAAAAATACTGCGCATAAAATTTGCTATTGTACATTAACATAAATGTGTAAATATCAATTGATAAAAGTAATATAGACATTTTATTATGAGACTTCAAATATGACATCTTTGTATACGTAAGAACGTGTGTGTGGATAAAAGTTTATTATTAATGCAAATAATCGAACGAAGAGAATATAAATAAATAAGAGTGCGAATTACCTGTAGTGTTCGTTAATTTTCAAAATAATTATTGTAAACTTCTATAAGTTTGAACAGGTTAATTCCGAACACATTTTTTTATTTTAGTTTGTACGCGTACCTACCAAAGAAATATCCATTTTATTTCATTGTTTTTAAAGAAATAAATATTTTGTACCTGTTCTTATACTTGTTTTATTTTTTTCTGGGGTATCAAAGGTTTTTAAAAAATCTTATTGTGTTCAAAGTTGTCTCTAGGTAGCTTTATTTTTTATACTCAATAAACATTTAGCTTACATATTAATTTTGTTTATCGGTGTTCAAAGTTGGGTATCTAATACAATAAAGAAATAAATATGTAAGCTGAATGTTTATTTAAAAAAATGAGGTCATTCTCTTGTATAACCTTGATATGTGCTTCCATGATGTATACTTTCTTTTTTCGTAGAAAATAATGCTGCCAAATATATTGCAAAAATCCTATTAAAATTGTTTAAAATTGTAGGAGTTTAATGTGCACAAATTCCATTCTCTAATAAGAGAACCCCCCTCCAATTTGCTTGAAAATGAAATATATTATTGCGCACAAAAATCTAAGAGACCCCTCTTTTTTTATTATACGTGCCCGTTTTGAGTTGTAGGGGGTGAAACTACCCTACCTACCCCTGGGAAGTTGACGTAAAGTGTGCTATCTCGGAAACTATAATAAATAGAGCAAAACTTTCAATAGGTGAAATGTACAGTTTTTTTCATAAACTTACATGGTATCGACAAACTGTACAAAATACAATTTGTTTATAACTAAATAATTTTTAACAACATTATTTTTTATTTTATCGCAATTTGTGTAACGAGAAAGATTATAGAGTACAAAATTCCAAATCCAACGGTGTATAAATTTTTATTAGTTCCATATATGGATACATAGTTACCTATTTATTTTAATCTGATACACTTAACCTCGAAAGAGAAAATTTTTTTATTTTCAACTACATGAGTGTAGAAAAATATTTTATTATTTTCATCCCTCCACACTAATCTAAACGAGGTTCCATGAACGTTGAAGAATGTCCTGTTCCTAAAAGGGACGCCCCGTGTTTATCGAGCCGTACCAAGGAAGGAAGTGACGACGAATAAAATCTTTTTATGTGTAACTCATATAATTTTGCCTAATTTTTGTGTTCATGAGTTAGTGACATATTTTTTTTCCTTTTCAAATAATAATTTACTTTGTATGATACACGTGCAATATTTATGAAATAAAATGCTTAAGATTCTGGCATGAAAACTCATGATTTATGGTTAGGTATTATTATTAGTTTCTGGTTATTGTACTATTTTTGCTGATTTCTTAGGAGTGGAGTCTTCGATTTTTCCATAGATGCAATATATTTTTTTACACGAATTTTTTTTACACGTATTCTTCGGGAACGTACTTACCATATAAAAACAGAATTATATGTATTTGGTAGTTTCAGCTGATATTATAAAATAGAAAATTTAATTTACTTGACTAGAAAATTACTAATTTGCATTACTCATTTAACTCACATTGTGTTTCTAACTATTTTCTTTACTTAAATTTAAGTAAAAATTTATTATTATCATAGAACCAGATGTTTTTTGCAAAAAATTATCAACAACTTTTAGACTGTATTTGGTAGTTCCAGCTATTATCATAAAATAGAAGATTTAGTTTACTTGAAAATTCTGTAATTAATCTTCTTTGGCCAATATTGAATTAGATTCTAATAAAAATCCGTTGTAAATATAGGTAATTGTAGAAAATTAGTAATTTGCATTAATTATTTCGCTCACATTGTATTTCTAAATATTGTTTCTATTTCAATTGAAGTTAAAATGTATTGTTTTCATAGAACTGGATATGGTTCCATGAAAGTGGAAGAATGTCCTGTTCCTAAAAGGGACGCTTCGTGTTTATCGAGCCGTGCCAACGAAGGAAGGGTGATATAACCTTAATTACACGCCTCTCGATAAACGCTATCGTGCCAGCTCGATCTGGACTTTACGAGTCTTCGAGGCGAGTCCTAAACTGTAATTGAATTACCCCATTTTTATCCTTTTCTTTTTTCTAAACGAAGAGTGGAGTGGACTTGCCAAGATAGTGGTCGTTAGAAAGTTCTGAAACGTGTCAAACGACGCCATATGTTTTTTTTATAAACAAGAAACGAAACTTTGTCGTCCTCGTGAAAGTTTAAAAAAATATCGTCTCCCGCTATGGACGCGATCCTTAAATATTATGGAACATCAGGAACATGGTGAAAGTAAAGCGAATTCCAAAAAATATTCGGACCCTGCCAACATAAAAATAATAACAATGTATCTGCATTAACAATGAAGGATTTTAATTGAATCATTTTTTTGTAAAACGTATAATTTTCAAAAGCGCCAAATAATATTTCACAGAAGAAAATTGCATCCAAAATCATTTCACAACTCCCAGATGCACACCATTTAAATAGTGAAATTTTGTTATTGTCCAAATAATTTTTCTGCTTGACACCTACACCCTTTTTTCATTCGTCAAACACGTAGTTCTATGAAAACAATACATTTTAACTTAAAGTTAAATAAATAAAATATTTATTAGAAACACAATGTGAGCTAAATAAATAATGCAAATTAGTAATTTTCTGCAAATATTTTTACACTGGATTTTTGTTAAAATCTAATTCAATATTAGCTAGAAAAGATTAATTCTAGAATTTTCAAGCAAACTAAATATTATATTTTATGATATCAACTGAAACTATTAAATACACCTAATTCTAAATCACCTGTAAAAAAATATATTGCATCTATGGAAAATTATAAGATTGCTTCCAGTCCTAAGAAATCAGCAAAAATAATACAATAAACCATGTATTTTCATGTCAGAATCTTAAACATTTTATTTCATAAATATTACACACGTATCATACAAAGTAAATCATCATTTAAAACTTAAAAAAAAAACATATCACTATTTCATAAACTTAAAAATTAGGCAATATAAAACGAGTTACACACAAAAAGATTTTTTAACAATAAATGCATACGTTTGCATAAGACTGCAATATTACTCCTATCACTAGAAATCTCTTGGTCATCGTTTTCGTGCTCCAACGGTAAAATTCTTCCTATAACCTCCTGAACAAAATTAGAACTAGACTCCTGCGGTGCCGATGTTCAGTGAATCTAAGAACGAATTCAGCAATTCGATCGTGTTAAATGAATATAAGTAGTATAAAAAGAGAATTAACTCTTTTTTCTAATTCGTATTAAATCAAAACCGTTTAAAAAAATTTCGTATAAAAACAAAATTAGGTGTACGGCCTAAAACTTTTCAAAAAGTCGCGATGCAATTTTAATTTACGCACCACTACGTGTCGCGCTTGTTGTTTTTTTTTCTTCTTTCTTTTTTTCCGAGAACGTACACTTGACGTAACGATTGATCGTTACGCGACATGTCCCACGTCGTAATCGACAATCTTTATGCGCGATATTTTCGCCCCTAGTTGTTTTCTTCAGAAGCTTCCGCCTCTTTCTCTCACCCGTGTACTCTTCCAATGTATTATATTTGCATATATGTAAAGCGTACAGGCTGCTGCTCTTCCCCTACAACGCTTTTTATTCAAATATGCGTGAGATATCGCGAAATGCAGATAGTTTCCGTGCACGTGAAAAGCCGATATGGTCGCCTTATTGTTTTTTTTTTTTTTTTTTTTTTTTTTTAATCGATTTCGCTTACTTACGAATGAAGATAAAAAATTGTGTATGCCTTAACCGGTTGACTGGTGGACCGAAATCAACGTTTTGCGGCAAAACTGACGAGAGCGAATAATTTTGTACTTTACATGAAAGCTTATCTATAAGGGGACTTTTTCAGGTCGTTAATTATGAATCCGCACTCAAATTTAAGAAATTCAGAATGGCTGACCCAATATGGCGGATGCAAGTGTCTGACTTTAATATTGCACTATGAGTACGTATCTAACTCGTTATGTACGTGTTTTTTGGCCACAGATAACGAATTGATAAAAGACATTCAAACTTTGTTATTATATTTGAAAAGAAAAGTAAATAAAAAATAATAAAAAATGTTTTAAAAATATGTACTGCAAAATCCTACCGCTGTCTCTCCGCGGCACACCGTGGGGTCGTGATACTATTTCATCAGCTAATAAAGGTGATAAGACTATCCATAATGTTAGTCACTAGAAGCCGCCATATTGGATTCGCTATTTTAGATTTTGCAATTTCGACTCTAGATTTATTGTCAGCAAGCAGTAAAGCATGAACATATTGAATTTGATCTCCATAATGGAATTACTCACTTGGAGCCGCCATATTGGATCCACCATTTTGAATTTCTCAAATTTCACTCCGAATTCATAATCAGGGACTCAAAAAACGTGGATGTAACAAGTTCCATGCAAAATCCGTTGAAAATTGGCAGATTTATTCAAAGTGCTCATATATGAGTCATTTCCAGTTGTGGCACGGTTTTTTTTTACCCATATGTGGACGAGTGACCCGGTTAAAAAACACAAGTAAAATGCGAATTCTCTAGTTTCTTCATTTCCTTCTTCTTCTGAAGCTTATAAGATTACAGATTATCCTACTCTTGTCGCTCGCGCTTGTCCATCGCCACACGCGCTCTCCTCTCTTATTGGCGCACACGTTTTAATTCGTATCACAATAACTATTGCGAACTTTACATGATAGTATATGACTTTTCTTCTCGATTTTACCCAATGTATCTCCAACTTTCGGCTTCGTCACCTTATGTCAAACACCCTGTATAATCGAAGAGACAATTGCTTCTTATAGTGCACAATAAATAGCCTTTGCATTATTTTATTCATTCAATTAATAAAATCGCGATTAATAATATTCGCGATTTAAATTCCACGAGAGTGAAATTTTCAAAAAAGTTTTAACCGAAATATTCTTTTTCCAGGGACAGCTGCATATTTAACGCTGACATGGAGCCTGTGTACTTATACGTACAAGAATTCTACTAGGAAATTTCTTCAATTGTAATAAACACATACAGTAAAACTACATGGATTTTCATTTCGTATCCGTCCCTTCGTAGTCCTATCGAATTACATTGATATCTCTAGATTGGAGTGAGTTGTGCCATCTAGTAGGAACAACGTGCGAGCACGTTTGATGTATAGACACAGAAACAGACGACATGGAAGGAAATTAAATTATCAATTGAAACCGAAGACAATTTACCGACTCAGCAAATCTGCATATGATTATCCTTCGATCATTTCGCAACGGAGCACTCGAATTCGATTCCGATAAAAAGAAAAAAGTGTTCAACCCTTTCAGGGGCGCATTAAATCTAGTTGACGAATTTAAATAAAATTTGATATAGAGAGCTTTTTAGGGGTAGAAGTGAGAATTTGAATTTTTCAAAATGGCGACATTACTCGTATTCCAAAGTCAGGGTATCGATTCTGTAACTTTTATCGTAGTGAAAATGCGAGCCATCTCACATTGCCTGATTCCGTAACTTTCATCACAGTGAAAAAGCGAGCCATCTCACGGAAGTTCGTTCGACAAGAAATACTTTGTCGAATGATGAAATGTGAGAGGGAAAGAATGAGGAAGCCAGAGGGAGCGAAAGAGAAACCATTACAGCGCTTTCATAAAATTTATAATTGTAAGGTTATAAAAGCTGTCATTGTTTCACACAAACTCCCGGCGTCTAAGAAAAAGTTGTAAAAAGAAATGGCAATATACATGGCTGCTTTATTATTTGCTGACGATTATTATTTTGATTAGATATTTTGGTGTTTTAATGTATTGTTTTGATGATATATTGATTTTTCTTTTATTTTCACGGTTATATTGTAACCTGCCTCTTCCAAAATCAGGATCCCACACAGCACGCGAACGTTTCAAAAACGTTTCATAGAGGTCGCACTGCAACATTCGAATGTTGCGGCAATGTCCCGAAAGGTAACTGCAAAGTTCCAGGAACGTTGCTAAAATATGCGAATGTCCGCCTACAGGAATGTTTCATCGCAACATTCCACAGACGTCTCGGTGTAACCCTTTAGAGACGTTTTAGCGTAACATTCCATGTATTATGTTATATTTAATGTTCCACCAAGGTTTCATTATAATTTTCCGCAGATATTTTACATAATTGAAAATAAAAATACAACTCTTATGCAGATGTATATGATAAGTATATTCATTCTACAACAATAATTACTATACGTACATATTAAATGCTATGCAAACTAATAACAGTTTACGCTGCGTCTCCCACCGCAATCACTCTTTGGAGGCAAAGATCTGTAATAATGTATAGGTTACATATACTTTTTATAGAGATTATTCGCCTGTAAAGTTAACCTTAATGAAATTTTATTTTCAGTTATGTACTTTACGTATTTCTGTTAATGATACTTACAACACGCCGATATAATTCGAAACTTTTAATACAATTTTCAATAATATTTTTGAAACCGCCAACAGAAACGCAATTATAACCACTTTCGCTTTCCGCATAACGCAGTAAGGACATAAATAAAATAGATGAATAAATGGACTGCGACATCTGTCGATGCAAATTCTTATTAATAATAAGACATTTGAACATTATTGGAACGTATATGCGACGCGAGGAAAATATGTTTTTGGTACGTATTTATAAGATCTACGTGTTTATTTAACGTCTCAAGAAGGTTAGTAAGTTATGTTACAGAAAGGTCGTATTGCAACGTTGCTGGAACTTATCTGGAACTTTGGTGCTGTGTGGGATGAGACCGCATAATATTTATAAGTATTTGTTTCTGTTTTTCTGTCACTTCTCCTCATGTTTCCTTCCTTCTTTTCTGCGATTTGATACTTTTATTTCAAACATTTATGGTTATGATCAAGGTACAGGTTCTGATAAAACGTTTTACCCCGCACTGGTAAATCTAGTAATTTCGCATTTTCACTTTGATGTTACAGAATCAAGCAAAAACATTCACGTGAGATGAAAGTGCGACAAGTGAGTGATCTCACTTGAATTACAGAATCGATACCCAGGTCTACCTATGTGCCTGTTCTTTATTCCTGCTCCGGAATTAATCTCCTCAGAAAATTGCAGAAAATGTATGCATGTGTCCTGTATGTACACATTGGTATAAAAATGTATTCTACTAAACGTTCTGGGGAGTTCAGTGTCAGTGCAGGAATAAAGACTTCATGGATCAGGACTGTTGTCCGTGCATAAAAAACTAGGGGACAGATCCCCCTGCGCTTTCGCTTCGCTCAAGCGCCAACCCCCTCCAGATCGCCTTTGCTCGCGCTTCGCGCTCGCCCACGAAGTTCAAACCGTTTCCAAATTGTGGAAAATTCAAGTATTGAGATATTAAACTATGGGGCAGAGTTTTCTGCGCTTTCGCTTCGCTCAAGCGCCATACCCTTTGAGATCGTCAGATGCTCGCGCTCCGCGCTCGCCCGCAAAATGCAGCATTTCTACAATAGGCGCAAGTGATCGAAACCGGACAATTAAATGCATCCGAAATTTACAGGCAAAATTTGACATGTACATAGAGTATATACACCTTTGCTGCGGTGAAACTTTATGCATGGTCATCTTCAACCGTTTAGAAATTACAGGATTTTCAAACTAAACCATACGAAATATAGTAGAATGAACGATTTATACAAATGGTTATATTATTAACTATTATCTTTGTTCTTGTTGTATAATCAAAAAATAGTGGATTAAAGATTTGAAATTGGCACCATTTCGAAATGGTTGAAGATGACCATACAAAATGTTTCGTGGCACCAAATGGGGATATACTTGGGGTGCATTCCGTTTCTCGCCAACGCATGGCATGATGCGTATTGTCTGTTCCGTTTCTCCACTGCACTTCATACACCGTTAATAACGGAACAGATCTCATGCAGTTCGTGCACTATAATACGTAACTAGGGGGTAAACCCCCTGCGCTTTCGCTTCGCTCAAGCGCCAACCCCCCAGATCGCCTTTGCTCGCGCTTCGCGCTCGCTTTACCGGGTGCAGAAAAGTTTCGCTTTTCTGCAATAGGCACGACCGCGGCACTCGCGCTTCGCGCTCGTCCACGAATTTCAAACCGTTTCGAAATTGTTGAAAATTCAAGTATTGAGATATTAAACTATGCTAGAGAGTCCTCTGCGCTTTCGCTTCGCTCAAGCGCCATACCCCCTGAGAACGTCGGGTGCTCGCGCTTCGCGCTCGCCCGCGAAATGCAGCATTTCTGCAATGCGCGCAAGTGATCGAAACCGGACAATTAAATGCATCCGAACCAAACTTTTACATGTACATCAAGTATATACCCCTTTGCTGCGGTGAAACTTTATGCATGGTTAAGTTCAACCATTCAGAAATTGCGACAAATTGAAATCTTTAATCCAGTATTCCGGCGAAACGCTTGCGCGGATTCACAAAAAATTTGCAATGTAGTTTAAAAATGTACCCATTTGGTGCCACGAAACTTTATGGTCATCTTGAACCGTTTCGAAATTACGGGATTTTCAAACTATAATTATAAATAAAATAGTGAATTAAAGATTTGAAACTGGCACCATTTCGAAATGGTTGAAGATGCCCATATACAATGTTTCGTGGCACCAAATGGGTATATACTTGATGTACATGCCAAATTTTGTCCGAATCCGTTCAGCCGTTTCAAGATGACCATGCATATTGCTGCCATTTCTAAACGGTTGAAGATAGCGATACATAAAGTTTCCTGGCACCAAATGAGTATATACTTGATATGTATGCCAAATTTTGTTCGAATCCGTTCAGCCGTTTTGTCGGAATAGTGGACTAAAAATTAGAATTTGCCGCTATTTCTAAACGGCTCAAGATGGCTATACATAAAGTTTCCTAGCACCAAATGGGTATATACTTGATGTACATGCCAAATTTTGTCCGAATCCGTTCAGTCATTTTGCCGGAATAGTGGACTAATCAATCGTTTTACTGGAATAGTGGATAAAAAATTTGAATTTGCCGCCATTTCGAAACGGTTGAAGATGGCCATACATAAAGTTTCATGGCACCAAATGGATATATACTCGATGTACATGCCAAATTTTGTTCGAATCCGTTCAGCCGTTTGGCTGGAAAACTGGACTAAGGGATTAATGAATTTTGCACTACATATTTCCATTAGTCCAGTATTCCGGCCAAACGGCTGAACGGATCGCAACGAAATTTGGCATGTACTTTGAGTATATATCCATTTGGTGCCAGCAAACTTTATGTATCGCTATCTTCAGCCGTTTAGAAATGGCAGCAATATTAAATTTAAATTACATTTTTTTCAAATTTTGAATCTCCCGCCATCTTGTACCGGTTCAAGATGGCGGCTCACAAACCTTATTGTCAACTCACAGTAGTGTACTTGATTTTTGTGCCAAATTTCGTCCCGATCGGTTCAGCCGTTTTTCCGAAATCGAGGATATACACGGACATACACTCACACACACACACACACACACACACACACACACACACACACACACACGAACGGTTTTTGCGATGGCGATAGCATAAGTCACTCCCTTTACGGTCGTGCCTAAAAATTGACGCCGGCAATAACGATAGTTAACCAAATTAAACATGAAATTAGTAATTGCTATTTCTTTTTTTGTGATGAACACAAAAGAAGAAGATTCTTCAAGCAGTGATTCAAGTTCTTCAAGTGACGATTTTGAAAATAATGAGGAAAATGAAATGTTCGCTATACATTCTATTGTTATGGTAGGATAATCTCGTTCACCAACGAGAACGTCAATCGCAGTTTTTGCATTATTTGCCATCGTTAAAAAATGTGGTAAATATGCCGATCAGGGGACCAAGCTCCTACGACCTTGACCTTGACATATGTTATCAAGGACAACCTCCCGAGTAACGTGCAAGCAGTTTTAGCCGTCGCTCATTGTTCGTTAAAAAGTTATGAGAGTAAAAAGTGTGAGTATATCAGGGTAATTTATTCCACGCCACTCACTTATGTAGATCTTGATAGATATTTCTAAGAACCCACCATGAGTAACAATAGACAGGTTTCGGTCCGGGGGGAGGGGGGGGGCGGAGATATTCAATGTTAAAGTTGAAATGTAAGTGTGATAAATGGAAATTGATCTAACAAGAAAGGCCCACCACGCTCTCAAGTTTAGATTATTTTTTCATTGACTACCCCATAGACTTATACTCATAGACCGCGCATTCTGTGAGAAGCGTTGAAGACAACATGATACGAGAGAGCAATACTGGGAGTGAACCTGTCTCTGTCTAACTGGAGCGTTGGTGGGGGGAATAAGGAAAACAGGAGAAGAGCATACGTTTACGCGTATAAACGTTTAAATGTATATGAACGTATACTCGCGTTTAAACGTTGCTCTTCTCCTTTTTTCCTTATTCCCCCCACCAACGCTCCAGTTAGACAGAGACAGGTTCACTCCCAGTATTGCTCTCTCGTATCATGTTGTCTTCAACGCTTCTCACAGAATGCGCGGTCTATGAGTATAAGTCTGTGGCCTACCCACACAGCACCAAAGTTCCAGATAAGTTCCAGCAACGTTGCAATACGACCTTCCTATAACATAACTTACTAACCTTCTTGAGACGTTAAATAAACACGTAGATCTTATAAATACGTACCAAAAACATATTTTCCTCGCGTCGCATACACGTTCCAATAATGTTCAAATGTCTTATTATTAATAAGAATTTGCATCGACAGATGTCGCGGTCCATTTATTCATCTATTTTATTTATGTCCTTACTGCGTATGCGGAAAGCGAAAATGGTTATTGCGTTTCTGTTGGCGGTTTCAAAAATATTATTGAAAATTGTATTAAAAGTTTCGGATTATATCGGCGTGTTGTAAGTATCAGTAACAGAAATACGTAAAGTACATAACTGAAAATAAAATTTCATTAAGGTTAACTTTACAGGCGAATAATCTCTATAAAAAGTATATGTAACCTATACGTTATTACAGATCTTTGCCTCCAAAGAGTGATTGCGGTGGGAGACGCAGCGTAAACTATTTATTAGTTTGCATAGCATTTAATATGTACGTATAGTAATTATTGTTGTAGAATGAATATACTTATCATATACATCTGCATAAGAGTTGTATTTTTATTTTCAATTATGTAAAATATCTGCGGAAAATTATAATGAAACCTTGGTGGAACATTAAATATAACATAATACACGGAATGTTACGCTAAAACGTCTCTAAAGGGTTACACCGAGACGTCTGTGGAATGTTGCGATGAAACATTCCTGTAGGCGGACATTCGCATATTTTAGCAACGTTCCTGGAACTTTGCAGTTACCTTTCGGGACATTGCCGCAACATTCGAATGTTGCAGTGCGACCACTATGAAACGTTTTTAAAACGTTCGCGTGCTGTGTGGGTAACCATCGTACCGGCCTAACTTAACCTAACCCGCCCAAGCTTTAAAAGAGTTAGGTTAGGTTATGTTAAGTTAGGCCGGTGCGATGGTTAGGCACGGCACGGGCGCTCACGCGCCCTCCCGCGCAATAAAAAAATAATCTAAACTTCAGAGCGTGGTAATCGTTTCTGGTTAGTGTGAAGCAGGCTTAAGCGTAGGAACGAGGCTTTAGGTGGCGACTGAGGTAGGCGAGAGTGGGGAGACGGCAGACAGACACGAGGGAGACGTGAGAGTGCAACGAGTATAATAAAGGACTAGCAGATACTTCAGGATTCTATTCATTATAAATTCCCTCCTGATCTCCAACATTACATGGCGCAGTTGGTAGGACCAAAGAGAAGATCATCAAAGGTACAATCAGGAAAAACTATCGGAACGGAAACACATAGATATTAAAACAAAGCGAGAGTACGCCAGACACGTGGACGAGACAAAGAAATCATGGCTGCCGTGTCGAGCGTTCATCTGAAACCGCCAAGTCCGCTGTCCTTCGAGGGAAATATAGCGGAAAATTGGAAAAAGTGGATTCAAAAATTCAATGTGTACATGGACGCCATAGAGTGTGAGGGAAAAGCCGACAAAGTAAAAATAGCCATTCTTCTCCACACCATAGGAGAAGAAGCCTGTGACAAATACGAAACATTCGAGATAACGGCGGAACAAAAAACCAAATACGCCGAGGTTGTGGCGGCGTTCAAGGCACATTGTGTTCCAAAAACGAATGAAAGTATTAACCGACATCTGCTGTTCCAAAGACGACAACGAGACTGGGAAACCTTCAATCAATTTCACGTTGAATTAAAAAAACTGAGTTTAAACTGTGACTTGGGAGGCTTAAGAGACAGCCTCTTGAAAGATCTAATCATCGCGGGAATCCAGAACTCATCGCTGAAGGAGAGGTTACTAAGAGAAGACGCCTTGACCTATGAGAAGTGTGTCAAACTTTGCCAAACAGCAGAAATGGCAGAGATCCAGCTGAAGACATTGAAAAACGAGAAACCAGAAAACATCGACTACGTTAAAAGGGACCAAGGAAAAGGATACAGAGGCAACAGCAGCGGAAATAGAAGCAACACGAGAGACAACCAGCGACCGCAGCAGACAATGCAGACCGACAGAAACCCGAACGTGAGAGGAGACTACCAGAAGTGCACATCCTGCGGGTACACGCACCTCAGCCGGCAATGTCCAGCGTATGGTAAACAGTGCAATTATTGTCGTAAAGCAAACCACTTCGCGCAAGTATGTAGAAATAAAACATATAAAGTCAATGCGGTAGAAAGAAATGAAGTCGAAGGAAAAGACTCGAGCGAAGAAGAGATTTTAGTTTTGGGTAAAATAGAGGTAGATAATAAAGATAACTCGTGGTGCGTAACGGTAAAATTAATTGATTATGGTAAAAATGTGAATTTTAAATTGGATACGGGAGCCGGCTGTAATGTAATAAGCTATAGAGATATAAAAAGATTAAAGTTACATGAACAAATAAACCAGTCAAAAGCAAAGCTATACGGTTACGAAGGAACCAAGATCGGTACGAGAGGTAGTATTACCATTTTATGCGAAATAGCAAGAAAAAAAGCAAAATTAATATTCCAAGTTGTAGACTGCGAAAACGCGCCGCCCCCGCTAATAGGTTTACCGACGATTAAAGGGCTAAACCTATTATCAGTAAATCCAGGTAGAGATAACTTAATACTCGCGATAACAAAAGAGAGCGCTAAGGGAATAAACTGCAATGACATTGTAGAAAAATATCGAGATGTGTTTCAGGGCATAGGGCAACTGACAAATTTCGAATATAAGTTGGAATTAAAAGAGGATTCGAGAGGACAAAGTGTTCCCTGTAGAAAAGTTCCATTCAAGTTGGTGGGCCAGTATAAGAACGAGTTGGAGACAATGAGAAAAGCGGGAATCATCCGTAAAATTAGTGAACCGACGGAATTCGAAAACGCAGTAGTGATTATAAGAAAACCGGACAATTCGTTGAGAATTTGCTTAGACCCGCAGTATTTAAACTCCTGCCTCAAGCGCGAACATTTCAAGCTTCCGACTTTTGAGGAAATTTCATCAAAAATGAATAATGCTAAAATATTTAGTGTTCTAGATGCAAATAAAGCTTTTTATCAAATCAAATTAAATGAGGAAAGCGCGAAGTTAACCACATTTCAGACTCCATTTGGGAGATATTGTTTTTCGAGAATGCCTTATGGGATAAATTCAGCACCAGAAATCTTTCATAAACAATTTTCAGAAGCATTCGAAGGCATCCCGGGTGTCCAAAATTTCATAGATGACATAATTATTTGGTCCAGCAACGAGAAAGAACACAAAGAAACCCTAGGGAAAGTCTTGCAAAGGGCTCGTGAAAGAAACATTACACTGAACAAGGGAAAATGCAGGATAGGCGTAAATCGGGTCAAGTTTCTCGGGCATGTATTCACAAACGAAGGCATCGAGGTAGACAGTAGTAAAATAGACGCGATATCGAATATGAATAGACCAGAATGTATAGAAGAGATGGAAAGGTTTCTAGGGATGGTCAATTATGTATCGAAATTCATAGGAATGGCTAACAGTCTGACAGCACCTTTGAGGGAAATGACAAGGAAAAACAGCACGTTTGCATGGACTAAAGAGAGCATAATTGCGTATGAAAACCTGAAAAAGACTTTAATATCGAGTCCGACGCTGCAATACTATGACCCGAACAGAGAATGTAAACTGAGCGTAGATGCAAGTAGCACAGGGGTAGGCGCGGTGCTCTTGCAGAACAACCTCCCAGTAGCGTACGCGTCAAAAGCATTCACTCAAACCCAAAAGTCATGGGCTCAAATTGAAAAAGAGCTATATGCAATAGTCTTCGGATGCGAAAGGTTTCACCAATACATATTAGGGCACGAAGTAAAAGTGGAAAGCGATCACAAACCATTAACCCCGATATTAAAGAAACCACTAGCTAGTTCCCCGGTAAGATTACAGAAAATGCGATTAAGACTGCAGCCCTATCAGATCAATGTCGAATATAAGCCAGGTAGGGAGATGTATATAGCAGACGCTCTATCCAGACTCAAGATGGACAACACCAAGGTAAAGGATGATGAGGATTTAAACTCTAGTATTCTACTTGTAGATTTCACAGATCACATGAGCGAAAACAGATTAAATGAGTTTAAGAGGGAAACGAAGACTGATAAAGAACTCCAATTGGTGTTGACACTCTTGAGGAGAGGATGGCCAAACGAGAAAAAAGAAGTACCTAGGGAAATAAGGGTATATCACACTTTCGCGGACGAACTATTCGGAAAAGACGGACTACTATTTAAAAATGATAAGCTAGTGGTACCAAAAGCATTGCGCAAAGAAATGATCAACCGTTTGCATTACGGTCATTTAGGAAGGGAAAAAACTAAAAACAAAGCGCGCGAATTGTTATATTGGCCAGGTATGACAAAACATATTGAGGATGTGGTCCAGGACTGCAGTATCTGTTTAGAATTTAGGAAAAGCAATACCAAAGAACCATTGAGACAACACGAAATTCCAAACGCGCCGTGGATACAATTAGGCACGGATCTAGTTAACTTTAAGGGGAAAGATTATCTTTTAATAATAGATTATTTCTCAAAGTATGTGGACATAGGGTACTTACCAAGTGTATCGAGCGAGGCTGTGATAAACGTACTAAAAGCTAGTTTTGCGAAGCATGGAATACCGAAGTTATTGTATACTGATCCGGGTACACAATTCACGAGTTTGAAGTTCAAAGACTTCACCAAAGAATGGGATTTTGTGCATAAAACGTCATCAGCCAAACATTCGCAGAGTAATGGCATGGTCGAAAAGCATATTCAAACCGTAAAAAAATCTCTGGGAAAAGCAGAGCTAGACAATCGTGATCCATACATAGTACTATTAGAATATAGAAACACTCCAGTCACGCCTGAGATCGGCTCGCCAAATCAGCTAATGTTTGGCAGGAACGTAAATGGATTTGTACCGACATGCAACGCAAATTATAGGAATAAGACTAACATAGACTATGATAAAATAAGAGAGAAGCTACGTGAGCGGCAAGATTCACAAAAAAGCTATTACGATAAGCATGTAAAGAGACTTCCAGATTTTGACGTAGGAGATCAAGTTAGGATTCAAAATGCACAGAACAACCGGTTTGATCGGAAAGGAATTATAGTTAGTAAACCGGACAAGCCAAGATCTTATGACGTACTCACAGAATCTGGAAAAACTCTGAACAGGAACCGACGACACCTGTTACACGATACGGGTCGGAGCGTAGAATATAAAATACAGCCGTATTGTGATCTAGATATTAAGATCGAGGAAAACGCGGATAATGAGCAGACAGATATCGCCGACTTGGCGCAACCCGGTTCCTCGACAACGGATGGAACACCAACGGCGGATAAAGCGAGTCGGCAATCGGACACAATTGATGCTAGTAGAACTAAGAGCGGAAGAATGTCAAAGAAACCAAATTACTTGAAGGACTACGAGACTTAAAGTGAAAATAGTTTTAAGATAATCACTAGTTGATATAACCTAGCCTTACAATGTATTAAAGAAAAATATTATAAAAGGAAAGATGTGAAGCAGGCTTAAGCGTAGGAATGAGGCTTTAGGTGGCGACTGAGGTAGGCGAGAGTGGGGAGACGGCAGACAGACACGAGGGAGACGTGAGAGTGCAACGAGTATAATAAAGGACTAGCAGATACTTCAGGATTCTATTCATTATAAATTCCCTCCTGATCTCCAACATTACAGTTAGATCAATCTTCATTCATCACATTTATATTTCAACTTTAACATTGAATATCTTTTTTTGGAGAGGAGACCGCCAATTTTGTCTTAGGGAAAGGTTAAAGAGCATGCTCCGCTAAACGTAACATTTGCCGACACATACCATATTTAGGAAAGTGTGTGAACGTTGTGAAAGTAGGATCAATTTCAGTAGTTCTTCAGTTAATAACTTTTTAATCAACAACGAGCGACGCCTAAAACCTTTTGCACGTTACTCGGGAGGGTATCCTTGATAACATATATCAAGGTCAAGGTCGTAGGAGCCTGGTCCCCTGATCGGCATATTTACCAAAAATGTATTTCACGCAAATAAGCATCAGTTATCTGCACCAATCTGCACTGATCTCAACTGATCTGCACAGACGAGTTTGAATTTGGTACTAAAATGTGTAAGATGCATGAACTGCATGAGCTGCTCTACCTCGTCGAGTGAGGCACTTCATGCGGTCTCATGCACCGGAAGGGGCGGTGTCAGCAGGTCTATCCATGCACGCATGTAGTGCGCATGAAGAGAAACGGAACGAACTTTTATGCGTCTGTGCGCATCATGCGAGAAACGGAACGCACCCCATGTGATCGCAGTCGACCATTCCGTGCAAGACTTATAGCAGTCTTTTTTCTCGCGAAATATGCGTAATACCATGGCCCAAACGTGTGGTATCAGGCACGAATGGCGCCATAAAAACAGATTACTATGTATAAAATAATAATTTTATAAACATGATGACGAAAAAATAAGATTGTTTTACGTGACAGAAAAGTGTAACGCTATATGCCTTACAAAACTTTGTTTTAAGGGGCAGCAGGACCCGGCTAGTAACGTTGAAACTGACTCAATAGCTTGTCCAAAAAATAATTTTTTCTGGGGAAATGCAGAGGTTTGCGCGCCTACTAAATTCGTCGCCGTCGTTGATTATTTTTCGCTGCGATACGAAGGAAATGATAGCTTAAACATTTTTACCCATCATGAAATCTTTATTGACGGTCGCACTGGCAGGATTGTATTTATAAATCCAGATTGAAATTGCGAGTGTCAAATACGGTGATTTGCACGAACAAACATGGCTGCCGTCCAGCATCAGTTTTTCACAATTTTCGCACATATCGCACTCGAACGAACACCATTCTATACTTCATGATTGGTCAACCATATCACAGAATTCAACAAAAATTAGTTTTATACGTTTAGATACGGAAATAACGCGTATTTAGTAGGCTACGATTCCAGCTGTCAATTCACTCTCTGGTTACTACAAATAGTTGAGGCGTTCGGCAACCGGAGGCGTGCCAATCGATGCATCGCTGTAACATTGCTCCAGGGAGGGCCCCGCACCAAAGCGAAACAGTGTCACGACGAAGGCAGTGACCGGTTGTGACAGCCAGTAATAGCTGTAGCACAATATCGTGCGCCTTGGAATGTTTTTCGTTATTCCTTGTCACAATATTCGCATGTATCGCGAATTTTTGGTGCCCTACACGGCACCCTATTTTCGGCACGGCACTAATTCTAGAGAATTTTCAGACAACTTCATTTCTTCCACTCGCCGCCGCTGGCCGAGCGCCTCGATCAGTTTCAACGTTACTAGCCCGGTCCTGCTGCCCCTTAAGACAAAAAATGGAATAATGATAAGTCCAAAATAGGTCCATGTAAAGATACGTCCGCTGGATGTACTGGATGATCATATTACGTCCATGAACGTATGGTAGTAGAATGGACATAAAACGGACGTTCATAAGACGTACGGTGTTATTTGGGATTAACAAACCAGATTACTGGCATTGGTGGATTCCTCTATCGCAGAGGTCGCCGACCTCAGGTCGGTACGAAATGCACTTCTCGGCCGATTTTCGAAAGACTCGGTCTTCCGTCCCCCCCTTCCCCCTTTCCCTTGGTATACCACGCGCCGCCACCAAGCCGGTCGAGCCTCAGGAGCGTATTGTATTCTCCGCACAGTGGTGTCATGGAAAGACGAAAGAGAGGTGAAAACTTTCTTATTTCATGAAATGCTTTTTTTGTTTGGAAAACTATTGGAAACAAATATCAACAACAAATATAAGCATTTCATAAAATAAAAAAGTTTTCACCTTTCTTTCGTCTTTCCATGGCTCCACTCTGAAGAGACTACAATACGCTCCTGAGAGTCGACCGGTTTTTGTTGGCGGCGCGCCGTGTACCAAGGGAAAGAATGGGACGGAAGGCGGAGCCTTTTGAAAATCGGCCGAAAAGTGCATTTCGCGCCGACCTCTGCTCTATCGTATGAATACACGATCCTCGTTCGACCAAGAGAAACTAGGGGGTAGAGCCCCTTGCGCTCTCGCTTCTCTCAAGCGCCAACGCATAGAGCGGGTTGCGCTGAACATAAAAGTTCTGTACCGTTTTGCGATAATCGCAATAGTTTTCTAGTAATTCATTGTGGAAGTTCAAAAGAAAGGGCGTCCGCCAAAATAGCAGCGGGAGGAGCGCTGGAACCACTGCGACCTGTAGGATGGCCCCGTTTACATACAAACAAATGCGGGGCGCGGTAAAGGGAAGGATAACACAAAAGAAACTGGCCGTGCAGCACCGTCTTATCCTTCCCCTTACCGCGCCCCGCTTTGTTTATTGGTTAACTGGGCCGTCCTACAGCTCACTGTGGCTCCAGCGCTCCTCCCGCCCTTTCCTTTGATCTTCCACAATGAATTACTAGAAAACTATTGCGATTATCGCAAAACGGTACAGGACTTTTATGTTCAGCGGAAGCCGCTCTATGGGTTGGCGCTTGAGCGAAGCGAAAGCGCAAGGGGCTCTGCCCCCTAATTTCTCTTGGTCGAACGAGGATCATGTATTCACACGATAGAGCAAATAAGCCGCACTACGTCCTCGCGAGAGATTGTACGGGTGGTCTGGGACACCCTGTATACTCGATGTACATGCCAAATTTTGTTCGGATCCGTTTAGTCGTTTTGCCGGAATACTAGACTTGAAGATTTCAATTAGCCGCCATTTTTAATTCAGCCAAACTAAACATTTGAAACTTTCCAGTATTTGTCACTGTATTCGTGTACATGTATATGTCACATTTTATCGGAATCCAACAAGTAATTCCAAAAATATGAATTTTTCGATATGTGAATTTGCCGGCATTTTGTACTGGTTTAGCCTTAGGCAGGATCCAGATTCGTGACGCTTGGCACAGCTTCCGGGTCTTCAATGGCGGAATAATTTATCTGATGCCTGTGTATTGGCAGTTTCCTCTAGGATATTCCTTGCAAACCAATCGAGATGGTACCACTTAATTTGGAAGTATAATCTACAGGATGTTTGACTTAAGCTGACGAAGCCGAAAGTTTGAGATAGATTGGGTAAAATCGAGAAGAAAAGTCATATACCATAATGCAAAATTCGCAATAGTTATCGTGATTTTAATTAAAGGGCGCTCCCCTCTCGCCTCTCGCCACTCATTGTCTCCGCCTCGACCAAGTTGCTACATATGCCTACCGCGGCCGTCTTACCGCTCATTGGCGCACGCGTTTTAATTAATATCACGATAACCATTTGCGAATTTTACATTATGTTATATGACTTTTCTTCTCGGTTTTACCCAATCTATCTCCAACTTTCATCTTCGTCACCTTAAGTCAAACATCCTGTAGATTATACTTCCAAATTAAGTGGTACCATCTCGATTGGTTTGCAAGGAATATCCTAGAGGAAACTGCCAATACACAGGCATCAAATAAATTATTCCGCCGTTAAAGACCCGGAAGCTGTGCCAAGCGTCACGAATCTGGATCCTGCCTAAGGCTTTATCGCCCTTTTAGATTTTCCTGGAAAGCTTGAATTTTCTAATCGGTTCTAGGGCCGCGAGCACAGAGTGACGACAAACTCTTTCACTGCTTCTTATTGTTGTAACGCCATATTACGGCATGGTCCCTCTGCTCCTGGGTGAGGTCTTTGTCTCCCCAACCCCAAACCGCATGCGAACCGTCACCCGTCCTTTGCACACGCCTCTGGACGATGGTACTTGAGGCTGTTTTCATGTCATAAGCCCATCCGATTTTCGCGAAGAAATCGATGAACGCCGTCGTCAAGTTGTACTTGTAGTTGCCCAATTCGGCGCTCCTGTAGTCCCAAGGGAATACGTGGTGATAGTTATGCCCACATTCACCCACTGCCAATACGGAGAGGGCTTTGTTTTGCGTCGCTCCGATGAATCTGCACAAGTAAAAATGTGAGAGTTGCATATTTGCCGGTGAAACCTAATCTAATGTAAGAACTCGACGATAAAGTATTCCGTGATGAGGACTGTCCCTCACATAACGTGGAATTTTGTATCCAATAAACACTAACTTGTCGTACGGCTTATTGCCGAACATGTGTGCCGCGGAGTTGATGAGCCAAGTCATATGAAGTAAAAATACGTAGCGTAAAATTGTAGACACGAAATAAGCATTCCCCCAAGTTTCGTTCCAAAGGTATACGGGGACCACAGTAGGCATGACGAAACACAGCAGAGGCATCAGAATCATGTAATATCTGAAACATAAAATACGCATGTGTAAGCTTTTACTGCCAACACCTATAGGAGTGCATACAGCCTCGCGATGTCAAAGCATACATACTTCTGTTGGAACATCACAATGGGATCGCTCTCGAGATCGCTTAAATCAAATGTCTTGTTTTTTATTTCAGGATGTTTCTTGCACAGCAGCCAGCCCATGTGAGAGAAGAAGAAACCGCGCCTCGCATTATGGGGGTCAGCATCAGTCTCGCTGAACTTGTGATGAAGTCGGTGATCCCTGGCCCAGTGAATTACCGGATCCTGAAAAATCAAAATCAAACTCAGTGGAGCCATGGGGGGGGGGGGGGGGGGGGATAGGGAAGAAACAGAGAATGTCGGATTTTCATAACTAAACGACGGTATAGAACAATGACCGTGTCCTGCGTATGTTGCAATTATGATTATCGATTTCGAATCATGCAAATCTGACCGTAAATTCGAATTCCAGAGTGAAACTAGGGGGCAGAGTCCCCTGCACTCCAGCTACACTCAAGCGCCAACCCACTCCCTTTTCGATCGTGGCTTAAGAGCTATTAATCGAATATTTGCTCGATGAAGATTTGGGGAGGACAAGTGAAATCTTAAACGTACGAGAGATAAGAGAATAAAACATTGTTTAGGGCTTGCATTTGAAGCACAAACGGTCTGGGTACTTCCAAAACATATGAAAAAAATTCACCTGGAAACCTATAGTGTTGAATAAAATCAGGATCAGTCGTAGCTGCCAGGTAGCTTTGTAAGACTTGTGACTCCACAGTCTGTGAGCGCCTGCTGTAACTCCCAGGGCAGTTAGGTGGTGCAACAATATCACTGCAAGGGATAAGAAAAATGTATAATGTAAATTCGACTGGTAAAAATTTGGACGTGCGCAATTAATTCCTTTAAACTCCTAGCATCTCTATAGCACTGTGACGTTGCACTTCTAGTATGTCAGAAAAATATATTAAAAGCGTGCAATGGACGCAACTTTACCGGACAACGTATGGCACCGATTAAGCGCAGCGAACGAAAGTTACAATACGCTGGAAACAGGGGAAACCAAGTAGAACACAGCCGTCCCGATCAGGCGCATTTACCTGGCGCCTATATCAGGGCGAAATATCGCAGGAGAACGAGCACCGCAACATCTTCCTGCCGCCGCGCAGCAGGACAGATCGCGAATCTAGCTGACCAAAAGTATTTTTCACGAAAAAAAAACAACTAATAATGTATGCGTAGGGTGTTGCAAAATGATGCAGGGCAGTTGGTTGAATTGCCTGTCCATCAGTCTGCAGGCGCTCGTTTTGCTGGACGGCCCAGTTTACCTACAAACAAATGCGGGCCACTCACAGTACTGAGTTTATAAGGGGAAGCATAACACAAAAGAAGCCTGTCGTGCAGCGGTGTCTTAGCCTTCTCCTTACGGCGGCCCGCATTTGTTTGTGGGTAAACTGGGCCGTCCTACAGTTCGCAGAGGCTTCAACGCTCCTCCCGCTGCTATTTTGGCGAACGCCCTTTCCTTTAATCTTTAACAATTAATAAATCGATAAATATTGCGATTATCGCACTACGGTACAGGACTTTTATGCTTGTCAGCACAAGCCACTCTATGTGTCCTCTCCTTCCGCGTCAGTTGGTCAGGGACACCGTATATAAATGCGGTTTTGTGGAAATACTAACTTTCTTCCGACCAATTCGATCTTTCCCCGAAATTACCTATATAGCACAACGTTGCTTTTAATTTAGCTGTTTTATGATGTATATTGGCCGCTTTTATTTTAAGAAAAATTTGTTAGGTTGACTCCCAACACCGCCTAGGGTTAGCCCATGATTTGCGCAGTCCAACGGCCGTCGTACTAACGCGTCCAGCACAAAAAAAAGGTACAAAAACAATAGCTTGCGAGAAGAGGCCACCTGAATTAATTCGCCTAAGGCAGCAAAATTAAATGTCCCCACATATAAACTCGATATAACTCACCAAAGATGACGGTCATCCATTTGGCAGTCGTAAGAGCTAGATAGAAACCGTACAGTGCTCCAATGTGTAACAAGGCAAAAAAAATCACATTCCTCCAAACAATTTTCATTACGTACTTTTCTTTCTTTTCCGTAATTGCAGGGACCATGCCCTTATTATCCATCGACTTATCCTCAAACGGTGTCCCCTTGGGGGTGTTGACTGTAATGCTTGGTGTCATCTTTAGCTACGACGTGCAAGCAGTGTTTGATATGAAATATAGCAGCGGCACATATCCGGCCGTTATGCACGTAGCACTGAGGCACATTATTGCGTCTTAGTAGCCTTTTATACATTTTACAGCAGTTTGCATATGCGTGGGAGACATATTTCACGGTATTAAAATTTATGCAAAATATGTGCTTTGTGATTTCTACACTTTTGCTGACATAACCTGTTGATCTTTGATAAACGCGTATTCTTGCAACGGATGTCGTGTCATTGGCTGCGTTCAGCAGAAATAGCAGCTTAGTAACCGATTTCCGCTGTGCCGGCAGCATCATACGACTTCTACTGAACGCACTCTTCTGAACTATGGGTACGTTCCAGAATTGCAGCCAGCGCTGCGATTGTGACGTCATGAAAGCGTGCTACCAGCAGCGTTCCAATTTGAATTAGCGTGCTAACGGTGTGATTGCTACTGTCAACTTGGAACGCTATTGCCAGTGCTGACAGCAGCGAGCAGCCGACCTTTACGTCACCCGTAAAGAAATTAACCTGAAATATGGAAGGAAACATACGTAAAAAATTGTTATTGGAATTAACGTTAAAATCGATAGTTGAAGATTCTACATCTGCTGAGTCTAGCGAATCAGACCGACTAGAGATCTTAAAAGATTATTTTGAACGCGTACCTACCATGAATTTTATATCGGTGTGCACTGATGGAAATAGAGAGAGAGTAACGAAACTAGGGGGTAAACCCCCTGTGCTTTCGCTTCGCTCAAGCGCCAACCCCCCAGATCGCCTTTGCTCGCGCTTCGCGCTCGCCCACGAATTTCAAACCGTTTCGAAATTGTTGAAAATTCAAGTATTGAGATATTAAACTATGCTAGAGAGTCATCTGCGCTTTCCCTTCGGTCAAGCGCCATACCCCCTGAGAACGTCGGGTGCTCGCGCTTCGCGCTCGCCCGCGAAATGCAGCATTTCTGCAATGCGCGCAACTGATCGAAACCGGACAATTAAATGCATCCGAACCAAACTTTTACATGTACATCAAGTATATACCCCTTTGCTGCAGTAAAACTTTATGCATGGTTATCTTTAAGCATTCAGAAATTACGGAAATTGAAATCTTTAATCCAGTATTCCGCCGAAACGCCTGCACGGATTCAGAAAAAATTTGGCATGTAGTTCAAAAATATACCCATTTGATACCACAAAACTTATGCATGGTCATCTTCAACCGTTTCGAAATTACGGGATTTTCAAACTATAATTATAAAATAAAATAGTGGATTAAAGACTTGAAATTGGCACCATTTCGAAATGGTTGAAGATGACCATACACAATATTTCGTGGCACCAAATCAGTATATACTCCATGTACATTGTACATGCCAAATTTCGTCCGAATCCGTTCAGCCGTTTTACCGGAATACTGCATTAAGGACTTAAATTTGCTTAAAAAATTTAAATTTGCCGCCATTTCGAAACGGTTGAAGATGGCTATTCATAAAGTTTCGTGGCACCAAATGGGTATATACTACACATACATGCCAAATTTCAGCCAAATCCGTTCAGCCGTTTTGACGGATTACTGGATTAAAGACTTAAATTTGTTTAATAAACATCTTTAATCCAGTATTCCGGCCAAACGGCTGAACGGATTTGGATGAAATTTGGCATGCACGTGGAGTATATACCCATTTGGTGCCAGGAAACTTTATGTATAGCCATCTTCAACCGTTTCAAAATGGTGGCAAAATTAAATTTTATTCGAAATTTGAATTTCCCGCCATCTTGTGCCGGTTCAAGATGGCGGCTCACAAACCTTATTGTCAACTCACAGTAGTGTACTTGATTTTTGTGCCAAATTTTGTCCCGATCGGTTCAGCCGTTTTTCCGAAATCGAGGATATACACGGACACACACTCACTCACACACACACACACACAGACACACACACGAACGGTTTTTGCGATGGCGATAGCATAAGTCACTCCCTTTACGGTCGTGCCTAAAAATTGACGCCGGCAATAACGATAGTTAACCAAATTAAACATGAAATTAGTAATTGCTATTTCTTTTTTTGTGATGAACACAAAAGAAGAAGATTCTTCAAGCAGTGATTCAAGTTCTTCAAGTGACGATTTTGAAAATAATGAGGAAAATGAAATGTTCGCTATACATTCTATTGTTATGGTAGGATAATCTCGTTCACCAACGAGAACGTCAATCGCAGTTTTTGCATTATTTGCCATTGTTAAAAAATGTGGTAAATATGCCGATCAGGGGACCAAGCTCCTACGACCTTGACCTTGACATATGTTATCAAAGACAACCTCCCGAGTAACGTGCAAGCAGTTTTAGCCGTCGCTCATTGTTCGTTAAAAAGTTATGAGAGTAAAAAGTGTGAGTATATCAGGGTAATTTATTCCACGCCACTCACTTATGTAGATCTTGATAGATATTTCTAAGAACCCACCATGAGTAACAATAGACAGGTTTCGGTCCGGGGGGAGGGGGGGGGGCGGAGATATTCAATGTTAAAGTTGAAATGTAAGTGTGATAAATGGAAATTGATCTAACAAGAAAGGCCCACCACGCTCTCAAGTTTAGATTATTTTTTCATTGCGCGGACGGACGCGTGAGCGCCCGTGCCGTGCCTACCCCATAGACTTATACTCATAGACCGCGCATTCTGTGAGAAGCGTTGAAGACAACATGATACGAGAGAGCAATACTGGGAGTGAACCTGTCTCTGTCTAACTGGAGCGTTGGTGGGGGGAATAAGGAAAACAGGAGAAGAGCATACGTTTACGCGTATAAACGTTTAAATGTATATGAACGTATACTCGCGTTTAAACGTTGCTCTTCTCCTTTTTTCCTTATTCCCCCCACCAACGCTCCAGTTAGACAGAGACAGGTTCACTCCCAGTATTGCTCTTTCGTATCATGTTGTCTTCAACGCTTCTCACAGAATGCGCGGTCTATGAGTATAAGGGTGCGTTCCGATTTACGCATGAAACGCGTAGATCGCATGGAAAGTCGTTCCGATTTAACCAATGCGCGCATTGGTAGCGCTTCGGTAGCGCTGAGAATTCCCTGGATTGTACTAACCGTACTGAATTCTCGTATCGCTCCCAACGCATAGACTGCTTCTTCTTGAACCTGAAGCAGTTGATGCGTCTAATGCGTTCATGCGTCTTATGCGTTTCGTGTATAATTCGGAACGCATTTTTAGCGTTAATCCTTCTGTTCTTCGGTTTCTACGCGCGTTGGTGGGCCGCCCATATATACTATAGATAAATGCGCGTATACATTAATGTTTCATACATTTAAAATAAATGTTTAAAAACATGTTAACTGCAGTATATCTGTTTCTAAAAGGGAATGATATTCATATAAATTACATGGTTCTATTTAATCTCAGTATTATGAAGAATTGAAAGTAACCGCGTTTAACCGAATAACTGTTTAAATAACTCGTTATTTTGAAGTGACAATAACTATAATAACCGTTTAGTAAAAATAACTGTATAACCCATCACTAATTCTCTGCAATTGTATGCAATTCTCTGATATTCTCCTCACCTAACTGTAGCTGACTGTAGCGTAGCGCATAGATCGCTCAGGAAATCGTTCCGAAATTCTCAAGCGCTCATGCGATCTATGCGTGCATTACAAAAACGGAACGATTTCAAAGCGTGGCGCATCGGTATTGCAGTCTATGCGTTTCATGCGTAAATCGGAACGCACCCTAAGTCTGTGGCCTACCCACACAGCACCAAAGTTCCAGATAAGTTCCAGCAACGTTGCAATACGACCTTCCTATAACATAACTTACTAACCTTCTTGAGACGTTAAATAAACACGTAGATCTTATAAATACGTACCAAAAACATATTTTCCTCGCGTCGCATACACGTTCCAATAATGTTCAAATGTCTTATTATTAATAAGAATTTGCATCGACAGATGTCGCGGTCCATTTATTCATCTATTTTATTTATGTCCTTACTGCGTATGCGGAAAGCGAAAATGGTTATTGCGTTTCTGTTGGCGGTTTCAAAAATATTATTGAAAATTGTATTAAAAGTTTCGGATTATATCGGCGTGTTGTAAGTATCAGTAACAGAAATACGTAAAGTACATAACTGAAAATAAAATTTCATTAAGGTTAACTTTACAGGCGAATAATCTCTATAAAAAGTATATGTAACCTATACGTTATTACAGATCTTTGCCTCCAAAGAGTGATTGCGGTGGGAGACGCAGCGTAAACTATTTATTAGTTTGCATAGCATTTAATATGTACGTATAGTAATTATTGTTGTAGAATGAATATACTTATCATATACATCTGCATAAGAGTTGTATTTTTATTTTCAATTATGTAAAATATCTGCGGAAAATTATAATGAAACCTTGGTGGAACATTAAATATAACATAATACACGGAATGTTACGCTAAAACGTCTCTAAAGGGTTACACCGAGACGTCTGTGGAATGTTGCGATGAAACATTCCTGTAGGCGGACATTCGCATATTTTAGCAACGTTCCTGGAACTTTGCAGTTACCTTTCGGGACATTGCCGCAACATTCGAATGTTGCAGTGCGACCACTATGAAACGTTTTTAAAACGTTCGCGTGCTGTGTGGGTAACCATCGTACCGGCCTAACTTAACCTAACCCGCCCAAGCTTTAAAAGAGTTAGGTTAGGTTATGTTAAGTTAGGCCGGTGCGATGGTTAGGCACGGCACGGGCGCTCACGCGCCCTCCCGCGCAATAAAAAAATAATCTAAACTTCAGAGCGTGGTAATCGTTTCTGGTTAGGTCAATCTTCATTCATCACATTTATATTTCAACTTTAACATTGAATATCTTTTTTTGGAGAGGAGACCGCCAATTTTGTCTTAGGGAAAGGTTAAAGAGCATGCTCCGCTAAACGTAACATTTGCCGACACATACCATATTTAGGAAAGTGTGTGAACGTTGTGAAAGTAGGATCAATTTCAGTAGTTCTTCAGTTAATAACTTTTTAATCAACAACGAGCGACGCCTAAAACCTTTTGCACGTTACTCGGGAGGGTATCCTTGATAACATATATCAAGGTCAAGGTCGTAGGAGCCTGGTCCCCTGATCGGCATATTTACCAAAAATGTATTTCACGCAAATAAGCATCAGTTATCTGCACCAATCTGCACTGATCTCAACTGATCTGCACAGACGAGTTTGAATTTGGTACCAAAATGTGTAAGATGCATGAACTGCATGAGCTGCTCTACCTCGTCGAGTGAGGCACTTCATGCGGTCTCATGCACCGGAAGGGGCGGTGTCAGCAGGTCTATCCATGCACGCATGTAGTGCGCATGAAGAGAAACGGAACGAACTTTTATGCGTCTGTGCGCATCATGCGAGAAACGGAACGCACCCTTGATGTGCATGCCAAATTTCGTCCGAATCCGTTCAGCCGTTTTGCCGGAATAGTGGACTAATCAATCGTTTTGCTGGAATAGTCGATACAAAATTTGAATTTGCCGGCATTTCGAAACGGTTGAAGATGGCCATACATAAAGTTTCATGGCACCAAATGGATATATACTCGATGTACATGCCAAATTTTGTTCGGATCCGTTCAGCCGTTTGGCCGGAATACTGGACTAATGGAAATTTGGCATGTACTTTGAGTATATATCCATTTGGTGCCAGCAAACTTTATGTATCGCTATCTTCAGCCGTTTAGAAAAGGCAGCAATATTAAATTTAAATTACATTTTTTTCAAATTTTGAATCTCCCGCCATTTTGTGTTGGTTCAAGATGCCGTCTCACAAACCTTATTGTCAACTCACAGTAGTGTACTTGATTTTTGTGCCAAATTTCGTCCCGATCGGTTCAGCCGTTTTTCCGAAATCGAGGATCTACACGGACACGCACACACACATACATACACACACACACACACGAACGGTTTTCGCGATGGTGATTGCATAAGTCACTCCCTTTACGGTCGTGCCTAAAAATCTACGATTTCGCTCTACACGGTTTTCTAAGGAACCTATCTTCAGTGTAAATCGGGGGATAAAAGTGTATAATACAAAATATCAATATTCGAACCATGCCGTTTATTTCAACGAGTGAAATAATTTTTCACAAGCTATCTTATATGAACCATCTTTCCTATTTGAATTTTTCCTATTTTAGCAGTATGCTTTGATACCAATTATATTAAAAAAGGCGCAGTACATTCGATTTATCAAAAAATTTGACGTAGCTTCCCAATATTTGACTTTCACAAGGAAATTCGATAAAAACCTCAAACAATCTACGCACCCTGCATTTCCAGGGTGTGAGATTATTTCTTTTTGATCATGTAGGTCCCAAACAAGAACTTTTTACGGTCAATTAATCAAAAATCAGCTTATTCTAACATCCTCCTTTTGTCTTTTCTCGCGTATAAAATCCATTCTGAAACAAAATTATCCTACACATCCTAACGATGCTGTGTATGCAGATTTTTTTTTATCATTATAATTTACATAGAATCATATCTGTGCTCGCGTGCAAAAGTTTTGCGCTTCCGAAGAAACGGAAGTGAGCCATTCACTGCCCTCTACCGACAAATATTCACACGAACTTTTCTTGAATGAATTCATTCCCTGCAGTCAGTGATGCCAGAATCTGGGATTAATTCCAAGCTTGAGATTTCTCGCGCCTGCGCATAGTGCGCCGCACTGTCGGGCTCAGGGCTATACCGTATGGGTGCCAAAGGGCCTTTTCAAATTTCTTGGCAAATTACTTCTTTACATATGGTCATATGGGTGTAGTTTATTTACTGCGCATTTCCGTACTATAACATTTTGTTTATAAATTAGCAGCGAAATTTGCAATGATAATGATATTACACACGCAATAATGAAATATTATCAATTGTACAAATGATGTTTCTAGAATTAGTATGTCCATTCCCAAGTAATTTCAAGCTTCGAATTTAAAGAAAATATGTACATAAAGAAACTTTCAACACAATTTCCTCAAAATATACTCATCAAAAATTATGGGGATTATAAAAAAATGTTAACGAAAAATTTTTTAAATTCTGAAAGCAGAGAATGTGTAATTATAATTTTTCCTTTTGCGGCACGGAAAATGTTAATTCTATGTAAAGATTATTTTGTTAAACTTCTTATTCAGTATATTTCACCACACTTTTAATGTCTGCAATTCAAAAATGATTTAAAGTAATATGTGATCAGTGATTTAAGATAATTTTATTAAAGATTCACAGCTTTGATTTAGTCGGGATCCCCGTATATAAAAGGGGGAGATGATAACATCTGGGTGCTTATTATGGTTCTCGAACGAATTTACTCACTTTTCGTATTATCATCTCACGTGACATTGGTCACCCGATTATGGAACTGACAAGTGAAAATGTGAGGTAACTAGGCACTTCCGGTACAGTGATCTCACATTTTTACAAGACAAATTTCGACAGCCTCAAAAACGTAATAAAATGAATATTATGGAGAAACAGAAAAATGTATTATTAAATTACATGGAAAAAAACGAAGACTTCGCAAGAGGCCGCGATTGCGTTATAATAGTGCAATTAAAAAGAAATTAGTAAGTAATAAACACTACTTATCAATATATACATTAAAATTAAAGTTATCGCCAATGCCGCTGTATTTTGTTTAGTATAATATTTCAAGATGATATGTGGACTGCCATCACTATCTTCAGAACCTGTAACAAACATTTACTGCACCAATAATAAATATAAAATATTAAAAAATAAATCATTATTTTGTAGTGATATTCTAATTTCAATACTTGTAATTCAACAGGAATCGCATGTCGCCGTGTTGTATTTTTGGTAGCCGGGGTCTAACTTTCTTCAACAAATCCGCGCACAGCTTCTCTGGATAATCTTAAAAAAAATTATTAAGTTTACCATATACCTCGTTTTATTCGACTGTATTTTGAATTTTCATTATAAACATGACATTTAAAAAGATATATGCCCTTCAGAGAAATAAAAAATTACACTATTTATTACCTATAAAGACTCCGAAATTCATTTTCGGAGATACTAAAAGGATCTAACGCATCCCTTAAATTTCTTTGCATTTTTAACATAATGTTATCAAAATTTCGCAGAAATACAACCACCATTAAATTATCCATTTTGTCACTGCTGGTTTGATTTCACTTTTTCACGTTAAATTTTGTGTCGAGCCCGCTCACGCGAGTAATCTCGTATTTTCACGAAGTGAGATTAACCGTCATCGGGTGAGTTACTCACTTTCGTCATTTTCACCCAATCCGAGAACCGTAATAAGCCCCCTATAGCTTTTCAGTCCGCTTACGGCACTGAAATCTGTAACCAATGAAACATACTTGATCGAATGCGCATGCGCCTGAAATCCCACGGCGCCTCGCATCACTGCCTGCAGTGGCGCTTTTGCATTAATCGAATGCAGTCGAACACGTGCAAGGTAAGAAGAAATGAAAAATATATGTTTTCATTTTACCGCTGTAATCAGATCGTATCACATCACTTCAAAAGTAAACACGAATCTGATTGGATTATCCAAAGTATATGTGAATATGATTGGACGAATTGAACCGAACTGATCTGAAAATTTCAGTTCAGCTGTTAAAGGAAAGCAGTTAATATAAACTGGGATTTTAATTATACTCAGATAACAATAATAGTGTAATCTTATTGTAAAAGTTGTGAAACTTGTTAAAGATCTTCACACTTTAAAATACGAAGGATTTTGTAATGATAGAATGGACTGCAAATGTGAGGAAGGAGATGGTAAGCGAACACTACATTCATTTAATAATTCTCAACACTGATCTTTTGAACCGCCAATTGTCTTATTAAAATTTTCCAAACGTGCTCTTTAGTTCAATAAATGTTGCGGCGTGTGATAAAGAATGGCTGACGACGAAAATGTTTATAAACATATATCTGTCTAACTCCAATTCACATTGGCCTTGGTCATAAATAAGTTTCTAACTTCTCCAATTATCCCGAATGATTTTGACGAAACTATGAATGCATGTTGAAATATTTTAATAGAAAATACATTTGGAATAAAAAATGTGTCGATTCGGTGCTGTATAAACATTGTTATTTAAATTTTTTGTTTATTAATAATTTTTTCCGTAGTACATGAATGGACGTGGGACGAAACACTTACATCATCTACGTGTCAATTATCCGAGTATAACTTAGAAGTTCAATTCCATCCAGTGATTAGCGAAGGAACGGCGTTCGTAAGGGGTAACAAATTGTTGGATAAAGGACTACATCATTTTTGGGAAATTAAAATGTTGACTCCTATCTACGGTACGGACGTGGTGAGTAGCTTAAGTTAATTCTTAGTTTATCGAATAGAATCTAAATGTAACGTTTTTATTTAGCAGATTGTATGATTTTTTAACGATAACGTGTACTCCAGATGATAGGCATCGGCACTAACAAGCTAGACGTAAATGGAATTGCACAGAAATTTCTTTCGTTACTTGGACACGATCAAGAATCCTGGGGTTTTTCGTACAACGGATACATTCAACACAACGGTCGAAAGCGTAATTATTCCGTGCCTTTCGAGCAAGAAAATATCATTGGCGTACATCTCGATACGTGGGGGGGTACACTTCAATTTTTTCTTAATAGAAAACCGCTAGGTAAAAACAATTATTATTTTCTGGATAATACAATTTACAGTTTTATTGATTGTTTTCATTTTTCTCAGGTGTTGCTTTCAACGGGTTAAGAAATATTGATCTGTACCCAATGATATGCTCTACAGCTGCGCAGAGTAGAATGAAATTGGTGTACAGTTGCTCCGTACCAGCTTCGCTGCAAATGGAGTGCATAGCAATATTGAGACCTTTACAGAGAGCATCCGTTGTCAAAGCGTTTCCAGCATTACGGTATCTTACTCAAAGTGTGTTTGCAGAAATATTGCAACGACACTTTAGTGAGTAATCAATTAGGGAATAAGTGTTTATGAGTACATTGTACATTTTGTTTTATACAGGGTGTCCCGTAAGTTTTGGTCAATCATTAGGGACTGTGTAGATGAAGTTAAAATACTGTTAGTTATTCATACAAAGTTTTGTACTATTGCCCTTCGGTTTTCAATTATAGGCCTTCAGAGTTGATATTTCAAAATCGTTTTTTGCTTCTAATTTCTAAACTGTATATTTAGTCTTAATAAAATTTTAGATTTTATTAGAATGGACATGCATGTTCATTTTGGGATTATAAATAGACTCCTATTATCCCTATTAAGTTATGATTGGACTATGTTGAGGTGAATTTCCAAAATAGTTTGCTAACAGAAGGGTATTCTTTGTTGAATTCGTGTATTAGTTTCAAGTAAAATTCGTGCTTTAGTGAAATTTATTTTTCCAACGATAATCTTGTTTTCTGTAATAATATTTAATTAACTAAAATTGCCGTTTATAAATTTCAGTAAAAAATCTAGAATTTTAGTGGGATATATTTTTTGACTCGGTTTGCAGATGTTTTTTTTAGAAATGCAATTTTTCTATCTACCATTACAAACGAAGTGTCTCATCTGTTTATCTACATTTACAGAGTGTTCCGGAAGTAATGGTCAATAATTCGGAAACGTACAGACGAAGTAAAAATAATGTTTCGTAATTTTAGTTAATTAAACGTTGTTACAGAAAACAAGATTATTGTCGAAATAATAAATTTCAGTAAAAAATCTACTTGAAACTAATACACTGACATTTGAAACCAAAAAGGAGCAAATTCTCTTGACGAGATGGTCGTTATAAAAACAATGAATGCGAAAGTCCACATGAAGTGACTTAATAAAATGGTAAATATCTGTTAAACTGGTTGCTTTGTCGAATCCAACAAAGAATACCTTTCCGTTAGCAAACTATCTGGGATATTCATTCTTGCTACTCGCATATTCCAACTGTCTTTACTGTGGTAATGGGGATTTATTTATAATCCCAAAATGAACGGGCACATATATATTCTAATAACTCCAAAAAATATATTATTAAGATTAAATATACAAGGCTGAGGTTCCACATAACTCCGATTTGCTTAAAATTACGTATATTGATGTATTTTGATACGCTGATTACGAATATGACGATGAAAGTTAGCGCAAATTTCATTTTCGAGGTAATTTTCAAGGTCAAACATAAAAAATTCAGTTTTTTCAAGTTATTTTAGTAGGTTTATAAAATATTGAAAAATGTTTCAAACAGAAGTTGTACAACTCGTCAAAGTATATAATACATGATATTACGAAGTTTAAAATTAATTATTCTCGTCGTTGGTTGTGATTCTGTCCTTACTTTCCTTTAACTTCTGATCAATTTTTCTCGGAAACTATCACTCCTATGACGAAAGTGCATAAGACATAAAATGTGCATTTCGACGAGATCTACAACTTTTGTTTGAAGCATTTTTATATATTTTACAAACCTACTGCAATAAATTGGAAAAACAATAATTTTTCATATTTGTAATTTACCTCGAAAATGAAATTTATACCAACGTTCGTAGTCACATTCGTAATCAGCGAATCAAAATGCATCAACAAACGTAGTTTTAAGAAAGTTGAAGATATGTGCTTTACGGAACTTTATCCTTTATTTATAATCCTAAAATGAGCATGCACATACATTCTAATAACGCCCAAAATATTATTAAGATTAAATATACAGTTTGGAAATTAGAAGTAAAAAATGATTTTGAAATATCAACTTTAACGGCCTATAACTGGGAAACGAAGGACAATAGTACAAAACTTTATACGAAGAACTAACGTTATTTTGACTTTGTCTACACCTTCCCAAAGTATTGACCAAAACTTATGGGATACCCTCCATATACACATAGGCAATAAAATTGAAGTAGTAATTCAGATATCTTTTGTATCATTTTTACAGATGACGAGGATAGTGATGAATTTGAGTGTCTAGCAGAAAATCAAATTTTAGATGACTTTGATTATGCCTTGATTGGGGTTGCAAGAAGGAAGAGAAAAAAATTATAAGTGAAGATGCATCTGCAGTGGCGCTCTAAATGTATATACGTACTTAAAAGCCTGTGATCTCCTATATTTTCTTAAATAGGCTCTTTTGATATGTTTGCAATTAATTATGTACAAATGCGTAAAATGTAAATTTCACGTAGCTCGACTATATGTGAAATAATCACGTGTACAGGTTTAATATACATGAAAAATATTTATTTATAATTGAATGCGTTTTCATTCATTTATAAATAACAATAGCCTCTTTAGAATATTCACATTTTTTTCTTAAAGGATAAAACTTTTATGAACCTATTTTATAACAGAAACATGGTATCATCACCGTCTTTTTCGATTACTCGAATTATCATTGTCTGATTTTAATGTCTTTCGTTTTTTACTTGAAAGTGCCGTGTTAGTATTAATTTTTGCACAAAAAACGATTGCTTGTGCCCAGCCTGCTAATGGGCCCCACAGATCCCGCAAGAATTTACTGATTTCTTCATGAACCTTCGGCGTTACTGTTTTCTGTTTTTTTAACTGCGGTAAATAATGCGCTTGAGCAACTTGAAAGATATGAGTATCAACAGGTATGGCCTCTAGATGGCCCAGAGACATTAAACAAACACAGTCCGCAACTTTTGGCCCGATGCCTGGAAGTGTTATTAATTGTTCTCTGGCCAACTTGTAAGCTGCGCCATTATTTCTATGGAGATTTAAAAGCCATTGTTCTCCTCCGAGTTCCAACAATTTTTGTGCAGCTTTAGCAATGTATCCAGCACGATAACCAAATTTTTCCTTTTTCAGTAAAACTTCCACGTTTACTGCTGCGAGTGCTTCTATTGTTGGAAAATCATAGTACACCGTCTGATCAATGCAACACATCCTTGTACCAAATAGTAAACATAATTTTTCCACCATGCTTGATATTCTGAAAAAAATATATATTGTTACTTTAGATTACAATTGTCGGTTATAGAAACACATTTAGTTTTACACATTAAAAAGCACCGTTGAATATTATTATTCGAACTACAAATGAAAGAGAATAAATTCTCGACCACGTTCTGATTTAAAATGCGAACTCCAGTGAGTTGTTTGGAAGACTTTTGAAAATGTTCATCCACTTCTGCCCATTTTTTGCAATGATCCTGCAAGGACACATCCAATCTTAAATAATCGGCTAACATTTTATCGTAACCTTGCACTTTCTCCGAAGGATCATGTACGGTGTAGCTCAAATATGTTTCAGCTTGCGTAAGGATCCATACACAGGATTTAAATACACCTCTGTAGGTATTGTCGGATGTAACCCATCTGAAAAGAAAAAAATTCTTTTTACACCGATATGACTAAACATACTTTTCTTCGATTCGAATTTTCGCGGGTAATATCGTACGTCAGACGAGTGTTTTCATTGTGCTAAGGAACACAACAAGATATTGGTTATGTTCACGAAATGCTCGTTAAAAAAGATCTTATTATAATAATTACCTAAAACTTTGACCACCGTGTAAAGTGATTCCCAAATCCACCTCAGTTGACGAACAAAGAATTTTTCCATGTTGGATGTTCACTTTATCATTGTTGTCCATTGTGAAATTCGATTGATTGGATAGTTTTACACTTTGAATGAATTGTTTCAACAAATCGAATTTAAGGACTTGAAGCTTTACAAAATTGCGCGTTGCCACTTTTCTTTTATTAAGGTGTTACAGAAAAGGAAAAAAATGGATAAGATTGCTGCTGTCACATCGCGCCTTTTTCACTCTCGTTTACCAGGACTGCGCATGCGCTTGGCAAGGATTCAAAATCTGGCGGGAAATTCTGGCAATGGTAAATATTTTACAATTGTAACAAGGATTCGTACCATAATGCATTTGTTCTTTATTAAAAACGGTAATACTACTTTATGAGCTATATTACATATTTACAATAATAATAAATCCACTAGAATAATCACGGAACAGACTGACGAGTATATTCGGTTCTTTCCTTCAATATTGCTATCAACTTTTCCTTCGACCCTACTTATAGTTTCAAGAAGAATAGTTGAAAATATTCGAGGAGATTTTAAGTACGGTCTCCTGTAATATTTTCCATCGTTCCTTACGGGGTTATAAACGCCTCTCGGTTTCGGAAAATCGATTTTTTTATTTTCGCATAATTTGAAAGTGCAACGTCTCAAGATTATTTTCTTAAAATATTCAATTCATCTGGACAAATATGAAAAAGTTATGCAAATTTAAAGAATACCGCTCACAGAAGGAATTATCACGATTTTAATCTTTAAATGTATTTCACAAAACGAAATTTTTCGTGCGGTGACCACGATTTCTCGAGATCCGTTCAACCAAATTCATTCGCACTTTACACATGGCTTCTACACTGAAATACCCTCTTCGTGACCGTTAGGTTTTTTTTTTCGAAAATTATTTGTTGAATCTTGACAAAAAAAAGGGCATTAGAAAATCAAACTTTGGGTTTGTATGGTGGCCATTTCGGTAAGACTTCCGTATCCGACTCTCGTCCGATCTTAATAAAATTTTACTGGTACGTAGCACTTACTAAATGCAGTCGAACGCTATAAGTGCGAATTTAAATGGTTTCCGAGAAATTAAATTGTAAAATTACATAATTAAGTCAACAATTTTTGAAAGTTTCACGTAAGAGGAAGACTGAGATTCCAGAAAATGTCAAGTTAGGCAGGTGCAATGATTAGGCACAGCACGGGCGCTTACGCCCCCGCCCGCGTAATAAAAAAATAATTTAAACTTGAGAGCGCGGTAGGCCTTTCTGGTTAGGTCAATCTCCGTTTATCACATTTATATTTCAACTTTAACATTGAATATCTTTTTTTAGAGAGGAGACCGCCAATTTTGTCAGAGGAAAAAGTTATTTCTGGAAAAACTTTTTCTAATAATAACTTTTTAATAAATGACGAGCGGAACTTAACACCTTCACAACATTACTTAGGGTGATGACCTTGATAACATATGTGAAGGACATTGAAATCCGAGGTGGCTCCCAATAAATGAATAATTACCAAAAAAACATAACATTGTTTTCTATATTTCTTGTTTTTTATATGTATTCTAATGATATTTTGATAAATTAGTATTTATAATCTTGCAAGATATTAATAAAATAAAACATTTCAGCAAAACATTTTTGAATTTTAGTCTTTTTTTTACGTCACAATCTAAAAAATTAAACGTAATTAAAAATTCAATATCTCGGAAACCAGGCGTTTCCTTAAACTCGCACTTATGGCGTTCGACCAGATTTGGTAAATGCTACTTATTTGTAAAATTTTATTAAGATCGGACAAGGGTCGGATACGGAAGTTCAGCCGCCATTTTTTTTTTCAGAACAAGTTTGTTTTTATTCTGAACGATCAGGAAGAGCTTTGTATGTATTATGAAAAAAAGAAAACACATCACAGCAACACATGTATCCAAGAGCAAACTTTAGTATACTGTACCAAAAATGGACTTAGTTTCACTTTTTTGTAATACAAAAATTCATACAAACAGCTGAAAATATCATTAAAAGCAGCCTACATGCGCGTATCAAAAAGTTTTCATACCTAATGAGAAAAACATCCTAAAATCACCCATAACTTGAGGGCCTGCAGGTGTATATAACCCCTTAAATATTAAGCCTCTCGAAGTTTGACAGTGTGGCACTACTAAATCCTTCTAAAAATGATTTCTTACTCGACATTTAAGTAGTCTCCATTCACACATAAATACAACCATACCGATTACAGTATCTCACAGATCTTAGCATAGCTTTGGAGCATCTTAATAGAAAGTGGAATGTAAATAAATCGATTAAATGTAAAATTATGTAATCGTACAATTAAGTAACCACAGTGACACTCTAATCAATCCAAATTGCACATACACTTTACTTTACTCAAATCATCGTGAATCTCATATTGCACGATATGTACACGCACTTCCCCTAACCCCAAAATATTAATTCCTAATAAAAAAAAAAATAAATCATTTGGCATTGTTCTTCATTTCTCACGATTTCTTCAACTATTTACAGATCATTCGACGATCTTGTCCAAACCACGAAAATCTACGACCCAACAAAAAGGTCTCCACTTTTACAACCTTCACACCCTCATAATAATATATTCGATCGCCCTACTATAGATTTTCCGTGTTTTATTCTATCTCATATGCACATGTATATTTATGCATACTAATCAACATACTCAATCATTATATTCATTATATTTAATCAATGTATTGTCAATTCGTGGAAATGTTTTTTGTGCGCTTTCTCATTTTCCACCCCCCACCCCCCACCCCCCTCCTTAGCTCGCGTCTCGTTAACGTTTACATCCCTGAGAACGAGTATTGACAATTCCAGAAAAGCAGGAATATTCAAACATCATCAAACGATCCTACGCCTCATGGACTCAGTAAGGAACATTGTCACGCACGTGCGCCTGCTTCCGGTACTCATGGCGCTGGCACTTCCCCCACCAGGGGCGCTTGGTGCAAACCTTCTGGGACTTGAGGATGAAGCACTTGGTCTGGAGAACGTCGAAGAATATTTTGCCGATGAAATTCGCCGAGGAGGTGCCGGCCATTTTGAGGCATGCCCGGAATCTACGAAAGGAGATAATTCTTTTTTCATATTTGTGACACTGGAATGCACTATGGGCCAGGAAACCTGATTCCATGGCCAATAGTCAAATTTTCAAAGTTTCAAATTTGTACAAAAAATAAGGCCATTGTAATCTGTCATAGTTAAAGTATTTACGTCATAAGTTATTTGTTAATTAATGAAACCGTATTCTGTTGACAGTAGCGCAAAGTATAAAAATGTATTTTAGTTTTCATGTGTTTCTTTCATATATTTTATATATTTATGAATTAGTCATTAATCTGAAAGTGATTGCTTTTTCTCATTCATCCTTAGACATATACAAGTAAATAAAATGATAATTGAATTTAAAACAATTATTTTTTAATTATGTTCCGCAGTTCTGATGTTAACAAATAATTAGTACTTTACTAAAGTTTCTACTGCCGTTTGATTGTTCCCCGGCGTTCCCCTAGTTATCGAAAAATTACACATATCAGTGTGTTCCTTATAATGTGTACTTCAAGGTAAAAGTGCCCATTTTTGCTCCTTTTCATAAATTACGCTAAAAATCGCAAATAACGGAGTCAGCGTTCGAGTGCCAAACATCGGTCCTGACCGTGTCGCCTCACAAAATTCAACTCAATAAATTTTGTATATCTTAGTTACCACTTCGGATCTATTATTTTATATTTTGTAATTTTAGATTCGGGTTTTCTCGGATCAGAAATCAAACTTCGATACTAAACTTCAGCACAATCGAAGTACTTTTAACATTTTTGTCCGCCATATTGAATAAGCAATTTTGAATTTCAAAAATTTTACACCAGAAATGGAATCAGCGATATCGAAAATGTTATATAAATGTGTCGTTGCTAGATGTTTCCACGCATTTAACGAGATATGGACTTTTGGCCAGCTTTACTGGCCTCCTGGCCCATAGTGGAATGGTGAGAAATTCGTTTTGCGGTAGTTATTTGTTTTTTTTTAAACGGGTAATCCCTTTTAAACCACGAAGCATGCGAACATAATAGAGGAGATGCATAAGAGTATAGCGCATTTGAGTAATTTAGCCAATATGAATGAATATAAAAAAAATACAGAGTAAGCAAAAAAAGTTTTCAAAAAAAATAAATTTTCTAAAAAAAGGACAGATGAAGGAAAAAAAAATGTCATAAGCCATCGAATTGGCCTTTAACTAATCTAGCCAATATGAATGAATTAAAGAGTAGTGATTATAGAACTATGTGGATTAATATAAAAAAAGAAAACAATGTAAGCAAAAAGAGATGTTCAAAAAAAGGGACAGATAAAAGAAAAAATAAATTTCCATTGCTCTCTAATTGCCATTTAACTAATCTAGCCAATAGGCATGAATGTAAGTACCGTGATTATATAGCTACATGAATGAATATTAAAAAAAAACAGTAAGCAAAAAAAATTAAAAAAAAAATAAAGATAAAAGAAAAAGAAATTTTTATAAGCCGTCTAATTGGACTTCTAATAAAGCCGACTTAAAAGATAATGTTGAGCCGCCAAAGAAGTTAACAATTTGACAATTTGTTGGCTAACTGAGGTGTCCTAGAAATTACATTGTTATATTCGAATCGAGACGTGAATAAGAAGGGCCCCAATATTGGCGGATATCTGGTTCTTGGTGATTTGTACTATTAGGAAATTATTTATCGATTTTAAAACGATGTTTTAAATGAATTTGGACATTATCTTTCATTTACTGCTTTTACACGGGAAATTTAACCCTTTACAAGATACATGTATAACGAAGTATAAAATAATGTATGTTATATATTTTATACACATACAGGGTGTTCCATTTTAAATAACACCTTGAAAATATCACCGAAACGGTGCGTTAAATAAAAAAATGTTTCAAACAAAAGTTGTATGGCTTGAAACGGACTGTAAGTCGGTGACAGTGATTTGACCTTGGAAAATCATTTGAAGGTCACGTGAAGGTCACCGTCAATTTCTTAAATAGAACTCCCCATTTTGTGTAATATATTCTTGTAGCTTATTTCGACAGCTTTCCAAAAACCTATAATAAAATATATTTCCCTCAAAAATCCAATTTGAAATCGAAAGGAACTTTCGAAGAAAGCATCGAGTGCAAAGGATTGGAAATGGGTTTGGAAATTATTTTTGATTTACTGCTTTTGCACGGGAGATTTAAAAATTGAATTCTTGCAAGCTGTCGTCGTAACTCACCGTTCGTCGCAGCCGCAGTGCATCATCGTGGATATACCCCAATTGAAGAGGCCGTAGCGTGTCTCGAAGGCAGGAATGGAAAAGGGACAAGAGGTGTCGTGCTTTCTACAACAAGCATCAGCCACGCCGAATCCACCGAGGTTCGTGTACTTGGTCGCCCGATGACCACGACCGCACCATTGGGTTCCTGGTAGCAAAAAGAGTTCTCTGCGCGCCCGACTCCTTCCACGTCTCTGCCTCTTGGCCACGCCCCTCGTGATGTTCATCAGCCTGAGGTATTCGCTGAATTGTGCGGGTCCAATCGATTTTTCATTAATGATAAAGATAAATTCTCTCGAGGAAAATTAGTTAGAAATTATATTTTCAATTTATCAGATTTCTCCAAGGCTCGACGACGTTTGTGCGTTTAAGAAGGAATGTTAATGGAATTTTCTGTTTATGCTTGACAGATTGAAGGATATATCCTTCTTCAGCTTTGAAAATGTACATAATTTTTAAGCTCAAGGCAGTTTATTGATTTTTATACAAATTTAGTGGTTTATTTTTAGGAGAAAAGTTCTATTTAAAGGTTAATGCCAAGTGCCTGTAGGCAATTGTCCTATGAAAATTTACAGAAACGTTTTTGGAATGAAACTTGTATCAATCGAAAGATTTCGTGTTTCTCAACATAATATGGACCGTTTATTTTGAAAGTGGTATAAGTCCATTTTTTGAAAAAAATGAGATATCACATAATTGGTGGTTAGTTTAATGTAAAGTTTTTATTTATAACTACCTAATTTTTTTTTTTAATGGACTTGCACCACTTTCAAAATCAACGGTCCATATCACTGTCTGCAAAATCACACTATCTTTTGATTGGTACAAGTTTCCTTCGAAAATTTGGATAAAATTCCGAAAAGCGCACACCTCCAATTTTCTTAAAGCTACGTATACTGATGTATTTTGATGCGCTGATTGCGAATATGACCATGAAAGTTAGCGCAAATTTCATTTTCGAGGTCATTTTCAAATATGAAAAATTAAGGTTTTTCCCATTTATTTCAATAGGTTTGCAAAATATTGAAAAAAGTTTCAAACAAAAGTTGTACATCGCGTCGAAGTACACATTTCATCTCTTATGCACTTTCGCTATAGGAGTGATGGTTTTCGCGAAAAATTGATTAGAAGGTAAAGAAAGTAACAATAAGGTCAGAGTTACGCTTAATATTACTCAAGGCCATCGCCCAACGCGTTTTACATAAAAAAATACACGATATTACGAAGTTTAAAATTAAATATGCTCATCCTTGGTCTTGGACAATACTAAGCGCAACTCTGACCTTATGATTACTTTTTTTACCTTCCGATCAGTTTTTCTCGGAATCTATCACTCCTATAGCGAAAGTGAATCAAACATAAAATATGTATTTCGACGAGATGTACAACTTTTGTTTGAAACATTTTTCCATATCTTATAAACCTACTGAAATAACTTGGAAAAACTGAATTTTTTATGTTTGACCTTGAGAATGACCTCGAAAATGAAATTTGCTGCAACTTTCATGATTATATTCGTAACTAGCGCATCAAAACACATCAGTATACGTACTTTTAAGAATATCTTAAGTATGTGCTTTTCGGAACTTAATTCGAAAATTTTTCAGCAGATTTTCTTAGGAAAATACTGGCCTTTAAATTACACTATTAACACAGAAAACTGTTTTCACATTGCGACAACTCACCTGTGCCGATGTTGTACTATCAATTGATTCCTAGCTCTTGTTTTCACGTGATCGCATCTGCGCCTGAGTTCCGCCGTAGACGAAAGCCACAAGAGGTCCTGGGGTAATCCTGTGAGGTCGTCGAGGTCGACGTCGAGCGTCTCGACGCCAGGATGCTCGTCGTAAGTAACCACACTGGACAAACAGACCTCCTCGTCGCCATTTGGAAGTTCCTCGTCGACGCAGTCGGTCAGAGTACCAGCCTGGTAAATCAATTGCAACTTTCTCCCAATGTCCTGGAGCCAGATCTGTCTCAAGCTCACATCTGTTTGCCTGCAAGTGTTTTTTAAAGTGTCACTTTTAATTGCACCTGCGGAAGGCTCTTAATTAATCACAGGCGGAAGTAGATTCTTATCGACACTCGTGATAAGATTTTTATCAAACTACTGATTAAAGATTAACAATGATTGCAATTGGTATCTCAAGGTAGTCTGACATTGATACTTGATGCACGTGTGATATATTTTTTTTTTTTTGTTAACCCCTTCAGGGACAGTGTATCGTATATGTCATATGGTTTTCTTCACTTTTTCCTATATACAGGGTGATTCGTAAGTGACAGTACAACCGAGAAGGGGGTAATTTTATGTCAAAAAATAAATCGAAAATAAAGAATAAAATTTTTTCGTTTGAGGCTTTGTTTTCGAGAAAATCGACTTTAAATATTCGTTGGGTACACGTGCACTTAAGTCTGTGGTGACCAAATGCATCTCGTTGTAGTTACTGGCTTGGTGCAAATTCCTATTTTGTAAATACTCTTAATATTTTGAATGATTTTATAGCATTGTTACTATCCTACATTGTCGATAGAATAGTCAATATTTATCAATTTGTCCACAATGTCTACGTTTGTCTTTTCGATGAAAATTTAATGCGTAGAGTGCAAATGTGTTTTTGAAAAAATGAACAACATTTCAACAATTTTTCAAATAAAATTTATCGCAAGTAAATATTTTGTTTTAATATGCAAATTTATGTTTTACTTAATTAACCAATTCAATAAATACGAATTTGTCGTGACACAATCAAGTGCGCGTGTACCCGATGAATATTTGAAGTTCGTTTTCTAGAAAATAAAGGCTCCAATGAAAAAATTTTGTTCTTTATTTTCGACTCGTTTTTTTTTTTTAATATAGAATCACCCCATTTTCGGTTGTACCACCAGTTACAAATTACCCTGTATTTCGGTCAATAAGGCTTTTGTAATGGATTTTTTTGACTTCTAAGCCTTCAAATTAGTTAATAAATATGTGTTAGTAGTTTTTATGCAGGAAAAAATAATTTTGGAAATATTGTAAGGAATTAAATTCCGAAGAATGGCTATTTTTCTGCAAAAAGAATTAGGCCATGATCAGAAAAAAAGATACTCGTCTAGAATTTATTTTTTGTTCTTTAAATATTGTTTAATAACATATAATCTGTACGGCATTTTTTTAAGTTCAATTTTTCGAGGGATAGAGAGAAAAACATGGGTAAAATGGTGATGCTCGATATGCATTCTTTAACTTTGTTACTAAAAAGTCCTTTTTTTTCCTTGCGCCAAAAATATTGAAGTAGGGTTTTTATGTATACACTAAATCTTTGATATTCAAAATTTCATCATCTCTGGAGAGAGCATCAGAAGAGAGCGTTTTATTTTATCATAAGCAAAAAAACTTTGAGGTCCAAACTTATTTTACAATATAACATAATTTTTATTTATGGTAATTTTTGGAATAAAAATAAAAAATAATTTCAACGAAATCCGTTTGAAAGAATAGAAACGACGCTAATTTTTTACCAAAAAGTAACGAATTTGACATTTGGCAGCCCTGAAATAATAATTTTTACCCCAAAATCATAATCAGCATCCCCAAAACCCCTCTACATCAAATTTTATTGAAATCCGTCCACTAGATTTAATGCGCCCCTGAAAAGATTAAGTTTTTAGGTTAGTTAACCAGTTAACTGTGGGATTATTTTTTTTGTGTTTTAAAATTAGTTTTTATATCGAATGGTAAGTGCTTTTTATTGTTCATGATCAAAAATATAGAAAATTTGGATTGACGTGTATACACGTCGAACGCAGTTAACTGGTTAACATCGATGGCAACACTTGTTGCATGGACAACATTGCAAACGCGTTATTCAATTATCTTCAAAACTTGCATTAAACATATTACGTGGCACAAAAATACTTTCATTATTAGCAACCTTTTATCTCGTTAATCTACAAATTAAAATTTACTGTCACAACCATTTCAATGTTCTTGAGAAAATTTGCAAAAATCTTTACCACCCCTCACTTCCAAAACAAACCCGTATACACATTAACAAACAAATCTAATCGTAATTCACAACCAATTCTCACTAATCTATGAACCAAAATTTACTCTCACAACCATGTCAATGATCCAAGAAAATTTACAAAAAACGTCTGCCACCCTTCTCTTTAAAAAAAATAAAAAAAAAAAAAAAACCCTATACACATTAACAAACAAATCTGCTCGTAATTCACAACCAATTCTCGCAAATCCAGATTCATTCTAGGCCCCTGCTGGCACTCTCGATCCGCTTTCACAAAACATTTTACCACCACTTAAGCGTGAATCTAGATATAGAAAGAGAACGATCAACAAAGATAGATAGAGAGAAAGGGATGAGAACGTAGGGGGCGGATGTTCTCGTTACAGCAAAAGAGCTTTCCCTGGTTTAAGTGCAAAGTGACGCTTCGCGGTCGTGGCTGAATCCCAACGGTATCCTCGTGAGAGCATCAGCAGATGAGTAGCAACTACTGGACTGCTACTGGCACACTAGGTAGGCAGAGAAGACCCTGGCCCATGATGGTCCAGGACCTTTGTCCTCCTGAAGGAGGAACAACCACGTTGTGGCCTCGACTGGAGGATGAGGATCAGAAATAGAATCAGAAAGAGAGAGAAAGAGAGAGAGATGCAGGGAGAGAGAAGGAAGGAAATTCTCTAGACCAACCCGCGGCCTAATCCTTGCTTACTTAACTTGCCGCTTTTCGGCTTAGGGCCTCTCGCGGTTGGCTTAGCGGTCGCAAAATGGAAAGGGGAGTGGAGCAGTGCGACAAATTGTTTTTTCTTCCTCCACCCTTCTCTACTCTTGCTAAACCTTACCCTCGTGGTCCGAGGAAACTCGACGACGTAATATGTCGAGGAGGGATGGATTTGTTCCTAAAGCGTTTTCCTGCAGGACCACCACCAACCCCGGATGGACCAAGTGGTGGTGAGAGGATTGGACGGTTTGAATCCGAAAGTGATGGAGATTTTCTCCTTTATTCCTCTTTTTTTGGCTCTTTTGGTGTGCGTGGTGGAAAAGGATTTGCCTCTGGATTTTCGAAAAAGGATTTTTCCTAAGAATATTTTCTTTGACCTCTACCTCAAAGATGCTAATTAAAATCAGCCGGTGTCCAGATGTCAAGAGTTCGTGCCGCTTGTATGAAAACATGAGAGATTAATTGGCGGTGAGTCGAGGATCATCCGAGGTTTAAGAAAAAAAGTAGGGGGCTCCGCCTCCTGCGCTTTCGCTTCGCTCAAGCGCCTACCCCCTCCAGATAGTCAGTTTTCGCGCTCGCCTAACTCCAACCCTAACCCAAGCTAGAAATGTGCAACATTTCTGCGATAGGCGCAAGGAATTCCAGGAAATAAATTTGAATAATTGAAGAAGTTCCTCGTTAGCAGTGTCAAAAAAACGTTCAAAATGTCTGAGATCATATTTTCAGTGGATCTAATTCCATTCTACTCACAAGTAACACTCCCAAGTGTCATCTTGGGATTCACTTGGCAATATGCGCGTTTTGTAGAGAATCGAAAAATATTTGATACGTATTTATTCTTTTCGGCAGACATGCTGTTGTAAGGGATAAAAATGGAGGTTGAAATATTGATTGTTGAATAATGTAATAAGGTCCATAGGCGGACCAGTAGAAATATTAAGAAAGTGAATACTCCTTTATTTAATGCCGAATGACCATTTATTATAGGTCGTTGATATCGTCTCAACATACGCTATTGCACTAAAGATAAAAAAGTATAGCATGCTATTTAAAAAAGTAGAGGTGACCTTGAAATCTCTAAAGCGCCTCCACTTTTGGAGAAAATATTAGTGACATGTTATGGCTCCCTTGATATAGTAAAACTTTTGCAATTATAACTTTTTCATATCTCTAAAAATAGTGGAGATATTCGAGGTGGACAGTTACTGACTCACCCTGTATACATATATCAAATTTTATCCGGTTCGAATAAGTAATATAAAACACATGAATTTTTTAATTTTTTCAATACTTGAATTTCCCGCAATTTTGAAACCATTGGCGATGAAGTGTCGTGGCAGCAAATGGGTATATACTCGATGTACATTCCCCCGATTTCGTGTAAATCATGGCCCCATTGGGTAAGGCAAGAAGAAATGTGTGCGGTGAAGTGTGCACGTTTACGAAAGGTGATCATAAGAATCTGTTTAACCATTCTGGCCGAATGATAAATTAATCAGTCACTTCATTTACGATCGTGCCTAAAAATTCAATATTTCCAACTATCTACTCTAGAAATGCGTGTAGAAAATTAAGTCCTCCATTCCCGCGTGAGATCGTAGGCGAATGCAACAAAAACGAAAGTAACGACACCTGCAAGGACGCGAGGTCACCTGGAATTATTGGTCAGCTGTTATTGGCTCGCGTCGAATAATAACGAAACCAATCGAGCATCGACTACCAACACACGGAAAAAAAAAAAAAGAAGAAACTAGAACACGGATCGAGTACACCGAACGCACGTGTAAACTCCTCTTTTCACAAACGAGAAGGAAAAATCGGTAACAAGAGGCAACTAAAATTAGTCGCAAGCGCAAGTCGAGCTTTTCAATGCTCTATGGAGAAGTGGTGGGGGGAAGAGTCACGTGACGTTCTCTCGAGTAATTCTATCAGCTTTCAGGTTGTCGTCCTCGCCTACAACACACTAACAACAACAAACACTGACAACACGTTGTCTGCGAGTCCCTGAAACATTCCTCTTCCGTCGAGTGGAAAGGGAGGAAGGGAAGTTGAAGGAAGGGATGTGGAAGCGTTCGTCCACGCATTCTTCGAAACGCAAGGCATTTGAAAGAGCCGACGTTAAATGCACAAACATACACGAATACGTTGAGACACGTTCAAACACGGAGAGAAGGACAGTGGCGGAGAGTCTCCCATGTGTATTATTGGCAATGGGTGAAAGGCTTCATTGTTTGCATGCTGCCAAGAGGAGGTGGTGGAGAAGGGGGAGGAGATTCTGTTCGAAGAGAATCGAGAGAAGAAAAGAAAGATAGGGAAGAAGGAAGAGAGAAGGAGTTAGATTTATCGGTACAGTTATAGGTTATATTTATTTGGTGAAATTTTATTTTTTAGGTTAAGTCAAGAGTTTTTGGGATAGAATATTGATGTCTGTTAAAACGATAATTACACTGACTTTACGTCGTATTTAATTTTGAGTTTAATTTAATAACACTGGTGAACGGTGGTTTTGTGGTCCTGGAAATGAGACTTGTTCTTTAGTAAATCGGGGATGCTGATTTCAAAAATGGAAGCCGTTTGCTCGAATTGACTCGAGTTTGAGAGATATCCTCAGTTTTGTGTTTTATTGGTAAGTAACGAATAATAATCTTATTTTTTGCCGTTTAACCCTTTAATGCATATTGTTGCAGACATACAGCATTGCGAAATTATGCCTCGTGTTAGTAGTATCTGTGTAATGAGAATCATTTAATGCATCATTTAATGAGATATTTCTGTAATATTACTCTCTCACTCCTGTACGGTATAGACTGGCATGTGTGACAAAGAAATGCATCCTACTTGCATTCAACTGATAGGTTTAATATTTTAAAAATCATGCATTAAAGGGTTAATATTACTTGTCTTTAACCATTCTGCGAATTATCTCGAGTATATTCATCCAAAAGGAGTTGTTTCCGTATGCACAATGATGAGTATACTCATCCAAACATTTTCCTTGTTAATAACTGAACGAAATCATTCCAAGAAGCTTGCGACCTCAGAAATTAAACCTCAAGAGTGGCACTTACTTACCCTAACCCTAACCTCTTCAGGGACAATTCTAAAAATCGAATCCGTTTGTTCGAATTGGCTCGAGTTTTCGAGATATCCTCAGTTTTGTGTTTTATTGGTAAGTAACACGTGACAACATCATTTTTCCGTTTAATATCCATTATCTTGTTTTTTATAATTGAGTTATATGTTGCAAATAACATCTTTGCCCACATAACGACAGTTTGGTGTACTTGGGTTCTATAATAACATCCTAAAGTAGTGCTGTGCTTCCACTAGCGTATACATATATGATACTGGGGTTAAATGTCTCGTTTCTAGTCGTCATCGACAGTTCTTAAATATGATTTTAGCCCTAACCCTAACGAAGTTGTTATGTTGATAAATATGTCGTTCGTAACGCATAACTAAATCAACAAAAGCAAAGCAATTAATATTAAACGGAAAATGGCGTTATTACACGTTACTTACCAGTGAAAATCAAAATTGAGGTTATGTTGAAAACTAGAGCCAATTCAAACAACCGACTTCGATTTTAGAAATCACCATCCTCAATTTATTGTTAGTAAAGAACAAGTCTTGTTTCCAGGACAACAAGAAAAATGCTTTTTTTCTTGACCTGTGTAACAATTTATTCGATAGATTCTACCGAATGATCATATTTTAGACAAATGTAACCTGTTTCGAATATTACACTGGCCAACTGGTGCTTTTGTTGTCCTGGAAATGAGAGTTGTTCTTTAGTAAATTAAGGATGCTGATTTCAAAAATCGAATCCGTTTGTTCGAATTGGCTCGAATTTTCGAGATATCTTCAGTTTTGTGTTTTATTGGTAAGTAACGCGTAACGTCAATAAAAATGTGTTTTCAAACCTTTGACCTGCTTTGCTTTGACCTGTGTGGTCAATAAAAAAAAGCATTTTTTTGTTGCCCTGAAAGCAGGACCTGTTCTTCACTAAATCGAGGATGCTGATTCCAAAAATCGAATCCATTTGTTTGAATTGGCTCTAGTTTGAAGATTTCCCCAGTATTGTGTTTCACTGGAAAGTAACGTACACAACGTCATTCTTCCGTTTAATATTGAATGCTTTGTTTTTGTTGATTTATTTATGCATTATAAGCAACATATTTATCCACATAACAACTTCGTTAGGGTTAGGGCTAAAATCATATTTAAGAACTGTCGACGACGACTACACAGCTAGCTAACACCAGTATCACAAATGCGCAAATGAAAGCACAGCACTACTTTAGGATGTTGGAACCCAAGTACACCGAATTGTCGTTATGTGTGCAAGTATGTTGTTCGTAACATATAACTCAATCATAAAGAACAAATCAATGAATATTAAACGGAAAAATTACGTTGTTACGCGTTACTTACCAGTAAAACACAAAAATGAGGATATCTCGAAAACTCAGGCCAATTCGAAGAAACGGCTTAAATTTTCAAAATCAGCATCCTCGATTTGATAAATAAGAAGTCTCGTTTCCAGAACAACAAAACCATTGCTGACCAACGTAAGTACCAATTGGTAGGTTTAGATTTGTTATTTATATCTCATTTACAATCCAAATATCTTTGTGAATTATTTCCATTCTATATATCTTTTTTTGTATTTTCTCTTTAATAATATGTGAAAATTGAGATATCCCCGTGAAATCTGTGTTTAAGAAAAATAGAAAGGATAATAAAGAGAGGGAGATTTAGGATTAGGTTAGAGAAAATGTTATTCTACCGAGAGGATGGCCTGTTGGTTCTTGTCTGGTCCAAAAACAGAGAAGAGTAAGAGGGAGAATATGGAGAAGGGATGTAGGGTCAGGGTCGTATTATGGCTAATTACAAGATAATTCGTGTAACATTGATTAAGCAGAGAGTGGGCTGATAAGAACAACGACGTCCTCACATTAATTTTCGTCAAGGTCAATTTCTTCTTCGATTAATTAGCTCGCATCGTTTTTTTTTTCTTTTTTTTTCTTTTCGCATTCGTTCTTTCGTAAACTGTAATTTGTCTCCCTGATATTCGTTCTGCACGAACGAACGAAATGGACATTATTTATATCAGTTGTGATTACTAAAAAAAAATAAAAAATAGCAATAATTTTGTACACTTATTTGCATGTAATCTGCTTGCTCGTCTCGAATGTCTGCAAAAAGCATTCGCCGTTCGATAAAAATTCACCCGAGAATTTAAAAATTGCAGATTACCAGTTACTAAATAAATAAAATATCAGCAATTTGACAAGTGTATTTACGTATAATCTGGTGCCTGTTCTTAACTGTTTGCAGAAAGCTTGCGCCGTCCCAATAAAAATTGACCCCAGAATCGCAAAATTGCAAACTGTCAATTAAGTAAAATGTAAATAAAATGTCAACAATTTTATACGTCTATCGCCTTTACATATACATTCGATCACAATCAGTTTCCTGTTTGCCTGCAAACAGCTTTCACCCCCTGATAAAAATTGACCGCAGAGTCTAAAATTTGTAGATTACCAGTTACTAAATAAATAAAATGTCAGCAATTTTATACATGCATTTGTGTATAATCTGGTTCCTGCTTTTAACTGTCTGCAGAAAGCTTTTAGCATGCGATAAAAATTGACCCGAGAAACTAACAAGTGATCAAAACCGGACAATTAAATGCATCCGAACCAAAATTTGACATGTACATAGAGTATATACATCTTTGCTGCGGTGAAACTTTATGCATGGTTATCTTCAACCATTCAGAAATTGCGACAAATTGAAATCTTTAATTCAGTATTCCGGCGAGACGATTGCGCGAATTCAAACATAATTTGACATATAGTTTAAAAATATACTCATTTGGTGCCACAAAACTTTATGTATGGTCATCTTCAACCGTTTCGAAATTACGGGATTTTCAAACTATAATTATAAAATAGTGAATTAAAGATTTGAATGTACCGCCATTTTGTAACGGTTCGAGATGGCGATACACAAAGTTTCGTGGCACCAAATGGGTATATACTCGATGTACATGCCAAATTTTGTCCGAATCCGTTCAGTCATTTCGCCGGAATAATGGACTAAAGATTTGAATTAGTCGTCATTTTTGATTCGGCCAATCAAAAAATTTGAAAATTTCCAGTAATTGTCATTGCATACGTGTATATGAACGTGTAAAATTTTATCGGGATCCAATGAATAGTACCAAAGATATGAATTTTTCGATATTTGAACTTCCCGCCATTTTGTACCGGTTCAAGATGGCGGCTCACAAACCTTATTGTCAACTCACAGTAGTGTACTTGATTTTTGTGCCAAATTTCGTCCCGATCGGTTCAGCCGTTTTCCCGAAATCGAGGATATACACGAACACACACACACACACACACACACACACACACACACACACACACACACACACACACAATACACACACACACACACACGTACATACACACATACATACGAACGGTTTTCAGGATGGCGATTGCATAAGTCGCTCCCTTTACGGTCGTGCCTAAAAATTGCAGTTACCAAATAAAATTACTACTTATATGAAAGTGCAGCTACATGAAATCAACTAGGGGGCAGAGCCTCCTGCGATTTTGCTTCGCTCAAGCGCCAACCCCCTCAAAATCGCCGGGTGCTCGCGCTTTGCACTCGCCTTACTGGGTGCAGAAAAGCTTCGCTTTCTGCAATAGGCACGATCGCGTAACTCGTGATTCGTGCTCGCCCACGAATTTCGAAAACAGTTAAAGATGGCCATACATAAAGTTTTGTGGCACCAAATGCCTATACAGGGTGGCCCATTTTAATTAATACAGTCGAATTTTTAAAAAACTGAAAGAGATACGGAAAAATGTTTCAGACAAACATGTCACGATTTCGAGGGAGAAAGAAGATGGCGTTATCTATTCAATCGTAGATGGCGCCACTTTCGAGATTTTTTTCTTGTGGCTATTTTTTTAAACGGAAATCGATATTTACTTTTTAATAAAAGTTGGAGATCTCTTCGAGACGTTTCCAAAACACTCGTCATAAGTGTTTTTTGCATAAGCTGTTCATTAATCCACGCGTTTTTTACCAGCATTTTGGACAAATATGCCAAATAGAAAAGGTCTAGGGTTTAGAGGGGGCCAGCTGTTGGTGACCTTAAACTTGACCTTGGAGTTAAGGATAGAGGTCATTTCAAGGTCAACTTTAATGTTTTAATGGAAAGGCCTATTTTTGGCTACTCGTCACGAGGTCAATTCGACGCAGTCATTTTAATGTTTTTAAATGCATTCATTGTATCCTACTTTCAGCGCTACCCTAACCCTACTACGTTTACGTCGTTGTTGCTGGGTCAACAATTTTATACGAGCATTTGCATATAATCTGCTTGCTCTTCTTGACTGTCTGCAAAAAACTTCCACCATTCCACAAAAATTGACCCCAGAATCACAAAATTGCAGACTAAGTAAATAACATGTCAACAATCTTAATACGTCCATCGCATTTACCTATACATTCGCGGATAATCTGTTTCCTGTCTGTCTACAAAAAGCTTTTTCACCCTCTGATAAAAATTGACCGAAGAATCGCAGAATTGCAAATTACCGCAGGATTTTATTTCTCATTCGTGATTACGTAATCCACTTTTCAACGAAATTACGTGACTTTCTCTTCGCTCCTTCTTCTTCTTCCTCTTATCGAAATTTCTTTTTCACTCTCACCAGCCGCACCGGATTCCTCGTAGTCTCGAATTAATCGTTTGCGAGGCAGGCGAAAGTCAAAGTTCTCTGGCTGCTCCCGGTTACGATTAATTATTTGTTTACTCTGTCGAGAGTCTTCGAGGAATCGATTGGAACTGTTGGTCGAGTGGTAGATTTAAAAAACAATTCGCGTCCAGTGACAAAATCGATCCAAGAAAATCGAACGATAGTTAGTTTTAAGAATTTTCATCGTTTTGCAGAATTCTTTTCTTCGTATTATTATTAATCAATAGATTGATTATGATAATTCTAATTTACATAACAAAGAAAAATTGCTTTTCTTTTGTGTAATCGTAATTAAAATTAACATTCTTTCTAGACTTTTCGTTATTGACAAATTTCAAGTGACTCTAACGAGGTAAATTCGAAAAATTCGTGGATTGATCAAATAATTAAAATAATTAAGATTGATTCATTAGTTAGGTTAATTGAGATCAATTAGTTACATAAATGGATTAACACTGATTAATTAATTAAATTAATTATGAGTGGTCAATTATTTAAGTAATTGGAATTTATTAATTAAATAAATTAATTGTGGTTGATTAATTAATTAAGCTAAATTTAATCAAACTTACCCCCAATTAACGGTGGTCTCCTTTGCGCAAATTCCTGGCAATCTCACGACTCGTTCCACCTCTCCGTCTTCGAGGACTCGCGTGAACGTGAAACCACGTTGTTTGGTGGTTGAAATCTCGTCGTAGGAAAAATTTGAGATCGGTATGAGCAAATTGGTCTCTTGCCGAAAGGCTCCGGCAAGCGGCAGCACCAAGAACAAACCGAATGCCAGCAGCATCGGGCACCGATTCCGAGTTTACTCGCCTACTGTCACTTTAACAAACAAATTAAACTTTTTAAATAGCAATACAAATTTTTAAACAAGAATAATTTAAATTCCATGCGCTATTAACATTTTTCGTAAACTCAATCCCCTTAAATATTTTGGCTAAAAAGAAAATTTTGAAAAATTCTGATAATTCCTATAAAATGTTCCATTCATTTTAGGCACGACCGTAAAGGGAGTGACTTATGCAATCGCCATCCTGAAAACCGTTCGTGTGTGTGTGTATGTGTCCGTGTATATCCTCGATTTCGGAAAGACGGCTGAACCGATCGGGACGAAATTTGGCACAAAAAACAAGTACATTACTGTGAGTTCACAATAAGGTTTGTGAGCCGCCATCTTGAACCGGTACAAAATGGCGGCAAATTCAAATATCGAACTAGAGGGCAGAGCCCCCTGCGCTTTCGCTTCGCTCAAGCGCCAACCCCCTCAAGATCGCCTTTGCTCGCGCTTCGCGCTCGCCCACGAATTTCAAAAGGTTTCGAAATTGTGGAAAATTCAAGTATTGAGATATTAAACTATACTACAGAGTCCTCTGCGCTTTCGCTTCGCTCAAGCCTCATACCCCCCTAGGTCGTCCGGTTCTCGCGCTTCGCGCTCGCCCACGAAATGCAGCATTTCTGCAATAGGCCCAAGTGATCAAAACCGGACAATTAAATGAATCCGAACCAAAATTTGACATGTACATCGAGTATATACACCTTTGCTGCAGTGAGACTTTATGGATGGTTATCTTCAACCATTCAGAAATTGCGACAAATTGAAATCTTTAATCCAGTATTCCGGCGAAATGCTTGCGCGGATTCAAACAAAATTTGGCATGTAATTTAATAATAAAAATATACCCACTTGGTGCCACGAAACTTTATGCATGGTCATCTTGAACCGTTTCGAAATTACGGGATTTTCAAACTATAATTATAAAATAATGGATTAAAGATTTGAAATCGGCACCATTTCGAAACGGCTCAAGATGGCTATACATAAAGTTTCCTGGCATCAAATGGGTATATACTTAATATGCATGCCAAATTTTGTCCGAATCCGTTCAGCCGTTTTGCCGGAATAGTGGACTAATCAACCGTTTTGCTGGAATAATGGATTAAAAATTTGAATTTGCCACTATTTCGAAACGGCTGAAGGTGACCATACATAAAGTTTCCTGGCACCAAATGGGTATATGCTTGATATGCATGCCAAATTTTGTCCGAATCCATTCAGCCGTTTTGCCGGAATAGTGGACTAATCAATCGTTTTGCTGGAATAGTGGATAAAAAATTTGAATTTGCCGCCATTTCGAAACGATTAAAGATGGCCATACATAAAGTTTCATGGCACCAAATGGATATATACTTGATGTGCATGCCAAATTTTGTCCGAATCCGTTCAGCCATTTTGCCGGAATAGTGGATTAATCAATCGTTTTGCTGGAATAGTGGATAAAAAATTTGAATTTGCCGCCATTTCGAAACGGTTGAAGATGGCAATACATAAAGATTCATGGCGCCAAATGGATATATACTCGATGTACATGCCACATTTTGTTCGGATCCGTTCAGCCGTTTGGCCGGAATAGTGGACTAATGGATTAATGAATTTTTCACTATTTCCATTCGTCCAGTATTCCGGCCAAACGGCTGAACGGATCGCAGCGAAATTTGGCATGTACTTTGAGTATATATCCATTTGGTGCCAGCAAACTTTATGTATCGCTATCTTCAACCGTTTAGAAATGGCAGCAATATTAAATTTAAATTACATTTTTTTCAAATTTTGAATCTCCCGCCATTTTGTGTTGGTTCAACATGGCGGCTCACAAACCTTGTTGTCAACTCACAGTAGTGTACTTGATTTTTGTGCCAAATTTCGTCCGGATCGGTTCAGCCGTTTTTCCGAAATCGAGGATATACACACACACACACACACACACACACATACGAACGGTTTTCAGGATGGCGATTGCATAAGTCACTCCCTTTACGGTCGTGCCTAAAAAACAACCCTAAACCTTTTCGATAAATTTTCCTTCCATTTCTCCCCACGTTAAATTCTCTTTTTCCTCTTTCTTCCATTTTCATTCATATTTTCTTTACCACCACACTGGACACGCTTGTCAGACATTTGGCAAGAGCACAACGACGCGTAACCTCCTGACCTCCTGAGGAAAACTCTCCCTCTTCGCAATCGTCGAAGCAAGGAAATGGGGAGAGGAAAATTAAGATCTCGTGCTTCTGACAACCTTCGATACTCCTCCCACCCTTCTCCACCTCCTCGTGGAAAGTTCGGCTCTTCATCTTTCCTCTCATTTTTTTCTTCTTCCTACCCCTCCATTTTACCGTTTGGCACCAGGCCATCGGCCAACTCAATCGTCTTCTTTTCATCGGGACGATAAAGAGACGAAACTGGCCAGTCTCTGTTTTTCTCATTTTTTCTCTCTCTCTCTCTCTCTCTCTCTCTTTCTCTGTGTCTCTTTATCTCTTTTGTTACTTCATTTACGTAATTAGCGCTCATAATTGGCCAAGAAGATAGCGCGCGTTGCTTGTGAATAGGCAGGTTGAGAAATCATGGTGATTAAGTTATTAGTTTTGTCGTTATTGGGTTCGTATTTTCCGAAGAATTTTCAATTTGTTGATTTTGTTGATTTATTCTAGTAACACTCGTTGTTTATTGTTCGACGATTTGTAAGAGATTAAGTTGTTAGCTTTATCGTCATCGGGCTCGAATCTTGTGAAGAATTTTGAATTTGTTGATTTTGTTGATTTATTCTAGTAACACTCGTTGTTTATTGTTCGACGATTTGTAAGAGATTAAGTTATTAGTTTATCGTTATTGGGTTCGTACCTTCCGAAGAATTTTCAATTTGTTAATTTTGTTGATTTATTCTAGTAACACTCGTTGTTTATTTTTCGACGATTTGTGAGAGATTAAGTTATTAGCTTTATCGTCATCGGGCTCGAATTTTGTGATGAATTTTGAATTTGTTAATTTTGTTTATTTACTCTAATAACACCCGTTGTTTATTTTTCGACGATTTGTGAGAGATTAAGTTATTAGCTTTATCGTCATCGGGCTCGAATTTTGTGAAGAATTTTGAATTTGTTGATTTGTTTATTTATTCAAGTAGCACTCGTCGATTATGTTTCGTATTTCGCAAAGAATTTTGAATTTGTTAATTTTGTTGATTAGGCACGACCGTAAAGGGAGTGACTTATTTTTTCTAGTATCACTCGCTATTTATTTTTCATATTTTGTGAAAAATATGAATTTGTCAATTTTGTTTATTTATTCTACAGTCAAACCTGTTTTTATGCGGTCCTTTTTTGCGCGTTTTTCTGTGTAGTTCTTTTAGTGCGGATTTTCAATTTACCGCATAAAGAAAGTTTTTTTTTTAAATGTGTTACAAACGAAAAACTTATGAAGTTACACGATATTTTTTTTATATTTTTATATTTACGATTATTTATTTTTTCTAATTGTTTCTCAAATAACTTTTGCTTGCTCGTTTTTCTGTTAGAAAGTACATTTGTTCAGAAGCCAGCAAATCACTACACTGAATTATTATTAATCTTCTTTTTATGTTTTTACCACTGTTTGTTTCGCGGGAAATTTTCTCCTTCCAATTATAATTTATTCGATTCCGTTTTAAAATCATCGGTAAAATTCTTTCACACACGTTAGGTGGAAAATATGGAGAATGAACTTTGAATTTGTTAATCTTGTTTATTTATTCTAGACTGAGAAATCGCGAAGATCAAGTTATTAGTTTTGTCAGTATCGTGCTCATATTTTCTGAAGAATTTTGAATTTGTTAATTTTATTTATTCATTCTAGTAGCACTCATTATTTGGACCGTTTATTTTGAAAGTGATGGAAGCCCATTTTTTTAAACAAATGCGATATCACATAATTTGTGAATAATTTAGTGTAAGCTTTTTATTTATAACTAGTTAATATTATTTTAGTTTTACACGATCCATTTATTTTTTGACGAGTCTCTAATTTCTTCTCACAGAACTTTTTCTTCCTCGTCTTTCTGTTATAAAGTCCATTTCTTCAGAGGTCAACAGATCACTACACTGATTTAATATATTTTTAGCACTGTTTGTTTGTTTTTACGTTTTTAGTATTGTTTATTTCGCGTAAAATCTTTTTCTCCCAATTACAATTTATTCGATTCCGTTTTAAAATCGTCGGTGGAATTCTTTCACACGTGTAAGGTGGAATCAATCGAGAATGAATTTCGAATTTGTTAATTTTATATTTATTGTAGGTTAAGAAATCACAGAGATTAAATTATTACTTTTATCATTATTGGGCTCGTATTTTGTGAAGAATTTTGAATTTGTTAATTTTGTTTGTTTATTCAAGTAGCACTCGTTATTTATTTATTTTATTTACGATGAGTTCCTAATTAATCCACAAACAACTTTTTCTTCCTCGTTTTTTTGTTATAAAGTGCATTTCTTCAGAGACCAGCAGATAACTACACTGAATCATTAATAATCTTCTTTTTAAATTGTTAACACTGTTTGTTTCATGAAAAATCTTCTCCTCGCGATTATAATTTATTCGATTCTCTTTTAAAACGTCGATTAAACATTTTCACACGCTTTAAGTAGAAACGATGGAGAATGAATTTTGAATTTGTTTATTTTGTTTATTCATTCTAGGTTAAAAAATCACAGAGATTAAGTTATGAATTTTACCGTTAGTGCGCTCCATGCGGGTATTTTGTGAAGTGTTTTAAATTTGTTAATTTTAAACTGCATTGTTCAAAGACCAGCAGATCACTACACTGAATTACTAATAATCTTCTTTTTATGTTTTTACCACTGTTTATATCGCGAAAAAAATTCTCACAACTGTAATTTATTCGATTCTGTTTTAAAATTGTCGGTGAAATTCTTTCACACGAGTAAGGTGGAAGCGATCGAGAATGAATTTCTTCACTTGCCAGATTGGCACCATTTCAAATTCTCTCTCGTGTCGAGAGATTGCGAAAGGAAGGTGGAAAAGCATTAAAGGGCATTTACCGGAAGTGCACTTTCTCGTCTCACCAACCACCAAATTAACCAATCAATTAATTGAATAATTAAATAATTAATTCCACACGTTACAGTTAATTTCAAGTTTACTCTTTTATCCATCAACACGAAACAAATTATTTAACTCGATAATTCATTATCCTTCCGTCGCACGATCGTCAGCACAGCATCCACTACGAATTTTCCTCACTGAATTTTCCAATTCACAAAAATTTCTCCCAGTAAATTCACGAATTTACAAATTCACACTGTCGAATTTTTCCACCAGGATCCACGAGTCGTGTGACGTTAAACTTGAGCCAGTTCCCCAAGATTCGAAAGGATTATCTGATAATCTGAATTATTCTCTAGACAAATTTTAAATACACTTTAGAAACAAACACTTGAAAACTTTACTTTTAGCCAAATTTCAAATGCACTTTAAATGCAAAACACTTGACAAATTCACCCCTATCCAAATTTTAAATGCACTTTAAAAGAAACACTTGAAAAATTTACCCCTATCCAAATTTTAAATACGCTTTAAAAAAATATTTGAAAACTTTACCCCTAGCCAAATTTTAAATGCACTTTGAAAAAAAACACTTCAAAAATTTACCTCTAGCCAAATCTTAAATGCAATTTAAAAAAAAAACATTTGAAAAAATACCTCCAGCCAAAATTTCAAATACACTTTAAATGAAAAATTTACCTCTAGCCAAATTTTAAATGCACTTTAGAAAAAAAAACACTTGAAAAATTTACCCCTACCCAAATTTGAAATGCACTTTAAAAAAGAGACTTGAAGAATTTACCTTTACCCAAATTTTAAACGCACTTTAGAAAAAAAACGCTTGACAAATTTTCGTCTGTGCGAAATTTTAAATGCACTTTAGAAAAAAACACTGGAAAAATTTACCTTGAAATAATTAAAGATCCCACGATTCCAAGGTGACACTAAGGAAAAGCGGGAAAATCACTCGTGTAAAAAGTCACGTGGTCGAAAATTGGCGCGAGTTCACTCGAAGACTCGCGCCCTTTTTCTCTTTCGCTCTTTCTCTCTCTCTCTCTCTCTCTGTCTTTTTATTCGTGACACCTCGTGGTGCCAATCGGCCGTGGTAAACTGGCGCGCCACTCTCACGGCGCGTCCCTTAAATACCAGCCGACAGTTCTGGTGGTTGTCCAGTTTCACATACACCAACGTATCGGTCCCTGTCACTTACGCCACCACCTCCACCTCCTCCTTTTCATCCCCACCTCTTCTTCTTCTCCCTCGTTTCTCTGTTGCTCTCTGTCTGCTTGTCTGTTTCTCTCTGTCTCTGGTGCTTCTCCACATTTCTCTCTCTCTCTCTCTCTCTCTCTCTCTCTCTCTCTCTCTCTCTCTCTCTCTCTCTCTCTCTCTCTCTCTCTCTCTCTCTCTCTCTCTCTCTCTCTCTCTCTCTCTCTCTCTCTCTGTCTCTCTGGTTCTCTCTTACTTCTCTCTCTCTCTCTCTCTCTCTCTCTCTCTCTGTCTCTCTGTCTCTCTGGTTCTCTCTTACTTCTCTACATTTCTCTCTCTCTCTCTCTCTCTCTCTCTCTCACTCACTTCGCATTTCTCTCACTCCAGCTTCGCTTCTCCCTTTCATTCCTATCTCGCTTCAACTCTGCATTTTCTCCTCGTTTCTCTCCCCTACTCCTGCTCCAACTCCGCTCTTCTCCTTATTTTTCTCTCACTCCTACTCTGCTTTTTCTTCTCTCATTTCCCTCCTCTTCTAGCTCCAGTTCACTAGAGGAGAGTCCCCTTCGTTGGTCTCCCTAAAGCTTCCACCCCACTCTTGCTTCTGTCTCTTTCCTTCTTTCAACGGCCGTCAGTTTCTCTTTTAGGGGAGCTAGCAGCAGTAAGCTTGGACACTCTCCCCTCTTTTAAGAATTCGACGTCGTTATTCGTTTCTTCCTGAATCTTCTTCTTCTTTTTCTTATTTTGCGCGCTGGAGTTCATAGTTCCAGCTGATGCTGGACTTTATTGTTTGCTTATTTTTTCGGGTTCACCTGGAATCTTCTCTAACTTCTTTTCATCGTTCTGATCCTAGTGATTGAGCCACGTAATTTCTCGTCTTTTTCGTGTTTTTCTTGGAACCTCCTGGTCTTGTTGGAACCTCTACTTGTTCCTTTTGTGGAGCCTGTTCCTCTTCTTCCTCCTATTGAAACCTCGTAATTCTTTACCTCGGCATCTTTTTTTTTGTTGGAACCTTTTGATCTTGTTAGAACCACCTCTTCTCGTTGGAACCCACTCCTGTTAAAACCTCGTAATTCTTAACCTCGTCATCCTTTTTTTGTTAAAACCTCCTGATATTGATAGAACCACGTCCTCTTCTTCTGTTAGAGCCTCCTAATCTTATTGGAACCCCCTGATCTTGTTGGAACCTCCTGTTCTTGTTGGAACCTTCTGATCTTGTTGGAACCTTCTGATCTTTTTGGAACCTCCTGATCTTGTTGGAATCTCCTGATCTTGTTGGGACCTCCTGTTCTTGTTGGAACCTCCTGTTCTTATTTGAACCTTCTGATCTTGTTGGAACCTTCTGATCTTGTTGGAACCTTCTGATCTTGTTGGAACCTTCTGATCTTGTTGGAACCTCCTGATCTTGTTGGAACCTTCTGATCTTGTTGGAACCTCCTGATCTTGTTGTAACCTCCTGATCTTATTGGAACCTCCTGGTCTTATTGGAACCTCCTGGTCTTATTGGAACCTCCTGTTCTTGTTGGAACCTCCTCCTGTTCCTCCTATTGGAACCTCATAATTCTTCACCTCGTCATATTCTTTTTGTTGGATCCTCCTGATCTTGTCAGAGCCACCTTTTCTTATTGGAACCTTCTTTACTTGTTGGAACCTCCTAGCCTTGCCGGAACCTCCTGATCTTATTGGACCTCCTATTTTTGTTGGAACCTCCTCCTCTTCCTCCTATGGGAACCGCATAATTCTTCACCTCGTTATATTCTTTTTGTTGGATCCTTCTGATCTTGTCAGAACCATCTTTTCTTATTGGAACCTCCTTTTCTTGTTGGAACTTCCTGATCTTGTTGGAACCTTCTTTTCTTGTTGGAATCTCCTAGCCTTGCTGGAACCTCCTGATCTTGTTGGAATCTCATGATGTTGTTGGAACCGCCTAATCTATTGGAACCACCTGATCTGTTGGAACCTCCTATTTTTGTTGGAACCTCCTCCTCTTCCTCCTATTGGAACCGCATAATTCTTCACCTCGTTATATTATTTTTGTTGGAACCTCCTGATTTTGTCAGAACCGCCTTTTCTTATTGGAACCTCCTTTTCTTGTTGAAACTTCCTGATCTTGTTGGAACCTTCTTTTCTTGTTGGAACCTCCTAGCCTTGCTGGAACCTCCTGATCTTGTTGGAACTTCCTCCTCTTCCTCCTATTGGAACTGCACAATTCTTCACCTCGTTATATTCTTTTTGTTGGAACCTCCTGATCTTGTTAGAACCACCTTTTCTTATTGGAACCTCCTTTTCTTGTTGGAATCTCCTGGCCTTGTTGGAACATCCTATTCTTGCTTGAACCTTCTGGTCTTGTTGGAACCTCTTCTTCTTGTTGGAACTTTCTGCTCTTCCTCCTGTTGGAACCTCCTCCTTTCCCTCCAGTTAAAACCTCTTTCTCCTGTTAGAGCCTCATCCTTCGATCTCCTCTCCTCGTCACACCCTACTTCCCTTCCTCCTCTTCCCCCTCATAGAACCTCATCCTCCAATCTCCACCTCCGATCTGCTGCTGGTGGCCGACCTCTTCCTCATCCTTCCTCAAAATCCAGCAGCTAGCCACCCACCAAAGGCGTCTGCCAAATCCAATCCTACTGGCTCACCCCTCCAGGACCTAATCTCCACTGCTGCTCTGCCTGTTCATTTTATTCCTTCACTTTTATTTCCTCCTTCCTTCTCGCTCTTTCTTTTGTCTCTCGGCTTTGAGAATTCTTCTGGATAGATTCCTTTCGATACTCATCCGTTAATTCCCAATCCTGCTTGCTTTCTCGATATCCTTTTTTCTCTTCACACTTTTGAAAACTCTTCCTCTGAAATTTCATTTCTTCAAAATTTCTATTCTTGGAATAAAGACACGCGTTTCTTCAGCTTCGCTTATTTCTCGTTCATCTTTTCATCCTTCCAATTCATCCCTCTAATTCATCCTACAACGATGATCATTGGATTCTCCAATCTTAGGCTCGATCTCGAACGCGCTCACCAATAATTCCGTCCTCGCCTCAGCTCGCTCTTTCTTTTGTCTCTTGACTTTGAAAATTCTTCTGGATAGTTTCCTTTCGATATTCATCCATCTAATTCATCCTACACCGATGATCCTCTTATTTCTCGTTCATCTTTTCACCCTTCCAATTCATCCCTCTAATTCATCCTACAACGATGATCATTGGATTCGCCAATCTTAGGCTCGATCTCAAACGCTTCCACCAATGATTTCGTCTTCGTCTCCTCTCGCACAATTTTCTTTCTCCGTCACCCTAGTTTCTTTTCTCGTGGCTTTTCCTATCGGTCCAACCAGCCTGACCGAGCGTCCAGAACGACTTTGGTAAATGCCGATGCATCCATCACTTCTACTTCGTCAGGGATCGCGTACGACACGCGCGCGTTCCTTGGAAAGCAGGAAGAGGAGAGGGAGGAGGATGTGGAAGAGATGAGGGTTAAAAAGGGTGGGAAGAATCGAGAGCGAATTTGTGCAAAAACGCACTGGTAGAAATGTGGAAGGTTGAAAAGGAATGAAATCAGTTAGATATTATCTTCCACGGTTGGAAAGAAAATTCAAATTTGAAAATTGGTACCTTTGGAAATTTTCTTGTGAATTTGCAAAAAGAAATTTCGTGAATTTTTATTCGAATCATTGGTCGAGCGTTGAAAGTTTTCTTGTGAATTTGAAAGAAAAGAAATTTCGTGAATTTTTTCATTCCTGGAGCATTGGAAAATTCTTTTGAGCTTGAAAGAAAAAAAATGTCTTAAATTTCATCATTGCTTACGTGTTGGAAATTTTCTTGTTAACTAGAACGAAAAAAGATTTCTTAAATTTCGTCATTGGTCGAGCATTAGAAATTTTCTTGTGAATTCTAAAGAAAAGAAATTTCTTAAATTTCGTCATTGGTCGAGCGTTGGAAATTTTCTTGTGAATTTTAAAGAAAAGAAAATTAATAAATTTCATCATTGGTCAACCGTTGGAAATATTCTTGTAAATACGAAAGTAAAAAAATCTTCAATTTCATCATTGCTCGAGCATTGGAAATATTCTTGTAAATTCGAAAGTAAAAAAACCTCTTAAATTTCATAGTTTCATCAATAGTCTTGCTGACAATTGATACGTCATCAAATCGATCGCCAAAACTCTCTCGATAGAATTAGTCGATTGTATACTCCTTCAAGGTCGGACGCAGTTTATTCCGGGTGGAGTGATCAGTGCTCGTAGTAACGTTCGAGCGGGACAGAACGGATCGTATATGACGTTAATAAATTATGCAAACGCGGTCCGAGCCTAGGGTGCTCGCCGATTGGTCGCTTAGGGGCCGAAAGATCGGCCGCCGATTGGCGCACGGCCAAAGGTCGTTTTTCGCGTGCCACGCGATAAACTCGAGCGCGTCCGTCCCAAAGGCGTCACGACGTCGACGTCGTCGTAGGGAATTCAATTTTCCCGCTAGCTGTGCGTCTCTCGCGAGCACGAATCAATTTTTGTTTACTTTCTTCGATGTTTTTTCTCGTCTTGTTTTTGTTTGTGATTTTAACTACTTGATTACGCAGATCAAGAAAAAAAGCATTTGTTTTGATGCTCTGGAAAGAAGACTTGGTCTTTACTAAATCGAGGATGCTGATTTCAAAAATCAAAGTCGTTTGTTTAAGTTCGTTCTAGTTTTCGAGATTTTGTTTTTCACTGGTAAGAAATGTGTTACCTTTGCTGCAGTTAAACTTTATACATGGTTATCTTCAACCATTCAGAAATTGCGGAAATTAAAATCTTTAATCCAGTATTCCGGCGAAACGTCTGCACAGATTCAGACAAAATTTGGCACGTAGTTTAAAAATATACCCATTTGGTGCCACGAAACTTTATGCTTGATCATCTTCAACCGTTTCGAGATTACGGGATTTTCAAACTATAATTATAAAATAGTGGATTAAAGACTTGAAATTGGCACCATTTCGAAATGGCTGAAGACGACCACGCACAATGTTTCGTGGCACCAAATGGGTTTATACTCCATGTACATGCCAAAGTTCGTCCGAATCCGTTCAGTCGGTTTGCCGGAATACCGGATTAAAGACTTAAATTTGCTTAAAAAATTTAAATTTGCCGCCATTTCGAAACGGTTGAAGATGGCTATACATAAAGTTTCGTCGCACCAAATGGGCATATACTCCATGTACATGCCAAATTTCGTCCGAATCCGTTTAGCCGTTTTGCTGGAATACTGCATTGAAGACTTAAATTAGTTTAAACAATTTAAATTTACCACCATTTCGAAACGGTTGAAGATGGCTATACATAAAGTTTCGTGGCACCAAATGGGTTTATACTCCATGTACATGCCAAAGTTCGTCCGAATCCGTTCAGCCGGTTTGCCGGAATACCGGATTAAAGACTTAAATTTGCTTAAAAAATTTAAATTTGCCGCTATTTCGAAACGGTTGAAGTTGGCTGTACATAAAGTTCAGCGGCACCAAATGGGTATACACTTCATGTACATGCAAAATTTCATCCGAATCCGTTCAGCCGTTTTGCCAGAATACTGCATTGAAGACTTAAATTAGCTTATACAATTTAAATTTACCGCCATTTCGAAACGGTTGAAGATGTCTGTACATAAAGTTTCGTGGCACCAAATGGGTATATACTACACATACATGCCAAATTTCATCCAAATCCGTTCAGCCGTTTTGCCGGAATACTGGATTAAAGACTTAAATTTGCTTAATAACAATCTTTAATCCAGTATTCCGGCCAAACGGCTGAACGGATTTGGATGAAATTTGGCATGTACGTGGAGTATATACCCGTTTGGTGCCAGGAAACTTTATGTATAGCCATCTTCAACCGTTTCGAAATGGCGGCAAAATTAAATTTTATTCGAAATTTGAATTTCCCGCCATCTTGTACCGATTCAAGGTGGCGGCTCACAAACCTTATTGTCAAGTCACAGTAGCGTACTTGATTTTTGTGCCAAATTTCGTCCCGATCGGTTCAGCCGTTTTTCCGAAATCGAGGATATACACGGAGTCACACACACACACACTCACACACACACACGAACAGTTTTCGCGATGGCGATTGCATAAGTCATTCCCTTTACGGTCGTGCCTAAAAAACTCCCCAGAAAAATCGATCCCTAAAAGATGTCAGAACACTTTAACCCTCCTCGTCCACAAAAGTTCCTTTTAATTTGACCCCACGATTAAAATGAAATCTTGCAATAAAATCCACGAAAAAAAAATCTCCCGAAGAACCAATCCCTAAAAGGTCTCATAGAACACTTCCATGCTCCTCATCTACAGATAAGATTTCTCGTACTCTAACATCACAATTAAAATTAAATTTTTCAAAAAAATGTATAAGAAGAAAAAATTCCGCAGAAAAACCGATTCCTAAAAGATCTCACGGAACACTTCCATGCTCCTCATCCACAAATAAAATTCCTTGTACTTTAACTACACGATTAAAATGAACTTTTTTAAAAAAATCCATAAAAGGAAAAAACTGCCGAGAAAAATCGATCCGTAAAAGATCTCGGAACACTTCCACGCTCCTCGTTCGCAGAAGAAGTTCTTGTTTCCCTCTTGATGTCGCGGCATCAGGGGGTGGGTTAGCGACTGTGGGATAGGGTCGAACAATTGAGTGCCCTCTGAGAACTACCTACTCACTTACGTGCCTCTCACCTCCAATGCTGAACCCCCTGTCATCCCTCTCGACCTCCTCCACCTTCTTCTCGACCTTCTCATCCTCCCTCCTGCCCTTCACGCACCACCGCAAGCCTTCATAACCACAGCAGAGACGACGGGACACAATGGACGCAGACCTAAACCACCAGGCAGCCTTTTCACCGCCACTTCTTCGTTCCGCCAATTAATTTCGGGGCCGTGCCGATTTCGTCTCCTCCATCTAGAGAGAGAGAGAGAGAGAGAGAGAGAGAGAGAGAGAGAGAGAGAGAGAGAGAGAGAGAGAGAGAGAGAAAGAGAGACAGGAGCCCAAGGGCCGGCCAGTAAATCACGCCCTACTCTCCCTTCTTCGAACACGTTACGAGTTCTTCTTCTTCTTCCTTCTTCCTTCCTCCTTCTCGCTTCTTTCCTTTTTTTCTTCGGCTCTTTGAGAACTGCCTTTTGACGCTCGAAATTGATTTTCGGAGCTATCGACTGATTCTTCGATTCTTGACGGCTGGTAAGAGTAACCGGGTGCGATTGAAGTGGGATTTTGTAAAGGAAGAAGATTTCTTTTTTTCTGTCGAGATTATTGAGGTTAGTTGGAATTGGACTGTTGCTTTTTCGATGTTTTTTCTTCAATTTTTATTATTTTTAGTGATTCTTGAGTTTCTCGTTATCAGATTGTTTGCAAAATTTCTTCGTGAGCACGATTTTTTATTTATAAATAAGATTTTGTGAAGGTAATATTAAGGGGCGTGGCCAGTGTAACTTATTGCAAAAGTAGGATTTTTTTGAACTGTTGGAGAACTAAAGAAGCCACAAAGTTACTATCTGGCATTTTTTTTAGTGTGTGGTGAGAATTTAAAAAATGTATAAGAAGAGAACAGATAATAATGAAATTATTATTTATTAAGATACGACATGTCATTTCATTCATTATTATAGTAGCTTTCGCATGAACCAAAAGTTTTCATGTAATTAGAAAATTAAAAATTTTCGTGAAGTTCGAAAGATGGAGTATCGTGATTTTTATAAAAATCATTTGTGTTGTTGCCAATAAAAACAATTATTAGATGTATTCAAATATCCGGGGTTCATGCGAAAACTGCTATAATAATCAATGAAATGATATGTCACTTTTCTATTTCAGATAACCTGGGAGTACGTTATCGTGGCACCATCCAGTTGGACACATGTTATAGCTACTTTGCTATACATTATAGCACCTTACTTTTTTCTATGGTATGTCGAAGATACAATTAAAATATATTTTCTAATCCAAAATGTTTATGTCACCCTGTTTTGAAACAAAAAATTACAAAAATCGTGTCGATTGTTGGTCACCAAAGCGGAAACACCCCCTTGGGGGGGGGGGGGGGGCGTGGCCAATGTAACCAGTCTCAAAAGTAGACGTTTTTCCAGGGTGAACTGCTGGAGAACTAAAGAAGCTACCAAGTTGCTATTTCGCATTTTGTTTTAATGTGTCGTGTGGATTCGAAAAATGTATAAGAAGAGAATAAATAATAATGAAATTATTATTTGTTAAAGATAGTGTTTTGTATTGCATTGTCTGCTCGTGTCGACGGTTCCTGCCATATTTGATGATCCGAAATAAAAGAAAAATATATATTACCAAAGTATATTGTATTTTGTAAACATCAACCGACGATTTTTGCGATATCATTGTTAATTTGTAAAATAGTAACAACTTTATTAGTAAAATTTCTGCGAATAGTCATAATTGACATTCAATAATTGCCTTTTCTTAGGCAGATCTCAACAAATTTAAAAACAGCTCGGTCAATGTATGGGTAATACAATATACTTTGGTAATATATTTTTTTTTACTTCCTAGTGATAACTGAGAATTACGAGAGTACACAAAAATTGAGCCGTTTATTTTGAATGTGATGTAAATCCATTTTAAACAAAAAATTAACTGGTTATAAATAAAAAGTTTACACTAAATTAATCACAAATTATGCGATATCTTGTTTTTTTAAAAAAAATCGATTTACACCACTTTCAAAATAAACGGTCCATTATCATGCATAATGCACGAAGTAAAAGAGGAATCAGTGTTCCACGTTTGTTTGACGAAAATTCGTCAAAATCAAAGGCGATAGGTTGAACGTGCGCGCGCAAGAGAGAGAGAGAGAGAGAGAGAGAGAGAGAAGAGAGAGAGAATCTCTTTTCTCTCTCCCTTTCAACTTTGGCGGTCCCTTGAATATTTCATGAGACCGCGTGCCCTGCTGCCTAGAATAACAGACTCGCATTGGAAGGAGGGGAGAGAGCACGCGAGGCTGGAAAGAAATATTTTTTTAGGATCTAAAGGATCTAAAGAGTTGAGTGGCCGCCTACAGGCCGGACATCCTCGCTCGAAGGCAGCTCTGCGATTGAGAATCGAGTGGAAAGACAAAGAGAGAGAAAAGAAGAGAGAGAAAGAGAGAGAGAGAGAAGCAGTGACATAGAGAGAGAGAGAAAGAGACAGAGAGAGAGAGAGAGAGAAACGAGAATTTCCAAGGGGACCGAATTCTTTTTCGTTCCCGGTGTGTTTTTAGGCTACCAGGATGAAGTCCAGCAGAGGAAGAAGTAGTTTGAAATGTGTTTCCTAGGATTTATGGGTACTGGTGGTGGCGAGCTGATTTTCAATGGAGACTTATCACGCTTGCTCGACAACTGCCTTCCTTCAAATGTGACTTTACAAGGGACGAAATTGTGTGAGAGCTATTTATTCTTTTCTGAGAGATAATTGAACCGTTTATTTTAAAAGTGATATAAATCCATGTTCTTTTAAAAATTATATAACACATAATTTGTGATTAATTTAGTGTAAACTTTTTATTTGTAACTAGTTGATTTTTTTTGCTTTAAAAATGAACTTTACACCACTTTCAAAATAAACGGTCCATATCACGATTCCTCGACAACTGTGTTCCTTCAAATGTGACTTTACAAGGGACGAAATTGTGTGAGAGAGTTATTTATTATTTTCTGAGAGATAATTGGGCCGTTTATTATGAAAGTGGTATAAATCCAATTTTTTTTTTAAATAAGATAATACATAATTTGTGATTAATTTAGTGTAAACTTTTTATTTGTAACTAGTTAATTTTTTTTTTAATGGATTTACACTACTTTCAAAATAAACTATCCATATCACGATTACTCGACAACTGCGTTCCTTCAAAAGTGAGTTTATAAGGGACGAAATTGTGTGAGAGAGTTATTTATTATTTTCTGAGAGATAATTGGGCCATTTATTATGAAAGTGGTGTAAATCAATTTTTAAAAAAAAAACAAGATAACACATAATTTGTGATTAATTTAGTGTAAACTTTTTATTTATAGCTAGTTAACTTTATTTTTTTAAAAGGACCTACACCTCTTTCATATGTAAGATTTTTGTTTTCTTTATCTTCTCAATTGTTCTTCGATTCTTCTCAGGAAGAGTTTTTGTAATAATGAGAATTTTGTGTCCTCCCGAATGCAAATGCATCTATTTCGAAATTTAAAGGGGAAGTAAATAAATAAATAAATAAAACACAGTTCCTTTTCCCAACCTACCTCGAAATTTGAAGAACTAAATAAATAAATGAATAAATAAATAAAACTTAGTTCCTTTTTGTAACTTACTTTGAAATTTAGACAGGAACTAAAAAAACAAATGAATAAATAAATAAAAGGCAGTTCCTTTTTATAACTTACCTCGAAATTTGAACAGGAACTAAATGAATAAATTAACAAATAAATAAAAGGAAGTACATTTCTATAACTTTACGAGAAACAGAAAATTGTGTTCGTCGTGGTATCCGGCCACGTCACAGCATTCCGATCGAACACTCACCACAATCGATTTGCTCGAGGAAGGATGCCGCTCTATAACTAACCCCACCATTATAATCACTGCTCTCCCTTAATTATGCTCGGCTTCAACTCGACCAGGCCACTAAGATACTTGGCTAACCAGAATTCGATTTGGCCACCAGTCCAGTAATCCAACCTTCCTTCCAACGCAGATTGCGAAATTTCACATTAGTTAAATTGATTCTTTCTTAACCCTTTCAGGGGCAGTGTGTCATACACGTCACAATTCGTTTTCCTCACTTTTTTCAATATATTTCGGTCAATAAGGCTTTTTGTAATGGATTTTTTTCACTTCAAACAAAGTTTGTAAGCCTTCAAACTAGTTACTGAATAAGCAAATGTCGTAAGCGATTAAATCCCGAAAATAGCTATTTTTTTTAAAAAAGATATTCATCTCGAAATTTTTGTTTGTTCTTTAAATATTTTTTCATAACGTATAATTTTTTTACAGCAATTTTTGAGTTCAATTTTTCGAGGAATGGAGAGATAAAACGTATGGTAAAATGGTCACGCCTACATTTTTATAATTTAACGAAAAGAAATCTATATTCCAGGATTTTTCATATCGGTGACTTCAATCTTGATATCTAAAATAAAATTCGATCTACACCGGAAAAGAAATTACACCTCAATAGAAATTCATTAACCTTGTGCATTTACTGAATATGTGTTGGAATTATTATGCAAAAAAAAAATTGCATATGTTGTAAGGAATTAAATCCCGAAGAATGGCTCTTTTCCAAAAAAAATTGGGCGACGATCAGAAAAAAAGATGTTCGCCTAGACACTTTTTTTGTTCGTTGAATATTTTTTAATAACATATAATTTTATAGAATTTTTTTAAGTTCAATTTTTGGAGGGACGAAGAATTTATATTCGACGATTTTTCATATCACTGATCACTGGTTTTGATATCTGAAATAAAATTCCATCTACTCCTGAGGGGGTGGTTAGCAAAAAAACATGGGGTAAAATGGTGATGCCAACATAAATTCATTAACTTTGTTGCTAAAATGTATAAAAAAAAGAAAAAGCCTAAAAAATACAAAAAAACTCATATAGAATCCCCACATCCACACCCTTAGTTCTCAGTAATGCTAAAAGAATAACCGGCGTATTTTTTTAATAAAAATAAAAATAATTTTAACGAAATCCCTTTGAAAGAATCGAAACGATGCTAAATTTTGACCATGAAATAACGAATTTCAAAGTTTGCAGCCCCGAAATCAAAATTTTGACCCCAAAATCGTAACCCGCATCCAAAAACATCTCTCTACACCAAATTTTATTGATTCCATCCATTAGATTTCATGCTCAAAGGGTTAAACTATTGTGGCGCGCTTTCAAATGTTTAAGGTCCAAATTTATTTCACAATATAAGATAAATCTTGTTTATTATCAATTTTTTAATGAAAATAAGAATAATTTCAAGGAAATCCCTTTAAAAGAATCGAAACGCCGCTCAATTTTAACCATGAAATAACGAATTTCAAAGTTTGCAGCCCCGAAATCAAAATTTTGATCCCAAAATCGTAACCCGCATCCAAAAACATCTCTCTACACCAAATTTTATTGATTCCATCCATTAGATTTCATGCTCAAAGGGTTAAACTATTGTGGCGCGCTTTCAAATGTTTAAGGTCCAAAAAATTTATTTCACAATATAACATAATTCTTGTTTATTATCAATTTTTGAATGAAAATAAGAATAATTTCAAGGAAATTCCTTTAAAAGAATCGAAATGACGCTAAATTTTGACCATGAAATAACGAATTTCAAAGTTTGCAGCCCCGAAATCAAAATTCTGACCCCAAAATCGTACCCGCATCCCCAAAAACCTCTCTACATCAAATTTTATTGAAATTCGTCCACTAGATTTCATGCTCAAAGGGTTAAACTATTGTGGCGCGCTTTCAAATGTTTAAGGTCCAAATTTATTTCACAATATAAGATAAATCTTGTTTATTATCAATATTTGAATAAAAATAAGAATAATTTCAAGGAAATCCCTTTGAAAGAATCGAAACGCCGCTCAATTTTAACCATGAAATAACGAATTTCAAAGTTTGCAGCCCCGAAATCAAAATTTTGACCCCAAAATCGTAACCAGGTGGTTTAACTTTCCTCTATATAAAAATTTCTTAAAATCCGTCAACTAGATTTAATGTGCCCCTGAAAAGTTTAAACAGCATTGTCATTCGAATAATTATACATTTATCTACTCAATCGAATTTCACTAGTAACACTTACGACTCTACTTAAAAAAAAAAAAAAAAGAGAAAACCCAGAAAAAAAGAATAAGGAAAAAGAATCTTCACCACCCGGAAAGGACACAAAATTCTAAATTACACCATACAAAAAAGATGCCAAAAGAAGGAAAAAAAGAGAAGAAGAAACGAGAAAGAGAAAGAGAGAAGAAAAAGAAAAGTATTAAGATGCTTTTGACCTTCTCGACAGACGTGTCGACCATTGGACCGCGGTCGATCATCGATTATAATCGATGACAGAAACAGTTTATGTAAGAAAAAAGAATGCTTTGAGGCAAAAGGCGCCGACTGGTGCACGTGGGGGGGAAAAAAAATTCATGGTCAATCTTTTGAACCCCAAGGCTTTGGAAGAAGTTGGAGTCGGGCACGAGCTGTGTGCCTCCTATTTTCAGGGGCTAATTAATTTTTATGGGCCCCGGGGACCCCTCTCAGTCGACACGAGCACATTCCTCGAACACTGGCTTGAAGAGACTAAGGAGAGTGTTGGCTGAACGATCCGCCACGATTAGAAGACCCTTTAAACGATTGGTCCGACGAATTGCCGTGAAAGTTCTGCCCAATCTCAGTTTCCGATCTCGAGCAACGTTCCAACATTCGCGCGAAAGATTTTTTTTTTTTTTTTACTTTTCGTATTCTTTTTTTATTTTTTTTATTTTTCTTAACGTTAGGTTATAAAGGGTGTCTCGTAAATTTTGGTGAATAATTCGGAAACGTGTGGACGAAGTAAAAATAATGTTAGTTCCTCGTGTGAAGTTTTGTACTATCGACCCTCGTTCCTCTGGTTATAGAACTTCAAAGTTGATATATGAAAATCGTTGTTTGCTTCTGATTTATAAATTTGCACATTTCATTTATTTTATTTATTTAGATAAAAAGAATTGTAAAAGATGGGAAATGCAGATGCGCCCAACCAGTCATTGCTATTTAAATGAGCGTAAGTTTGAATAATTGAAGAAGTTCCTCGTTAGCATTGTCAAAAAAATGTTCAAAATATATGAAATCATATTTTCAGTGGATCAAATTCTATTCTACTCAGAAGAGTTCAATTATGGAATTTATTATTCAGTTAGTTGAAGGGAGCGGAAATCTTTTAATAATTTTTGTAATGTTAGAATTTAATTTTTTTTTTTTATTAATTTAGAAAATTATTTTATATACAGGGTATTTCACCTAACTTGACCACCTTAAATATATCGCTTATTTTGTATGATAGAAAAAATGTTAGGGGGAGAAAAATATCCTGTTCGAAGGCGCTAATATGGTGATGGGCCGAATTTTTTTCTCAAGGTCATTTTTTTCGAGATTTCGAGGTCATCGTATTTTTTTTTAAATGGGACTACATATTTTCACTACAACGGTCTTATAGCCTATAAAAAAACAAATCCAACGAGGTGCAATATGTTGACCTTCACATGACATTTAGCGAGAAAATCATTAAATGTTTGTCAGTAATTTCAGTACGCGTTCAGGGACGGTGAATGAAGGAATTTCAATTTTATTGGAACAGTTTTAAGTTAAATCTTTATTTTAGAAGGTTTTCAAAATGTGCACCATGAATCTGGAGGTGGTAAATAAATTTTTGCTGTACATTTTTAAGTTGTTCTGCAGTAATTGGAGAGACCTAAAAAGTAAAGTTTACAACGATGTTCCCACAACAGCAGAAAACATGCAACAAAGGGTTCTACATGAATGTAAATCAATTACTGCAGAGCAACTTAAAAATGTACAGCAAGAATTTATTTACCGCTTCCAAAAATGTATCCAGGTTCATGGTGCACATTTTGAAAACCTTCTAAAATAAAGATTTAACTTAAAACTGTTCCAATAAAATTGAAATTCCTTCATTTACCGTCTCTGAACGCGTACTGAAATTACTGACAAACATTTCATAATGTTCTCGCTAAAGGTAATGTGAAGGTCAACATATTGCACCTCATTCGATTTGTTTTTTTATAGGCTATAAGACCGTTGTAGTGAAAATATGTAGTCCCATTTAAAAAAAATACGATGACCTTGAAATTTCGAATAAAATGACCTTGAGAAAAAAATTCGGCTCATCACCATATTAGCGCCTTCGAACAGAATATTTTTCTCCCCCTAACATTTATTCTATTATACAAAATAAGCGATATATTTAAGGTGGTCAAGTTAGGTGAAATACCCTGTATATGAAATATTACGTGTTAAATACGTATTTAATGCAATATATTTGATATATCGAAGTGAAAATACGTATGTAATACACAGCAGGTATACAGCGTATATTATATAAATATTTATGTATCAAACACGTACTTTGTTCTTGTTACCATGTGTATAGTAAAATGTGCTATGTGAATATAATTAGTTCTATCACTATGTATGAAATATTCTGGTAATATTAACTATATAAAATAGTTACTTTTCTTACCATTATATATTTTCAACCATACTATATTTTTAGTTGAAATAACCATTATTTTGGGCAAAAACATAATATAATATAACATAATATATAGTTGGGTATATACTATGCCTCTATCGTAATTATTATTAACATCATGGTATAAAATAGAAACTAAAACACGCGCATATTTTTTACGCATGTGTAAAATAATCCATTGAGAAATGCGTATAGTAAAAATAATTTAGCAATAATATAATAAATAAAACGTAATTTTATTTTCATATATTATAAGATACTCAGACTTACCTGCGTACATAATTCAAAACATTTATCATAAATATGATATTTCCAACTATAATTTTGTTACTATGCCATTATAGTTAGATATACCATATACTTTTCTCTCTTGTCAGTGTAGTGAATTAAGTTTTCAACAATGGAGAGAAGATTATTTATTCTTTCACGATGATAGATCCTGTGCACTTTAAAATTCGTCTCGTGTGGCACAGAAGTGAGATAGAGTTGCAAAAATGGGCTGGCTTATTTTCGCGCGATATTTCGGAGGAACATACGATCGACCTTTTGGCGTACCAGATAACCTCCTGACCTCCTAAAACACGTGGAGACAAAACTAAATGCGAATTGGATCGACTAGAGGCCACTCTGGCATGATACGAGTGTCAGACATTGGCCTTGGAAAAGATTGTCGACGATTATTTTGATTATTTATTTTTTCCAAGGTTCTCCCCCTCCTTCTTACGTTCAATGTCCTTGCAATTGTCCAATTAAAGAAACCAATGAATTTTTTAAATTAATGGTTACGTAAAATTCACCAAACTTTCAATAAAATTGATCATTTTACCAACATGTTAATCGTCTATAAAATATTAATAGGGGTAATGGGAATTTATTTACAATCCCAAAATGAACATGCACACATATTCTAATAACAAAAAAATGTTATTAAGATTAAATATACAGTTTAGAAATTAGAAGCAAAGAACGATTTTGAAATATTAACTTTGAAGGTTTATAACTGGGAAACAAAGAGCAATAGTACAAAACTTGATGTAAGGAACTAACATTATTTTGATTGCGTCGACACGTTTCCGAATTATTGACCACAACTTGCGGGACACCCTGTATATATAAATGTTTGTTAAATACTTTTTTTTAATATATTGTTTGATGCCTTCATTTTACGTTAATTTTAGATTTTATTAATAATTTTTAATAATGTAGTGGCAGCATTAGCGGTTATACTGTAAAAGTAAATGGATTAGGTTTTTTTTATATTCATTTTTTGTTTTAATAAATAAAGTTCTTACTTGGGCTACTTTCGCAAAAGCGAACCCATTTTTAATGCGCTCCTGAAAGGTTTAAACATTCGACTTGAGTACGTCGAAGATTGAATGGCACATTTTTCGTGGATAGGATTTTGACGCTATTCAAAGATTTGCCAAGGGGCCCAAATTCTCACATATTTTTCTCTCGTTATTCTTCTTCTTAAACATTCCACCCCCTATTCGAGTCCGTCTACGAGAAATATCGAAGATTTATTACAACATTTTTCGTGGATCCAATTGTGACGCTACCTAAAAATTTGCCAAAGGGCCCAAATTCTCACATACTTTTTTATCGTTCTTCTTCTTCTTAAACATTCTACCGCCAAAGTGAGTACATCTAATTGTAAGGGAAATGGTGATGATTTATTGCAACATTTTTCGTGGATCCAATTGTGACGCTACCTAAAAATTTGCCAATGGGCCCAAATTCTCACAAATTTATTTTTTCATTCTTCTTCTTCTTAAACATTCCACCGCCTATGTGAGTACGTCTAAGAGAACTGTCGAAGATTTATTGAAACATTTCTCGTGGGTTCAATTGTGACGCTACCTAAAAATTTGCCAATGGGCCCAAATTCTCAGTTTTTGTCCTTCTTCTTCCTCTTAAACATTCCACCGCCTATGTGAGTCCGTCTAAGAGAATCGTCGAAGATTTATTGCAACATCTTTCGTGGGTACAATTTTGACACTACCTAAAAATTTGCCAATGGGCCCAAATTCTCAGTTTTTTTTTCATTCTTCTTCTTCTTAAACATTCCACCCCCTATATGAGTACGTCTACGAGAAATATCGAAGATTTATTACAACATTTTTCGTGGATCCAATTGTGACGCTACCTAAAAATTTGCCAAAGGGCCCAAATTCTCACATACTTTTTTATCGTTCTTCTTCTTTTTAAACATTCTACCGCCTAAGTGAGTACATCTAATTGTAAGGGAAATGGCGATGATTTATTGCAACATTTTTCGTGGATCCAATTGTGACGCTACCTAAAAATTTGCCAATGGGCCCAAATTCTCACAAATTTATTTTTTCATTCTTCTTCTTCTTAAACATTCCACCGCCTATGTGAGTACGTCTAAGAGAATCGTCGAAGATTTATTGCAACATCTTTCGTGGGTACAATTTTGACACTACCTAAAAATTTGCCAATGGGCCCAAATTCTCAGGTTTATTCCTTCTTCTTCTTCTTAAACATTCCACCCCCTATGTGAGTACGTCTACGAGAAATATCGAAGATTTATTACAACATTTTTCGTGGGTACAATTTTGACACTACCTAAAAATTTGTCAAGGGACCCAAATTCTCACATACTTTTTTTCGTTCTTCTTCTTCTTAAACATCCTACCGCCTGTGTGAGTGCGTCTAAGAGAAACGTCTAAGATTCATTGCAACATTTTTCGTGAATCCAATTGTGACGCTACCTAAAAATTTGCCAATGGGCCCAAATTCTCACATATTTATTTTTTCATTCTTCTTCTTCTTAAACATTCCACCGCCTATGTGAGTACGTCTAAGAGAATTGTCGAAGATTTATTGAAACATTTCTCGTGGGTTCAATTGTGACGCTACCTAAAAATTTTCCAATGGGCCCAAATTCTCAGTTTTTGTCCTTCTTCTTTCTCTTAAACATTCCACCCCCTATGTGAGTTCGTCTAAATGAAACGTGGAAGATTCATTGCAACATTTTTCGTGGATCCAATTGTGACGCTACCTAAAAATTTGCCAATGGGCCCAAATTCTCACATATTTATTTTTTCATTCTTCTTCTTCTTAAACATTCCACCGCCTATGTGAGTACGTCTAAGAGAATTGTCGAAGATTTATTGAAACATTTCTCGTGGCTTCAATTGTGACGCTACCTAAAAATTTGCCAATGGGCCCAAATTCTCAGTTTTTGTCCTTCTTCTTCCTCTTAAACATTCCACCGCCTATGTGAGTACGTCTAAGAGAATTGTCGAAGATTTATTGAAACATTTCTCGTGGGTTCAATTGTGACGCTACCTAAAAATTTTCCAATGGGCCCAAATTCTCAGTTTTTGTCCTTCTTCTTTCTCTTAAACATTCCACCCCCTATGTGAGTTCGTCTAAATGAAACGTGGAAGATTCATTGCAACATTTTTCGTGGATCCAATTGTGACGCTACCTAAAAATTTGCCAATGGGCCCAAATTCTCACAAATTTATTTTTTCATTCTTCTTCTTCTTAAACATTCCACCGCCTATGTGAGTACGTCTAAGAGAACTGTCGAAGATTTATTGAAACATTTCTCGTGGGTTCAATTGTGACGCTACCTAAAAATTTGCCAATGGGCCCAAATTCTCACATATTTATTTTTTCATTCTTCTTCTTCTTAAACGTTCCACCCCTTACGCGAGTTCGTCTAAATGAAACGTGGAAGATTCATTGCAACATTTTTCGTGGATCCAATTGTGACGCCACCAAAAGATTTGCCAAGAGGCCCAAATTCTCACATATTTTTTTTTCGTTCCTCTTCTTAAACATTCCACCCCCTATATTCGAGTACGTCTAAGGGAAACGTGAAAACACAGTCGCGCGTCGTTTAAATCGGTGAGATAAGCCCACCCCCTTTCTCTCCCTTTTTCTCGCCCTTTTTCTTCTTCCCAACGAGTACCCGCGCGGCCCATTCAGGCATTCATGGTTTTCCACGACAATTGCCGTGGGCGCAATGCAATAATTGCATAATTCCTGCGACACTTGTCGCGCGCAGACGGTGGAAGGGTGGGGTGGGTGTGGCGTCGGCGATGGAAGCAGTCGAGGACCATGTGGAGAAAGGGGTGGAAGGCGCTGGAAATGTTAGAGAAGGGGTGGAAATGGTAGTACACGATAAGCCTGGACGAAAAGGGCGCAATTCGTGAGTGCATGAATTGCCGGTAGTCTAAGAAGGTCCCCCTACTGGCAAATGGCAACTTTTTCAAATCTTCGAGTACCAAATCACCGAAAAAATAATCACTGGTACTCGTGAATATTCGAATAATTTATTTAATCGTTTAACTCTTACAAGCTTGGTGGTACCAATGAAAGTTTAACGAACATTTAATGCGTTCTTTTATATTTTCTGCTGTAGTTGGTACACCTTCATATAGAATAATACTCTTCCTTAACACTATTCCTACCGACCGGTCAAATGACCGTTTTTAAAATTTCGATTAGAATTTCCTATATAGAACGTAATTCCATCGCCTTCAAATTTTACGACTTTTTCTAAAATATACGTATAATACATTTTTCAATATTTTAGGAAAAGTGAAATTTAAAAGCGATGCAATCACGTTGTATACAGGGTGAGTCCGCCAAGGCATGCCACCCGAATAACTTCTACAATTTTGGTGTTAAGAAAAAATGTTTCAAGTAAAAGTTGTTTGATATCGAGAGGGGCATTGTGTGACGGGGACCATTTTCTTCCAGGTGGAGGCGCATCGGAGATTTGAAGGTCATTTTCATTTTATTAAATAGAATCATACATTTTCGAATACCTACGATTGTAGCCCTTTCCAAGGCCATTTCAATGACCATAGATGTTCAAGGTCAGTCAAGGTCAAGGGCACAAAAAAAGTGGAAAACCGATTTTATCACTTGTATTACAATGTGATTGCTTTTATTGTTTCAAAATCATTGAACATTAATGCAAACACATTGCAGTTAAACGCTTGGCATTCAATGTTAACAACTCACTACAAATGTTCGAAATGGTGACCGTTTACAGCAAGGCACTGTCTAAAACGTTCACCTACAGATTGCGTTACACGTCGGAGTGTTTCTCGGTCGATTGCAGCACAAGCTCGTTCTATGCGTTCTATCATTTCTTCTTTAGTAGTTGGTATATCATGATAGACACCTGCTTTCAATTGTCCCCATAAAACATTAATGTTCAATGATTTTGAAACAATAAAAGCAATCACATTTGTAATACAAGTGATAAAATCGGTTTTCCACTTTTTTTGTGCCCTTGACCTTAACTGACCTTGAACATCTATGGTCATTGAAATGGCCTTGGAAAGGGCTACAATCGTAGGTATTCGAAAATGTATGATTCCATTCAAAAAAATGAAAATGACCTTAAAATCTCCGAAGCGCCTCCACCTGGAAGAAAATGGTCCCCGTCACACAATGCCCCCCTCGATATCAAACAACTTTTACTTGAAACATTTTTTCTTAATACCAAAATTGTAGAAGTTATTCGGGTGGTATGCCTTGGCGGACTCACCCTGTATAGAAAATTCTAAACGAAATTTTAAAAACGGTCATTTGATTGGTCGTGGTAGGAATAGCGTTAACCCTCCATCGGGCGCGTAAAAATTTGGAACGTAGATGGGCGCATGGGATGTAAATTTCATCTCATCTTATTTTTGTTATAAATGTGGAAATAATTAATATTTTTTTGTTAAATATTAATCATTGTTGTACATATCTTAAAGTGTGTTAACGGTTGGAAACTTTCATTTGAATGATTACTTGATAAAAATCGGATTCATATTCAAATGAATCCAAAAAACTCACGTTTTACAAGATGTTGAACAACTTGAAAATTTTCATTCATTATGACGTTTTACATAATTACATAATTATTAATTTTATATTAATACATTATTTTATTTATTATTACATTATTATAATTATTTTATTACATAATTTTGAATGATGTAATCCGCAAAGGGAAAGTTCTAGGTAACTGAATCCATAGCCAGATTTATAAAATTTTAATGTACAGGGTGTTTCGAAGTGATACGCAGCAGTTGAATCCATAGACAGATTAATAAAATTTTAATGTTTATGCTAGACCTATTCAGTAAAATATTGTATATTCATGGTAATGGCGTAAACATTATATACATATATAATAAAGGTAAATTTAACACAAATGTTTTATGCGACTTTGTTTTAATTTTACACAAACTTGTTTTTTACATGAAATGTGTTTACAAATTTTATAACGCACAATATAAACGCATTTTTTAAATAAAATTATAAATTATCACACTATGAATGATAGCACTATAATATAAATACATATAATAACAGAAGATTATATTCATAAGTATAAAAAATATTTTTATTTGATAAACAAAAGATATGTTAATTTAAGAGCTAATCATTTTGATTACTTAGTTTACTTGAAACACTTTAAATGAAAAATAAGAAATTTAATTTAAAATAACAAAAAACACTTTATATAAAATGATAAATTATTATAATATTAATGACAACATTATTATACTTTATTAGTGTATACTTTATAAGTACATTATAATAAAATAAAATATTCTCTCTATTCGAAACGCTTTAAATAAAAATTGCATTATTCTTACCGTTTTAAACTGTAATTTATTTTCACCGAAGAAAAAATTTTCGAAAATTTCGTAAAAATTTGTTACGCAAATGAGCACGTGGAATGTACACTACATCCCAGTCGTCTGTAACGATCTCGATAATTGTTGTTAGTAAAATTTACCAGCACCACCAACGTTAATAGGTTAAGAAGAGTACAAACGGAAAGTATTGAAGAGGGCAGCACTGTTTAAAATTTGTTTCTATGTAAAATCCAGGAAAAAAGAAACCTGGGGTGTTAAATACACCCCGCACGCCGGATGGAAGGTCAAAACAATACTTTGCTAAATGTTCATCAAACTTTCATTCAACGTATTCAAAAATGTATCGAAGTTCATGGTGATCACTTCGAGCATTTAACGAAATAAATGCAATTAAATTAAAAATTACCTACGTTTAATGATTTAAATTCCCTTCTGTCATTTGACCTTGAATGACCTTCACTATGTGCTGTCGTTGAATTCGTTATGAAAAGGGCTACAAACGTAGGCGTTTAAAAAATTATGGTTCCATTAAAAAAAATGAAGTTGACCTTCATTTCACCTTGACACTCCATCTGAAGGTCAAACCAATAGTATCACAATACGTCCTCCTTAAAGCCATACAACTTTTGTCTGAAACATTTCTTCTTATTTTGAGAATTTTTCAAATTTCATTTCGCGTATAAATTAGGTCAAAAGATAAGAGAACTTGTTATGCCTGTATGAGTTAAAGGGGTAGTATTGTTGTCTGGAGTGCTGTTTTGCAGGTGATTTTCAGAATAGCATGAATTTAAAACTGTTCGATTTTTCTTTTTCAAATTTTGCACGCATATTTACTGTTTGTTTAAAAACATATAAAAATTATATTGAGAAAAAAGATAAAATTTTTGCATATCAGTGTTGCGGACGTTGTATGTATCTGAAAAAACCAAACATTTTTTTAATCTGTATGAGTGTGTTAGGATTGGTAGTAGATTTGACCAAAAAGAAATTATTTTTACAAAATGGCGGCATGCTAAATGTTGATTGTCAATTTTGTCAATGTTTCTTCCCCTTCAGGGTGTTACAATAAAAAAAGGAAAGAATTATTTCGACTCGATTCTGCTACCAATGTTTAAAAATAGTCTACTGAAGGTAAATAGTGAATTAACAGTTTAAAAAAATCATGCGTTAAAAGGTTAAATTCAAATTCTCCCAAAGATTAAAATTTCAGGATACTCGATAAAATAAGTACTCGGGACTCGTGAATATTCAAATATTTTCTTTAAAAATTAAATAAATTCGAAGAATCAATTTACAAATCATATCCAAATAATTCTTCGATTCAAAAATCCAAGAATCTTTAAAAAAGTCTCCGACCCGAAGAGATTTGGTCTTCTAATTTTTCACGAGCTGCTTAGAGTTCGATCGAAGTTCCTCTGGCCGAAAAACGGCAGTGCTTGGGTCCGAGGAAAGAGTAGAATGGAGGAACACGAGTGACAAAAAAAAAAGGATGGAAAAAAAAAAGAAAAGGTACGGCTCCTCTTGCCTGAGTGACCCGCAGCTGCACTTTGATGCCCTTTTCCTACCGCGCGAACAAAGGTAGGAGGAGGAAGCACGTGGTTTGGGGAGAGAGTGTACCGAGGAAAGAGTAATAAGATGGGAAATTGCAAATCAATGTGGCACAAAAATTCGATAAACAGGTGAGTGAATTATTTTTGTCGTTCTCCATTTTTTTTATTTTTTTTTTTTTATTTTGAGAGGTGGAGAGATTGTGAATATTCGACAAAGAAGTGAAAGAAAAAGATATTTTTCACCTCTGATGAAGGGTACAGTGAAAATTCCTGGTAGAATAGCTTTTAGAATTTTTTTGACGCAAAGTGCATTCAGAAATTTTGTAGAATGCATATGAGAATTTTGAGGTCCCTCGAAACAATTTTTTTATTTCCTTTTTTATTCAATTTCACGAGCTACTCGATTTATTAGTGAAAAAAATTTGATGACTGCTAAAAATCGTTGGTAAATTAGAACGAGCCAAACGCGAATCGAAAAGATTTTATTTCTGGATTCCAAGAGAAGAAACATTTCGTGACATTCTCCATTTTTTTATTTTTGTTTTTATTTGGCGAAGAAATGGAAGAAAAAAATATTTTTCACCTCTGATGAAGGATACAGTGAAAAATCCTGGTAGAATAGCTTTTAGAATTTTTTTAACGCAAAGTGCATTCAGAAATTTTGTAGAATGCATATGAGAATTTTGAGGTCCCTCGAAACAATTTTTTTATTTCCTTTTTTATTCAATTTCACGAGCTACTCGATTTATTAGTGAAAAAAATTTGATGACTGCTAAAAATCGTTGGTAAATTAGAACGAGCCAAACGCGAATCGAAAAGATTTTATTTCTGGATTCCAAGAGAAGAAACATTTCGTGACATTCTCCATCTTTTTATTTTTCTTTTTATTTGGCGAAGAAGTGGAAGAAAAAAATAGTTTTCACTTCTGATGAAGGGTATAGTGAAAATTCCTGGTAGAATAGCTTTTAGAATTTTTTTAACGCAAAGTGCATTCAGAAATTTTGTAGAATGCATATGAGAATTTTGAGGTCCCTCGAAACAATTTTTTTATTTCCTTTTTTATTCAATTTCACGAGCTACTCGATTTATTAGTGAAAAAAATTTAATGACTGCTAAAATCGTTGGTAAATTAGAACGAGCCAAACGCGAATCGAAAAGATTTTATTTCTGGATTCCAAGAGAAGAAACATTTCGTGACATTCTCCATCTTTTTATTTTTCTTTTTATTTGGCGAAGAAGTGGCAGAAAAAAATATTTTTCACCTCTGATGGAGCACACCGTGAATATTCCTCGTAGAATAATAATTTAAAAAAAAATTTCAATACAAAATGCATCGTCCCCAAGTGCATTCAGAAATTTTGTAGAATGCATATAAGAATTTTGAGATCCCTTGAAACAATTTTTTTATTACACCTTTTATTAAATCACTCGATTTATTAGTAAAAAAATATTAGTTTACTAAAATCATTTGTAAATTACAACGAGCCATACGCAAATCGAAAAGGTTGTATTTCTGGATTCTAAGGGAAGAAACATTTCTTGTCAAATTTTCAACGTGGTCCACAGAATACGTCTCCGAAAAATTCCCAGAGACGATTCTCGCGCGACCACGTCCTTTCACGCTCATTCCATTTACAATGGAGTCTATGAAGAGGATGCAAAAGGAGAAAAAATGTTTTTTAAAGAAGAGAACGACTCTCCTCGCGTCACGGATAATTCGTCGGATCGGTCACGCCATAGGCGTTCAAAGATTTGTAGTTTAAAGCGCACCGTGGGTGGGGTGGAAGGAAGGGGTGGAAAAAAGGAGGGTGAATTTCCATCAGGGAGAAAGGGAGGAGAGAAATGAGCTGGCAATCTCGTCGATTCACGAAAACATTTTCTAACCGAGGACGTTATGCCCGATTGTGCACCCAGGATTCTTTGAAGAAAAATATTTTCATCCCTTGGAGTATTAACCTTTAGATGACCGGAAAATCTATATATAGACGCTTTAGAGAAACTCACGTAAACATTCACAAACTTTCACAGGACGTATTTATAAATATTTCGTGTGAAAGTAATTGAAAAAAAGTTAAAAAAAAATTGTTTAAAAAAATTTTTATTAAAATTTTTATTAAAATTTGTTTTATTTCAAAAAACGTAAGTAATATATATCTTACGAATAAATATCTAAATAGTCTACGGTTTTTATGGTATCAATAGCAGCAACTTCCGGTTTCAACCGGAAAAAGCAGCATTTGCCCTCCTTGAAACCTTTCAACTTTTGTGTTATATATTTTTTGTTTTTTTTCATTTTTTTTCTAAAATATTCCACTATGGCTCAACTTGTATTATACATGCACAAAATATTCAATTTATATTTTGTATCTCAATATTATCAGAACAGTATAACCAAGAACAGTATAACCTCTTTCACCCTCAAATGACCTTCAGGACTCACTTTAGCTCACTAAAAGTATCTATTTGAACATAAAATTTCCTGCCCTTTTCAATTCCGAAATAAAAAATGGGACTTCCAATTTTTATAAAAGTTGACCTTCAAATGACCTTCGAAAATGTCCTTGGAGTCAAAATTGACCTTATCATCGTTTTCAGCAATCACAGAAACCTATAGAAACTCATTTTTTTGTGAATTTAAAAATTTTGAAATTTTCCTTACCGTTAAGGGCCGGAAAGCCTATATACATATAGACGCTATGGGTGATCGGCACTTTGTATAGGTTACATACAAGATATAGACACAATACTTTGGAATTTTCTACAGGGGTTAAAGCTCATCAAATTCCGGCCCTCTAAAGGTTAACCGGTTCACTGGTGGAGCGAAATCAACGTTTTCTGCCAAAACTGATGAGAGCGAATAATTTCGTATTTTACATGAAAGCAATTATCTATAAGGGGATTTTTTGGGTCGCTGATTATGAATCCAGAGTCAAATTTGAGAAATTCAAAATGGCTGATCCAATATGGCGGCTTGAAGTGTCTGGACTTTAATATTCCATTATGAGTACGTATAAAATTCGTTAAGTACGTGTTTTTTCGGTTACTGATGATGAATACAGGGTCGAAATAACAAAATTGCGACTTCAAGTGGTTGACTTTGTTATTTCATTATACAGGGTGTCCCACCTAACTTGACCACGTTGAATATCTCTCTTATTTTTAATGATAGAAAGAAATGTTACAGACAAGAATTGTTTGCTGTCAGGGGGCGAATACTGTCCCGTAAAACGATTGATTAGTCCACTATTCCGGCAAAACGGCTGAACGGATTCGGACAAAATTTGGCATGCACATCAAGTATACATCCATTTGGTGCCATGAAACTTTATGTATGGCCATCTTCAACCGTTTCGAAATGGTGCCAGTTTCAAATCATTAATTCACTATTTTATAATCATAGATTGAAAATCCCGTAATTTCGAAACGGTTCAAGATGACCATGCGTAAAGTTTTGTAGCACCAAATGGGTATATTTTTAAACTATATGCCAAATTGTGTTTGAATCCGCGTAAGCGTCTCGCCGAAATACTGGATTAAAGATTTCAATTTGTCGCAATTTCTGAATGGTTGAAGATAACCATGCATAAAATTTCACCGCAGCAAATATATACTCTATGTACATGTCAAATTTTCCCGAGTAGAAATGAATCTAGTACATCCGATCTGAAATCTAGTAAGTAGATAGTATTGGCTAGATTAAATTTTGTAGCTGGCAGCTAGGTCAGTACTAGATAAGAATTTATAGACAGTCTTTCTGATGTAGCTGTTGTATAGTAATCGCATAGAAAATATGATAGTAGATGGCGCCGTCTTTCCCAGAAAATATAATCCAATTACTAGATCGCTACTAGCATTTTTAAATTAGTCAGTGGATCTCTCACGGGCTTGATGACACCGGTGTGAACCTAGCATCTCAACTTTCAGCATCTCATGAAAAGTTTTCATATTTACTTGCATCCAGCATAGTTGAAGGAGTTCTTACAAGTTTTAACAATAGTTCAAATGATTTACACAAAAAATCTCGTTTTAAAAAATGAGATGCGAACTTCGCGTATGGCTTGATTGCATCTCACCGAATTTCGATTTTTCAACGTACAGGAGTGATATTTTGAAGAGTTCAACGTCCTGGGCATGAAATGTTAAGAGTTCAGGCGAAAAAACTATAACAAAAATAGTTTATCATCGCAAAGTAAGATGCTGCGCAAAATTAGGGAGTTCATGTCGAAATAAAATGTTTTCTGGATAGCTGTAGACATACTACAACATATTCCAAAGAGTTCGAGGCACTAGCAATGTCGAATTATTTTTAAATAAATAAATACTCTTCGAGTGCCGTACACTTATAAAGAAACTCCGTACTTTTGTGGATCATCTCACTCTTTTCTCTCTCACACAACAATCCGAGTTGTGGTCTATGTGTAAGGGAACAGGCTCCGTGAGCTAGAGGTCTCAGGTTCGAATCTCCCTCACCCAAGAAGGTATATAAAAGTGGATTTTTCAATTCAATAAAAATACAAGTAATCGTTAAGCAAATTGAACACCTACTTACCGGCGTTTCAGGAACAACGATACGTTGGCAAAAAATAACAATTATACAGAAGTTTATTTTATTTTGCTACTTACTGTCCAGCCCAGGCTAGGTTACTACTACATTTACATATCTTAAATTTACTGTCTAACTAGTAGCCAGTTTTTTTGATGCAGCCACTGGTAGAAGTGACCGTTACATTTCAAGCCCACTACTACACACAAAAAATAGACAGTTCCGATGTACATCTCGTTTTTTCTATATCTGAACTAGACAGCAACGATGTTCAATTTCTACTCGGGTTGGTTCGGATGCATTTAATTGTCCGGTTTTGATCACTTGGGCCTATTGCAGAAATGCTGCATTTCGTGGGCGAGCGCGAAGCGCGAGCACCTGACGACCTGGGCGGGTATGGCGCTTGAGCGAAGCGAAAGCGCAGAGGACTCTGTAGCATAGTTTAATATCTCAATACTTGAATTTTCCACAATTTCGAAACCATTTGAAATTCGTGGGCGAGCGCGAGTGCGAGCAAAGGCGATCTTGAGGGGGTTGGCGCTTGAGCGAAGCGAAAGCGCAGGGGGCTCTGCACCCTAGTTCTTATCCAAATCTAAATATTGTACTGTAACATAGTGTAACACTTTCTTCAGTTTATTGTATACTTATTTAAAATATATTGATGTCTGAATATTAAGGGGGCATTTCCGCTTTAGTGACCGAAAATCGAAACGATCTTTGGAATTTTTTATTTCTCAATCGAGGTGACATAAACATTTTGGAACATATATTGTACCTTGGACATACTACAAAAAAAAATAAGGTGCTATAACTGATGGTATGATATGTATCACAACTTAATGGTTGCCACGATAACTCACTCCTAGGTTATCTGAAATAGAACTAGTGGTGGTTAGTAGTCGACACGATCGTCGGGTGCTCGCGCTTCGGGCTCGCCTTACCGGGTGCAGAAAAGCTTCGCTTCCTGCCATAGGCACGACCGCGTAACTCACGTTTCCATACTTGAATTTCCCATAATTTTGAAACGGTTGAAGATGGCGGTACATAAAATTTCGTGGCACCAAATGGGTATATACTCGATGTACATGCCAAATTTTGTTCGGATCCGTTCAGTCGTTTTGCCGGAATATTGGACTAAAGATTTGAATTAGCCGCCATTTTTGATTCGGTCAATCAAAAAATTTGAAATTTTCCAGAAATTGTCATTGTATACGTGTACATGTATGTGTAAAATTTTATCGGGATCCAATGAATAGTACCAAAGATATGAATTTTTCGATATTTGAATTTGCCGCCATTTTGTACCGGTTCAAAATGGCGGCTCACAAACCTTATTGTGAACTCACAGTAATGTACTTGATTTTTGTGCCAAATTTCGTCCCGATCGGTTCAGCCGTTTTTCCGAAATCGAGGATATACACGGACACACACACACACACACACGAACGATTTTCAGGATGGCGATTGCATAAGTCACTCCCTTTACGGTCGTGCCTAAAAACGACACAAGCTCTTCTTTTTACATTTGGAACACTCTCATGTTCGTTGATCATTAATGTCACAGTCTCTCTCACTCTCTGATCCTCCCATCATCGGCACCCTTCAAGATTACAAGCCCAAATCCTCGGTCCAGTAACCCTGATCGCGTTTAATGTCACACAGGCAACCCCCTCGCATTTTTCCCACCCCTGGCCTTCGACCCCACGCCGAAAAATGATCATCGTCTGTAATCGACCGCCAAAGAATATGAAGGGACACGGGTAGAGAGTGAAATAGAGTGACTCCACATTATGTGCACCGTCCTGTGTGCACAACTTTTATGCGCATCGATCTCTCCCAAAGAAAAAAAAAATCACAGACACTTTTCTCCATTTTATTTCCCTTTTCTCATCAATGTGTCTTTTCTCTTCAAATTGTGATAACTTTTTGGCGACTCAACATTTTTTTTAAAGTCGGCTTTATTAGATGTCCAATTAGATGGCTCATGAAATCTTTTTTTTTATCTTTCTTTTTTTTTGAAATTTTTGTTTTCTTTTATCTTTGTTGCTTTGAAAATTTATTTTTTCTTTGATCTTTCCTTTTTTGAAATCTTTGTTCTCTTTTATCAATCTTCATTTGATACTTTATTTTTTCCTTTATCTTTCTTTTTTTGAAAATTTATTTTTTTTGTTTACTCTGTTGTTTTTTTTTATATTCATTCATATTGGCTAGATTAGTTAAATGCGCATAAATGCTGTACTCTTATGTGTCTCCTCTACTATGCCCGGATTCTTCGTAGTCTAAAAGGGGCAAGCCGTTCAAATAAATGAATAAATAAATGTGTTAAATAAGGTCATCGTTCACGAGATACACTTCATAAATTGAGAATTTTTATGGACCTTATCGCGCTTATATTTATTAATACACAGCGGAAGAAGGAATAATTTTTATTTTGTCAATAATAAGTTTGGAAAATTCTTATTTCTTATAATTAAACAATTCTTTTGTCGATCATTGCATAGCACAGTAACGCAAAATAATGACAACAAATTTAATAAAAGAAAATTCTATTAATTCCACAGACAATAATAATTTTGGAAAATTCTTCTTTCTTGTAATTAAACAATTCTTTTGTCGATTATGGCGTAGCACAGTAACAGCATGTGGACCGTTTATTTTGAAAGTGGTGTAAATCTATTTAAAAAGAAATAACTGATTATAAATAAAATATTTACACTAAACTAATCTAATGAGATATCAAATTATGCGATATCTCATTTTTTTAAAAAAAATAGACTTACACCACTTTCAAAATAAATGGTTCATATAATAATAAAAAAATTTAGTAAACGAAAATTCTATCTATTAATACCACGGCTAATAATAAGGTTGCAGAATAATTCGAAAATCGAATTGCAGAAAACAAATAAATAAATAAATAAATTCAACAACAAACGATAAATAATCCACAGGCTCCATAAATTGAACTATCACTGTACACGTGACACAACAATAACGTATCATTTTTACAGCATTTCTTTAAGTTCAATTTTTCGAGGGACAGAGAGGAAAACATGTGGTAAAATGGTCATACCTAAACTTTCATAATTCAACAAGAAAATTCCATTAATTCTACGGACAATAATAATTTCATAAAATTTTTCTTTCTCATAATTAAACAATACTTTTGTCGACCATTGCATTACATATTAACGCAATATGGACCGTTTATTTTGAAAATGGTGTAACTCTATTTTTAACACAAAATTAACTGGTTATAAACAAAAGGTTTACACTAAACTACTCACAAATTATGTGATATCTCATTTTAAAAAAAAAATAGACTTACACCACTTTCAAAATTAAAATGATCCATATAATGACAACAAATTTAGTCAACGAAAATGCTATCAATTCCACGGACAATAAAAATTGTTGCAAAATAATTCTAAGATCGAATTGCAGAAAACAAAAAAGTAAATAAATAAATTCAAAGACAAACGATAATCCGCAGACTCCATAAATCGGACTACCACTCTACACCCTCCAACGTTTACATAAGGACACATGTGCCATGTATGTAAAGACACGTGAGATACACATGGGCCACGATCCGGGCTGCGGCACAATTCGGTACTAATTGATTTTACGACGTCCGTTATATTGACCGTGAAGATCGTCCACTGTCGCATCCGATGCTTTGGACTATGGTGAATGGTGATGGTGGTGATGCAGGGTGCAGATGACACCCCAACGCGAGCCATGCATGACGCCCTTTTCCACGGCCGTAGATACGTCGGAGAAATTTCCTTCGTCGATTTAAAATCATCCTCTGCCCTTCTGGCCTGATTCACCTTGGGAATAGTGCTGCTCTATCTGGCCGTTGGTGAAACAGGATTTGAATTGGAAAGAGGGTGGCTTTGATCGTGAAAAGAATCAGGGATCACGTAATTTTACAGCCACCATTTTGTTTACTGGGAGTCAATGTTTGGTAGGTTTAACTTTCCTACCTCTGCATGAGCCTGGTGGGGTCTGGAAGATCCGATACATTTTTCAAATAATTCTAAATAATCTTTAAATATTGTACAGGGTGATTCGTAACTAGTGGTACAATCGGGAAGAGGGTGATTCTATATTAAGAAATTATTCAAAAATAGGGAATGACATTTTTTTGGGTTGAGGCTTTGTTATCGAGAAAATCGACTTTAAATATCCGTCGGATACACGTGCACTTAAGTCCGTCTCAAAGTCCCGACACATTTTTCAAATGATTCTATATAATCTTTAAATATTATACAGGGTGATTGGTAACTAGTGGTACAATCAAAAAGATTGTATATTAAACTAGGGGGCAGATACCCCTGCGCTTTCGCTTCGCTCAAGCGCCAACCCCCTCCAGATCGTCTTTGCTCGCGCTTCGCGCTCGCCCACGAATTTCAAAAGGTTTCGAAATTGTGGAAAATTCAAGTATTGAGATATTAAACTATGCTACAGAGTCCTCTGCGCTTTCGCTTCGCTCAAGCGCCATACCCCTTGAGGTCATCGGATGCTCGCGCTTCGCGCTCGCCCACGAAATGCAGCATTTCTGCAATAGGCCCAAGTGACCAAAACCGGACAATTAAATGCATCCGAACCAAAATTTGACATGTACATAGAGTATATACACCTTTGCTGCGGTGAAACTTTATGCATGGTTATCTTCAACCATTCAGAAATTGCGACAAATTGAAATCTTTAATCCAGTATTCCGGCGAAACGCTTGCGCGGATTCAAAAAAAAATTGCAATGTAGTTTAAAAATATACCCATTTGGTGCCACAAAACTTTATGGTCATCTTCAACCGTTTCGAAATTACGGGATTTTCAAACTATAATTATAAAAAAATAGTGAATTAAAGATTTGAAACTGGCACCATTTCGAAATGGTTGAAGATGCCCATACACAATGTTTCGTGGCACCAAATGGGTATATACTTGATGTACATGCCAAATTTTGTCCGAATCCGTTCAGCCGTTTCAAGATGACCATGCATATTGCCGCCATTTTGTAACGGTTCGAGATGGCGATACACAAAGTTTCGTGGCACCAAATAGGTATATACTCGATGTACATGCCAAATTTTGTCCGAATCCGTTCAGTCATTTCGCCGGAATAATGGACTAAAGATTTGAATTAGTCGCCATTTTTGATTCGGCCAACCAAAAAATTTGAAAATTTCCAGTAATTGTCATTGCGTACGTGTACATGAACGTGTAAAATTTTATCAGGATCCAATGAATAGTACCAAAGATATGAATTTTTCGATATTTGAAATTCCCGCCATTTTGTACCGGTTCAAGATGGCGGCTCACAAACCTTATTGTCAACTCACAGTAGTGTACTTGATTTTTGTGCCAAATTTCGTCCCGATCGGTTCAGCCGTTTTCCCAAAATCGAGGATATACACGGACACACACACACACACACACACACACACACACACACACACACACACGAACGGTTTTCAGGATGGCGATTGCATAAGTCACTCCCTTTACGGTCGTGCCTAACAATTAAATGAATCCGAACCAAAATGTGACATGTACATCGAGTATATACGCCTCTGCTGCAGTGAGACTTTATGCGTGGTTATCTTCAACCATTCAGAAATTGCGGCAAATTGAAATCTTTAATTCAGTATTCCGGCGAAATGCTTGCACGAATTCAAACAAAATTTGGCATATAATTTAAAAATATACCCACTTGGTGCCACGAAACTTTATGCATGGTCATCTTCAACCGTTTCGAAATCGCGGGATTTTCAAACTATATTTATAAAATAGTGGATTAAAGATTTGAAACTGGCACCATTTCGAAATGGTTGAAGATGACCATACACAATGTTTCGTGGCACCAAATGAGTATATACTTGATGTATGTACAGGCACCGACATGCATCGTATGTGATGTATAACCTAACTTAACCGACTACCGACATGCATTGTGTCGCGACATGCAGATGGATTATTAAGAATATATTCCAAAAACCGTCATATTGACAAGAAAGTATTCTTATTTATTAAGAATATCTATTAAGATGGATTATTAAGTTTGCATTTTAAGAACACAATTTTTTCAGCGTACAGTATTGGTGGTATGGTTCTTTTTAAAAAGTGTCAACTCTGTTCATAGTCTAAGGTGAGACTTGGGGCGTCACGTGGTGGGGGTGATGTTCTCCCGGAGACTTTAAGGTAGTGCAGAGTTCGTCCTTCGTATACGAGATACTTTATGATACTGATCCAATCCTCAATGTTAAATGGTGTGGATTTATAAGTTCGCCTAGAGAACCGTCTGATTCGGACATTTCCTTCATCTTCGGAGCCTTTTGTTTCTTTGCAAATTAGCCAATTTTTCAAGGACATTTGGTGTCCTCCGAGTCTGACGTTGCTTCCTCCCTGACGATTGCCTTCGATGGTTTCTTCATCCTCTTCAATGACGGTTTTTTTGTAATCTCGGAGTACTGCACATCGACAGGTTCTGTTGGACCAGGCACAATCATGGATAATGTGGACATGTTTGTTGTGACTGGCAACTCCGAGGAAGGCCCCAACATAACACTTCTCTAATGGTCGAATAACAGTTCGAGATAAGCTTCCTCCGGTTTCCCATTCTCCTACTAATATATCGTAAACAACTGCACGCCGTGGGACCAATGTTTGAAATGCCAGAGGAAACAATCTTCTTAAGGATCCTGACGGGATTGTCAATATTGGAGAAACGTGCGAAGGATTTTTGATAACGGTACCGATAATTTTATCCGAAATAGATTCCACATCTTCATCATCTGTTATTTCGCTTCCGGTGGCATATTCGTCATCCGTGGATTCCTCAGAACTGCTTAAAAGCCAGTCGATGTCTTCTGTTATATACTTTCTTTGTTTGCCGATGGTTTTGCTGGATGTAATGTTATCGGTGGCATCGGTGTAATGACTCTTTCTTCGTGCTTCCTTTTTTTTCCCAGACGGGTCATCTTCGAAAGATCTCCGGATGTCCATTGCGGTGTGTTCTCTGTCGTTGCAGAAGTACTACTGTGCCAAGCGTCCAGTTCTACCTTGTGAGTCGCATGTACCCCCACCATGTGACGCCCCAAGTCTCACCTTAGACTGTGAACAGAGTTGACGAATTTGAAAAAAGTTATGCGAATTTAGAGAATACCGCTCCCTGTAGGAATTATCATAACTTTAATCTTTAAATATATTTTTCTCAAAACGACATTTTTCATGACTACGATTTCTCAGAATCCATACAACCAAATTCGTTCACACTTTACACATATACACTCAGTGCAAAAATTAAAGGATCACTTAATTTTTCTTCAAAAATATGTAAAATTGACGTGGCTGTAACTTCGTCAGAAATGAATGGAATTTCAATTTTCAAAAAAGGTTTTAAAGATTGAAACCTCTGCTTTTGAAAGACCTGTGTGTTTTTTCGGTTTCCATGAGTTTGATAATTTTTACATACAGAAAAGTACACACTGAACAAAATCGAAAATTTTCTTCTCACTTTGTGGATCTGTCTCGTGTGTAAAAAAAATCTCCCAAAGTTTTCGACTTACTGGTGTGAAAGCGTGAAGCTTTCCCTACAAAATCGTTTTTCGAAATTCTTTCTACGATTTTTTGTTACTGAGTTACCGTGGATTAAATAAAAAGTGATCGTTCCGAATCTGATTGCTCATAACTCCGTTAAAAATCATCGTACCGCAATTGTAAAAAAAGATTTTTAAATCTGAAAGTTTACTCTACCGAATGATATCATTGAATTTTTTTTTTGTAAAAACATATAGACATGAGACATCTGAATAAAAATAACGTAAAAATGAGCGATTTTTTCCTTTTTCATTTGGACCCAGAAAACAATTGTGTAAAACAAGAAAACAAATTTATTCTCCATATTTTTTTGTACCTTTAGGTACCCTGAATGTAAAAAAAAAATTGCCGAATAGCTGTGAGATTTTTAATATGATGGCCACTATGGTTTTATGCAAAGCACTCATAAAATAATGAATTTTTTTTCACTGAATAAAAAGAAAGAATGAAGTTCCGAATCTGATTGCTCATAACTCCGTTAAAAATCATCGTACCGCAATTGTAAAAAAATATTTTTAAAGCTGAAAGTTTACTCTATCGAATGGTATCATTGAATTTTTTTTCGTAAAAACATATAGACATGAGACATCTGAATAAAAATAACGTAAAAATGAGCGATTTTTTCCTTTTTCATTTGGACCCAGAAAACAATTGTGTAAAACAAGAAAACAAATTTATTCTCCATATTTTTTTGTACCTTTAGGTACCCTGAATGTAAAAAAAAATTGCCGAATAGCTGTGAGATTTTTAACATGATGGCCACTATGGTTTTATGCAAAGCACTCATAAAATAATGAATTTTTTTCACTGAATAAAAAGAAAGAATGAAAAATAAAGTTTAATTAATGTTGAAAATTGATTTCCAATTACGCTACGCTGACTTTTTTACGTGTAGCTTGTCAGGTTACTCACACATTGAATACATAACCCTTCTTTCTTGGTTTATTTTATAGGAATTTTAATACGATTTTGTGATCGACGGTTCTTTGAAATAAATTTTTTTAATTTTGCATTCATTAATTTCTTTAATTTAACTTTATTTTTCATTCTTTCTTTTTATTCAGTGAAAAACAATTCATTATTTTATGAGTTGTGACGTTGCATATTGCAACGCACCATTTCTCCGGGGCAGCACCCCGAAAGGAGGGAAAAGAGCACACGTAGATCGAGCAAGCCCAGGATGGGTCAAATTAATTCCATTTTTTATAGAGTCAATAGTTTTAATCGTTATCTAGCCGCGCGAATATAAAATGTAATACCGTTTCCTTTTTAATTTAGAGTCACGCCGCGTATGATGTAATCGATACCTTTAAGTAAAGCATGTAACCTTTTTCACGACAAAATCGCACGAGCATCCTAACCTGCACCAACGAGACTGCAACAAGACCTGGAAGGACGGTGAGGCGAACCGGCGTGGTGCAACCGCAGCCCGAACAACTGGACCACGGCGCACCCCGGCTGCATCGACGAAGCAGCGGCGTCTCGAGCCGAGGCCGAGTGGCGGAGGCGAGGAGCCGTCAAGCCGTCCGCGCCGCCAATGGATGCAGCCGAGGAGGGACGGGCCGGAGAGCAGCCATGGAGGGGAGGTCGAGGCGATCCCACAACACCACGGGGACCAGCGGCCGGTGCGGGCGGAGCACCCTACATCGAGTCAAGGAGGCGAGCCCGAACCGTCGGGGCCCGACGAACTCCGCCAGGCTGACGTCCACAAGGACGGCCGACCGCTGGAGGGGCGATCCACCGTCCCCGAGGACCACGGAGGTCCTCGGAGCACGCACCGTGTCAGACGTGGCACGGTCCTGGGGAAGCCGTCCGCCTGCCCCGGGCTCGGGTAAGACGCGGCCCCTAATCTTGGCGAGGCCTGGAGGGTGGAGGAGGAGCGCACCGAGACGGGTTGGTGGCGGAGAAGGACACCCCGAAGATGCCTACTTCACCACAACCAGCTGCCACGGCCCCTGGATACCAGGAACCAGCGCTACCTCGTCACACACCGGGACAGCACGCCACGCCAGGATTCAACTCTACCGGCCTCCTGCCGAGACCGCCACCGAGCAGCCAGGACCCGTCAACGTCAACGGCGATTTCGCCAATTAGAATTAACGTGCGTTAGGTTAAGGATGCGTGGAGGGGGTATTGGTGGTTACGGAGCGGCACTCGCAAGAAGGGCCCGGCACTTGCGTACCGGAGCTCTCTACTAATAGTCGTAATATTCTGAAAATACAATGGGCTATCTGACTGTGTGTTATCTGAGTTATCTAAGTGCCTCCTACGAGCCTTAAAATTTCTGAGGGAAAGCGAGTGCCGCCCGCAGCTGCCGAGACCGAGGACAAGTTACTTCTTTCCGGAATGGTGAGTGCGGGTTCTCACTCAAATACTCTCTGTGGTGGTCGCTGAAGGGACTCGTCGAGTCCTCCTCGAGGAACCGTCCTCGAGGGCACGGGTTCTGCTGGTGATAGCTAAGGGTGGCTGGGCAGGGGACGTGGACCGCGGTAATTCCCACCGTTGCATAGGGCCGGTGGAGGTAGGCGAGTTGGACGCAGGGACGTTTTCCAGGTAGAGGCGAGTGGCCACCATGGAGAGTAGCTAGACCGATTTCTCATATGTTTAGTGTTTTCCGATATCTAACCGTTATTAATCTTTGGTAATAAGTAGCGTAAGACTCATCCTGGGGGGCTCTATTCGTACCGCTCGTTACGCAGGTCCTTCCGATCTCTTTTATTCGCGTAGTTTCCAGTCCGTAATAGTCTCACGAGATCGGAAGTAAAACTTGGTTTCTTATTCATTGTAACCTATACCGAATCTTTACCAGCTCTCTTAAAGTCCGTTTAGGAACGATAATTGTAGCAGGCGTTAACATTTGAACACCGACACCGTAGCGACGACTTTGAACGACCGTCAGCAAGGCCGCGAGGCCCTGCTCAGGGGTGCTCCCTTAGGGGCCTCCCGATCTCGCGTACGTTACCTCGGGAGATAGTATCGCTACTTCGCTAAACCATTCTATCGCTCTGCTATTATTTTACTATCCTATTTCTCTGTTATTTTTCAAACTCTATTCTGCGTTATCTTTCCGGTGGTCGATTATCGACATTGCGCTCCGTTAGCTTCCACAACGGCGTTATTGTTATCTTTCTTGTCAATTCCGGTCCGACTTGTAAATCGCGTCCTGGAGGCGCCAGGAAACGGTACCTAAGCGAATACGACCGGCGGTACGCGTGCGAATCGCGGGCCGTAATCGTACGCCAACGCGACTAAGATCTCCGCGAACCCTAACGGATAAATCCGCCTTGCGCTAGTCGACCACTCGACCATAATTTTCTGTTAACTATCAGCACGCTTTATTCTCTTCAATAAATTGTTAATTCTTTGTTTTCCAACTTTGCTTTAATTCTATTGCTCTGCTCTCTCGCACCTTCGACCCAGCCCCTCTCCATTCGCTTCGGCGCTTCTGAGCTACGGGTCGCGATTAATTCGGCTGTCTTGGGACGTTTTCTCGCGGAATCGGTGTAGGAACGGAACCGTAGGTCACGGATGAAAAATTCGACGCAGGGGCGTCTGGCGCCCAACTTCAAGGTCGGTTCCGAAGGGTTTTCCGCGAGAAGGGCCGAAAACTATCGTGTACGAAAAGGCTATCTGAACACCTCCAATATCGTGTGGCGCCGGATCCCGCTCGGGTCTCCTCCGCGCTCTCTCTTCCCCGGGGAAAGACTCGAGTAAGCCGCAAGGCCGGGCGAAAAACGTCACAGAGTGCTTTGCATAAAACCATAGTGGCCATCATGTTAAAAATCTCACAGCTATTCGGCAATTTTTTTTTTACATTCAGGGTACCTAAAGGTACAAAAAAATATGGAGAATAAATTTGTTTTCTTGTTTTACACAATTGTTTTCTGGGTCCAAATGAAAAAGGAAAAAATCGCTCATTTTTACGTTATTTTTATTCAGATGTCTCATGTCTATATATTTTTACGAAAAAAAATTCAATGATACCATTCGATAGAGTAAACTTTCAGCTTTAAAAATCTTTTTTTACAATTGCGGTACGATGATTTTTAACGGAGCAATCAGATTCGGAACTTCATTCTTTCTTTTTATTCAGTGAAAAAAAATTCATTATTTTATGAGTGCTTTGCATAAAACCATAGTGGCTATCATATTAAAAATCTCACAGCTATTCGGCAATTTTTTTTTTACATTCAGGGTACCTAAAGGTACAAAAAAATATGGAGAATAAATTTGTTTTCTTGTTTTACACAATTGTTTTCTGGGTCCAAATGAAAAAGGAAAACATCGCTCATTTTTACGTTATTTTTATTCAGATGTCTCATGTCTATATGTTTTTACGAAAAAAAATTCAATGATATCATTCGGTAGAGTAAACTTTCAGCTTTAAAAATCTTTTTTTACAATTGCGGTACGATGATTTTTAACGGAGTTATGAGCAATCAGATTCGGAACGATCACTTTTTATTTAATCCACGGTAACTCAGTAACAAAAAATCGTAGAAAGAATTTCGAAAAACGATTTTGTAGGGAAAGCTTCACGCTTTCACACCAGTAAGTCGAAAACTTTGGGAGATTTTTTTTACACACGAGACAGATCCACAAAGTGAGAAGAAAATTTTCGATTTTGTTCAGTGTGTACTTTTCTGTATGTAAAAATTATCAAACTCATGGAAACCGAAAAAACACACAGGTCTTTCGAAAGCAGAGGTTTCAATCTTTAAAACCTTTTTTGAAAATTGAAATTCCATTCATTTTTGACGAAGTTACAGCCACGTCAATTTTACATATTTTTGAAGAAAAATTAAGTGATCTTTTAATTTTTGCACTGAGTGTATATGTGTAAAGTGTGAACGAATTTGGTTGAATGGATTCTGAGAAATCGTAGTCATGAAAAATGTCGTTTTGAGAAAAATATATTTAAAGATTAAAGTTATGATAATTCCTACAGGGAGCGGTATTCTCTAAATTCGCATAACTTTTTTCAAATTCGTCAACTCTGTTCACAGTCTAAGGTGAGACTTGGGGCGTCACATGGTGGGGGTACATGCGACTCACAAGGTAGAACTGGACGCTTGGCACAGTAGTACTTCTGCAACGACAGAGAACACACCGCAATGGACATCCGGAGTTATTTCGAAGATGACCCGTCTGGGAAAAAAAAGGAAGCACGAAGAAAGCGTCATTACACCTATGCCACCGATAACATTACATCCAGCAAAACCATCGGCAAACAAAGAAAGTATATAACAGAAGACATCGACTGGCTTTTAAGCAGTTCTGAGGAATCCACGGATGACGAATATGCCACCGGAAGCGAAATAACAGATGATGAAGATGTGGAATCTATTTCGGATAAAATTATCCGTACCGTTATCAAAAATCCTTCGCACGTTTCTCCAATATTGACAATCCCGTCAGGATCCTTAAGAAGATTGTTTCCTCTGGAATTTCAAACATTGGTCCCACGGCGTGCAGTTGTTCACGATATATTAGTAGGAGAATGGGAAACCAAAGGAAGCTTATCTCGAACTCTTATTCGACCATTAGAGAAGTGTTATGTTGGGGCCTTCCTCGGAGTTGCCAGTCACAACAAACATGTCCACATTATCCATGATTGTGCCTGGTCCAACAGAACCTGTCGATGTGCAGTACTCCGAGATTACAAAAAAACCGTCATTGAAGAGGATGAAAAAACCATCGAAGGCAATCGTCAGGGAGGAAGTAACGTCAGACTCGGAGGACACCAAATGTCCTTGAAAAATTGGCTAATTTGCAAAGAAACAAAAGGCTCCGAAGATGAAGGAAATGTCCGAATCAGACGGTTCTCTAGGCGAACTTATAAATCCACACCATTTAACATTGAGGATTGGATCAGTATCATAAAGTATCTCGTATACGAAGGACGAACTCTGCACTACCTTAAAGTCTCCGGGAGAACATGGGTGGTAGATAGTCAAATTAAGTATGAACGCCTTCGACAAAGTGTGCCGTCTGGAGACGAAAAATTGGTGGAAGAAAGCACTGTGCAAAGGGACATCCGTCGTGCCGAAGAGAAACTGGGAAGAAAATGCCCACTTGACCAGGGAATTAATGAAGCTGAGCCTTCGTCAGTTGCAAAATGTCGAGAGTCTAATCGTGACAATGCAATGTTCGATCGGTTGTCAGAGCTATTAGGAAGTGTGATTATTGTACCGATTGAAAATATTGTGCATACAACATTATGGACAAGATCCGAATTTAAACATTGGCGTTTGAAGGCACCCTCGATGCAAACTGCCATTTGTAATTATAATGTAAATATATTAGAAATGTCCTTGTATGACATATATATGTATTCGCGCGACATTGAACCCCATAAACGTATCTATGTCTCTATGGCCCCATATAATAAAATCGCAAATTATTATTACTCACTTGAAGACAGTATAAAAATTCTAGATAATCTAGTACGGTGTCAGTGTGCCTCGGAGGAATGTGCGCGGGTATTCTTGAAAAAAGTCGTTAACATACTAGATAAAAAAAAAAAAAGAAATTGTATGTTAGTGGTAGGTCCACCTGACAGTGGAAAAAAATTGTTTTTTGACGCTGTGTGTCATGCCGTTATAAATTGTGGACACATTCGTACCGATTCAGAAACTAATGGGTTTCCTTTCCAAGACGCTGTAGGTCGCCGTGTATTACAATGGAATGAGCCGAGGTATGATGCTAGTAACATCGGAACGGTAAAAATGTTATTCGGTGGACACATATGTCGTGTCGGTATCAAGTATAAACCTGATGCTACGATAACACGTACTCCAATATTCGTATTATCTAATGGAGACTGTTTCCCAAAAGATAAGGATTTTACTATGACAATGTATCGAGAAGAATGGAGTGCTATCGAAGGGTTACAAAAATTACATAAAAAACCTTTACCGTATGCTTTATTTCATTTATTGAAAAAATATCATGTTTTACAAGACATTTGTGAAGATTAATAAAATCATGCTATTTTTGTACAACATTATGATATATTGTGTACAACATTATGGAGAAATTCCGAATTTACAAATTTGCCTTTGAAGGCACCCATGATGCAATGTGCCATTCATAAATATGTATAAAGTAAACATATTAGAAATGTCCTTGCATGACATATATATATATTCGCGTCACGTTGAACCGCACAAACGTGTCTATATGGCCCCATATAATGAAATCGAAAATTATTATTACTCACTTGAAGACAGTGTAAAAATTCTAGATAAACTAGTACGGTATCAGTATGCCTCGGAGGAATGTGCGCGGGTATTCTTGGAAAAAGTCGTTAACATACTAAATAAAAAAAAACCGATAAAAAATTGTATGTTAGTGGTAGGTCCGCCTGACAGTGGAAAAAAATTGTTTTTTGACGCTGTGTGTCATGCCGTTATAAATTGTGGACACATTCGTACCGATTCAGAAACTAATGGGTTTCCTTTCCAAGACGCTGTAGATCGCCGTGTATTACAATGGAATGAGCCGAAGTATAATGCTCATAACATCGGAATGGTAAAACTGTTATTCAGTGGAGAACTATATTCTGTCCCTGTCAGGTATAAACCAAATGGTATGATGAGCCGTACTCCAATATTCGTATTATCTAATCAAGACTGTTTCCCAAACGATGAGGGTTTTACGAGGCGAATGTATCGACAAGAATGGAGAGCTGCCGAATGGTTAGAAAAATTGGATAAAAAACCTTTACCGTTTGCTTTATTTCATTTATTGAAAAAATATCATGTTTTGTAAGACAGTTATGAAGATTAATAAAATTATTCTGGTGGTGGTGATGCTAATGGTTCAATAGCATTTTTACTGGCGTTCTTAACATTTCCTATTCCCATTCTGCGTCGGATAATGCGGAGAAGGCGATTGAGTCACTGCATTTAGGATGTCTTGCATTGCACTTTGAAGGCTGATCGCATCAGCGCACTGTGGGCACAAAATCGTTTTTTAGTGCCAAAAGTCCTTCGACGGCTGAATTCTGAACCGATTGCGATGGAATTAGTTTTAAACAAGTCACTCCCTTTACGGTCGTGCATAAATACATGGTATTTATTGTACTATAGAGGAGACCTGCACTTTTTTTGATATTACAATTTGTTAACCTCTTTAGCTGGAAAGATATACTATGCACGTCCCTTGTATATTCGCTTCTAAAGTGGCAAAGACGTGCTACGCCATTTTGAATTTTGAAATTTATGTCACGGTTTCGTAATCAGCGAACTCGAAAACCGTTGTATATCAAGATTGAAGGAATTATGAACACCCTAATGAAAAAATGATTGTCAAAAGTTTACAACAATTTCGATTTTGTATTAATTAACAAATTGCAATATGAAAAAAAGTGCACATCTCTGCTATAGTAGAATAAATAACGCGTATTTGAAGACTAATTTCATCGCAATCGGTTCAAAATTCAGCCGGCGAACGACTTTTGGCACTAAAAAACGACTTTATGCCCATAGTGCAGAGGTAGGGGAAGGTGGGGCACATTGTGACACGGGGCACTATGTGACAGCAGCTGTTTCTCAAAATGCAAAGGGCGCTGCCGAACGTTGGCACGTATACAAGAAAGGCGTCACGAAAAAGGTTACTTGGACGGAGTTTGAGAAGTATGTGTAAACAATCATAGCGCCGGGAGCCATATAGAGAAATTTGACCACACCGGAAATTTGTTTTTTAGTTCATAGTTTTTCTTCTCAAGGTAAGGCATTTCTTCTGATGGCACAAGTGTATATGGCTTATTGTAAGGTTATGTTTGACGCTTTATTTAATACTGTGATCATATTAATACAAGCCTCGTATCAAAGTCCAGGCGAAGTTAAGTAGCGCAGGTACTGTTGGGGCAGTATGTGACAGTAAGCGTTGGGGCACATTGTGACATTCTTATTTTTGTTCATTATTCTCCCTAACAGCATCGGACGTGGCGAGCACATCGCTACGATGTAATGACGTTGTAACGACGTGCTTGGAGAAAATTTTATAGTAAAAATTACAATAAAATTGTAGTAACATTGGAACATAATTTCATATGATCAAAATTTCAATGTGTGTCGTAATTCTTACTAATGTACACATCACTTTCAGTTATATATCGTAAAGGTTATACTGTATATTATAGAATGTACATATATACAATGTATATTATACAATAATAACAACTGAAACTGATATGTACATTAATAAGAATTACGATACAAATTGTAATTTTCGTCATGTAGAATTATGTTCCAACGTTACTAAAATTTTCTGCCTAAAACTGTTAACACAAGAAAAAGCACAGGCCATCCAAAATCCATATTTTATGTAGGGAAAATAATAAAAGAGATTGACAACGTTGGTGACTGTGAAGTAAGCTATTTGCGTCGAAGTATAAAGTGTCATAATAAGTTTATAATACCCAATGTCCCCAATTTGAAAAAAGTGTCTATTTCTGACATACACATGATTTTACCAAAACCCACTGTGAGTGGAACAAAAAAGCAACAATCTAACTACGAGTTTGCTATTAATTTCTCTCTTCTCACTTTCGATTAATAGCCAAAGAAGTTTTTAATATGTCTTTAATCAAAGAAAGTAAAACTTTTGTCTGATTTTGTCGATTGCTTTTATGAGCTCGAAAAATATTTTATTTTTGTTCTTTATTTTAATGTTTTAATATTTTAAGTTGAGCAAAAAGACATGTTCAAAAATGATTAATAACAACTCGTTATAATATTAATTTTGTTATACTTAGGCTGTGCTTATGTCTACCATAGCATTATTTATAACATTAGAACAACTTCAACATTTTTATTTTTTGTTGTATATTGTATCAGTCTTAAAAGTACAATAATACATTTTCAAATGTATATTAGAAGAATTTTTTAGCTTTAAAACATCCAATTTCAGACCTGTCACATACTACCCCAGGGCTGTCATATAGTGCCCCATACGTGGGGCACTATGTGACAGTGGCTATTTCTGAATTGTTTGCAAATATTAAAATTTGTAAAAATTACCAATTATTCCTTGTTGAAAGGGGAACCTATTCATCTCATAAGAATTCGAATATTCTTTTACACTCAGAAGCAGGATCGAGAAATAAAAATCTGTCACAATCTGCCCCACCTTCCTCTAAGTTTAGGGATGGTTGCCACGCTTCGTTTTACTTCTTCTAATTCGCGATTTAAGGGGATTAGAGAGGTTTGCAATTTCAAAAATTAACTCGCGTTTAATTGTTTGTAACGAGACCTCGCATAAATATAAAGCTTTGTTATTTTACAGGGTGTTACTTACAACATTATAAAATAAGAAAATCCATTCCCTGGTCAATAATATCGGCGTTGCAATATAATTGGGCAAAGGGTTAAATGTACGGTTTTGCCACGATTTCAGTCGAACGGATGAACATTTTGGGAAGCCCAAAGACGATTTCTTATCGTTAGGCTTCCCTCTATTTATTATACCTGAAAAATTTGTTCATAATTACATCTCGACTTTTGCAGGACATAACGTAAGTATTTACATTTATTAATTTGCTTATCTGTCCTCAACAAATCTGTTGATTTGGGGTTGCACATATTCCATTTGACAAAACCTATATTCACGATATCAGTCGATGGGTTAGCTACACCTCTCTAGTGAACATATTGAGGATCCTATATTTTGCTTCTATGTATTTCTATAATTTATGCCATACTCTATTTGTACGACTTGACGAATGAAAATTGGCCAGCTATACTATGTTGTTACCGGGGAGTATTCACTTTTGTAAACTTAACAATACCATAAACAGTCAAAACATGGTAACAACATATTTTTGTATTTTTATACAACGTATATTTTCGATTATCTATATTTATAAAATATTTTTTCTTATTAATTCTTATACTATTCGTGAATAAATACGATGTATGCATTTAAAACAGTGTTATTAATCCTTAGCACTCGTATGTCGAGTGTGGCTTGACATCACATTTCTTACGCCAACCCCAATGTCGAGCTAAACTCAAGATTACACAACGCAATTTCTAAATTGTAAAATCTTTAAATTTGTTTAAGGAGTGCAAAGGGTTAACGCATGTAAACTTGAAAAAACATGAGTTTCAAGAATCTGTATTTTAAATAGCATTTTCTGCCAAATCCTCAAAGGTTAGACCACTTTTCCGGTGAGATTTGAATTCAGGGGGTCAAAATCTATAAAACTACTTTGGTAGAAAATTAAAAAAGGGATTCAATTCCATTTTATAATGAAAAAACCGCAAAGTTGGACGAAAATGTCATTTTCGACATGAATTTTCGAGGTTAAATCTTATTTCCGATGCTTTGTCCTTATTTTTCCCTTATTCTGCAACATCTTAGCTGTAACCTCGAAAAAGATTCATGTCTCTGTCTTATTTCTATCAAGAGATTTTTGATTTTGACACAAGAATGAGCAGTTTGTCCCACTGTGCGGGGATTACACCTATTGCGGGACACCCTGTATACTTTTTAAGTACTCACGCGCAACGGTAGATTAACTATAATTAATTGTATTTTGTAACTGTCGTTAAGAATATCCATTTTTAGGCACGACCGTAAAGGGAGTGACTTTTGCAATCGCCATCCTGAAAACCGTTCGCGCGCGCGCACGCGCGCGCGTGTGTGTGTGTGTATGTGTCCGTGATATCCTCGATTTCGGGAAAACGGCTGAACCGATCGGGACGAAATTTGGCACAAAAATCAAGTACACTACTGTGAGTTGACAATAAGGTTTGTGAGCCGCCATCTTGAACCGGTACAAAATGGCGGGAAGTTCAAATATCGAAAAATTCATATCTTTGGTACTATTCATTGGATCCCGATAAAATTTTACACGTTCATGTACACGTGTGCAATGACAATTATTGGAAATTTTCAAATTTTTTGATTGGCCGAATCAAAAATGGCGACTAATTCAAATCTTTAGTCCATTATTCCGGCGAAATGACTGAACGGATTCGGACAAAATTTGGCATGTACATCCAGTATATACCTATTTAGTGCCACGAAACTTTGTGTATCGCCATCTCGAACCGTTACAAAATGGCGGCACATTCAAATCTTTAATTCACTATTTTATAATCATAGTTGGAAAATCCCGTAATTTCGAAACGGTTCAAGATGACGATGCATAAAGTTTTGTGGCACCAAATGGGTATATTTTTAAACTATATGCCAAATTGTGTTTGAATCCGCGCAAGCGTCTCGCCGAAATACTGGATTAAAGATTTCAATTTGTCGCAATTTCTGAATGGTTGAAGATAACCATGCATAAAGTTTCACCGCAGCAAAGGTGTATATACTCTATGTACATGTTAAATTTTGGTTCGGATGCATTTAATTGTCTGGTTTTGATCACTTGTTTGATATATGTCACGCGTAGCATCGAAAAAATTTGCCTTTGTGTTTATTATATGTTCCTTCGCTTCAGATATAAATTTCTCATTCACTTTTATTGACTTTTCGTTATTCTCCATACGTCCGGTTAACAATAGTGTAGTAAGAAACAGCGTTACATTCGCGTTAAATAGAAAATTTCCAGTGGACGTAATTCGCTTGTACAGTAGTCGCACATAGCTCGTGCACTCTCTTGAATATCTACTGCGTTGTTTTCAACGTTTGAAATCACCTTTTTTATCGCGCCCTTTTTTCTTGAGGATCATTAAAATTATTATAGAGGTCACACGTGCATAAGATAATAAACTAGCGGGCAGAGCTACCTGCGCTTTCGCTTCGCTCAAGCGTCCCGCCCCCCCCCCCCCCCCCAGATTGCCGGGCGCCCCTCCACGAAGTGCAGCATTTCTGCGATAGACGCAAGTGAAGTTCAGGACTAGTGCTCATGCAAGGAGTTCCAGAGAAAATTAATATCCTCTATAATACTTATTGAAACTGGACAAAAACTGAGATATATTCGTACACTATATGTACATACCGTGACAAACACTTAAAAGTTTCAAATTCTTTTATTGGTCGAATCGAAAATGGGGGGACATTCAAATTTTCAATCCCGATTTCGGCAAAACGTTTACACTGAGAGAAAAAAATGGTTGGGTTTACTATAATCTCACTACATTTTATAGTGAAATTTGGCGTCCAACATATTTTTCTAGTTCACTTAACCATACAAAATATAGCAGAATGAATGATTTATACAAATGGTTATATTATGTTAACTATTAGCTTTGTTGTTGTTACCATACGTATAGTAAAATGTGCTATGTGAATATAGTTAGTTCTATCACTATGTATGAAATATTCTGGTAATATTAACTACCGGGTATTTCACCTAACTTGACCACCTTAAATATATCGCTTATTTTGTATGATAGAAAAAATGTTAGAGGGAGAAAAATATTCTGTTCGATGGGCCGTTTTTCTCAAGGTCATTTTTTCGAGATTTCAAGGTCATCCTATTTTTTTTAAATGGGACTACATATTTTCAATACAACGGTCTTATAGCCTATAAAAAAAGAAATCCAACGAAGTGCAATATGTTGACCTTCACATGACATTTAGCGAGAAAATCATTAAATGTTTGTTAGTAATTTCTGTACGTGTTCAAGGGCGGTAAATGAAGGAATTTCAATTTTATTGGAACAGTTTTAAGTTAAATCTTTATTTTAGAAGGTTTTCAAAATGTGCACCATGAATCTGGAGGCCCTAAATAAAATTTTGCTGTACATTTTTAAGTTGTTCTGCAGTAATTGGGGAGACCTAAAAAGTAAAGTTTACAACGATGTTCCCACAACAGCAGAAAACATGCAACAAAGGGTTCTACATGAATGTAAATCAGTTACTGCAGAACAACTTAAAAATGTACAGCAAAAATTTATTTTCCGCCTCCAGATTCATGGTGCACATTTTGAAAACCTTCTAAAATAAAGATTTAACTTAAAACTGTTCCAATAAGATTGAAATTCCATCATTTAGCGTCCCCGAACGCGTACAGAGATTACTGGCAAACATTTCATGATGATCTCGCTATAGGTAATGTGAAGGTGAACATATTGCACCTCGTTGGATTTGTTTTTTTATAGGCTATCAGACCGTTGTAGTGAAAATATGTAGTCCAATTTAAAAAAAATACGTTGACCTTGAAATCTCGAAAAAAATGATCTGGAGAAAAAAATACATATATTCGATCGACACGCCAAATTCTGCCCAGTTCCATTTAGCTGTTTTGCTGGAATACTGGATTCAACATTTAAATTTGCCGCCATTACTAAACGATTGAAGATGATCATGCATAAACTTTCGTGGTGCCAAATAGGTATACTCCATGTACATGGGAAATTTTGTTCAGATCCGTTCAGCGTTTTGCCGGGATACTGGACTAAACATTTTGGTTTGCCGCCATTTTGGATTCGGCCAATCGGAAAATGTGAAACTTTCCAGAATTTGTCACTGTATTTGTATACGTGTATATCTCAAATTTTATCCGGTTCCAATAAGTAATGCCAAAGACATGAATTTTTTAATATTTCGATACTTGAATTACCCATAATTTCGAAACGGTTCAAGATGGCGATACGTAAAATTTCGTGGTACCAAATGGGTATATGTATGTATACGCGATGTACATACCAAATTTTGTTCGGATCCGTTCAGTCGTGTTGCCGGAATACTGAACTAAAGATTTGAATTAGCCACCATTCTTGATTCGGGCAATCAAAAAATTTGAAACATTCCAGTATTTGTCACTGTATATGTATACATGTATATCTCAAATTTTATCTGGTTCCAATAAGTAGTACCAAAAATGTGAATTTTTCGATATTTGAACTTCCCGTCATTTTGTAACGATTCAGGATGGCAGCTCGCAAATGTTAAATATCAACTCACAGTGGTATACTTGATTTTTGTGCAAAAATTGATCCTGATTCGTTCACCCGTTTTTCCTAAACCGAAGATACACACGCGCGCGCGCACGCGCGAACGGTTTTTGCGATGGCGAGTGCATAAGACACCCCCTTTACGGCCGTGCCTAAAAATTAGCTTGTTCTTTTCCTGAATTTCAAGCCGGTGTAGCGAGTAAACCGATGTGCACATACATGAGACTGCGGGCGGAAGTAGAGTGAATTCCACTATGCGGGTGATACGATGCGAATCACTCTAGACACTGGTAGTATGTGGCGTGCGAACGAGAAGTGAAACCTACCGACAGGTGTTGACCGATACTGTACTGTTTATGCCCATTTTACTATTTTTCGATTCTGCCCCGTTTGTAGCATTATCTTCATACGGTAAATGGTGCGTCACGTAAAATATAGATAGGGAAAACCGAAGAAAAGAAAACTATAAAATAATAAACCTACTTAAGTATTACCTGCAAGTAAAGTTGTAACGTGATCTTATTGAAATCACTTTAGTCTTTTCGAAGTAAGAAATACGTGTTTTGAAAATAGTCTCGAAAGTCCAGTTTAGGAGACCGGTTTCTTAACTTGAACCACACGTATCTCCTAAATTGGACCATCTGTTTTATCTCACTTTTCAATGAAACCAATTATAAACATGAATGTTTATTGAAACAGGAAGTTGTATGAAACACAAAAATTAAATCAATCGGATAAACAATTCACACGCTCATAGTAGTGGTGTTCTCCGTCAGTGCATATGAGCGCAATTTAACACGCTCAAGTGTTTTAAATTGGACCGATCCAAATTACGGACTTTGTGGTCGTACAAATTGGGAAACTAACCTAAGATTTACTTCTCAATGGTAAAAATAAAGAATACTACACATTGCTTTAAACCTTTGATGCCAAATAAAATTATCGCAAATTTCTTAATATGTGTGTACCGCTATGCAGCTAAATTGTACTTAACGTAAATATCTTATAGCTTAAATAATCTGTCCGAAAAAGGATGTGGATCTTCGGAGGTGGGACGTGCAGATAAGGAACTAGGGGGTATACCCCCTGCGCTTTCGCTTCGCTCAAGCGCCAACCCCCCAGATCGCCTTTGCTCGCGCTTCGCGCTCGCCCACGAATTTCAAACCGTTTCGAAATTGTTGAAAATTCAAGTATTGAGATATTCAACTATGCTACAGAGTCCTCTGCGCTTTCGCTTCGCTCAAGCGCGATACCCCCCGAGGTCGTCGGACGCTCGCGCTTCGCGCTCGCCCGCGAAATGCAGCATTTCTGCAATAGGCCCAAGTGATCAAAACAGGACAATTAAATGAATCCGAACCAAAATTTGACATGTACATCGAGTATATACACCTTTGCTGCGGTGAGACTTTATGCATGGTTATCTTCAACCATTCAGAAATTGCGGCAAATTGAAATCTTTAATCCAGTATTCCGGCGAAATGCTTGCGCGGATTCAAACAAAATTTGGCATGTAATTTAATAACTAAGTCCCCAAAGGACCTTTTCGTTAATAACTCGGCGACGGAGGCTCTTAGAACGAAGTGGCAGAGGAAAGATATGCTTCAAATTGCGTTTAGAATCGATATAAACAATAATATAATTTTTTTTTTTTTTTTTTTTCGGGCGTATCCGAAACTAGGGGGCAAGCCCCCTGCGCTTTCGCTTCGCTCAAGCGCCATACCCCCTGAGGTCATCGGATGCTCGCGCTTCGCGCTCGCGCACGAAATGCAGCATTTCTGCAATAGGCCCAAGTAATCAAAACCGGACAATTAAATGCATCCGAACCAAAATTTGACATGTACATAGAGTATATACACCTTTGCTGCGGTGAAACTTTATGCATGGTTATCTTCAACCATTCAGAAATTGCGACAAATTGAAATCTTTAATCCATTATTCCGGCGAGACGCTTGCGCGGATTCAAATACAATTTGGCATATAGTTTAAAAAAATATATCCATTTGGTGCCACAAAACTTTATGCATGGTCATCTTCAACCGTTTCGAAATTACGGGATTTTCAAACTATAATTATAAAATAGTGAATTAAAGATTTGAAACTGGCACCATTTCGAAATGGTTGAAGATGCCCATACACAAAGTTTCGTGGCACCAAATAGGTATATACTCGATGTACATGCCAAATTTTGTCCGAATCCGTTCAGTCATTTCGCCGGAATAATGGACTAAAGATTTGAATTAGTCGCCATTTTTGATTCGGCCAACCAAAAAATTTGAAAATTTCCAGTAATTGTCATTGCGTACGTGTACATAAACGTGTAAAATTTTATCAGGATCCAATGAATAGTACCAAAGATATGAATTTTTCGATATTTGAACTTCCCGCCATTTTGTACCGGTTCAAGATGGCGGCTCACAAACCTTATTGTCAACTCACAGTAGTGTACTTGATTTTTGTGCCAAATTTCGTCCCGATCGGTTCAGCCGTTTTCCCAAAATCGAGGATATACACGGACACACACACACACACACACACACACACACACACACACACACACACACACATACGAACGGTTTTCAGGATGGCGATTGCATAAGTCACTCCCTTTACGGTCGTGCCTAAAAATATACCCACTTGGCGCCACGAAACTTTATGCATGGTCATCTTGAACCGTTTCGAAATTACGGGATTTTCAAACTATAATTATAAAAAAAATAATGGATTAAAGATTTGAAACCGGCACTATTTCGAAACGGCTCAAGATGGCTATACACAAAGTTTCCTGGCATCAACTGGGCATATACTTAATATGCATGCCAAATTTTGTCCGAATCCTTTCAGCCGTTTTGCCGGAATAGTGGACTAATCAACTCTTTTGCTGGAATAATGGATTAAAAATTTGAATTTGCCGCTATTTCGAAACGGCTGAAGGTGGCCATACATAAAGTTTCCTGGCACCAAATGGGCATATACTTGATGTGCATGCCAAATTTTGTCCGAATCCGTTCAGCCGTTTTGCCGGAATAGTGGACTAAGCAATCGTTTTGGTGGAATAGTGGATAAAAAATTTGAATTTGCCGCCATTTCGAAACGGTTGAAAATGGCCATACATAAAGTTTCGTGGCACCAAATGGATATATACTTGATGTGTATGCCAAATTTTGTCCGAATCCGTTCAGCCGTTTTGCCGGAATAGTGGACTAATGGATTAATGAATTTTGCACTATTTCCATTCGTCCAGTATTCCGGCCAAACGGCTGAACGGATCGCAACGAAATTTGGCATGTACTTTGAGTATATATCCATTTGGTGCCAGGAAACTTTATGTATCGGTATCTTCAGCCGTTTAGAAATGGCGGCAATATTAAATTTAAATTACATTTTTTTCAAATTTTGAATCTCCCGCCATTTTGTATTGGATCAAGATGGCGGCTCACAAACCTTATTGTCAACTCACAGTAGTGTACTTGATTTTTGTGCCAAATTTCGTCCCGATCGGTTCAGCCGTTTTTCCGAAATCGAGGATCTACACGGACACACACACACACATACGAACGGTTTTCGCGATGGCGATTGCATAAGTCACTCCCTTTACGGTCGTGCATAAAAATGGGCCAAAATTAGCCTGTTTCGTGGACCTCGAATTTGGAGTCAGAATGAATGGGAAATGAAAGTTTATGATGATAGATTTGCTGTGTAAAAATTTTAGATTGAGCATATGTCTCAATCTTGAGATATGGGGGGTCAAAGGGAGGATATTGGCATAATAAAATAGTAGCTATTTATGATTAGTATTCCAGCAAAACGGGTGAACGGATTCGGACGAAATTTGGCATGTACACCCAAGAGCAAAGTCGGTGTCCCCTCTCAACAGCCAATAGCAGGCAGAGTAATCGCCGGAGACCGCGGTTTGTCTATTTTCGCGATGGAATCTCGTATTTCTGCCTAAAAATCCTTTTATTCGCAATAAAATACATCGAAAAGATCGTTTCTGATCGGAAAATGGCAAAAATCTATTGTATTACAACGCCCCGCTCAGAACGGTGGAAGGCCGGTTCACATTCTCCCAGATGGACACCGACTTTGCACTTGGGTGTACATGAAGTATATACCCATTTGGTGCCACGAAACTTTATGTACAGCCATCTTCAACCGTTTCGTAATGGCGGCAAATTTAAATTTTTTAAGCAAATTTAAGTCTTTAATCCAGTATTCCAGTGAAACGGCTGAACGGATTCGGACGAAATTTGGCATGTACATGGAGTATATACTGATTTGGTGCCACGAAACATTGTGCATGGTCATCTTCAAGCATTTCGAAATGATGCCAATTTCAAGTCTTTAATCCACTATTTTATTTTATAATTATAGTTTGAAAATCCCGTAATTTCGAAACGGTTGAAGATGACCATGCATAAGTTTCGTGGTACCAAATGGGTATATTTTAATGCCAAATTTTGTCTGAATCCGTGCAGACGTTTCGGCGGAATGCTGGATTAAAGATTTCAATTTCCGCAATTTCCGAATGGTTAAAGATAACCATGCATAAAGTTTTACTGCAGCAAAGGGGTACTTGATGTACATGTAAAATTTTGGTTCGGATGCATTTAATTGTCCTGTTTCGATCACTTGCGCGCATTGCACAAATGCTGCATTTCGCGGGCGAGCGCGAAACGCGAGCATCCGACGATCTCAGGGGGTATGGCGCAAAAATCAAGTACACTACTGTGGGTTGACAATAAGGTTTGAAAGCGCAGAGGACTCTGTAGCATAGTTCAATATCTCAATACTTAAATTTTCCACAATTTCGAAACGTTTTGAAATTCGTGGGCGAGCGCGAAGCGCGAGCAAAGGCGATCTGGGGGGGTTGACGCTTGAGCGAAGCGAAAGCGCAGGGGGTCTGCCCCCTAGTTGTTAACTGAGAACACTGTAGTATTGAATTCAACGGAATTGAACGGAATGCATTACTGCGCCATTACGTATTATCGCGCTTTTTAGGCACGACCGTAAAGGGAGTGACTTATGCTATCGCCATCGCAAAAACCGTTCGTGTGTGTGTGTGTGTGTGTGTGTGTGTGTGTGCGCGCGCGTGTGTGTGTGTGTGATGTATGTGTGTCCGTGTATATCCTCGATTTCGGAAAAACGGCTGAACCGATCAGGACGAAATTTGGCACAAAAATCAAGTACACTACTGTGAGTTGACAATAAGGTTTGTGAGCCGCCATCTTGAACCGGTACAAGATGGCGGGAGATTCAAAATTTGAAAAAAATGTAATTTAAATTTAATATTGCTGCCATTTCTAAACGGCTGAAGATAGCGATACATAAAGTTTGCTGGCACCAAATGGATATATACTCAAAGTACATGCCAAATTTCGTTGCGATCCGTTCAGCCGTTTGGCCGGAATACTGGACTAATGGAAATAGTGCAAAATTCATTAATCCCTTAGTCCAGTTTTCCGACCAAACGGCTGAACGGATTCGAACAAAATTTGGCATGTACATCGAGTATATATCCATTTGGTGCCATGAAACTTTATGTATGGCCATCTTCAACCCTTTTGAAATGGCGGCAAATTCAAATTTTTTATCCACTATTCCAGAAAAACGATTGATTAGTCCACTATTCCGACGAAACGGCTGAACGGATTCGGAGAAAATTTGGCATGCACATCAAGTATATACCCATTTGATGCTAGGAAACATTGTGTATGGGCATCTTCAACCATTTCGAAATGGTACCAGTTTCAAATCTTTCATTCACTATTTTATAATTATATTTTGAAAATCCCATAATTTCGAGACGGTTGAAAATGACCATAAAGTTTCGTGGCACCAAATGGGTATATTTTTAAACTACATTGCAATTTTTTTTGAATCCGCGCAAGCGTTTCGCCGGAATACTGGATTAAAGATTTCAATTTGTCGCAATTTCTGAATAGTTGAAGATAACCATGCATAAAGTTTCACCGCAGCAAAGGTGTATATACTCTATGTACATGTCAAATTTTGGTTCGGATGCATTTAATTGTCCGGTTTTGATCACTTAGGCCTATTGCAGAAATGCTGCATTTCGTGGGCGAGCGCGAAGCGCGAGCACCCGACGACTTGGGGGGGTATGGCGCTTGAGCGAAGCGAAAGCGCAGAGGACTCTGTAGCATAGTTTAATATCTCAATACTTGAATTTTCATCAATTTCGAAACGGTTTGAAATTCGTGGGCGAGCGCGAAGCGCGAGTGCCGCGGTCGTGCCTATTGCAGAAAAGCGAGCGCGAAGCGCGAGCAAAGGCGATCTGGGGGGTTGGCGCTTGAGCGAAGCGAAAGCGCAGGGGGTTTACCCCCTAGTTTATTTTCCTCTGGTATGTGTTTCAAAACATAGATCACTTTCGTTTCCCCATACACTTCGGGTCTTTCCTCCTACATAACCTCCTGTTTCCTCTAACGACGGTTTTGTAATGTACCCTAGAAGTCGACTTGTGGTAACGCGTGTCACTAAATGGAAAGCACCCACTTTTACAACTTCGCACAAAACTGCTTTCGACGTCAGTTTAAAACTGAAACAGCTGATCAGTTTCCATTGAAACGTGTGCAAAAACTGATTCAAGTGCTATTCCACTTTTGTTGATCAAGTAAAATCGGCCAACTAAACTTGGCTCGTGCGAACGCGCCTTAACGTCGTACGTCAGGCATCTTCGCTCTTGGCCCGAATTGAATCGGGACGATCTCGGGGGAAGGTTGCGATCCGACGTACGAGGGAGAAGAGAATGGGAAGAGAAAATCATCCTCCCAGGCCGTAACTCGGTCTCTCTCTCTCGTTTCTCACCCAAGCGGACAATGAGACAATGGAGAGACGGTTGCGAGGCGCGATAGCGCCGGATTAATTTTCGATCGATCCGCGAGAGAATCTCTCCTTCACCCTCTCTCGGCCCATTCTCCTTTCGTTCGAAGACGAAAGCTGACGTAAGACAGAGAGGAAGAGAGAGAGAGAGAGAGAGAGAATTTCTACCTGCAACTTCTCGACGTGCGAATCGATGCTGGCCTTTGTTACATTCCGGGTGATTCCGGGACAGTTTAAGAAGGAAGGAATTGTCGGTGGAATTTAAGATTTTAGTGATTTAGGGAGGTTTTTTTCTGGTGAGAAATAACAATTGACTGGGGCATAATGATCTGGTTACCAGATCTAGGGAATTTGGTGTACCGCGGTTCGAATTTTGAATTTACGTCGAATTTAATTTCGAGGTTAATTTAATAACACTGGTCAACAGTGGTTTTTGTTGCCCTGGAAAGGGGACTTGTTCTTCACTAAATCGAGGATGCTAATTTCAAAAATTGAAACGGTTTTTTTGAATTGGTTCGAGCTTCTGAGATATCCAGAATTTAGTGTTTTACTGGTAAGTGACGCGTAACAATCTTATTTTTTCTTTTAATATCCATATTCCTTTGTTTTTTATGATTGAGTTACATGTTACGAACAACATACTTGCCCACATAACGACAATTCGGTGTACTTGGGTTCCAAAATCCTAAAGTTAGTGCTATGCTTTCACTTGCACATTTATGATACTGGCATTAAATGCCTAGATGTCTAGTTGTCGTCACCAGGGTGCTTATTACAGTTCTCGGATTGGGTGAAAATGACGAAAGTGAGTAACTCACCCAATCACGGTTAATCTCACTTCATGAAAATACGAGATTACTCGCGTGAGCGGGCTCGACGCAAAATTTAACGTGAAAAACAGCAGTGACAAAATGGATAATTTAATGGTGGCTCCATTTCTGCGAAATCGTGATAATATTATGTTAAAAATACAAAGAAATTTAAGGAATGCATCAGACCATTTAGTATACCCGAAAATGAATTTCGGAGTCTTTATAGGTAAGTGTAAGTTTTTATTCTTCTGAAGGTCATATTATCTTTATAAATATCATGTTTATAATGAAAATTCAAAATACAGTCGAATAAAAGGAGGTACATGGTAAACTTCATAATTTTTTTTAAGATTATTCAGAGGAACTGTGCGCGGCCTTGTTGAAGAAAGTTAGACCCCTGCTACCAAAAATACAACACGGCGACATGCGATTCCTGTTGAATTACAAGTATTGAAACTAGAATATCACTACAAAATAATTATTTATTTTGGAATATTTTATATTTATTATTGGTGCAGTAAATGTTTGTTACAGGTTCTGAAGATAGTGATGGCAGTCCACATATCATCCTGAAATATTATACTAAATAAAATACAGCGGCATTGGCGATAACTTTAATTTTAATGTATATTGATAACTAGTTTATTACTTACTAATTTTTTTTTATTGCTACTATTATAACGCAATTGGCCTCTTGCACAGTCTTCGTTTTTTTCCATGTAATTTAATAATACTTTTTTCTGTTTCTCCGTAACATTTTACTACGTTTTTGAGGCTATCGTCTCGTGAAAATGTAAGATCACTGTACCGGAAGTGTCTAGTTACCTCACATTTTCACTTGTCAGCTCCATAATTCACGTGGATGATAATTCCAGCTTCCAAAGTCACGTGAGATGATAATACAAAAAGTGAGTAAATTCGTTCGAGAACCGTAATAAGCCAGTTCTTAAATATGATTCTAACCCTAAAGCCTAACCAAGTTGTTATGTGGATTAATATGTTGTTCGTAACGCATAACTAAATCAACAAAAGCAAAGCAATTAATATTCAGGGGGAAAATAACGTTGTTATACGTTACTTACCAGTGAAAAACAATACTGAGGATATTTTAAAAACTAGAGCCAATTCGAACAAACGGCTTCGATTTTTGAAATCAGCGTCCTCGATTTAGCAAAGAATAAATCTTGTTGCTTTCTTTGTTGACCTGTGTAATAGATCTTTCCACCGGAAGAGTATCGAGTTTCTTTGAAATTACAACGATCTCATTATTCGTGTACACCACTTTTTTAGATAAAAATAAGTCAAATTAAGAATTAAAACTAACGAATTCCCTATAGAAAATAATTTTCATTGAAATGGAAGCAATCTTGTTGTTCGTGCACTCCATTGTTTTTAGAATAAAAGTAAATCAAAATGACAATTAAAAATAACGAAAAATCGTCAGAAAAGGAAAGCATCGTTAGAAAAGAATATTGATTTTCGTTGAAATTGTAGCGATGTCGTTGTCCGTGTACTCCATTTTTTTACAAAATAAATGTAAATCAAAATAACACTTAATAACAACAAAAAATCCTCTATAGAAAAAAATACTGATTTTCCTTAAAATTGAAACGATCTCGTTGTTCGCGTGCCTCTATTTTTTTAGAATAACTGTAAATCCAACTAACCATTAAAAGTAACGAAAAATCCCCTATAGATAAGAATTTTCGTTGAAATGGAAGCGATCTCATTGTCCGTGTACTCCATTTTTTTACAAAATAAATGTAAATCAAAATAACACTTAATAACAACAAAAAATCCTCTATAGAAAAAATTATTGATTTTCCTTAAAATTGAAACGGTCTCGTTGCTCGTGTACTCCATTTTTTTATAGACTAAATGTAAATAAAACTAACAATTAATAACAACGAAAAATCCCCTATAGAAAAAAATACTGATTTTCCTTAAAATTGAAACGATCTCGTTGTTCGCGTGCCTCTATTTTTTTAGAATAACTGTAAATCCAACTAACCATTAAAAGTAACGAAAAATCCCCTATAGATAAGAATTTTCGTTGAAATGGAAGCGATCTCGTTGTCCGTGTACTCCATTTTTTTACAAAATAAATGTAAATCAAAATAACACTTAATAACAACAAAAAATCCTCTATAGAAAAAATTATTGATGTTCCTTAAAATTGAAACGGTCTCGTTGCTCGTATACTCCATTTTTTTATAGACTAAATGTAAATAAAACTAACAAGTAATAACAACGAAAAATCCCCTATAGAAAAAAAATACTGATTTTCCTTAAAATTGAAACGATCTCGTTGTTCGTGTATTCCATTGTTTTTAGAATAAAAGTAAATCAAAATGACAATTAAAACCAACGAAAAATAGTCGATAGAAAAGAGAGAAAGAAAATTCCCCAAGCGCCCCCTATCGGCAGGTCCCTAGGGAGAAAAAGCAAAGAAGAAACAGTGTACCCCTCTGGAAGATCGAATTATTATTATCATAACCATCTGCGCTCCTCTTGCGAGTGCTTAAAAGCCCGGACACCCCGCTTGGCCAGATCAAAGGAGGATCCGCCGATGGTGAACGATTCCCTCGGCGAATTGCGAATAGATACCGAAATGATTGCCAGCGGATGATCGCCAAAGTGGCCCTTATTGTTGCTGACGGTTCCACGTGGTGCTTGTCTCTCCTGCCTCACTGTCCCTTCTGCTCTCCTCGTCTTCTCTCCCCTTCTCATCCATTCTCTCTTCTTCTTCTCCTCTTTCTCTCGTGCCAAACGATCGAGCTCGTCACGCCACGTGATCTCGACATTACCAGTGGACGTGGTTCATTTAGGACCAGAGAGGGGGAGAAAGAGAGAGAGAAAGAGAGAGAGAGGTAGTGAATATTTCGAAGGGCCTGTGCGGTGGCCGTTAGCAGAATTTTTACTTCAATTTTGATTTTCTTCGAGAGAATTGATTACTTATTCTTATTGATAGGTTAGGTTAGGGGCGGTGCACAGTAGGACAGATTGCTCATTTTTGTGTCAAAATCAAATGTGATTTAAAAAATGGCATTTTCGTAAAACATTGTGGTTTTTTTATTGTAATATGGAATTGAATCGCCTTTTTAACTTTTTACAAAGGACTTACTCTTTTTGTTTGGTATCAACCGTTGTGACAATTAATAGAACCGTTAAACGTCTCACAGTGGGAGAAACTGCACATTTTTGTGTCAAAATTAAAAATCTCTTGATGGAAATAAGATAGGGACGTGAATCTTTTTCGAGGTTACAGCTAAGATGTTGCGGAATAAGGGAAAAATAAGGAGAAAGTATGAGAAATAAGATTTAACGTCAAAAATTGATCTCAATAATGGCATTTTCGTAAAACATTGCGGTTATTTCATTATAACATGGAATTGAATCCCTTTTTTTAACTTTCTGCAAAAGAGGTTTTATAGATTTTGACCCGCTGAATTCAAATCTCAGAGCAACAGTTGTCTAACCCTCCAGAATTAGGCGAAAAATACGGTGAAAAATCAATATTTATGAAAATCATGTTTTTTCAAGCTTAAATGTATTAATAACACTGTTTTAAATGTATATATTGTATTTTTATTTGTATAAAAGATATTTAACACTAGGTTTACGGGACTTTTTTTATAAACGCAATTTCCCATTTAAATCCGTCAAATTGACGGATTTCCGTAAACCTAGTGTTAAATACGAATGTATACAATATATATAAATAATTATACTATTATTATTCGTAGCAAAAAACGTTTTAGGTAGAATTTAAACGGTTTTAAGGGGTGCACATTCCCATGGTATTATTTTTTTCGAAAGTGGACACGTGAAGGTGATATGAAGGTCGGTTTCGTGGCACCAAACGGGTATATACTTGATGTACATGCCAAATTTTGTCCGAATCCGTTCAGCCGTTTTGCCGGAATAGTGGACTAATCAACTTTTTTGCTGAAATAGTGGATTCAAAATTTGAATTTGCCGCTATTTCGAAACGGCTGATGATGGGTATACATAAAGTTTCCTGGCACCAAACGGGTATATACTTGATGTGCATGCCAAATTTTGTTCGAATCCGTTCAGCCGTTTTGCCGCAATAGTGGACTAATCAATCGTTTTGGTGGAATAGTGGATAAAAAATTTGAATTTGCCGCCATTTCGAAACGGTCCAAAATGGCCATACATAAAGTTTCGTGGCACCAAATGGATATATACTCGATGTACATGCCAAATTTTGTTCGGATCCGTTCAGCCGTTTGGCCGGAATACTGCACTAATGGATTAATGAATTTTTGCACTATTTCCATTAGTGCAGTATTCCGGCCAAACGGCTGAACAGATCGCAACGAAATTTGGTATGTACTTTGAGTATATATCCATTTGGTGCCAGCAAACTTTATGTATCGCTATCTTCAGCCGTTTAGAAATGGCAGCAATATTAAATTTAAATTACATTTTTTTCAAATTTTGAATCTCCCGCCATTTTGTGTTGGATCAAGATGGCGGCTCACAAACCTTATTGTCAACTCACAGTAGTGTACTTGATTTTTGTGCCAAATTTCGTCCCGATCGGTTCAGCCGTTTTTCCGAAATCGAGGATCTACACGGACACACACACACATACATACGAACGGTTTTCGCGATGGCGATTGCATAAGTCACTCCCTTTACGGTCGTGCCTAAAAATAGATAAGTATTAATCTACAGCGAGTTCAACAACAACGAATAACATTCTATCTAACAATTCGAGCATGATCCGTCATTTTTTGTATATATTGTGATTGTACTATGATATGTTGCACGGTACTCTTTTCCAAAGTCGTTCGAAAACGTCGTCACCCGAGTGCTCCCCCGAAAAGTTTTTCCTATCACCCAACTAGATTCACCCGAGGTAGTTTTCGAACGCACCCCAGGCGAGAGAATATTACTCATTCATTTTATCAGATTTTGATTTTTACACAAAAATGAGCAGTTTGTCCCACTGTGCGTTGTCGTAGAAAAAATGTTCCTCGCCCTAAAAAAAAAAATCAAAACTAACCTCAAATTTTACGTGTCCCAGCATTCCTCCATCCGACGAACGTGAATTCCAGCGTGTAATTGTCCTCGCTGTCATTAAGATGGGGCCTCCATAATTCGGACAAATTGGTCCAGAAAGAAAGAAAGAAAAGGAGAAGGGAAAGAGAAAAATCAATCGGAATGACTAATTGACTCGTAGGACCCTCTTCCTCGTGAGGCCCTTCGAAATTTGTCTCTCTATTCTTCCTTCTCTCTCTCTGTCTCTCTCTTTCTTCAATGAAGTATAGAGCTCCCTCGTGCGTTACCAAACCCGTCGAATGAGCCTCGTTAGAAGACCCTAAGGGAGAGAATATCGATGATCCTCATTAGGTAATCATCTTTTAATTAAGGTGGAAAAGGGACGAGGGCCCAGCTCGAACTCTCCGACAGATGCAGATGGAATTGCCTTGTCTTACCGGTCCTGGAAAACAGGTCAATGCTTTTGGATTTGTGTGTGTGTGTGTGTGCGCGCGCGCGCGTGCGTGCGTGTGCGCGCGTGCGTGCGTGTGCGCGCGTGCGTGCGTGTGCGTGTGTGTGTGTGTGTGTGTGTGTGTGTGTGTGTGTGTGTGTGTGTGTGTGTGTGTGTGTGTGTGTGTGTGTGTGTTAGAAAAGTGGAAGAAGGATATCCTAGCACGAGAGAATCGTCGAAGCTAACACCGAGGTAACAGAAAATTCTCAGGGCCCTAGGATACCAGAAAACTGACGTCATACCGTCGGATCCTTTGAGGATGATTCTGCTACACGTTTGTAGAATTCGTTTTCCTCTTGTCGAATTACATATTTAACAGGTTCACTGGTGGACCGAAATCAACATTTTGTGCCAAAACTGATGAGAGCGAATAATTTGGTATTTTACATGAAAGCTTATCTCTAAGGGGATTTTTTGGGTCGCTGATTATAAATCCGGAGTCAAATTTGAGAAATTCAAAATGACTGATCCAATATGGCGACTATAAGGGAGGATTCACACCTTGGCAGAAAAACAGAAAGCAGAAAAGCAGCAACCAATCAAAACTCGCGCTGGTAATCGACAGTTTCTGCTTTTCACAGAAACAGAAAAGCAAAATGACTGCTCAGTACCAGCGCGACTTTTGATTGGTTTCTGCTTTTCTGCTTTCTGTTTTTCTGCCAAGGTGTGAATCCTCCCTAAGTGTCTAACTTTAATATTCCATTATGGGTACGTATCAATCTCGTTATATACGTGTTTTTTCGGTCACTTGATGACGAGTACAGAAGGTGCTTTCCTTTTACAAGTGATCTGATATGATCTGACATTTTGTAATCTGAAATATTCACATCACTACAGTAAATGAATGGAACAAGCATCTATCAGATCGATCAGATCTGGCATTCATATTTCCCTTCTCCTTGTAATTGTTTCGTGGATGTAGGTTTACACCAGTTCGTACCAAAATACAAGTAACCTCAAAATTTGTATGTACGCTCACATTAGTTTGTATGATTGATAAGTCACTTCTTGGCTACAATCTGTGTTTATTAATTGCGCCGAGATTGCACAAATGCAACGCGAAAATAACCATCTCATAGTTTTCAAAATAATTTCCTAGTATGAACCAATAGGAAGCGAGTAACCGCAAGTGATACGAAAATATCACCTACTGATCTTACAATTAGTCCGTCGGTAGATCAACAGCGGTAATAGTGATCTGATCATTTCAGTTTAGTTAAAGAAACATGCTAGCTTCTGAACTGACGTGATCTGATCTGATCTGATCTGATCAAAGCAGTAAAAGGAAAGCACCTAGAGTCGAAATAACAAAACTCAAAATGGCGGATCCAATATTACGACTTCAAGTAGCTAACTTTCTTATTCCATTATACAGGGTATTTCACCTAACTTGACCACCTTAAATATATTGCTTATTTTGTATGATAGAAAAAATGTTAGGGGGAGAAAAATATTCTGTTCGAAGGCGCTAATATGGTGATGGGCCGAATTTTTTCTCAAGGTCATTTTTTTCGAGATTTCAAGGTCATCGTATTTTTTTTTTAAATGGGACTACATATTTTCACTACAACGATCTTACAGCTTATAAAAAAACAAATCCAACGAGGTGCAATATGTTGACCTTCACATGACATTTAGCGAGAAAATCATTAAATGTTTGTCAGTAATTTCAGTACGCGTTCAGGGACGGTAAATGAAGGAATTCCAATTTTATTGGAACAGTTTTAAGCTAAATCTTTATTTTAGAAGGTTTTCAAAATGTGCACCATGAATCTGGAGGCGGAAAATAAATTTTTGCTGTACATTTTTAAGTTGTTCTGCAGTAATTGGAGAGACCTAAAAAGTAAAGTTTACAACGATGTTCCCACAACAGCAGAAAACATGCAACAAAGGGTTCTACATGAATGTAAATCAATTACTACAGAGCAACTTAAAAATGTACAGCAAGAATTTATTTACCGCTTCCAAAAATGTATCCAGGTTCATGGTATAACCGTAAAATCCTCTCCGTGGTAAACTCTGGGGTCATGATAATACACCAGCTAATAACAGAGGTAAGACTATCCGTAATGGATACCGTTAGTCAATAGAAACCGCCATATTGGATACGTTATTTCAGATTTTGCAATTTTGACTCTGGATTTATCATCAGCAAGCCGAAAAGAATGAACATATCGAATTCGATCTTCTCCATAAGAGGATTAATTACTTTTGTAGCCGCCATATTGGATCCGCCACTTTGAATTTTTCAAATTTACCTGCGGATTCAGAATCAGCAATCCAAAAAACCTCTTATAAATAAGCTTTCATGTAAAATACGAAATTATTTCTCCATTTTTGGATCCATATTCATAACTGGCGACCCAAAAAAACGTGGGTATAGCAGCAAATTTCATGGAAATCCGTTGAAAATTGGCAGAATTATTCAAGATGCCCACAAACATTATCAGTGAACCGGTTAAAAGCAAGCGAATGAATCTTTTGCATGTGAGTACACAAAATTCTCCTGTGATAATTTTGCATCGTGAGTTGCAGGACTTTAATGTAAATTAAAGATCTATGTATTAGGAGGATCTCCTAAGAAGCAAAATATTTACCAGCACGCCGAAGAATATCATCTTGAGAAAAGGAGACCACGTCAGAGAGCATCTTTAATTTTGACATCGAGAGATTCTCCAGTTACAACAAATAAATAATTGAAAACAAAATTTCAAAATCGAAAAAAAAATTCGCCGCATACGCGAAAGTATCGTTGCAAAACGACAGACCTATTTGCAAGACACCGGAAGACGTAGAGAGCGCATGGACTGCGATAAGTGTCTAGGCGCTGACACGTGGCAATAAAGGATCTCCGATCCGAAGAGAAAGAAAAAAAGAATTGCGCCACGTTCGCGAGTGCTTACGCGTACTGTCTCGTCGTCGGCATCAGACGTTGCGGCAAGCTCCTTTCATTTCGTTTACGATAAATATTATGATGTTCGTGAGCGTAATTATCGCACATGCGCGCTTTTATCTCGTCGTTAGTCGTCTCGCGTGAATATGGGGAGAGGGAGTAAAATTCTTCCGACGCCACGATATCGTTTCGTAAGAATTAAGATTACACATGCACGTTGTGGACAACTCGTGACGTAACTTACAAGACGCTTTGTATACGTTCAAAACAATTTCTTTGTTCTCTCCATTATAGTATAGACCGTGTATTTTGAAAGTCTTGTAAGTGGATTTTTTTTAAAAAATGCGATATCGCATTATTTGAGATTAACACGTTCATGCCGGCGCGTACCACCAGTGGATCACGCTCGAGTCTCCCATAGGACGGCGCGTACCACCGGTGGCTCGCGCTCGACTTTCCCATCAGGCGGCGGTGGCTCACGCTAGAGTCTCCCAACGAGCGGCGTGTACCACGCGCCGTCAGGTAAAGGAAAGCATGAATACACGCGCCGCCTCACAGACAGAAACAGAAAAAGCAGCGCCGGCACACAGTGGGACAAACTGCTCATTCCTGTGTCAAAATCAAAAATCTCTTGATGGAAATAAGATAGAGACATGAATCTTTTTCGAGATCACAGCTAAGATGTTGCAGAATAAGAGAAAAATAAAGAGAAAGCATCGAAAAAAAGGTTTAACCTCGAAAATTCATGTCAAACATGACATTTTCGTCCAACATTGCGGTTTTTTCATTATAAAATGAAATTGTATCTCTTCATTAAGTTTCTACCAAAGTAGTTCTATAGATTTTGACCCGCTGAATTCAAATCTCACCGCGAAAGTTGTGTAGCCTTTCACGAATTGGCAGAAAATGCGGTTTAAAATCCAGATTTTTGAAACTCATGTTTTTTCAAGTTTACATGCATTAATAACACTGTTTTAAATGTATACAGTGTATTTATTCACAAATAGTATAAGGATTAACAAGAAAAAATATTTTGTAAATATGGATAATCCAAAATATAAAAATATTACATGTAACAATTCTTACTATACGATTGCTTTGGTAATTTGACAGGAAACAATTTTAAATTAAATGAAAATTTGTTCATAATTACATCTCGATTTTTGCAGGACATAGCGTAAGTATTTAGTTTCATTAATTTGCTTATCAGAGAGTATTCGCCTTTGTAGACTTAACAAGACCATAAATAGTTAAAACATGGTAACGATATAGTACAGCCGACCAATTCACTCGTCAGGTCGTACAAATAGAGTATGGCATAAATTATAGAAATACACAGAAGCAAAATATAGAATCCTTAATATGTTCAATCGGGAGGTGTAGCTGGTAGGGATACATTTTCATGAAAAGTTACTAGCAATGAAAAAAATAAAATAAAAGGAGAGGAGCTTTTATTTTAATCATTTCGTAATGTGAATTTAAAAATCAAAAAAACATACGAGACATTTCGTTAAAAGTGCATAAATAAATTATTCTTCAAATTCCACATTTTTATTTACACGAATTTTGTTTACGGTTGTCATTCTTCCGTGAAATATTTCTCCCGCGAAAATACCACGATCACAGCGTAGCTCGTCGCAAAAATACTTCCACGTACTCGCCATTCACGCAAGAACCCATTAAATCCAAGAAATTTCACAATTCCAATGACCGTTGCAAAATTGTTTTTTCACGCCTCCTGCCTTCGCTCCTCCTCGTGCGTACAATGCACCAATCCTGGAAACAAACAAAGAGAGCAAGTGGCAAATAAATTCGCGTAAGAGTGATCGCGTCATTTGAAAAGAAAAAGGAAGGTAATAAAAGACCTAGTTTACATCGTAGAAACGTTGGTACATACGTGTATTAAATTTGGTGCGCATCAAAGCTTTAGTACGGGTGCGTTTACATCGAGTGTATTAAGCATGTACTAAGGGAATAAAATAATACGAATTTAATTCATGTTGATTGCCTGCTACTGGCGGTATGGAGAACAATGGAGAATTGCAAATTAAGTTGTATAAAAACGAGAAAATATGAATAATAATTTGTAATAATAACAATTTGTAATAGGCTAATTTAAAATTTTTTAACTTTAATTACATTCGTTGCGCCGTTTTACAGAAACCTTTCTTCTCCATATATTTTCAACCAGTGAATTAAAAATGTCTATATGTTTATGTTTTCTCCCATCCATTAAAAAAATTATTTCTTTATCAATGCACAATTCTAAAAATATACGAGTTTCTTGTTCTCCTCAGTTTGAACCTTTTCCAAAAGACATTTTTCACACAGCTACAATGTCATAAGAAGTAAACAACAACATAACAAGCATTGAGGTTAGCTTAGTTCAGGTTAATCCTCCAAACCGAATTTCATGCGTTTACATCGTCATTTGTATCGTTTGGTACGCGTATCAGTTTAGTACGATACGCCTATTTAATACGCTCGTACTAAATTGATTCGACAGTGATTCGATTTTACATCAGGTGCTTTCCTTTTACAAGTGATCTCATGTGATCTGATATTTTGTGATCTGAAATATTCACGCCACTTCAGTAAGTGAATGGAACAAGCATGTATCGGATCGATCAGATCTGGCAATCATATTTCTCTTCTCCTCGTAATTGTTTCGTGGATTTCGGCTCACGGCAGTTTGTATGAAAATATATAAAGTAACCTTAAAATTTGTAGGTACGCTCACATTAGTTTGTATGATTGATAAGTCACTACTTTGTTACAATCTGTGTTTATTAATTGGGCTGAGATTGCACAAATGCAACGCGAAAATAACCATCTCATAGTTTTCAAAATAATTTCCTAGTATGGACCAATAGGAAGCGAGTAACCGTAAGTGATACGAAAATATCACCTACTGATCTTAGTCCGTCGGTAGATCAGCAGCGGTAAGGGGGCAAGTGATCTGATCACTTTAGTTTAGCTAAAGGAACATGCTAGTTTCTGAACTGATGTGATCTGATCTGATCAAAACGGTAAAAAGAAAGCACCTATCGTGCGTACTAAGTTTTTAGTACGAATTTGGTACAAATATAGTACCTGATACGCGTATTAAATGCACGATGTAAACTAGGCCAGTGTTTACATCGTGCGTACTAAGTTTTTAGTACGAATTTGGTACAAATATAGTACCTGATACGCGTATTAAATGCACGATGTAAACTAGGCCAAAGAATGCATCGTCGCACGCGTGCCTCTAACGAGACAACATAATGGCAAATACGCAAGCAACTACGTCATCGTGGCTCCTGTCGCTAACGTGTAACGTGGGGGTGAGAAAACTGTGTGAATTTGTGTGTGTATGAATTTGTGTGTGGGGAAGAGGTGGAGGGAGAAAAGGAGAGGGAAGGAGGAGGAGAAGGTAATTGATACATACAAATCGCTACGCTGGTGACCCGAGGGAGAAGGGTGCATGTTGTACAAGAGGGTAAGGGTGGAACGGTTGTTTGACGGCACCTCTCCTACCCGAACGCACGAGCAAACCTGGTATCGCATTCACGGTCCACTGCCTCGCGATTCGAATCCCCACTCTCTCGCCTCCGTTCGTCGTCCGATGCTCGTAAAAAAAAAGAAAGGAAGAAGGGAGTACAGAAGAATGTACCACCCTCCGAGACCATGCAGCTCGTTCCGAATTTTTGTTTCACTCGTCGAAGATTATAGGCTGTAAATGCATTCAAAAGATTCTCCTAAGCTGAAATTTTCATGTGAAAAAGTTGCATTTTCATAAGACATCGGATTATGATAACGATCGTTCGCTTATCAAGCATCTTTACCTCGTTCTTCTTATTATCGTGAAAACGCGTTGTAATGTATATGTCGTCATGGTCCGCGTCGAATGCATTTATGCACTCGTATCGTAAATACGTTCGCGTCGCACACCCATCACGTTCGACGGCCGAGACGCGACTGCATTGTAATTAACGTATGCTTACGAGGAATAAGGGATGGAGAAGTGGGGGTAGCGTGGGTGTGAGTGGTGGGGGGAAAGAGGACGTGCTGATTGGCGGATGATGACGACCAATGGCAGTGGCGTAGTCACGTGGGGAACCAGAAAAGGTCTAGAAACTCATGCTATTGATAAAAAGCAAAGTATACACTGATGAACGGAGAAAATAGTAATTAGACATACGTGCCTTTGGTGTGTGGTACATATCGTGTACCGAGGAATTAGGTACTACGTAAGAATTCGTGCACGCATACCAACGTTTTTTTATTTCTTTTTCTTACAGGCGCCGATGATGTTCTGCAGCAGTGACGTAGTCACATGCAGGGCCGTGTTTAGTTATGTGGTGGCCCCTAGCACATTTGGTTTTGGGGGCCTCTTCACGAAAGTTACTGGTACTTCTTAACTCGATCAATGAACGGTTATTTCCCTTACACCACTGTTCATTATTGTACTAAAAATTGTAAGAAATTTAAAGATTTCATGATATATAACTCTCCTTTAGCGTTACCCCGAACTAACGACGTGTACGTACAGAGTGTTTATGTAGTTCCTTATTTATTTTTAGGCACAACCGTAAAGGGAGTGACTTATGCTATCGACATCGCCAAAACTGTTCGTATGTGTGTGCAATAGTGTGTATCGGGCTTTAATAACAAGAACAATCTCGAAACAATTGCGAAGTCTAAAATGATGATCGATGGACGTAGGTACCTTTTACTCTTACAAAGTCACAAAGCAGTGGAATGGTTTAAGAAAATGAGATAGATAAAAATTGACAGTTGCTCGTGATCGCAATTCGGATTCGAATCGAGACCGACGCTCTAACAGCACAAATGTTCGAAAGACGTTCAGAGAATATCCATAGAATATTATAACATTATATGAGTATTTTATATCTATGTATAGATTCTTTGAACGTCTTCTGAACATTTGTGTTGTTAAATGAAGAAAAGAAGATACCGTGTAGGCCAGAAAGAAGTAAAACTATGAAGGGTCTGGTAAATATATTTTTCATTTGGTAGATAAATTGTTATTGAATTCGTAAGTTTTCTTTATTCTACCCCTAACCAACTGTTCGTCAGTCGGGGCCCCCTGGAACCCGGGCCCAGCAGGCCCATGCGTAAAGATGGCCCTGGTCACATGGGGAGCCAGAAAAAGGGCTAGAAACGCATGCTATTGATAAAAAGTACACTGCAGAAAGAAGAGGAAAATAATAGTTAGATACACCAGCCTTTGACGTGTGCACGACGTGTACTGGGATAATTATATAACAGTACGAATTCGTGTGCGCATACTAATATTTTTTATTATTTTTTCTTGCTACAGACGCCGATTGGCGAACGATGACATCCTGCGGCAATGGCGTCGTCACGTGGGGAGCTAGAAAAAGTGCTAGAAACGCATGGATAAAAACCAAAGTGCACTGAAAAAAGAAGAACAAAATAATGATTAGCGACACGAGGCTTTGTTGTGTGCACATCGCGTACCGAGAGAATTATACGGACCGTTTATTTTGAAAGTAGTGTAAATTCATTTTTTTTAAAAATCAGATATACATACAGGGTGAGTCCGCCAAAGCATGCCACCCGAATAACTTCTACAATTTTGGTGTTAAGAAAAAATGTTTCAAGTAAAAGTTGTTTGATATCGAGGGAGGCATTGTGTGACGGGGACCATTTTCTTCCAGGTGGAGGCGTTTCGGTGATTTGAAGGTCATTTTCATTTTTTTTAAATAGAATCATACATTTTCCAATACCTACGATTGTAGCCCTTTCCAAGGCCATTTCAATGACCATAGATGTTCAAGGTCAGTCAAGGTCAAGGGCACAAAAAAAGTGGAAAACCGATTTTATCACTTGTATTACAAGTGTGATTGCTTTTATTGTTTCAAGATCATTGAACATTAATGTTTTATGGGGACAATTGAAAGCAGGTGTGTATCATGATATACCAACTACTAAAGAAGAAATGATAGAACGCATAGAACGAGCTTGTGCTGCAATCGACCGAGAAACACTCCAACGTGTAACGCAATCTGTAGGTGAACGTTTTAGACAGTGCCTTGCTGTAAACGGTCACCATTTCGAACATTTATAGTGAGTTGTTAACATTGAATGCCAAGCGTTTAACTGCAAAGTGTTTACATTAATGTTCAATGATTTTGAAACAATAAAAGCAATCACATTTGTAATACAAGTGATAAAATCGGTTTTCCACTTTTTTTGTGCCCTTAACCTTGACTGACCTTGAACATCTATGGTCATTGTAAATGGCGGTGGAAAGGGCTACAATCGTAGGTATTCGAAAATGTATGATTCCATTTAAAAAAATGAAAATGACCTTCAAATCTCCGAAGTGCCTCCACCTGGAAGAAAATGGTCCCCGTCACACAATGCCCCCCTCGATATCAAACAACTTTTACTTGAAACATTTTTTCTTAACACCAAAATTGTAGAAGTTATTCGGGTGGCATGCCTTGGCGGACTCACCCTGTATAAATTGTGGTTAATTTAATGTAAACTTTCTATTTATAATCAGTTAATTTTTTTCATTTTAAAATGGACTTACACCACTCAAAACAGACGGTTCATATAATGAGTACGAATTCGTGCACGCATACTGTTTTTTATTATTTTTTTTCTATCTACAGACGCCGATTGGCGGCTGATGACGTTCTGCGACAATGGCGTCGTCACACGTGGAACCAGATAAAGAGTTAAACGCACACGAGCTGAAGTAGTATACTCATGCACACATACCGCACGCACGCTTCATTTTTTACAAGCGAACATAAAAGGTGGGGATAAAGAGAGCTGTGGACATTTCGCGTAAAATCCTTTTACGCCAGAAGAAATCGAGCCATTACAAATTCTTATTGCATCCGACATGCAATAACGATAACCGTGTCTAATCTTCCGATGTGGCACGAACATACTTCATTGTCACTTGGTCGATGAATGAATCTATATTCACGTCCTCTTAAACGGCGTCGCATTATCACAATCGGGTGTGTAATTTTCTAAAGGTGACTGTTCTCGTCACGTGAGACAATCGATAATCAGCTAATCCGGAGGTTAGAGTAACGATGTGAAATGAATGGACGTGTAATCGTAAGATTCTCGCCACGCACGAAGCTGGCTTTTTGCCAACGGCTACCGTGAGCGGTGGCCATTAACGAGCACGGGCCTTGCTTATCAGTTGCTGAGTCCGCGTTACTGCGTTCGTCGCGCGATGACCAACCGAGCTTGTCAGAGCTGTTTCTGTCCACGTACCACCTAGAGGTGGCCCCCTACGTCTCTCATAACTCGCCAGATACTGCTGGGCTATAAATGATGAAAACGGTCCACGCGGATGTCAGCCACCGATATTGGCAATTCATTGATTTCGAGCCGCTGCACGGGGAAATAGTGATACTCTGGGCCTGGAACACAATTGTGTTCACTGTGCGTCGATAGAGCCTAATACCAATAAACTATAAGGATGAAGTTCCGAAAAGCGCGTACCTCCGATTTTTTTAAGACTACGTATACTGGTGTATTTTGATGCGCTGATTACGAACATCACCATGAAAGTCGGCGTAAATTTCATTTTCGAGATCATTTTCAAATATGAAAAATTATGGTTTTTTTAATTTATTTCTGTAGATTTATGAAATATTGGAAAATGTTTCAGACGAAAGTTGTATATCTCGTCGAAACACACATTTTATGTCTTATGCACTTTCGCTATAGGAGTGATAGTTTCCGAGAAAAATTGATCAGCAGGTAAAGAAAGTAATCATAAGGTCAGAGTTGCGCTTATTATTACCCAAGACCAAGGACCAATGTATTTTTGAAAAATACACGATATTACGTACTTTAAGATCAATTATCCTCGTCGTTGGTTACGATTCTGACCTTACAATTACTTTCTTTACCTTCTGATAAATTTTTCTCGGAAACTATCATTCCTATAGAGAAAGTGCATCAGACATAAAATATGTATTTTAACGACATGTACAACTTCTGTTTGAAATATTTTTCAATATTTTATAAACCTACTGATATGAATTGGAAAAAACTGAATTGTTTATGTTTGACCTTGAAAACGATCTCGAAAATGAAGTTTACGCCAACTTTCATGGTCACATTCGCAATCGGCGCATCAAGATACATCAGTATACGTAATTTTAAGAAAATCGGAGGTATGTGCTTTTCGGAACTTCATGCAACTATAATACGTTTTAAAATATGGTTTTTGTAAATATAGGATCTGAGATTATTTTTTTAATCTTTCCTATTTCAAAACTAAGAATGGCGATTTTCAAATGCGAGTTATACGAGTACACATCCACTGTATTGAGAAAAATATACAATACAATTATTTCGAAGCACACGATTCAAAACTCGAGATAAGATTTTGGATATTCCGAAAGATACAATTCGACGCGTGTAATTTTTCTGCACGCGCGCCTCGTACTACGACGAACAGCGTCGCGCGCACGCATCGTTAATTCATTGTTTTCAAATGCGTTTTAATTATCAATGCAAATTGAGGAAGAGTGAGATCGCAAACATCCAAGTCCATCCAAGAGACGAATAACACTAGCTCATACCTATGCGATTGATTGACGGTAAAACTGATGGCCAATTATAGGTTATCTCACGAAACTTTCCGAGCTCAGCCTTTTCACCACGAACATACCCCAAAAGCGCGGGAGAATTTCAAAAAAATCCCACCGACTCTCCCCGCCCTGGATCAAAAACCCCAAAAAGAAAATCCCGCAAAAGAAATATAAAACCCCGGGCTAGTAAAGAAGGTTGAGAAAAGAACGTCCGAAGAAAAAAAAACAGAAGCTCCGATAATTCCGTAACCTCTTCTCACATTCAAATATGGCGGAAGGAGCCGTGTAGAGCGTAGGTTAGACTAGGCTATTAGTAATCAGCGCATCAAAATACATCAGTATACGCAGTTTTAAGAAAATCGGAGGTATGTGATTTTCGGAACGTAATCCAACTATAATACGCACATGTGTTCGTGTATATGCTTTGTTTCTTGTAATTATGGAATCTCTTTTTTTAAATTTTCTTATTTCAAGAATTAAGAATGGCGATTTTCAAATACAAGCTATAAGAGTAAACATCCACTGTATCGCAAAAAATATACAATGCAATTATTTTAAAACACGATTCAAATTTATTTTTTTTGTAATTATAGGATCTAAAATCCTTTCTTTAATTCTTCCTATTTAGCGAATTAAGAATAGCGATTTTCAAATTCAAATTATAAGAGTAAACATCCACTGTATCGCAATAAATATACGTCAATGCAATTATTTTAAAACACGATTCAAATTCGATTTTTTTGTAATTATAGAATCTAAAATCCCTTCTTTAATTCTTCCTATTTAGCGAATTAAGAACAGCAATTTTCAAATTCAAATTATAAGAGTAAACATCCACTGTATCGCAATAAATATACAATGCAATTATTTTAAAACACGATTCAAATTTGGTTTTTTTGTAATTATAGAATCTAAAATCCCTTCTTTAATTCTTCCTATTTAGCGAATTAAGAACAGCAATTTTCAAATGCAAGTTATAAGAGTGAACATCCACTGTATCACAAAAAACACACAAATTTTAAAACACGAGTAAACATCCAACCTAACCCTCCCCACCCACAACAAAAAAAAAATCCCAATAAGAAGAATCACAAAACCTCGGACTCGTAAAGAATCTCAACAAAAAGTACGTTCTAGAAAAGAAAAAAACCAGAATCGCCGATAATTCCGTAACCTCTTCACACATTCAAATATGGCGGAAGGAGCCGTGAGGAGACGTAGGACCAGTGCTGCCAGTACGGAAGTATTGTCGCGGTGACGCTATTGCCAGGTCTGGCTCCCTCCAAAAGCACGCGTGCATTGGCAACATTGTTTTTTGGTAGTTTACAAATAAAATGGCCGATATATGAGGCTATTTTGTATGGACAATAAAATATGCAATTCTGTAAAATTAATGACGATCGGTGATGCGCGCGTGTTAGTTAAAGTGTAGTACGGGTGGTATCGTGCACGATAAAGGAGCGCGGTGTGTTAGTGAGACCGTGGGAGTGCCGTGAGAGCAAGGTGGAGGTTGTATTTCAAGAGGCCCCGTGGACGCCGCGGGACCTCAACGAGTATTCACTCACGTTCTCCAATACACACACAAAAGGGTTGCACGTCCGTACGAATTTTTTCCAATTGGCGCGCGCTGGCGCGGCAACCGTACGAATTCGGCTCCGGAATTGTCCCCGGTGCACCTCTGTCGACTGGTCCAATTCTTGTGGGGTACTGGCTTGCCTTACCAGGAGGCGGTGCGTCACCTCCTGGATCCTCTAGGGCACGCGCGTACCCCAATAAATAAGATCCGTGGGGTGGTTGGGTCTAGGTGCGCTCCATGTCACCTGAGAAGATGATCCGTTGGTGTTGACCACCTTGCGACACGGATAGAACAAAAAAAAAAAAAAACCCTCCCCGCACGATAGGTACACCAAGTGTTTAGGGCGCGCGGAGGCACCACCTCCGTTAGGCTAGACAAGCGTCGTCGTCAGGGCAGAGATATGCGATCCACAGGTGAACACCAACGCCGAGATACTGGAGTGTGACGGGTACGTCTACTTGGAGCCGCTCAAGATATTCCCAGCCGACCAGTTCGTTATTGTGGAGAGAGTCGGCGCGGACGATGCGTTGACGGAGACGGAGGGGCCTACCACTACCGCGTCCAGTCAGACCAACCCCTCCATCACCACTTTAACAAACATGTGTACAACTCCTGGGAACGCGGGCTCAGGATTCGGGTATGCCTGGTCCTTCGGTGGGCCCGGTACCGAGACCCGAGAGAACGCTCAGAGCGAATTGACGACCAATATCAGTTACGCGGTGAACAATAATCAGGATCAGGGCTCGAGTCAGAAGATACAGGTCGACATAAAGCCGACCAAGGTCGCCAACAGCGCTCATCGTAGACCGATGTTTGCTATGAACGAGAGCTGCCAGCAGACGCCGACTACGCATCATGGCCACACCGGCGGAGCTCACAATCAAACCCACGGGACTCACGTACGCGCCAAGAAGCATCACGACGTGTTCTCGCTGACGTGCGACAAGGGTGGTTGCAACTGCGACGCGGCACATCCCACGCCGCCGCCATCCCTCTTCTCTAATACCTTAGTCTTTACTACCGCGGACAAACACGCCATGAGTAAGCATTTCATGACTCCGATTGGACCGCTGCAGCTCACCGCGGAAGAGTGCAATGAGATTTTAATGAAACGAGCAGCGGCTGCGTCCAATCAGGCAAATGCTAACAACGTGGCGACCAGTCAGACAGACAGCACCGCTCACTTTGGACATGTCTTGACGCACGTTAACACGACGCAAATCGAGACTAAGGCCAAGCAACAACAGGATATGGGGAGTCAGGTCCGTGTTCCCAAGGAAAGGCCTTACTCCTGTTCGGAGTGCGGCAAGTCGTTTCTACTGAAGCATCACCTGACGACGCACGCAAGAGTGCACACTGGAGAGCGACCGCACATTTGCGTTCACTGTGGCAAAAGTTTCGCTCACAAACATTGTCTTCATACTCATTTGCTTCTCCATAGTGCCGAGAGACCGTACCAATGCCGAGAATGTAAAAAGTCCTTCACATTGAAGCATCACCTCGTGACGCACACTCGAGTACACACGAGAGAGCGACCGTTTATCTGTCAGGAGTGCGGAAGAGCATTCCCCCTAAAACGTCACCTAGTGACCCATAGCAAATTTCACTCGGGGGAGAGACCTTTCGTATGCGAGGAATGCGGAGAATCATTCTCTCAAAAGGACCACCTGACGATGCACTCGCGCTTCCACGGCAGTCTACATCCGTTCGTCTGTCACGATTGCGGAGCAACCTTCCAGAGAAAGTTTGAGTTAGTTAACCACGGTCGTCTGCACGGCAGAGTGCCGCACTCGTGTACCGTTTGTGGGAAGGAATTCTTGCAAAAGAGAACGCTACTGGCCCACATGCGCCTACACACAGGAGAAACGCCTTTCGCTTGCACTGTTTGTGGAGAAGCATTCCCTCGGAAAGCAGACTTAGTCGCTCACTCCAAGATACACAACAATAACACAAATACAGATGAGAAATCCTTAACGTGCAGGTATTGAACGTTACGAAGTTTTGCACGTGGCTTGTTTTGTTCATATATACTCGACCGGTGGCATGTTCATTCGCTCTTTGCGCTGTTACAGGGAATGTGGATTAGACTTCTCGAATCGAGAAGCCCTCACTTTACACTTAAGGTTACATTCTGGCGATCGCACATTGGTAACGGATCTGTGTGGATTAGCAGCAGCCTTCCAACAAACTCCCGGACACTTCCTAACACCCAACACCCCTGGAACTCACCAGGTAACTGTAGCATAAGTAAATGGGGCGAACCGATAAGATAAACGTTGGACTTTTACAGATGAACGGACCGATTGGCACAGCTGGTGTCAGCCATATGCACGGTGCAACGCAGACCTCACCACCAGTTGGCTCAGGACCCAAACCGAAACCACACATCTGTCCTGACTGTGGTCGTGGCTTCGCGCAGAAGCACGGCTTGTCCCAGCACCAACGGCGCCACACGGATGGCAGTTGCCACATAAGATCACACGTCTGTGACAAGTGCGGCAAGGCCTTCTTCCAAAAGAATCACTTACTGCTGCACCAGCGCCAACACATGGATCCTCCACCAAGTATACTACGCCAGCAACAAAGACAAGCTGCTCAAGCCGCTGCGCAGCAGGCCCAACAGCAGCAACAGCAACAGGCCCAGCAGCAGCAGCAACAGGTGCAACAGCAACAGCAAGTGCAACAACAAGTGCAACAGCAGCAACAGCAACCTCAGCAGCAGCAGCAGGCGTGTACTGTGGACACGAAAACAATCCAATTGCAAGCAATACAGCAACAGGTACAGCAGCAGGTACAGCAGCAAGTACAGCAGCAGCAGCAGCAACAACAGCAACAACAACAACAGCAACAAGCGTGCTCTGTGGACACAAAAGCAATACAGTTGAATGTCACCATGTGAGACGGTATAAAGAGAAGGGACTGGAGAGTCCCTGGAACAATAGCACTCCCAAATGCGCACCCTGCTGCCACCCTCTGCACGCACTTCTCTTGTACTAACATTACACATTAGATATATTTATTATCTAGAGTCGAAATACGAAATAACCAATTTTATTACAAGAGTATATATACAAAGTATACATATTATATTCTAATTATGTAAGGCTTGTAACAAGAAAATAAAAATAATCATATATTAGTGTTTTACATATACTTTATATATCATTTACTCTAGATATGTAAAATGAAACTAAACAAATTAGTTGCCTTAACGAGAATGAAGAATTTTAATGAATATATTAACTATATTGTTTGGTGAATTTCTTTTTTCATTTAATTTTTAATTAGTAGAACACATCACTTTATAAGAAAATACAATATTGAATAAACGGAGATAAGAAAACGAAAAACCGTAATAACAGTTCATTATGTGTCTTTTCTGCTTTTGGAATACTGCTGCTTTGTTACTGTGTATCACCCTACCGTGGTAAAAGTCTGTTGTATAGCGGGAGAATCGGAAAAATGTATTGTCCGCGCGAGTGATAAGTATAAGGAGGATATGTAGGGGGAGAACGGTGTGAGGAGGAAGAGGGTGGCAGACACTGCGCATTTACGAAGCATCTCAAACCCGTACGTTTCAGCAAATGCAACACACTTCCTCGTCGAACGATTTTGTGCGATGTAATCGCGTGGCAATCTACAGGCACCTCGGGAAAGTGCGCAAGTTTTCTTATATCTTAATAAATACACACTCTGTTGGACGTGTACGTATGGAAATGTACGAGCCTTAAACGAAATCAACAAGAACATTCTCTTTTTGCATATTACATAGAGTTGTGCGGATAAAGTTGCGAATAGCACGTACCTCCGATTTTCTTGAAACTACATATACCGATGTAATTTGATGCGTAGATTGCGAATATGACCACGAAAGTTGGCGCAAATTTCATTTTCGAGGTCGTTTTCAAGGTCAAATATAAACAATGCAGTTTTTTCAAGTTACTTCGGTAGGTTCATGAAATATTGAAAAATGCTTCGAACAAAAGTTGTACATCTCGACGAAATGCACATTTTATGTCTGATACACTTTCGTCGTAAGAGTGATAGTTTCCGAGGAAAGTTGATCGGAAGGTAAAAAAAAGTAATCATAAGGTCAAAATCATAACCAACGACGAGGATAATTAATCTTAAAGTTCGTAGTATCGTGTATTTTTGCGCTTGAAACACGTTGGTCGTGGGTAATTAATCTTAAACTTCGTAATATCGTGTATTTTTGCACGTAAAACACGTTGGTCGTTGGTTTCTGACCTTATGGTTACTTTCTTTACCTTCCGATCGATTTTTGTCGGAAAATATCACTCCTATAGCGAAAGTACATAAGACATAAAATGTGTATTTCCACGAGATGTACAACTTTTGTTTGAAACATTTTTCTATATTTCATAAACTTACTGAAATAAATCGAAAAAATCATAATTTTTCATATTTGATAGTTACCTTGAAAATTAAATTTTCGTGAATTTTCATGGTAATATTCGTAATCGGTGCATCAAATTACATCAGCATACGTAGCCTTAAGAAAATCGGAAGTATGTACTTTTCGAAACTTCACCCAGTTGCGTGCACTTCTTTCCTATAGGTTCTTTGGATTTGAATGTTAGTCTCGACCGTACTTTGTTAAGGACTTTTACTTGGATGCTTTTTAACACTATTCCTACCACAACCGTTAAATGACCGTTTTTAAACTTTCGACTAGAATTTCATATATGTATACAACGTAATTGCATCTCCTTTAAATTTCACGACTTTTCTTAAAATATTGAAAAATGTATTATACCGTGAACTCCTACAATTTTGAACATTTTTTAGTTTTTTTGCAATATATCTGACAGCATTATTTTTTATAAAAAAAATAAAGTATGTATCATGAGGGCACATACCAAGGCTATACAAGAAAATTACCTAATTTTTTTTAAATTTTGTTGAGCCTACATATGTATTTATTTTGTTAATTGGTGTTCAAAGTTAGGGCTTAAACGCCTATAACTTTGAACACCAATACTATTTATTGAGTATAAAGGTAAAACTACCCAGAGACAACTTTGAACACAATAAAGATTTTTTAAAAGCCCAGAAAAAAAGGCCAATGAAATAAGTGTAAGAACAGGTACAGAACATTTTTTCCTTTAAAAATAATAACACACAATGGACATTTCTTTGGTAGATGCTCATACAAACTAAAATAGAAAAATGTGTTCAAAGTTGTTAACCTGTTCAAAGTTAATGTAGGATATTTTAGAAAACGTCGTGAAATTTAAAGGCGATGTGATTACGTCGTATACAAGGAAATTCTAAACGAAACTTTAAAAACGGTCACGTGACCGGCCGGTAGGAATAGGGTTAATTTCCACTAGTATGTAAACATACGCGAAACGCGTTTAAAAAAAAAAATGTTTTTGCAAAACATGCCTAGCCTAGCGAACTTTTTGTAATAGATTGTGATTTTAGATTTGTCAAGCAACAAAACAAAAAAAAAACAAACACAAACACAATATTATATGTAATAGAGAGGCGCAGAGAAACTGGTGAAAAAGGTATGAAATAAAGGTAGCTTTCCTATGTAGCTGTGAGGGGTACTAATGTTGAGCTTCTTTTAGAGACCGATGGAGAAAGGAAGAAAAAAAAAGGCAGATGCAGAACACATTAACGGGTAATTGCACAGTTGACGAAGCAATGAGTCACGTTTCATAATTCGAGCATAATGTTTTCGAAGAAGGAAACACGTTGATCATCCGACGAAATGTTGTTCGAATTCACATTACCAACGGATTTCTTGTCATACGCGTAAATGCGTTTTAACCTAAGTTTTGCATTATAACATCCGATTGGATAGACGATACGGAAGAAAGAACAACAACTTTTTGTAATGATTATTGGTAACAAATATGACTTTACGAGGGACGAGAGAGAGAGAGAGAGAAAGATATATTTTATTTTACCGTGTGTACCGTCGTACCCAGTAAAACTTTACATATCATTGCGAATAATTAATCCACGCCATATTTCCTCGAGTATGTACTTGTTTTGTGAGGCACACGAGCTTAATCAATCATCAGTAGGTATTTCACAATCTGTCGCAAAGAGTTAATCTCAACGTGCAATCTCGTGCAAACGACCCAATATACAAATTATATTCTCCTCTTCATAATAAAAAAAAAGTTCGTGTGACAGTAGAAGAAAATTAAACGCGCATTTAAAACCCTAGAGAATTCATTACCAACAGTCAAAAGATCTGTGAGAGCAAATCGAAGAGCCATGACATTTAACATATTGCGTATGGCAGTCTGTTGGTTCAACGTGCTTCCAGGGCCCGCGCATTTTTCGGCGCACCAGTAACACTTTATACGATGCATATATGGGTCTTTGTCAGTAAGTTCATTTTAGTCTGCAATGTTATTTGGTGCATCCGATAAATCGTCAAACAATAATTCGTCTTGATTTTTTTTTTTTCTATATGATATATTGGAATTCTTTTAGAAATAGGGCCTATTTCGAAAAATCATTTTTATTATAATTTATTATTAAAAGATTTGGGTGAAGTTCCGAAAAGCGCATACCTCCGATATTCTTAAAACTACGTATACTGATGTATTTTGACGTACTGATTACGAATATCACCATAAAAGTTGGAGCAAATTTCATTTTCAAGGTCACTTTCAAATATGAAAAATTAAGGTTTTTTTAAATTATTTCAGTAGGTTTATTAAATATTGAAAAATGTTTCAAACAAAAGTTGTACATCTCGTGGAAATACACATTGTATGTCGTATGCACTTTCGCTATAGGAGTGATAGTTTTCGAGAAAACTTGATCATAAGGCTAGAGTTGCGTTTAGTATTATTCAAGACTAAAGATCAACGTGTTTTACGAGCAAATATACACCCTTTACCCTAAACCAACGTATTTTACGCGCAAAAATAACCTACATTACGAAGTTTAAGATTAATTATCCTCGTCGTTGATCTTGGATAATAATAAGCGCAACTCTGACCTTATGATTACTTTCTTTACCTTCTAATCAATTTTTCTCGAAAACTATCACTCCTACAGCGAAAGTGAACAAGACATAAAATGTGTATTTCGACGAGATGTACAACTTTTGTTTGAACCTTTTTGCAATATTTCATAAACCTACCGAAGTAACTTGAAAAAACTGCATTGTTTATATTTGACCTTGAAAACGACCTCGAAAATGAAATTTGCGCCAACTGTCATAGCCATATTCATAATCAGCGCATCAAAATATATCGGTATACGTAGTTTTAAGAAAATCGGAGGTATGTGCTTTTCGAAACCGCATCCAATAATTTTCATTATAAATTATGATTAACCCTTTGCACTCGGTTGTTCCCTTCGAGGGGACAATGTGAAAGGCGCCGGGAAAATGCCGAGTGCAAAGGGTTAAAACATTGAAAACATAAATGATTTTTACAAAGCTGTTTCATTACCAATTAAAACGCGAACTTTCAAATAACAAAATGTTAAAACAGGTTATGAGATACATAATACACAATGGAAACAGATGTACAAATGCAACAGTTATACAGACCGACTATTTATTACTCTTTCGAAACGTCAATATTCATTTACACCACAAACAATTCACCACGAGAAAACGCAAAACTGCATTGCCCTAGCACGATATACCAACAAACTCTATTCTCAATTCCTTAACTCGTCCACTACGTCGAAAAGAAAAACATAAAAACCATAAACCTCCTCAGCCACTCGCAACATTCAATTTCCCATCCCTGTATTATATTCTGCATTAAACTACGCATCGTCGCTCATCTCCACTCCCACATGACTCACGAAATTAATTCACCCGAGTTTCTTTTCCAACGAAACACGTTTACAAACTCACGCAACCATTCGACATATTCAAACTTCCGCGCGTATCGAAAATCCAAGATGGCGGCCATTCTGTAAGCGCGTCTCTGATACGCCAGCGCTATCTACCAATGATGTCCGGTAGCTGAAACCACAGTTGGCAGGTGATGCGCATGCGCGGGGCTTCCCGTATATCGTCCCGCCTGCGGACGAACCGAAATAAATCGAACGACGCCGAGGCGATCAGCAGTACGGTGCTCTCGCCTGGACGCTCATCGCGTTTCTCGATCGCGTTAGTGATGATCGTAACGGAGCCGTCGTCGTGGTTGCACGCGAGGACGAGGAATCCGTGATCGAGGTCCGTTGTGATAAATTATTAGAGGTAGAGACAGGAGGTGGAGATAGATAATCGAGAATAAGTAAAGAAAGATCGTCGTTCGTGGGTCCGAATAGGAGAGACCGTGGGACACAGACGTCGTAGTCGTCGTAGTTACTCGCTGCCGCGGCCACGGATGCATATGGAGGTGCGTAGAAAGCCCACGAACTCCATCGTCGCTCTCATCCATCACGAACCTTATCCCTTTTCCACTCCGCACGCCTCTTTGTTTGGCTTCGACGTGTTACATCTTAAAAGAGCGTGCGCGCGCTCTCTCTCTCTCTCTCTCCCTCTCTCTCTCTGGATTTCGTTGTGTTGTATACTCCGCCCGCGACAACAACCTTCCTGCCATTTTGCGAGGCGCGTAGAATATATCCAACCTGGTATGCATCGTGCAAAATTCTCATCGAGTCTCACCGTCGATATAATCCCGTGTCCAGCCTCTCCGTGAACTTGCACAGGCCTCAAGTAGTCTTCCAGCAGGCCACGTACACTTGGACAATGCCACACGTATACGGGCATTGTACACAAAGAAGAAAGGGTAGAGCATAGGGAAATCGCGAATAGCCTATATCACGAAGCGCAGTTTCTTTGATATCGACGGACGTGCATACGTGTTGCGGAATATACTTGGAAGGAGTGTCGCGTGTGTGTTATCCGCGCGTCTATGCACCGTGATCGAGCTACGCAATAACCCTGTAACGTTTCTCCTTATTGGTATTTTTTTTTTTCTTTATTTTATTTTATTCTTTTTCTTCTTCTTCTTCTTCGTTTCTTTCTTTTCCTTTCTGTGCTTCGTTCGTTGATACCACCGAGTCCATGAACAACGACGAATCGTGAGATGCGTTTACTAGTGACTTTATTGGAGACACTCCGTGTCTCGTTCTTCGTAAGTTCGTCGAGATATTCGAGAGTGATTTTGTGATAGACGGAGTAGCATAGTCCGCGGAGTTTTGCGCATCGAGTTTATTACCGTGCGCGTAATACCCAGCGCACTCTCTCTACTCTCGGCCTTTTGTGTACGCTCTCAGCTGACGGGGGCCTGTCAGCTGCCTCGCAAGCCGAGAGAGAGAAGATCAGGGACGTCTCGCTTTTAGTGGCGTACCTACGCGGTTTTTACCGTTACTTCTCTCGCGCTCGTACCAGGTTTTTGCTTTTTCCTTTTTCTTCTCTTCTCGTTTTTTTTCGAGGTTTTCCCGAGGATGTGGCGTATCTTCGTTGCTTTTGTCTTCGAGCATTCGAAATGGTTTTTGGTTTTTGTTTCTCGTTTTTCGAGGTTTTGGAGATTTTTTTATTTTTGAGGATTTTTTTGAATCATACTGATGTGGTGTATCTTGGTTTCTTTTATTTTCGAGCATTCGAAATTGTTTTGGGTTTTTATTTTTTCTTTTTCGAGATTTTTCATTTTTGAGGATTTTTTTGAGTCGTATTGATGTAACGTATCTTGGTTTCTTTTATCTTCGACCATTCGAAATTGCTTTCGGTAGGCAATGGTTTATTTACTGAGCTTCATTTTTTTAGTTTCTTTGTTTGTTATTTTATTGTTGCAATTTTTCTGTGTTATAAATATAGATATTGAGATCTTTGCTTAATTTTCATCAGTTTTGTGGATTTCTTCTGATTCCTTTTTCACTCCAGCTTCCTATTTACCCTCATGTTCTCAGTTTTGACATATAAAGGATTGTTTAATACGTTTGAGTTCCTTATTATTTTATTGTATTTTTCCACGGTATACATGTATATGGAGATAGTAATTTCGTTTTCTTCAGTTTCGGAGTATTTCTTCTTTTCCTTCTTTTAATCCAGTTTCTTTCCTCTCACTCTTTCCATTTTTAGTACACAAAGGACTGTTTATTAGGCTTGAGCTCGTTATAGTTTATTTAATCTTTGTGTTATTCATATGAAGATGTTAACTTTCTTTTCATTAGTTTTTTTTTTTTCGAGTGCTTCCTCTGATTTTTTTTTATTTTCACTTTAGCTTGTCCTTTACTTTCACTCCCCCTCCCTTTTGCTATACAAATAATCATTTACTGCGTTGGAATTTCAATGTCTTCATTATTCTATTCGTTGATCTCTCTGTATTACAAATATAATCGTGTTAATGTTATTTTGTCCAGTTTCTTCTCTCCTTCTCTCACACCCCTCGACATTAAACCAACCCTTGTTCACCCTCAATTTTAATTTCCTCCTCCTCTCTCCCCTCCAAGCGCGCCTAATCACCCAATCACGACCAAGCGTATTGGTAACGCCTTTAATCACGATTTTCTTTCTTCGCTAGGTAGCATGAGAGAAGCCTGCCATGTCGCACGCCGCTGTTATCACGTCAGCACGTGTGCGTAGGACACGAGCCTCTTTATTCCTCGTCAATTGGATCTAATGTCGGTCTACGGTTCGTACACACTATTCTCGGTACCGTCGTCCTTCCAATCTGTTTCTCTTTCTTTTATCTTTCTTCAACGACATATATTTTCTTCTTCTCTTTCTTTTATCTTTCTTCAACGACATATTTTCTCCTTCTCTTTCTTTTATCTTTCTTCAACGATATATTTTCTCCTTCCGTTTTTCCTTCTCTCTTTTACTCTTTGAGGTGTGATACTTCTACTTCTTACTCTCTCTCTCTTTCTTCAAGGACACCATATTTTTTTCATTTATTTTTCCTTCTCTCTTTTACTCTTTGAACACAACATCATATTTTCTCCTTCTATCTCCTTCTCTGTGTCTTTTTCTCTCTTTCTTCAACGACACTATATTTTCTCCTTCTGTTTTTCTTTCTCTCTTCTTCTCTTCGAGCACAACACCACATTTTCTCCTTCTCTCTCTCTCTCTCTCTTTCTTCAACAACACCATATTTCCTCTTTCTGTTGTTCCTCTCTCTCCTTCTATCCTTCTCCCTGCATCGTTCCTTTCTACCCCCTCTCCACAGCTCACACTTTGTTCTCAACCAATCGTGTCACACCACCCCCCACCACCGCGCCCTCCAACGGTCCTCACGTTTCGTTTCGACGAAAGAAAAACATTCTTCCTTCGAAGCGATCGCGTGCTGCGCATAACCCTCCCACGCGCGCACCGTGCGCGGTGTTTATGTCAACGACCATCTCTTGCTGCGAAGCTTTAGACAGAGAGAAAGAGAGAGAGAGAAAGCATCTGCAAATGCTTTCTCTCTCTCTCTCTCTATCTTTCTCTCTTATTTTTCACCGACCAGTAGGACGATAAGAGAGATGCATCGAGAGTGGAAACGACGACGCAATGTCACCAGATAAATTCGCGAGAGTGTTTGAGGAGAGACGGTGGAGAGAGGAGGCACTTGTTTTGTACACATTGCCAGCTGATCGGTGCAGTGCGCATGCGCGCTACTCTCTGGCACGGCGCGCGCGCGCCAGCATCATCGTAAAAACGTTAAAGCTATTATCTTACTTAAGCCGACCACCGGGTGGCGCGCGCGCGCGCGCCATAACCTTCGGTGGCTCGCCTGCGACCGTTGAAGGAGGGAGGGTGGGGGGGGGGTGAGAGAGGAGAAGGAAAGAAGACAGCAAGGGTGTATTATAGCAAGGTGGCTGCTCTTGGAGAATTTTTTATTATGATTAGTTTATTTCTGGAAATTATAGGTATGTGTATAGATTATCAAAGGTGGATTATAGTAACGTGGCTATCTTTGGATAATTTTTTATTATTAAGGATGCATTATAGTAAGGTGATTATCTTTGGAGAAGTCTTTATTATGATTAGTTTATTTCTGGAAATTATAGGTGTATAGATTATCAGGAGCGCATTATAGTAAGGTGGCTATCTTTGTAAAATTCTTTATTATGATTAGTTTATTTCTGGAGATTTCAGGTATATGTATAGATTATCAGGGGTGGATTATAGTAACATGGCTATCTTTGGAAAATCCTTTATTATGTTTAGTTTATTTTTAGAATTTATAGGTCTGTGTAGATTATTAAGGGTGCATTATAGTAAGGTGGCTATCTTTGTAAAATTCTTTATTATGATTAGTTTATTTCTGGAGATTTCAGGTATATGTATAGGTTATCAGGGGTGGATTATAGTAACATGGCTATCTTTGGAAAATCCTTTATTATGTTTAGTTTATTTTTAGAATTTGTAGGTATATGTATAGATGTTTTTGGAGAATTCTTCATTAAGATCTGTTTCCTTTTATTCGAATTTATATTTATGCGTATTAGGCAGGTTCGTGGGTATAATTGCAAATTTCCTTTTTTCTTTTATGTCATATTGGACTGATCTATAGAAAGCAGAAATATTTCTTAGAAAATCCTGGATTATCTGCCGTGACTCTTCTTCCTTGAAAATAGCCACGAACCTGCAAAAGCACCGCAAAAAGTAAAACGCGAAATTGAAAAATGCTCGTGATGGTCGTGTAATATGCTCTACAGTTCCACTACTGTCACAAGCTCACGTGGAAAATTACAATTTCTCTTTTTGTTGCAAGTCATTGGAGCATTCAAGTAACTAAACAATAATTTTTTAATAAATTCTCAATTCTCTTAACTTAGCTTTTCTCGTTTAAAAATAGCATCGCCTCTAAAAGTCTAAACACAGTGGAGAATGGTTGGTAGTGGTCGTGTAACTGTGATGCTCTCTAGTCTGCGAGCTGCCGTCACGGCGCTCACGTGGAAAATTATAGTTTCTTTTTTCCCTCCAAGTCAGTGGAGCATTTCTAAAATGCAAGTAACTAAACACTAATTTTTTAATAAATTCTCAATTCCTAACTTAGATTTTCTCGCTTAAAAATAGCATCGCCTCTAAAAATCTAAACATGATAAAGAATGGTTTGTGGCGATCGTGTAACATGCTCTACACTTCCACTACCGCCACAAACTCACTTGAAAAATTGAAATTCCTCTTTTTCTTTCAACTCATTGGAGCATTTCTAAAATGCAAGTAACTAAATAAAAAAATATTTTATTAAATTCTCAATTCCTAACTAACCCCTTTTAAAAATACCATCGTCTCTAAAAGTATAAACATGATGAAGAATGGTTTGTGGTGGTCGTGAAACATGCTCTACACTTCCAGTACCGCCACAAACTCATTTGAAAAATTGAAATTCCTCTTTTTCTTTCAAGTCATTGGAGCATTTCTAAAATGCAAGTAACTAAATAAAAAAATATTTTAATAAATTCTCAACTCCTAATTTAGCTTTTCCCACTTAATAATAGCATCGCCTCTGAAAGTGTAAACACGATGAAGAATGGTTTGTGGTGGTCGTGTAACATGCTCTACACTTCCACTACCGCCACAAACTCACTTGAAAAATTAAAATTCCTATTTTTTTTCAAGTCATTGGAGCATTTCTAAAATGCAAGTAACTAAATAAAAAAATATTTTATTAAATTCTCAACTCCAACTCAGCTTCTCCCACTTAATAATAGCATCGCCTCTGAGAGTCTAAACACAGTAAAGAATGGTTGGTAGTGGTCGTGTAACGTGGTGCTCTCCAGTCTGCTGCGAGGACTGCCGTCGCGGCGCTCACGGGGAAAATTAAATATGCGCGACGAGCGACGAAGGACGATGACCCGAATTAAACTAAACTCGTAGCCGTCGCTGCACGCGCTTCTTCCTCTCCCTTCTCCCTCCGAGCACACCCCACACAGTGTTTATTTAAGTTGCAACGGTGGTGGCCGACGCTCTCAGATAGCGTCGCCAGTCAGCGCGCGCCGCACACGAGGAGGAAAGTTTTACTCTCACTTCTACTCCTCCTTCTCTTTCTACAGTGGATTGGAAGGAGAGAAGGAAGGAAGGGGTGATGTGCGTCGGAGAAACGAGACGCGACCCTGCGGGAGAGCAGAGCGTGTGGAGCGCAGGAGAGTAGAGGCAGTACCGTTGGCCACGCTCGCGCGTAGACCTGTTGGACGACCGTCGGTTTTGTGTACGTTTACAGCTGATTGGCCGCCGTCAGCTGGGCCGAGAGAGCGCGCGATAGAAACAGACAGAGTGCACGGGCCCAGGACAGTAGATGTATATGGGTATATATATGTACTCGGTGGGCGACACACGGTGCCAGTTTCTTCCAGAAAGCCCACGGCAGCCCCCTCGGCTTGCTTTATTCGGTCTCATTTGCTCTTCGCTCTTTATTCGGGTTTCTTCGGTTTTTTCCGGCCATCTTCGGCTTTTCTCGGCTTTCTTCGGATTTCTTCGACGCTGTTCTCTTTTCTCATTCGTTCTCTCAGCATCACGTGACCCTTCTCGCCCTTCGTTGTTCTCTTCTCTCATTCGTTCCACCTTCTATTTTCTCTTCTCATTCGTCCACCGCTTCTCCCCGTCCTCCTGCGACCCTTTATCGTCATTCTTCGTCATTCTTCGTTATTGTTTGCCATTTTTCGTTAATCTTCGTTAATCTTCGTTATTCCTCGTTATTCTTCGCCCTTCTTCGCCCTTCTTCCTGTTGCTTCATCTTTCTTCGTCTTTCTTAGTCATTCTTCGTCAGTGTTCGGTATTCCTTGTTATTGTTCGTTATTCTTTGTTATTCTTCGCCATTCTTTGTTATTCTTCGCCACTCTTTGTTATTCTTCGCCATTCTTCGTTATTCTTCTTCCTTCCTTGTCCGTCTTCGTCCTTCGTCATTCTTCGTCATTCTTCGTCATTGGTTGTCATTGTTCGTTATATTTCGCTATTCTTCGTTAATCTTCGTTAATCTTCGTTATTATTCGTTGTTATTCGTTATTCCTCGTCATTCTTCGTCAGTGTTCGTCATTGTTCGTTAATCTTCGCTATTCTTCTTCCTTCTTCGTCCTTCGTCATTCTTCGTCATTCTTCGCCATACTTCGTTAATCCTCGTTAATCTTCATTATTCTTCATCATTCTTCGTCATTTCTCGCCATTCTTCGTCATTGTTCGTTATTCTTCGCCATTCTTCGTTAATCTTCGTTATCCTTCGGCATTCTTCGTTATTCTTCGTCCTCCGCCCTTCTTCGTCTTTCTTCGTCCTTCCTCGTCCTTCCTCGTGTTTCTTCGTCTTTCTTCGCCATTCTTCGTCATTCTTCGACACTCTTCGTCACTCTTCCTTCCTCTCCATTCGTCTATCCCCCTCCCGTTCGTGCCTTTTCGTCCACCCTCGTCTCTCTTCGCACACTCCCTCTTCTCTCATTCGTCCCCACTCCTCCCTTCTCCTGACCCGCAGGTGGACTCCAGTAGTTGCGCCGTCGCTGCCGCCACCCGAGGGCAACGTCTCCTGTAATCTGTCTGGTGTCTCTACCCCCCTTTATCGACTACGTGGGCACGGGCCGGGGGGTTTATGCGATACATATGTACGCAGTTGGCTACATACGTTTCTTTACATATATGTAGTCTGCCTCCTCTCTCTGTCTGCTCTTTATGTAAGGGCTGTTGTATGTATACATTACATATGTGCAGAGACGAGCTCCTGTGCCGTATAGATATAGTATACGGGTTAGGTGGAAAGGGTGCCGCGCGCGTGAGCCCACATCCAACGGCTGGAGATTTGAAATGCGATACTGCGAGCGTTTACTCTTTTTTTCTCTTCTCTCGGAACGGGCGTCAAGGGTAAGGGTATAAGAACGCGTGGGTCGCTGCCTACGATCTCGTTTTCGTTTCGGATATTTTATTATGCTTCGTTTCTTCTCACGGTGAAGTCCTTTTTCGGCCTATTTCGCATGGAAGGTTCTTCTAGTGAGACTCGAGGTCACTCCAGTTCCTCGGGCTAAAAGTATTGCGAGTACTGGATTTATATGTACTTGGAAAATTTTTAGAGTCGGTGGAGTATTTTTTCTAAAAATGAGCGTGGATATATGCGCATGCATTTATCGCTGGCTCGATGGTGGAACGTTGAAATAACTTTATCACTTTATGCTAAACAGTCACTCGCATGCTTATCTTAACCGGTGCAGTAATTTTAAAGTATATGCTCGCGGTTCGACTAAATAATCGGCCTTCGAAGTCCATTTCAGAATCTCATTTGACGAGTTCAATTTTATTTTTTGGTCCAGGTATTTCATTCTTTTATTACATAATTCAGAGATTAAACTAATTGAACGCGTTTTTCACGTCCATTCTAAAAATTGCTCCTACAAGAAAAGAAAAACTATGGATATCCATATATACAGTGTACGCTTGAAAAATTCAACCAATAGAAAATTCGTGAGCTATTAATCCCGATTAAACTATTTTTCATCTGCGTCCAACAAAAATTTCTCTTACAAAAGGAAAAGACAAAAAAACTTCAACCAATAGAAAATTCGTGAGCTATTAATTCCGATTAAACTATGTTTCATTTGTGTTCAACAAAATTTCTGTTACAAAAAAAAATAAAAAAAAATACTGCGAATACCCAACTATACCATGCACGCTCGAAAAATTCAACCAATAGAAAAGTCGTGAGCTATTAATTCCGATTAAACTATTTTTTATCTGGGTTCAAAAAATGTTCTCTTGCCAAAAAAAAAAAAGAAAAAAACTGCGTATACCTAATTATACCATCTACGCTCGAAAAATTCAACCAATAGAAAATTCGTCAACTATTAATCCCGATTAAACTATGTTTCATCTGTGTTCAAAAAAATTTCTCTTACAAAAAAAAGAAAAAGAAACTGCGAATACCCAACTATACCATCCACGCTCGCAAAATTCAACCAATAGAAAATTCGTGAGGTATTAATCCCGATTAAACTATCTTTCATCTGTGTTCAAAAAAATTTCTGTTACAAAAAAAATAAAAATAAAACTGCGAATACCCAACTATGCCATCCACGCTCGAAAACTTCAACCAATAGAAAATTCGTGAGCTATTAATCTCGATTAAACTATGTTTCATCTGTGTTCAAAAAAAATGTCTCTTAGAAAAAAAAAGAAAAAATTTACGAAGATCCAACTATGCCACTCATGCTCGAAAAATTCAACCAATAGAAGACTCGTCACTTTCTTAATCCTTGTTAAACCTCCGCATCATAAATGCTCGACATCATAAAAAAAAATTGAATAACCCAAACACGACTCTTAATCGTCAACCTTCATCACCTGCAACCGATAAGAATAATTCTCTTATCGCTGGAGATTCGGCCAGCCTTGACAGTGATCCTCGGCCAAGATAATCTCAATCGACAATAATAATTATCTCTCGGTAACGCACTTCCGTTACGATCACGTGACTGTTCCGGTAAATTTAAGAAGAGGACGGCTCCATTCGCTCTCGGTCCACGAAACGGACGCGCGTCACATTTTTCCTTGCGCTCTCGTTCGATCAGGGCCACCGGCCACTGGCAGTGGGCGGATTTGTCCCGGTCGAGTACAAAAATCTCTCGCTATCAATTATCGTGTCTCCCCACTCCTGCTCCACTCTTGTCCGCCCCCCACTCCTTTCACGGTTCGACGCACGTAAGTACGTGACCTACGCAACTGCGCGAGCCCCGAATCCTCCTCTCGGTTTATTTTTCTCCGACGACGGCGTTGTTTTTTTTTTTCCCCCTTCGAGCTTTCTGCACTTTTTTTTTCTTTTCTTTATCTAACCGTTTTACTCTATTTCTCTTCTCGTAGGTCGGTTGCGTCTTTTCTCTTGTTTGTTTCTTTTTGAGGTGGATGGAATGTTAGGTTTAGAAAATTTTGCGTACGTCGAATAAGTTTTTAACGGTTTTAAACCAAATTTGTATTTTTAAAAGAAACGGTAAATTTGAAGCGTAGCTGTTTTCAATATTTTTGTTTGTGGGAAGCATCGATGACCTTTGATGACGGGCGCATGCGAAGTAACGAGCTTGAATAAATGCTGTTAATAACGTTGATGTTGTTCGTAAATATTTTTCTAAGAAAGAGAAGTGGGAAAGCGCGATTAAAATTGAAAGTGAAGAAAGATAATTTAATAATAATGATATGCTTTTTTTTTTGGTCTTTTCTTGTTTTGTTCGATGGTTTCGCGATTAAATTTTAGGGCAAAAAAACATTTTTTAACCCTTTGCCCTCGAACCATTTGGGTTGACGCGATTCGTCGAGTGACGGCAATATTTATCTGCGTTTGATTTCTTTTGAAACTGGAAGCGTTGCACAAGATATGTAACCTACTGAATTATAAAATGATAGATTTTATGTATTTTATATACAGGGTGTTCCGTTTTAAATACTATACTCACATCTCCGAAACGATGCGTTCAACAAAAAAATGTTTCAAACAAAAGTTGTATGGCTTGGAAGGGACTATTAAATGATACCAATGATTTGACCTTGGACAGTCAATTAAAGGTCATTCGAAGGTCATCGTCAATTTCTTAAATAGAACTCCCAATTTTGTATAGCATATTTTTATAGCTTATCTGGAGAGCTTTTCAAACTCTTATAAGAAAACATTTTATATACAGGGTGTCCCATTTCAAATGATACACTCAAATATAGTCGAAATGGTGCGTTAAATAAAAAAGTGTTTCAAACAAAAGTTGTATGGCTTGGAAGGGACTATTAGATGGTGTCAATGATTTGACCTTGCAGAGTCATTTAAAGGTCACTCGAAGGTCATCGTCAATTTCTTAAATAGAACTCCCTATTTTTTATAGCATATTCTTATAGCTTATCTCGAGAGTTTTTCAAACTCCTATAAGAAAACATTTTACATACAGGGTGTCCCATTTTAAATAATATACTCAAATATAGTCGAAACGGTGCGTTAAACAAAAAAATGTTTCAAACAAAATTTTTATGACTTGGAAGGGACTATTAGATGGTGTCAATGATTTGACCTTGGACAGTCATTTGAAGGTCATTCGAAGGTCATCGTCAATTTCTCAAATAGAACTCCCAATTTTTTATAGCATATTTTTATAGCTTATCTGGAGAGCTTTTCAAACTCTTATAAGAAAACATTTTATATACAGGGTGTCCCATTTCAAATGATACACTCAAATATAGTCGAAATGGTGCGTTAAATAAAAAAGTGTTTCAAACAAAAGTTGTATGGCTTGGAAGGGACTATTAGATGGTGTCAATGATTTGACCTTGCAGAGTCATTTAAAGGTCACTCGAAGGTCATCGTCAATTTCTTAAATAGAACTCCCTATTTTTTATAGCATATTCTTATAGCTTATCTCGAGAGTTTTTCAAACTCCTATAAGAAAACATTTTACATACAGGGTGTCCCATTTTAAATAATATACTCAAATATAGTCGAAACGGTGCGTTAAACAAAAAAATGTTTCAAACAAAAGTTTTATGACTAGGAAGGGACTATTAGATGGTGTCAATTGATTTGACCTTAGACAGTCATTTGAAGGTCATTCGAAGGTCATCGTCAATTTCTCAAATATAATTCCCTATTTTTTATGGCATATTCTTATAGCTTATCTCGAGAGCTTTCCAAAACACTATAATGAAATATTTTTCCCTCGCAAGTACATTTTGAAATCGAAAGGAATGTCCGAAAAAGGCCTCGAGTGCCAAGTGTTAATAAGAATTCTGCACCTTTTTCTTGCGTGTATTTTCTTCTTTTGCTCGACTTTGCCTTCTACGAAGTTTCGCGAAGAACACGAATAGGAGGAAGGTAAAAAAGGAAATCGAGAGAGTCCGTCATCGTGGCGGACGATGGTCCGTGGTTCGTGGTTGTGTATAATAATCGTGCTATACGCACGTGGCAGTGATTCATCAAGTCTGTCACCGTGGAATGCAATTCGTGCTGCGCAATTTTCTGCGCGCGTTCGCTCGCCTGAAAATTCAATCGATATCTCTTTTTCCTCTTCGTATTAAATATTTATTTATTTAAACGGATGGCCCCTTTTAGACTACAAAGAATCCGAACATTGTAAAGGAGACACGCAAGAGTACAGAATTTATAGCGCATTTAACTAATCTAACCAATATGTATGAATTCAAGTACAGTGATTATAGAGCTATATGAATGAATGTATAAACGAAAAACAGAATAAGCAAAAAATACATTTTCATAAGCCATCTAATCGACATTTGGCTAGTCTAGCCAATAGTATAGTGTTTATGGAGCTATATCAATAAAATGTAAAAAAAAAAAAACAGTAAATAAAAAATAAATTTTCTCAAAAGCAAAATAAACGAAAACATAAATTTTCATACACCATCTAATTGAACTGTTTATTCTGAAAGTGGCCTAAATCCATTTTTTTTTATTTAATGTGATCACAACATTAAATTATTGCACTAAATTATTCACGGATTATGTGATATCTTATTGTTTTAAAAAAATGGCATTTAGGCCACTTTCAAAATATACGGTTCAATTGGTATAAATTCTAATAAAACCGTCTTAATAGATCATTTCGAGCCACCAATGAAGTTAACACAATTTGATAAATTGTTGGCTAACTCAGATATCCTATAAATTACATTGTTATATTCGAATCGAGATGTCTGTCCGATGTATTGGCAGATTTAAATATTACAGTGGAATTGTCGAATTTTTTCATACAATCACTTTTCAGTTTCTGACGAATTAACATCAAAATTAGCGTAGATGGAAATTATTCAAAATGAGTAACAAATATTTTGACTTACATCGTAAATAATACACTTGAAAAAAAAGAAAAAATAGAAGAGCAATCGCAGAAACAGAGTATAGGAGAAATTCAATGTTCAAAGTGTTAATGATTTTTCTCTGATGCTTCTTTGTTGATGACGTCTCGTAGTTATTTTTTTATTATCCTTTTATTTTTATCAGCGACTGAAAGTGGAAGGAATCTCTCGATATTAAATATTACAGTGGAATCGTCGAATTTTTGCATTTAATAATTTCTCAATTTCTGACCATTTGACGTAAATTGGCCGCGTTAAATTGTTTATTGGTATTTTTTAATCTTGAGAGGAATTTAATTGATTTGATGTTAATTGTCACATCAAAATGAATGTAGATGGAAAATATTTAAAATTAGCAACAAATGTTTTGACCTACATCGCAAATAATACACTTCAAAAAAAAAATAAATAAAAAATAGAACAGCCATAGGAGAAGCGCAATGTTCAAAGTGTCAATGATTTTTCTCTGAAGAAGCTTCTTTGTTGACGACCTCTCGTAGTTCTTTCTTTATTACCCTTTTATTTTTATCAGCGATCGACTATCGATCTCGATGCACCGAGAGGTTATCGCCAAGAGCGTTCCACTCGCAGTCGGAGACACAAATATTTTTATCGTGCTGTCGCCGCGCAGTCGTATCGCAAAGGAAGTCAAGATAACGGTTCGAAAAGATCTCCATTCCGGAGGAATCTCGCGAAAAGGAGAAGGAAACAGAAGAGTTATATCGAGGATATATTTAGAGTCATCGAATTTTTCTTATCTTTACTCTGATTTGATTTTTCTGTTGTGATTTTCGATTGGGATCTTGATAGAAAAATTGAATTTCATTGATACGAGGGCAGTAGATATACTTGGAATTAGTTATAAAATTTTTTTCGATGAATTTTGTAAGCAAAAAGTGTATTGTTTGACTTGGTGTAGTGGGTTTGACCACCTGCAAATTAAATTAGTAGATGGATAGTTTGTTGGATTTTTCCTTTTTCATTTTTGATTGGAATCTTGATGGAAAAATTGAATTTCAATGATACGAGGGCAGTAGATATATTTGGAATTAGTTATAAAATTTTTTTCGATGTATTTTGTAAGCAAAAAGTGTATTGTTTGACTTGGTGTAGTGGGTTTGACCACCTGCAAATTAAATTAGTAGATGGATAGTTTGTTGGATTTTTCCTTTTTCATTTTTGATTGGAATCTTGATGGAAAAATTGAATTTCAATGATACGAGGGCAGTAGATATATTTGGAATTAGTTATAAAATTTTTTTCGATGTATTTTGTAAGCAAAAAGTGTATTGTTTGACTTGGCGTAGTGGGTTTGATCACCTGCAAATTAAATTAGTAGATTGATAGTTTGTTGGATTTTCCCTTTTTCATTTTTGATTGGAATCTTGATAGAAAAATTGAATTTTATGGATACGAGTGCAGAAGATATACTTTTAATAACTCAAAAGAATAATTTTTTTGATTTTGTAAGCAAAAAGTGTATTGTTTGGCTTGGTGTAGTGGGTTTGACCACCTGAAAATTAAATTAGTAAATAGATATTGGGTTGGATTTTTCTTTCTTCATTTTTGATTGGAATCTTCAGAGAAAAATTGAATTTCATTGGCACAAAGGCAGTAGATATACTTGGAATACACCTGTCCCCCGATTTATACTGAAGATATATTCTTTAGAAAACCGTGTAAACCGAAATCGTAGATTTTTATACGTAAAAGCGTGTAAAACGAAAACAAACTAAAGTGTACATAATTCAGTAATTTATTTCAACATAAAATAAATGGAGTCTTCATTTTCAGGGAGTGACTTATTTTTTATTGTCCTTATTGTGGCTTCATTCATGGAATAAAATTTAGGAAGATCTGTTACTTTTTCTCCATTATGCAGACGAACTAATATTTTAATATTGCTTTCTAAAGATATAACTTTTCTTTTCATTTGTTTTTTTTTTAATTTTTTTGGCATGGTAAAACCCCTAATATTTTAATAAAATTATACAAATGCTACAAAAATTATAATTGTTTATCAGCAACCAGTAAATATGAAGTTTTAAAAAATTCCGGATAGAAAAACACAATGATGTACACCTTTCTCTTACTAAAAATTTGCTGCACTAAATCACATGAACAGAAAGTTTGATTGTACGTAGAAAATGAGGAACCCCCATTTTTAGTTTGGAGTAAATGGAATGCAGAATAGAATGGAATGAAAAAATCACTGCAGACATTTTTTTTTTCTTTAAATCCCATATTTTAAAAACCGTGTAAAAGTGAAATCGTGTAAGTAAAGTACCGTATAAATCGGAGGATAGGTGTAGTTGGAATAATTTAAAAAATTCATTTCGTTGAACTTTATAAGTAAAAACTGTATTTTTTGGCTTGGTGTAGTAGATTTCACCTACTACAAATTAAATTATTCGGTGCATGTTTGATTTGATTTTTTTTTTTTCATTTTTGATTCGAATTTTGAGAGATAAATTGAATTTCATTGGTACGAGTGCACTAGAGATACTAAACAATTTAAGAAATTCATTTCGTTGAATTTTATAAGCCAAAACTGCATTATTTGCCTCGTTGTTGTAGGTTCCACCATCTGTAAACGAAAATAATTTTTCTCTATTGCGAAATTTTTTTTTCTCCATCTTTTCGAATAATGGAATCGAATGTTCAATGGAGTAAAATCAATCGAGAAAATTGCATTGTAGATTCCGAACGAATAATTCGTATCTATATTTATCATCCTCCACTCGCAATCATCGCGCCAATAATTTTCACGGTGGCGACCGGAAGTGGCGGCAGACGTGGCTGATGGGTCACCGGAAGTTGAACGACATCGAGGACGACGTTCGAACTTTCCCGCCAATCAGTAACCGACGCGTTCTCACGAATCTTTCGCAGGTGTTTGCCAAAGGAAATAAGATTCCTTTGTTGCACTTCCTTGTGTAAAGAGACGTTCACTTATTTTCTCTCTCTCTTATCTTCTTCCGAGAACGCAATTAATTATTTACTTACTCATGTGACTAATTGGTAAAGAGTGTGCAGATATAGAAAATGTCTCCCTTTACGAAATTTTATCGATGAATAAATCAATCGGAGAAGAAAGTCAAAACTGTAAAAAAAAAGACAAATCAGTAAGATTAACTGATAAATAATAAAAGAACAAATGGAGTAAACACGTGTGTATATTAAAAAGGAAATTTTCACATCGTTAATTGTCACGGGAGATCGTGAAATTTTACTCTCGAAATAAATGAACAAACGAATAAATAAATAAATAAATTTGCAGAAAAGGAACATTCTGCACTTGGCAAACGAATAAACGAAAAAGTGTTTTGAATATCGAGAATCGAGCGTTGATAATTAATCACTGCAGACAAATATCGATTTTGTTCAAAGAAATCGAGATTTGAAGAAAACGCTCGAAGTTAAACAAAATGAAAATTTTATTAATCAAAAAAAAAAAAAAAGAAACAAAAATAAACAGGACTTTTTGGCGAAGAGTACAATAGATGCAATTAATTTTGCACGATGTGCGAAATGAAAAAATGGTTCACTGAATTTATTTATTAACTTTGATTTAGCGGACGTGCGATTTGCATGTAAATCGTGACCCACAGGCACAGTTCGCCACTTGGTTGTGACGAGAAGAGGAGGAGAGGTGCGTGCGGAACGCGATCACGCAATCACGATGATCTTGATCTAAATTCTCGTGATCTCTTTTATATCCCTCGCGTAGTGACGTCATTGCACCGGGAGCAGCAAATGGCCCTTTGTCTTTTTCGCGTACGAATTTACGTTTAAATGCAAAAGAATATTTTAAATATTTTGAGATTGCTTTTTACTCGTTTCAGCATTCTGTTTAGTGATTGTCCTTGAAATTTTGCAAATTTACACAAATTTTTGTTTCGACGTAGACACTCACGAGTGACTGCTTTAATGGAAAAGATTAGGTTTTGAATATTTTAGAATTTGCTTGGTTTCTGAGCATTTTGACAGATTTTAAAAAAATTTCAATTTTCGAAATAAAATTTGCGAAAAAGTAACAAATTATAAAAAATGGAAATTCCAGCTTTGCACGTTGAGGTTGCCTCTTTATTTGTTTCATTTAAATATTCTTCCTTGTTAACAGTTGTAGGAGAAATTTTATCTTTTCTCGCGTATAAAATGTGTTGCTTACAAAAACACTACACCTATCCCCCAATTCACACGGTACTTAATTTACACGATTTTTAAAATATGAGATTTAAGAAAAAAAATTTCTGCAGTCATTTTTTAATTCTATTCTATTCTAAATTCCATTTATCCCAATTATAGAAATGGGGATTCCCCATTTTCTATGTACAATCAAACTTTCTGTTCATGTGATTTAGTGCATTACATCATTGTGTTTGTCTATCCAGAATTTTTTAAAACTTCGTATTTACTGGTTAGTTATAAACAATTATACTTTTTGTAGCATTTTTATAATTTTATCAAAGTTTTAGGGATTTTTCCATGTCGAACAAAATTTTTAAAAATAAATGAAAAGAAAAGTTATATCTTTAGAAAGCAAAATTAAAATTTTAGATCGTCTACATAATAGAGAAAGAGTAACAGATGTTGCTAAATTTTATTCCATGAATAAATCCATAATAAGGACAAACAAAATAAATCAGGACGCTTTCGATGTTTTCGATTTACACGCTTTTACGCATAAAAATTTACGATTTCGATTTACATGATTTCCCGAGGAACCTATCTTCAGTGAAAATCGGGCGATAGGGGTATTCCAAGTACATCTACTGCCTTTGCGCGAATTAAATTCAATTTTTCTCTGAAGCTTCTAATCAAAAATGGAAAAAAAATCCAACAAAATATTTATCTACTTATTTGCAATTGGTCAAACCTACTATACCAAGCCAAATAATACACTTTTTGCATACAAAATTCAACGAAATGAATTTTTGAATTATTTAAATATATACATTTTTTTTTTCTTTAAATTATTCCAAGTATATCTACTACCCACCTATCATTGAAATCCAATTTTTCTCGCAAAATTCCAATCAAAAATAAAAAAAGAAAAATCCAACAAAATATCCATCTACTAATTTAATTTGCTGGTGGTCAAACCTACTATACCAAGCCAAATAATACACTTTTTGCATACAAAATTCAACGAAATAAATTTTTTAAATTATTCCAAGTACATCTATTGGCTTTGTGCCAATGAAATTCAATTTTTCTCTCAAGATTCCAATCAAAAATTAAAAAAGAAAAATCCAACCAAATATCCACCTACTAATTTAATTTGTAGGTGGTCAAACCCACTACACCAAGCCAAATAATACACTTTTTGCTTACAAAATCCAAAAAATGAATTTTTTAAATTATTCCAAGTATATCTACTGCTCTCGTATCAATGAAAAGTTTTGCGCTTCCGAAAAAAACAGAAGCGAGAAGAAATTCAATGCGCACCTTAACGACGCTGTTTTCATTGCCACCCGCGCAAACTCCGTGCGATAACTTTTTGATTTGCATACTTGGCACCTTATTTGGTCCCTCGCTGGTTCGCTCCAAATCGCGAGTAAACATTGGCGAACGAAGTGAGAGTGAGTGAGTGAATGAGTGAGAATGAGTATGAGAGAGAGAGAGAGAGAGAGAGAGAGAGAGAGAGAGAGAGAGAGAGTAGGAGAAAGAGGATGAGGGAGAGAGAGAGAACATCTCGACCAAACACGATTAATGCGACGATGGTAATTCGTCGCTGTAAACAACATTTGTAAACCATTTCTGTAAACAATCACGCGAGATATTCCTCTTCTCCTGTGTCGATGTTCTCGAAAGAATCTGAGAAGTCTCATTCATTTTTGCGAATCGGTTTTGACGACTGTAAAGTCATATTAAAGTTTTATTAATTTCTTTGTGATTTAAGAAATTAAAAAATTAATAATGATAATTATGATTGGGGCTCGAAGATGTGATGTTTTGTAAATTTTATTTATTTGTCGACACTGATCCGTGTAGTGCTGAATTAACCGTGAGCTTGGTGGTGGGTGACTACTGACGATGCTGATCAAGCAAAATCGTAGATAGTAGGAGGGTCAGTAACGCGCGCGTTATGAATGAATTCGGACGCAAGAGTGACTTAATTATGGGGTTATACAAGGTATCCCGTAAGTTTTGGTAAATAATTAAGGAACGTGTAGACGAGATCAAAATAATGTTAGTTTTTCATATGAAGTTTTGCACTATTGCACTTCGTTTACCAGTTATAGGCCTTCAAAGTTGATATTTCAAAACCATTTCTTGCTTTTAATTTTTAAACTATATTTTTAATGTTAATAAAATTTTAAGTGTTGTTAGAATGCATGTGTATGTTCATTTTGGGATTATAAATAAATCCTCATTGTCCGTATTAAGCCAGGATTGCACAATGTCGAAGTATTAAAACTTAAAAAAAATGACAGTTGCAATGTGCGAGTAGCAAAAATGAATTTCCTAGATAGTTTGCTAATGGAAAAGTACTCTTTGTTGAATTCGATAAAGCAACCGGTTTAGGAGATATTTTCTATTTTCTTATGGCACTTCATGACGACTTTCGCATTAATTGTTTTTATAACAACCATCTCGTGAAGAGAATTTGCATCTTTTTGGTTGCAAACTTTTTTACTGAAAAAACTTTTTACGGACATTTGTTTTTCGAACGATAATCTTGTTTTCTGTAATAATGATAATTTTAGTTAATTAAACATTTTAACATTTAACGATTGATACGCCGATTACGAATATGACCATGAAAGTTGGCGCTAATTTAATTTTCGAGGTCATTTTCAAGGTCAAGCCTAAATAATTTAGTTTCTTTTTCAAGTTATTTCAGTAGATTTATAAAATATTAAAAAAAGTTTCAAACAAAAGTTGCACATCTCGTCGAAATACACATTTTATTTCTTATGTACTTTCGCTATAGAAATGATAGTTCTCGAAAAAAATTGATCAGAAGATAAAGAAAGTAACCATAAGGTCAGAATCATAATGACTAGGATAATTAATCTTAAAGTTCGTAATATCGTGTATTTTTGCGCGTGAAACACGTTGGTCGTGGGTAGTTAATCTTAAACCTCGTAATATCGTGTATTTTTGCGTGTAAAACACATTGGTTGTTGGTCTTATTGTTAGATAATACTAATTATAAGCGCAACTCTGACCTTATGATCACTTTCTTTACCTTCTGATCAATTTTTCTCGGAAACTATCACTCCTACAGCGAATATGCATAGGACATAAAATGTGCATTTCCACGAGATGTACAACTTTTGTTTGAAACATTTTTCAATATTTCATAAACCTACTGAAATAAATTGAAAGAACCTTAATTTTTCCAATTTGACCGTGAAAATGATCTCGAAAATGAAATTTGCGCCAACTTTTATAGTCATACTCGTAATCAGCGCATCAAAATACATCAGTATACATAGTCTTAAGAAAATCGGAGGTATGCGCTTTTCGGAACTTCACCCTTATATATTTTTAAACGTACTATCAAAATCTCCAAAAAAATGCACCTGTAAGGAGAGATGGGGTGTGGCTAATTTTAACACACACAGGTGTCGTCTTTGAAAATATTAACTTTTCATCTTGGACATTTTTCTCATACCATGTGTACTTTTTGAGTTATTTAATTGTCTCAAATTAAAAAAAAAAACACTTTCTATATAGCACCCTGTATCCAAACATTTACTTAGAATGTCCTTATATAAGGACCCCATGACCCCAAGGGTTTAAGTGCGTCAACATTTTTCTCATACCATGTGTATTTTTTGAGATATTTAATTATCTCAACTTAAAAAAACACCCTGTATAACACCCTGTATCCAAACATTTACTTAGAATGTCCTTATATGAGAACCTCATGACCCCAAGGGTTTAAGTGCGTCAACATTTTTCTCATACCATGTGTATTTTTTGAGATATTTAATTGTGTCAACTTAAAAAAACACCCTGTATAACACCCTGTATCCAAACATTTACTTAGAATGTCCTTATATGAGAACCTCATGACCCCAAGGGTTTAAGTATGTCAACATTTTTCTCATACCATGTGTATTTTTTGAGATATTTAATTGTGTCAACTTAAAAAAACACCCTGTATAACACCCTGTATCCAAACATTTACTTAGAATGTCCTTATATGAGAACCTCATGATCCCAAGGGTTTAAGTGCGTCAACTTTTTTCTCATATCATGTGTATTTTTTGAGATATTTAATTATCTCAACTTAAAAAAAACACCCTGTATAGCACCCTGTATCCAAACGTTGACTTAGTATGCTCTTATATGAGGACCTCGTGACCCAAAGGGTTAAACTGCGTCAACAGGAAATTCTACACGAGATGTTAAAGAAGTTTTGAGAACTTTAGATAGGTCAGAGTACACTTAGGATAGGACGGGGTTAAAGAAAGGTCACAGGTTCACCAGTCACCCCAGGACTCTGGGTAAATTTGAAACTGAAAGATCTTTATAAATCAACATTTTCATTTAATTTTGCATTTTGAATTAATCCGATGAAAAAATCTTCAAGTGAATTTTTTCTCCATAATTTGCACATTAAAAAAAGAAATCCAAGACCTCTACGATTTTATCATTAATTTTGCAACGAAAAATCCTCTTTGTGTTGGAAGAAATTCGAAAATGGAAAATATTTCGTTCTCTTCCCGCGTACAAATCGAATGACGATGAATCGTTACGATGCGCAGTTTACTTCACCGCCGAATTATCTAATCGATTGACGCAACCGTTCACTAATAATAACGCGGGACGATCAATCCGTGGCATTATCGTAAAGGGTGCACTTCGGAACGTAATTTATAGGAAGTATAACCTGGAGAAACATTGATTTGAAATCTCTCGAAAATTCCTATCGATGACGAAAGAGTGAAATTAAAAGAACAGATTTTGGTTTCTGTTTGAAGAAAAATTGTAGACATTTTTTTCAATTTTTCTTGTATTTTTTTCTCGACCTTTTTTTCCACCAGTAATTTATTTGCTTATTCAATAAGTGGTTCGTAAATAAGAAACGATTACTCGCGACGATGATTTGCAAATTGCGTAATTGGCGTAATGATAATCGAGAGTTTTTAATGTGTATGATTTGGTGCCCAAGATTTTTTTATCTCAACCGGCAATGTTTGTGCATTTTTTTTTTTTTCAATATTACAGCGCACGATTAACATTGCGTACGTAGATTAAGGCTTGTCTCATTCGTGCTGCTTTTTTTTTTCAACGGTTATACGTAAAGAAATTATTTTTGTTTTTCTCGATTTCGTTCTTATCTGTGGCTTGAAAAGTTGGTAGGTCGGCAAGGATCTTTCTTGAAGTATCGTGGCGCTTGTTTGGCCACACGGGGTCAAGCTTAGGCATTCATCCGGGAGGAGAATGCTCGCCGTTGCGTAAAATCAATTAAAATTAATTTTCGCGCGAATGGCGCTGCCCCACCGCGCGTAACATTTGCGGATTCGCCTTTGCCTTCTTACTCACGCTCATTCAGTTTCTCAAGGTTCATTCACTTGTTCATTCTTTCGTTCACTCGCTACTTCATTGGCTTGTTTATAGTTTCGTTAATTCTGTTGTTCATTCATTTATCCATTCTTTTGTTCACTCTTTTCTTCACACACCTCTTCATTCCACCGTTCATTCATTCATTCATTCTCCCATTCCCTCCATCGTTCATTGGCTTGTTCATACTTCCGTTCATTCTGTTGTTCACTTTCTGTTCACTCACTTCTTCATTCCACCGTTCATTCATTCATTCATTCTCCCATTTACTCGATCGTTCATTGGCTTGTTCATACTTTTATTCATTCTCTTGTTCATTCATTTCTCCAATTTTTCGTTCACTGTTTTCTTCACTCACTTCTTCATTCCCCCGTTCACTCGTTCATTGGCTTGTTCATACTTTTGTTCATTCATTTCTCCATTCTTTTCTTCACACACTTCTTCATTCCCCTGTTCACTCGTTCATTCATCTCCCATTCACTCACTCGTTCATTGGCTTGTTCATACTTTCGTTCATTCTGTTGTTCACTTATTTCTTCACTCACTACTTCATTTCACCATTCACTCGTTCATTCATTCTACCATTATTCGCTCGTTCATTGGCTTGTTCATACTTTGTTCATTCCGTTCTTTATTCATTTCTCCACTTTTTCGTTCACTTTTCATTCACTTCTTCATTATCTCATTCACTCGGTCGTGTATTCGCTTGTTCATAGTTTCGTTCATCCCGTTGTTCGTTCGTCTCTCCGTTCTTTCGTTAACTCTTTCGTTGATTCACTTCTTCATTCCGTCGTTCACTTCTTCATTATCTCATTCACTCGGTCGTGTATTCGCTTGTTCATAGTTTCGTTCATCCCGTTGTTCGTTCGTCTCTCCATTATTTCGTTAACTCTTTCGTTGATTCACTTCTTCATTCCCTCGTTCACTCGTTCGTTCATTCTCCCATTCAGTCGCTCGTTTATTGGCTTGTTCATAATTTAGTTCATTCTCTTGTTCATTCATTTCTTCATTATTTTGTTCACTCTTCATAGTTTCGTTTATTCTGAAGTTGTCATTCTCATTGTCATATTCATTGTGTCATTCACTCACTTCTTCAATCTCTCCTTTATTCATTTCTTCATTGTCTCATTCACTCCCTCGTTCATTGGCTTGTTCATATTTTCGTTTGTCCTTTGGGCCGAGCTTAGCCATTCATCCGTGAGACGAATGCTCGTCGTTGCGTAAAATCAATTAAAATTAGTTTTCGCGCGAGTGACGCTGCCCCACCGCGCGTGACATTTGCGGATTCGCCTTTGCCTTCTTATTCACGCTCGTTCAGTTTCTCAAGGTTCATTCGCTTGTTCATTCTTTCATTTACTCGCTCGTTCATTATTTACTTGGCTCATTTCTTCATTGTGTCATTCACTCGCTCGTTCATTAACTTGTTCATACTTGTGTTCATTCGGTTGTTCATTTATTTCTCTATTCTTTCATTCATTCGTTCGTTCATTCATATCTTCACTCACTTCTTCATCGTGTCATTCACTTACTGGTTCATTGGCTTGTTCATACTTTCGTTCATTCCCTTGTTCACTCATTTCTCTGTTATTACGTTCACTCTTTTCTTCACTCACACCTTCATTCCCTCGTTCATTCTCGTGCTGATCCATTTTTTCGTTCACTCGTTCCTTCATTATTTTCTCCACTCACTTTTTCATTCTCGCATTCAGTGGTTCGTCCATTCTTTTCTTCGCTCGCTTTTTCAATCTCGCATTCACTCACTTGTTCACTGGCTCATTCGCTCCTTCATTCTCTCGCTCGGTCGCTCGCACGGCCCCTACCGCAAAGCATTGAAGCTTATACGAGGTTCGACCCGATTTATTTTAGAACGATTCACCTCCTCCATCTCTTTTCTTCTCTTCTATTCTTCGTATCCACCTCACGATGTTGGCTCACATGAGGTCTCTTTCATCTCGTCTCTCCTTCATTCTATTTTTCTATTCTACGTTTCTGTTCTTCCTCCTGCTTTGTTTTTCCAAAGTTCTTCGGTTACAATGTTATTTTCTTTGCTAGTGCTATTATTATTTCGTGTATATTTATCAGTAGCTTTATCATTATTGTTATCGTTATTTATTATTTTCTCTATTACAGTCGTCTTTCTTTCTTGCTCACTTCATTATTTTCATTATTACCATCACTAAGTGCCTTTATCACCGTTTATTTGTTAACTTGTACAAAGCATCAATTATTTCGTCTATTGCAAATAATTTTTCTATCAATTCTATTCATCTATTTATTCCTCTTTTGATATTATCTTATTCCGTTACTCATCAATCAAATTATCTCTCCTTCTCTTTTTTCTCTCCCCCCCCCCCCCTCTTTGTCTAACGGTGAAACGATGATTCACGAATGAAGTCAAGAACCGCACGGCCGGTGGCGATTCGCGAATATACGATAGTAAAATGACAACACAGCTGTCCTCTGGCCCGAAAGTTCATACGGCTTGGTCGAGAAAGCGGCCACTCGATGGGTGTAGACGAGAAGAAGAGCGTCTCTTGTGTTTTTAGTCGCGTGCGTTCGAAGGTCTCGCGTATCTCGTTATGGTCCGCACTTCTAGTCTCACTCATACGCCAATTCATTGATTTCTCGCAAAGTCGTTCGATTCTTCATTCATATATTTGTTTATCTTTCATTTTCATTTCTATTTTCTTTTGTACTTTTATTTTTATTTAAGAGCCTTTGACCTTTTCTCCTTCCGCGCGCAGATCGATCGACTCCACGCCCGTTGATATTCGAAGGTCTCGATGAGAAATGGCAAGTGTTATTTTTATTTTTCTACTTTTTTTTTTCTCTCTTTTCCCTTACATTTCTTATTTCTTCGAATCCTTAAACCTTTCGTCGAGCAACAAGCTCTCTCTCTTCGATTGTGCAGAACAATCGTTCTGGAACATTTCAGATTTTTGTCTTCGTTTGTTTTTTTCCAAAAAGAAAAAAATCCTGGCCATGAAAAATTCGACGAATTTTTATAACGAAGAATTTTCATCGGTGAACGTTTATTAAAAGTTTATTAAAAACTTCCGTATGTTTTGAAGCGTGCGACGATAATCCACGTTGTAGAGTGGATTATTATTTTTTTTACACGATCATACGTCACGATCGTCGTCAGTCGTCACGTCACAATTCCAATCGTCGGATGACCTTGAAGGAAGGTTAGACGGGACAAAAGAGATTTTTCTCCTTTGTCGTCTCGCGTCTCTCTCTCTCTCTCTCTCTCTCTCTCTCTTTCTCTCTCGGTCTCCTTTTTTTCCTTCCCTTTTTACGGTGCTGAGGGAAGGAGAGGAGAAGAAACTCGATAAGATAAGAGCGCAAGTCTGAATCGTATGAACGTCCTTCTCACATTTAATTTTCTTATTTATTATTTTCCGTATCGTGTGCACTCGGGAGATTGTGTTCGCACCTCGTGCACCAGTAGGAAAATGAGAATCGTCGGCGTAAAATTGCGAAAATTCACAGTTGGTTTTTTTTGGTTCGTGATTTTTTTTTTCCTTCTTTTTTTTTAGTTTATTTTCAAGCTCTCTCATCATCATTCTCGGTGGAATTCTATTCTGAAGCTTCGTTCGAATAAAGCTGTACTTGAGCTTTGTTGCCGGGCAAGAATAATATTAATTGAGAAATTTGTTAATATTATTGAGAATATTAGTTGAGAAAATTGTTAATGAGATGCCGATGGCTTGTGGTTAGGGTGGGAATTATATTTAAACAAAAAGAAAAGAAAAGGAACAATGAAACTAAGCAGAATTACAAAAGTACGATCCTATTTCTTCGACTACTTCGATATACTAGGTATTGTTCGACAGTGAAAATTAATTATTTCGATTTATATTTAAAATCGTGTTCAAATTACATTCAGATTTTTTTTTTTATTGATCCTATCGAGCTCAATTGCTCTACGCGATTTCGAAATTTCTTACGCAGAAATAAGTGGACCGTTTTATTTTGAAAGTGGTGTAAGTCCATTTTTTCCAAAAAAATAAGATCACATATTTTGTGATTAATTTAGTGTAAACTTTTTATTTATAAGAAGTTGATTTTTTTTTTTAAATGAACTTACACCACTTTCAAAGTAAACGGTCCAATATGTAAATAAGTCTGGGGAAGTAAAGGAATCGTAGGAGGTTGAAGTGGATAAGGAGGAGGAGGAGGAGACAAAAAAAAGATCGCAAAGAAGTTCGGAAATTCCATGGACGGTCTGTGCGCGTCGAGTAGCAATGACCTTGAGCGGAGTATTGACTCGAACCCCCTGCTCCTCCCCCCTCTTCCACTTCTCGTCCACCTCTTCGTTCTCTTTTCTTCTCCTCCTTCCTCTTTTTCTTCTTTTTCGCCTCTCCGTTCTCCACTACCTCTACTTTCTTTGTTCACCCCCACGACTATTGGCTCGAACCTCCTCCTTCTTTTTCTTCGCCTCCTCCACCTTTTCGTTCTCTTTTCTTCACCTCCTCCTTCAGCTTCTCCACCACCTTCTCTTTCTTTGTTCATCAAGGCGAGATAGCCACGTCGTGGAAACGACGCGACGTCCTACCAACAGCTCTCCTTCTCCTCCGTGTCCGGCGAACGCGAACGCGAACGCGAACGCGGTCGCGGTCGGAGACGCCACGCCGGCCGTCGATTAGGTCCGTCTGGAAATTCTGACGCTTCCGGTGAGAGAGAAGCGGCGGTGAAGCGTGGTGGTGTGTGTGGTGTGCCGCACGTTACGCTTTTGCAAACGCGTCCGAATTGCGTCGTTACTGATTTTTATATCGCGAAAATTGTGAGAGTCCGCGCGGACCATGAAGAGAATGTCCGAGTCGAAGTGATTTTGTGGGAAGTTCTTTGGTCAGTTGGCTTTTGGAATAAAGCTTTTTCAATTGTTTTTACAAAAGGGAACTTCAATTTCTCACGCTTTTCGATTTTTCTTCGTTTTTCTTTTAATGATTACACTGTTGGGTGCATTTTGCAAGAATCGTGAAAGTACACATGGATCATTGAAAGATTCTTCGAGTTGAAGTAATTTTTGGAAGTGTTTTGGTCAGTTGTTTTTTGAAAAAGGGAAATTTAATTTCCCATTCTTTACGATTGCTCTTTGTCTTTCTTTTAACGATTACACTATTGATGGGTGTATTTTGCAAGGGTTGTGAAAGTACACACCGGCCATTTGAGATTCTCCACGTTGACGTAATTTTGGAAAGCTTTTCGGTTGCTTTTGGAAAAGGAAGAGTGAATTTTCCGCGCTTTCCCATATTTTTTCATCTTTTACCCTATTTGGTACATTTTTCAAAGATCTTGGAAACTGGATATTTTAAAAGATTATTCTGTTGTATTGGCAAAAGAAAAACTGTCTTTGGAAAAACGCGTGAAAATGGCACGCCTCTTAATTTTCCACATTACCAGTTTTCCTAAAGAAAAAGCAGAATTTTCTCAAAAATTTTCGCGTGCTCGTAATCACATCTTACCCAACAGAAAAATCACCAAAATTTTCCGCTTGGAAAAACAAATTTTCCACGAGTGCTTTTTTCTCTCTCTCTCCCTATCTTCTCTCTCTCCTTCTCTCTTTGATTCGATGCCACGTGCACGGAGAAAAATCGCGAAAATTCATGCATCGCGATCTCGATCCGAGGCAATCGAGAAGAAAAGCCCTCGAAGTATCCTCCTCTCCTATTTCCGGGATTAGAATTTTCCAAGGAGCACCGCCTCGCAATTTGATTACCGCCAGAGTGCCTGGCGGCATGGAAACTCTCTGAAACGAAACTCGCTCCATTTTCATATTCCGAGAAAATGGGGAGGAAAATCTTGCGGAATGTTTTCCAACCGACGTGCTCTCTACTCGTATTTTTCGTTTCCTTGAAAAATATTACCGTTGTTTTTCCGTTTGTCCTCATTTTTCCCTTCTCGTTTTCTTCTTCCTTTTGCTCCCTACCTTGTACTTTATCGTTTCTCACCTTATTACTTACCATTTGTTTGCTCTCTCTCTCTCTCTCTCTCTCTCTCTCTCTCTCTCTCTCTCTCTCTCTCTCTCTCTCTTATTCTGCGATTTATTATTTCTCACCTTATTACTCATTGTCCATTGATTTTTTCATTCCCACCGTATTACGCTTGCCGCGTGTATCCTCCATTGAGAATTAAATTCAAGGTCACCGGTAACGGTCCAACGACGTTGCCTCCCACGTAACGGATTGGTACCGTTTTCGTTGGATGGTGAAGCGAGATAAAAGTGGGTGTCTCTTGGCTTTGGCAAAAAAATCTGTGTACGTCAGACGGCATCTATTGTTACAAAGGAAAATGCTGAATAATTAATTATCGACGTATCTAGGATCTTAATAAAAATTCGGATGCGAAGGAAGGAGGGATAGTAATAAAAAGAAAAAAGAAATTTTGTGTTATTAGGTAGTCAATGGATGGAGAAAATTGATTTAATTAATTATCTACCGAATACAGATTTGCATTAACGAATAATTGGGAATTTATCGTTGGCATATAATTACGAAATAACAATATTTATTTAATGTCTTTAATGCATAGCATCACTATTTTTTTTATTATGCTAGGAAAAAATTTTGCACCTGCTCCGAAAAAAAAATTCTACGCAGTAATTTATATTAGACAAATGTAAACAGTGATTTTGTTAATATTTTTTCAATCACGATTTACTATGAAAGAACAAGTCTTCTTTGCAGGACAACAAAAAAATACTTTTTCTGCTGATCTGTGTTATTAATCGCTCCAATTCGAAGAAGAATTAATCTCTTGCACTCTATTTTCTTTTTTAAATTAATACATAAATTTAATATACGATTTTTTTTTATAAAATTTATGTCTGGTGGCACTGAAGAAAATTTCCAATGGATTATTAACCACTCCAATACCAAGAAAATTAACTCCTTGCACTGGACATTCTTTTTTAAGTCAACACATAAATTCAATATACGCTGTTTAAAGCGATAAAAATGAAACAAACAAATTTTCATTAAAAAATCTTATGTCAACCGATAGCCAAGGGGACGATCACATTTTTTTCAAATGTTGATAAATAAAAAAAACAAGACACTTTAAAAAACAATTTTTCGCCAAAAAAAATCTTAAAATTTAATACTTTTTATGCAATAAGAAATCATTTTGCAAATGTTGCAAGCGAGTAACGCCCGAAAAACGGCTGTTTTTGCGAAAACAATTGGGCCACGATCAGAAAAAAGGTATCCGTCTACAAATCAATTTTTTTTTAGTTCTTTAGATATTCTTTGATAACATATCATTTTTAAAGTATTCCTTTTTTATTGATGTGTAAAATAAAATTCCATCTACTATCATTCGTAAAATAACGCAAATGCACAAGAAATTTTAAAAAATGCAAAAAAAATAAAAAGTTACCAAAAAAAACACAGAAAAGTGTAAAATACAAAAAAAACTCAAATGGAGCTAGATCCACACGTCCACGCCGTTAGCTCTGGGTCACGCTAAGAGGGTAACTGGCGTATTTTGTGAATAAACATAAAGATAATTTCAACGAAATCCGTTTGGAAGAATGACTTGATCATGAAATAACGAATTTTACAGTTGACAGCCTTGAAGTCAAAATTTTGTCTCAAAAATCGTAATAAGCATCCCCAAAAACTCCTTTATGCCAAATTTTATTGAAATCCGTTCACTAAATTTAATGCGCCCTTGAAAGGGTTAAACAGCATTTTCTGCCAAATCGTGAAAATGCTACACAACTTTTGCCGTGAGATTTGAATTCAGCGCGTCAAAATCTATAAATCTACTTTGGTAGAAAGTTAAAAAAGGGATTCAATTCCATTTTATAATGAAAAAACGCGTCTACTTTCGAAGAAAATAATACAATCGGTTTACGCGCCCCTCAAAATGATTTAAATTCTATCTAAAATGTGTCAACATGTCAATATCGGTTGAGACACCCTGTATGAGTATTTATAAACATATATGAGCCGCTTATTTTGAAAGTGGCCTAAGTCCATTTTTTAAAAACATAAGATATATCATTCGTGAATAATTTAATGGTATGTGATATCTCAGTTTTTTGAAAAAATGGACTTAGGCTACTTTTAAAATAAACGGCTCATATAAACGTTCATATTTAAATATTTTTAATACAACTAAATGCAATATATACATTTAAAACAATGGTATTAATACATGTAATTTAGAAAAAACCTGATTTTTATAAATTTTGCTTTCAAACCGCGTTTTTCGCCAAATCCTAAAGGGCTAGACAACTCTTGTATTGAAATTTGATTTCAACGGGTCAAAAACTACAAAACCTCTTTTGTAGAAAGTCAAAAAAGGGATTCAATTCCATATTACAATAAAAAAAAAACCACAATGTCGAACGAAAATATCATTTTTGACACGAATTTTCGAGGTTAAATTTTTCTTTCGATGCCTTCTCCTTATTTTTCCCTTATTCTGCGACATCTTAGGTGTAACCTCGAAAAAGATTCATGTCCCTATCTTATTTCTATCAAGAGATTTTTTTATTTTTACACAAGAATGAGCAGTTTGTCCCACTGCACTATGGGCCAAGAGGCCAGTAAAACTGGCCAAAAGTCCATATCTCGTTAAATGCGTGGAAATATCTAGCAGCGGCACATTTATTTAAGATTTTCGATATCGCTGATTCCATTTCTGGTGTAAAAATTTCGAAATTCAAAATTGCGGATTCAATATGGCGGACAAAAATGTTAAAGTTGCTCTGATTGTGCTGAAATTTGGTACTAATAGGCTTTCGAGGTCGCTAATTTCGAATCCGCACTCACAATTAAGAAGTTCGAAATGACGGATCCAATATGACGGACGAAAATGTTAAAAGTACTTCGATTGTGCTGAAGTTTAGTATCGAAGTTTGATTTCTGATTCGAGAAAACCAGAATTTAAAATTATAAAATATAAAATAATAGATCCGAAGTGGTACCTAAGAAATACAAAATTTATTGAGTTGAATTTTGTGAGGCGACACGGTCAGGATCGATGTTTGGCACTCGAACGCTGACTGCGTTATTTGCGATTTTTAGCGTAATTTTTGAAAAGGAGCAAAAATGGGCACTTTTACCTTGAAGTACACATTATAAGGAACACACTGATATGTGTAATTTTTCGATAACTAGGGGAACGCCGGGGAACAATCAAACGGCAGTAGAAACTTTAGTAAAGTACTAATTATTTGTTAACATCAGAACTGCGGAACACAATTAAAAAATAATTGTTTTAAATTCAATTATCATTTTATTTACTTGTATATGTCTAAGGATGAATGAGAAAAAGCAATCACTTTCAGATTAATGACTAATCCATAAATATATAAAATATCATATGAAAGAAACACATGAAAACTAAAATACGTTTTTATGCTTTGCGCAACTGTCAACAGAATACGGTTTCATTAATTAACAAATAACTTACGACGTAAATACTTTAACTATGACAGATTACAATGGCCTTATTTTTTGTATAAATTTGAAACTTTGAAAATTTGACTATTGGCCATGGAATCAGGTTTCCTGGCCCATAGTGCACCGTGGCGCCATGACTTTAGCTTGACTAAGGCCGAAAGGTGGGTGCACACAATCCCAATGCAAAGAAAGGAACTCCGTAGTGGAGAAGAGTTGCTGGGTTGGGTGTAATCATTGCAGCCTTGAGAAATCTACGAAACGAGCTTAAGAGACACGCAAAAGCGCGGGGCAATTTCAAAACGAGTTTTCTCCTTCACTACGTTTACCTGAGTACTCCCACTTTGCCACGCGTTGAAGTCTCCTGCTGTTCACCCCCTCCCTACAGTAGATCGCAGAAGAAAACATTATTCAAGCATAAGAGATTTGGGCTGAACTTCCGTATGTGACACTTGTTCGATCTTAATAAAATTTTACAGGTCACTAGCATTTACTACATCTTGTCGAACGCCATAAATGCGAATTTAAAGAAACGCCTGGTTTCCGAGATATTGATTTTTAATTACGTTTAATTTTTTAGATTTTTACGTAAAAAAAAGACTAAACCTCAAAAATGTTTTTTTATTCTTAAAATGCAAACATAATAATTTATTTTAATAAATATTCTTAATAAATAAGAATACTTTCGGCTGAACTTCCATGTCCAACCCTTGTCCGATCTTAATAAAATTTTACAGTTAGGTAGCATTTACTAAATCTAATAAGTGCGAATTTAAGGAAACACCTGGTTTCCGAGATATTGAATTTTTAATTACGTTTAATTTTTTAGATTCTTACGTAAAAAAAAGACTAAACCTCAAAAATGTTTTTTATTCTTAAAATGCAAACATAATAATTCATTTTAATAAATATTCTTAATAAATAAGAATACTTTCGGCTGAACTTCCATGTCCAACCCTTGTCCGATCTTAATAAAATTTTACAGTTAGGTAGCATTTACTAAATCTAATAAGTGCGAATTTAAGGAAACGCCTGGTTTCCAAGATATTGATTTTTAATTACGTTCAATTTTTTAGATTTTTTCGTAAAAAAAAGGCTAAAACTCAAAAATGTTTTTTATTCTTAAAATGCAAACATAATAATTCATCTTAATAGATATTCTTAATAAATAAGAATACTTTCGGCTGAACTTCTGTATCCGACCCTTGTCCGATCTTAATAAAATTTTACAGTTAAGTAGCATTTACTAAATCTAATAAGTGCGAATTTACGGAAACGCCTGGTTTCCGAGATATTGAAATTTTAATTACGTTCAATTTTTTAGATTTTTACGTAAAAAAAAGACTAAACCTCAAAAATGTTTTTTATTCTTAAAATGCAAACTTAATAATTCATCTTAATAGATATTCTTAATAAATAAGAATACTTTCGGCTGAACTTCTGTATCCGACCCTTGTCCGATCTTAATAAAATTTTACAGTTAAGTAGCATTTACTAAATCTAATAAATGCGAATTTAAGGAAACGCCTGGTTTCCGAGATATTGATTTTTAATTACGTTCAATTTTTTAGATTTTTTCGTAAAAAAAAGGCTAAAACTCAAAAATGTTTTTTATTCTTAAAATGCAAACATAATAATTAATTTTAATAAATATTCTTAATAAATAAGAATACTTTCGGCTGAACTTCTGTATCCGACCCTTGTCCGATCTTAATAAAATTTTACAGTTAAGTAGCATTTACTAAATCTAATAAATGCGAATTTAAGGAAACGCCTGGTTTCCGAGATATTGAATTTTTAATTACGTTCAATTTTTTAGATTTTTTCGTAAAAAAAAGGCTAAAACTCAAAAATGTTTTTTATTCTTAAAATGCAAACATAATAATTCATCTTAATAGATATTCTTAATAAGTCAGAATACTTTCGGCTGAACTTCTGTATCCGACCCTTGTCCGATCTTGATAAAATTTTACAGGTAACTAGCATTTACTAAATCTAGTCGAACGCCATAAGTGCAAATTAAAGGAAACGCCTGGTTTCCAAGATAATGAATTTTTAATTACGTTCAATTTTTAGATTTTTACGTAAAAAAAGAATAAATTTCAAAAATGTTTTACTGAAATGTTTTGTTTTATTAATATCTTGCAAGATTATAAATACTAATTTATCAAAATATCGTTAGAATACATATTAAAAACAAGAAATATAGAAAACAATTTGATGTTTTTTTGATAATTATTCACTTATGGGTAGCCATCTCGGATTTCAATGTTCTTCACATATGTTATCAAGATCATCATCCTGAGTAATTTTGTGAAGGTTTTAAGCTCCGCTCGTCATTTATTAAAAAGTTATTAACAGAAAAAGTTTTTCCCGAAATAACTATTTCTTCTGACAAAATTAGCGGTCTCCTCTCCGGTTGGGTCTCTTCTCTTCTAGGTTAGGCAGGTACAGTGTTGGGTAGTATCTAGATGTATGTATCTAGATACATTTTGTGCATCTAAGCCTATATCTGAGGTACATCCGAATTTGAGTATTTGTATCTGTATCTAGTTACAAAACGTAGTATCTTAACTGGTTTTCAGGGACATTTTCAGATACTTTTTCAGATATTTTTTGTCTGTAGGTTAAAAAAAATGTTATCCTTTTATAAAATATTAATAAATAAATAATCTTATTATTGGCATAAACTAACATGTTTGTTAATTTGTTCTAAATTCTTATTTTTTGAGTTTTAAGTTCCAAGCGTCACTACTGAGGCATTTACCTTATTACGACAAAATATAATTTAAAAGTATCTGATATGTATCTGAGATACTTTTGAAGTATCCGAGTATTTGTATCTATATACATTTTTTCACGTGTATCTCTATCTGTATCGAGATAAATTTTAAATGTATCTTACCCAACACTGGGCAGGTGCAATGGTTAGGCACGGCACGGCGTAATAAAAAAAATAATTTAAACTTTAGAGTCTCGTAGGCCTTTCTGGTTAGATCAATCTCCATTTATCACATTTATATTTCAACTTTAACATTGAATATCTTTTTTTGGAGAGGAGACCGCCAATGTTGTCAGAGGAAAAAGTTATTTCTAGAAAAACTTTTTCTGTTAATAACTTTTTAATAAATGACGAACAGAGCTTAAAACCTTCACAACATTACTCAGGATGATGACCTTGATAACATATGTGAAGGACATTGAAATCCAAGGTGGCTCCTTGTGAATAAGTGAATAATTACCAAAAAAAGATAAAATTGTTTTCTATATTTCTTGTTTTTAACCAATTAACTGTGGAATTTTTTGTTATGACTTTTAATTTGTAGTCTTTATATCGAAAAGTTGTTTTTATTGTTCATGATCAAAAATATTGAAAATTTGGATTGACGTGTATACACGTCGAACGCAGTTAACTGGTTAATATGTATTCTAATGATATATTGATAAATTAGTATTTATAATCTTGCAAGATATTAATAAAATAAAACGTTTCAGCAAAACATTTTTGAATTTTACTCTTCATTTTACGTAAAAATCTGAAAAATTAAACGTAATTAAAAATTCAATATCTCGGAAGGCAGGCGTTTCTTTAAATTCGCACTTATGGCGTTCGACTAGATTTAGTAAATGCTACTTATCAGTAAAATTTTATTAAGATCGAACAAGGGTCGGATACAGAAGTCACCGTGACTTGTGTAACGGTAAAATAAAATTGATTGGAGGCAATTGAGAGATGGAAAAAAAAAGTTCTCTAAAAAGAGTCTCGAAACGAACGGTACCTTTTGGTGAGACATCGCGCGAATTAAATCCTCGTCGAGGACGGATGAGAATGAAAGGTGGTGGAACTGTGACACCGCGCCTAGTCACGGTAATATTATCGATGCTCATTATACTCCATGCGTATTACGATGATTTAATAACAGACGCTCGTGAACAATAAAAGATAAGCGCGTAGCATTACGCTCGCGCATCCATGCCGATTACAAAATAAACACGTGACTACCTCTCGGTATTCCGTGCGCGTGCTCGTGTTATGCTTGTTGGAACAGACGGACGGACGGACAGATGCACGAAGGAAGCAGACTGATCGTGAGAGATGGGTAGTAAAAATCTGCAACGTTTGCTGCACATTGTGAAGGACGTTGAATCGATTGGAGAGTTTTTCAAGGATAGCTCGATATGGATTTTTAGGCACGACCGTAAAGGGAGTGACTTATGCTATCGCCATCGAGAAAACCGTTCGTGTGCGTGTGTGTGTGTGTGTGTGTGTGTGTGTGTATCCTCGATTTCGGAAAAACGACTGAACCGATCGGGACGAAATTTGGCACAAAAATCAAGTACACTACTATGAGTTGACAATAAGGTTTGTGAGCCGCCATCTTGCACCGGTACAAGATGGCGGGAAATTCAAATTTCGAATAAAATTTAATTTTGCCGGCATTTCGAAACGGTTGAAGATGGCTATACATAAAGTTTCCTGGCACCAAATGGGTATATACTCCACGTGCATGCCAAATTTCATCCAAATCCGTTCAGCCGTTTGGCCGGAATACTGGATTAAAGATTTTTTTTAAGCAAATTTAAGTCTTTAATCCAGTATTCCGGCAAAACGGCTGAACCGATCGGGACGAAATTTGGCACAAAAATCAAGTACAGTACTGTGAGTTGACAATAAGGTTTGTGAGCCGCCATCTTGCACCGGTACAAGATGGCGGGAAATTCAAATTTCGAATAAAATTTAATTTTGCCGGTATTTCGAAACGGTTGAAGATGGCAATACATAAAGTTTCCTGGCACCAAATGGATATATACTCCACGTGCATGCCGAATTTCATCCAAATCCGTTCAGCCGTTTGGCCGGAATACTGGATTAAAGATTTTTATTAAGCAAATTTAAGTCTTTAATCCAGTATTCCGGCAGGACGGCTGAACCAATCGGGACGAAATTTGGGACAAAAATCAAGTACACTACTGTGAATTGACAATAAGGTTTGTGAGCCACCATCTTGAACCGGTACAAGATGGCGGGAAATTCAAATTTCGAATAAAATTTAATTTTGCCGGTATTTCGAAACGGTTGAAGATGGCAATACATAAAGTTTCCTGGCACCAAATGGGTATATACTCCACGTGCATGCCAAATTTCATCCAAATCCGTTCAGCCGTTTGGCCGGAATACTGGATTAAAGATTTTTTTAAGCAAATTTAAGTCTTTAATCCAGTATTCCGGCAAAACGGCTGAACCGATCGGGACGAAATTTGGCACAAAAATCAAGAACAGTACTGTGAGTTGACAATAAGGTTTGTGAGCCGCCATCTTGAACCGGTACAAGATGGCGGGAAATTCAAATTTCGAATAAAATTTAATTTTGCCGGTATTTCGAAACGGTTGAAGATGGCAATACATAAAGTTTCCTGTCACCAAGTGGGTATATACTCCACGTGCATGCCAAATTTCATCCAAATCCGTTCAGCCGTTTGGCCGGAATACTGGATTAAAGATTTTTTTAAGCAAATTTAAGTCTTTAATCCAGTATTCCGGTAAAACAGCTGAACGGATTCGGACGAAATTTGGCATGCACGTGGAGTATATACTGATTTGGTGCCACGAAACATTGTGTATGGTCATCTTCAACCATTTCGAAATGGTGCCAATTTCAAGTCTTTAATCCACTATTTTATTTTATAATTATAGTTTGAAAATCCCGTAATTTCGAAACGGTTGAAGATGACCATGCATAAGTTTCGTGGTACCAAATGGGTATTTTTTTGAACTACATGCCAAATTTTTTCTGAATCCGTGCAGGCGTTTCGGCGGAATACTGGATTAAAGATTTCAATTTTCGCAATTTCTGTATGGTTAAAGATAACCATGCATAAAGTTTTACTGCAGCAAAGGGGTATATACTTGATGTATATACCCCTATATCTTGAGGGGGTTGGCGCTTGAGCGAAGCGAAAGCGCAGGGGGCTCTGCCCCCTAGTTATAAACAATTTTGTGCAACGAATTTGTACGGTGATTTTAAAAAATATGTCGAGTGCGACGTTAATTTTTTTTGGAATTGGAGAAATTAATAAACGAATGGAAATTTTTTCTAGTGCCACTCGATATGAATTTTATAAAAAAAATTGTATATTAAATTTATGTATTACTTCAAAAAAAATTTCGAATGCAAGAGGTTAATTTTTTTGGAATTGGAGTGATTATTAATCGATTGCAAATTTTCTCTAGTGCCACTCCACGTGGATTTTATAAAAAAAAATTGTATATTAAATTTATGTATTGGTTTAAAAAAGAATGTCGAGTGCAAGAGGTTAATTTTTTTGGAATTGGAGTGATTAATAATCGATTGAAAATGTTCTCTAATGTCACTCCACATGGATTTTATAAAAAAAATTGTATATTAAATTTATGTATTGATTTCAAAAAGAAAAAAAAATCAGCAACGTGCTGCACTTCGTGAAGGACGTTCATCAATCGATTGGATACTTTGTCGAGGGGTAGTTGATATGGATTTTTATTAGAAATTTTACGCACCGAATTCGTGTGGTGATTTTATTAAAAGAATGCAGCGGGCATCTATTGAAAATTTTCTACAGCACCACTCGACATGGATTTTATAAAAAAAGAGTATATTAAAATTATGTATTGATTTTAAAAAGAATGTCGAGTGCAAGAGGTTAATATTTTTCGAATTGGAGTGATTAATAAAATCGATTTGGAATTTTCTATAGCACAACTCGACATGGATTTTATAAAAAAAGAGTATATTAAATTTATGTATTGATTTTAAAAAGAATGTCGAATGCAAAAGGTTAATTTTCTTGAAATTGGAGTGATTAATAACGTATTGGAATTTTTTTCCAATGCCACTCGACTTCAGACAAAATATCATATATTAAATTTACGTAATAAACTAAAAAAATAATTAGAAATTATGTCGAGTGCTACTCAACATCCATTTTCCTAAAAAAAAACGTCCTACATTAATCTCAAACAAAAAGAAAAATAGACTACAAGAGTTTAAATCTACTCCAATCAAACACAACATTTAAAACCAAATTACAAAAATTGTATATTAAATTTTTATATTGATTCAAAAAAGAACGTCAAGTGCAAGAGGTTAATTTTCTCGAAATTGAAGTAATCAATAATCTATTGAAAATTTTTTTCCAATACCACTCGACTAGAATTTCATAAAAAATATCATATAATAAATTTACATAATAAACTAAAAAAAGAATTGGAAATTATGTCAAGTGCTACACAACATCCACTTTCCTAAAAAAAAACGTCCTACATTAATCTCAAACAAAAAGAAAAATAGACTACAAGAGTTTAACTCTACTCCAATCAAACACAGCATTTAAAACCAGATTACAAAAATTGTATATTAAATTTATTTATTGATTTAAAAGAGAATGTCGAATGCAAGGGTTTAATTTTCTTAAAGTTGGTGTGATTAATAAATATTAATAATCGATTGGAAATTTTGGTCGAGTGTTACTCAACATCCATTTTCTTAAAAAAAAACGTCCTACATTAATCTCAAACAAAAAGAACAATAGACTACAAGAGTTTAATACTACTCCAATCAAACACATCTAAAACCAGATTACAAAATGACCACGTGACTACCACTCGATATTCCTCGCGCGTGCTCGTGTCGCGCTTGTCAGACAGCAGAGACACAAAGGAAACACGCGCAAACACGTGGTAAAAATTAGAAACACGTTGCACATTGTGAAGGCCGTTTTGCAATCGCTCGAAAACATTGTCGAGTGGCATTGCCTCGACATTAATTTTCGAAAAAGTCTCCTGATAATAAATTTATCAAAAAAATGAATCCAAAAAAAAAAAAAATAATAAAAAAAAACCAACTAAGAAAAAATCGAAAAATTCCCTCCTAAGATGTAAAATTCCATTGAAATTGCAATCGTGAGTATTCTCACGAGGCTTCTCGCTAAATTAGCCATTGGAAAAATGGTGGAAGGGGGAGGTGAGCTGGTACCGTTACCGGGCAAGGTCATCGACGATCATTGTTTCATTGGAGGCGCGCTTGGACGAGGAGTGCGAGGAGACAAAGTGAAAGATAAGACAAGAGCGTCGGTTGAGACTCGGATCGAGGAAGGAGTGTGAAGCTAGAGACGCAGTTAGAGAACGTTAGAGCCTTTCGAATCTCGAGATGAACGTGGAGATTTTAGCACTAGGTTTACGGAATTGTTTTCTGTTCAATTGGACGGGTGTAAATTATTGAAAAAATAATTGATTAATAAGAAGTAATTGTGTAAATCTACTGTTAAACAAATAATGTGGGGAAGAATAAAAAAAGAAAATGCTGAAAGTGTTTGAGAAAGTAATATAGAGGAGATTGAAAAAGGAATTTTGAAAATTTTTGAATTTTCTTTCTCGTTGCTTTATTTACGATTCTGTAGGATTGCAAAATTAAGGTCGATGGGAATTTTTATTTTGCTCTCGTGTGTACTTTGAAAATATAAATTTGTATGAGAATGAATTTGAAGGTTAAGAAATTAATAATGAGGAAATTGAGAAGAGAATTTTGAAAATTTTTGAATTTTACCTTGCTTTGTTTATAATTCTATAGGCTTGCAAAATTAAGGTCGGTGGGAATTTTTATGTTGCTCTCGTGTGTACTTTGAAAATATAAATTTGTATGAGAATGAATTTGAAGTTTAAGAAATTAATAATGAGGAAATTGAGAAGAGAATTTTGAAAATTTTTGAATTTTACCTTGCTTTGTTTATAATTCTATAGGCTTGCAAAATTAAGGTCGGTGGGAATTTTTATGTTGCTCTCGTGTGTACTTTGAAAATATAAATTTGTATGAGAATGAATTTGAAGTTTAAGAAATTAATAATGAGGAAATTGAGAAGAGAATTTTGAAAATTTTTGAATTTTACCTTGCTTTGTTTAAAATTCTATAGGCTTGCAAAATTAAGGTCGATGGGAATTTTTATGTTGCTCTCGTGTGTGCTTTGAAAATATAAATTTGTATGAGAATGAATTTGAAGTTTAAGAAATTAATAATGAGGAAATTGAGAAGAGAATTTTGAAAATTTTTGAATTTTACCTTGCTTTACTCACAATTCTATAAACTTGCAAAATTAAGGTCGGTGGGAATTTTTATGTTGCTCTCGTGTGTATTTTGAAAATATAAATTCGTATGAAAATGAATTTCGTGCTTAAAAAATTAATAATGAAGAAATAGAGAAGAGAATTTTAACAAATTTTGAAGTTTTCTTTGCTTTATTTAAAATTCTCTAAGCGTTCAAAATTTCTGGGATAAGTTTCCATTTTTTTGTTAATTTTAACATTCTTCACTCTTGTCGTTTAGATTAGTGGAGCATATATTTTTTTCCTCGGACTGAAATAAGTTTCTCCTTCGATTCTGCGAATTTCTTTTCTTTCTCGAGCCGGATGAAGAAAAAAGCAACGGCAGACGGTCGAGAGGAATCGAATAGGTTTGAGAAGACAAAGGGAATCAGTCGAGGCTCTAATCTAAATGGAAGATGGTGTCCGCACGTACTTCCTGCCAGTTCTTTGTATGGGAGGGACGAGGTCTCTCCTTTTTTTCTTCTTACTCTGTCTGTGTTCTTTTTATTCTTCATCTCGTCTTCTGATTTATTTTTTTCTCATCCCCTTCTGCATCCTTCTTGTTCTCTTTTTCATTCGGCAGATCTTCTTCATTCTTCTCGTCCTCTTCTTTCTTTCTATTCTTCATCTGCTTCTCTTCTGTATTGTTCTCCACCTCCTCTTCTATTCTATTCTTCGTCTCTTTCTCTTCTTCATTTTTCTCGTCCTCTTCTTTCTTCTCCTATTCCTTCTCCTCTTTTCTAATCTTCATCTTCTTCCCTTCTGTATTGTTCTCCACCTCCTCTTCTATTCTATTCTTCATCTCTTTCTCTTCGTCATTCTGCTCATCCTCTTCTTTATTCTGCTTCTCTTCTATTCTTCATTTTTCTTCTCTTCTGTATTGTTCTCCACCTCCTCTTCTATTCTATTCTCCGTCCCTTTCTCTTCTTCATTGTTCCCATCCTCTTCTTTATTCTGCTTCTCTTCTCTTCTATTCTTCATCTCCTTCTCTTCTTCATTTTTCCCGTCTTCTTCTTTATTCTCCTATTCCTTCTCTTCTTTTCTAATCTTCATCTTCTTCTCTTCTGTATTGTTCTCCACCTCCTCTTCTATTCTATTCTTCATCTCTTTCTCTTCTTCATTGTTCTCATCCTCTCTTTATTCTCCGCCTCCTCCTCTTCTTTTCTAATCTTCATCTTCTTCTCTTTTTTATTTTTCTCCTCCCCCTCATCTTTTCTATTCTTCATCTTCTGCTCTTCTTCACGTTTCTCGTCCTCTTCTTTATTATTGATCTCCTTCCCTTCTTTTTTAATCTCCATCTTCTTCTCTTCTTCCTTATTCTCATCCTCTTCTTTATTTTCCTCCTCCTCCTCTTCTTTTCTAATCTTCATCTTCTTCTCTTCTTTATTTTTATCCTCCCCCTTTTCTTTTCTATTCTTCATCTCTTTCTCTTCTTCATTGTTCCCATCCTCTTCTTTATTCTGCTTCTCTTCTCTTCTTCTATTCTTCATTTCCTTCTCTACTCTTCTTCTATTCTTCATTTCCTTCTCTACTCTTCTTCTATTCTTCATTTCCTTCTCTACTCTTCTTCTATTCTTCATCTCCTTCTCTTCTCCATTCTTCTCGTCCTCTCCTTTATTCTATACCTCCTCCACCACCACCTGTCTAGAATCATCATCTCAATGACGAACACCCGTTGTCATCATCACATCGTCATCAAACTCTTTTCCTTTGTTCCCCGTGCGAGTGCTGACACATGGCGCCTCGCGGTATTCTTCTCTCTCTCTCTCTCTCTCTCTCTCTCTCTCTCTCTCTCTCTCTCTCTCTCTCTCTCTCTCTCTCTCTCTCTCTCTCTCTCTCTCTCTCTCTCTCTCTCTCTCTCTCTCTGTCTTCTCCTTTGTTTCTCTCTGTCCCTCTTTTGTTGTTTCTCATCTCACGCTCTCTTTCTCTCTCTCTCCCTCTCTCTCTGTACTTACAATTGCGCGGTGCTTCAAAGCAAACGCCTTGGTCTCTTTCGACAGTTCTGCTGCCATATTTCATGTTACGTCAGTTTGAATTTTCCTTCCAGCCAGGGAAGCACGAAGAATTCCAGTGAAAATTGGTTAGATTTCATATTCATTTCAAATTCGACGAGAACGATGCTTTGGGTAGCATTTCAAAACGGTCGGTGGATAGATTGAATTTCGTTGCTAAATGGATTGATCTTGTTCCTAAAAGAAATTTTATTATTTATGATAACAGTATTATTGTTTTTTGGGGGGGGATTTTTTTTATCGATCGTTGATCATGGAAAATAGAAAAAATCTTTCATCCGTTCGAATGAAAATGGAAGGTTACGAATGTCCAAGAGCTTCTCTCACTTTCACTGCAAAACAACAATTTTCAAAATTGAAAAAGAAAGAGAAAGTAAAAAACTAATGTTCGCTTCCTTTATCGCAAATCTCTTTCACAAATCAATGAACAATTCCATTCAATCTAATTAAAAAACCATCTTTAGAGCTTTCCTCACTGTCATTCCAAACCAGCCATTATCAATTCAACAATCTTTAATATTTCTCCACGAAACATGAAAACATAAAAAAATCTCCACCACCTTCATCCCTAAGCTTCTTCAAGGATTCTCCAACCGACAATTCAACCCTATTTAAAACAAAAACCTTTAAACCTATCGTCAGCTTTACTCCAAACCAAAAATCATCGTTACCACCCCCGCAGTAACAAAAAAAAAATCTCCACCATCTTCATCCCTAATCCCTCTCAAAAATTCTCCACCCAATCTAAAACAAAAGCCTTTAAACCTTTTGTGACTTTTACTCCAAACCAAAAATCATCGTTACCACCCTCACAGTAAAATAAAAAAAAAAGAATCTCCACCATCTTCATATCTAATCTCCCTCAAAAATTCTCCATCCAATCTAAAACAAAAATGTTTAAACCTTTCGTGACCTTTACTCCAAACCAAAAATGATCGTTACCACCCTCACAATAAAACTCTCTAACAAAAAAATCACCATCTTCATCCTTAATCTCTCTCAAAAATTCTCCACCCAATCTAAAACAAAAACCTTTAAACCTTTCGTCAGCTTTATTCCAAACCAAAAATCGTCGTTACCATCCTCGCAGTAAAATCCAAAAAAAAAAACCACCTTCATCCCTAATCTGCCTCAAAAATTCTCCACCCAATCTAAAACAAAAACCTTCAAACCTTCCCTCAGCTTTACTCCAAACCAAAAATCATCGTTACCACCCTCACAGTAAAATCCAAAAAAAAAAAAAAATCTCCACCATCTTCATCCCTAATCTCCCCCCAAAATTCTCCATCCAATCTAAAACAAAAATGTTTAAACCTTTCGTGACCTTTACTCCAAACCAAAAATGATCGTTACCACCCTCACAATAAAACTCTCTAACAAAAAAATCACCATCTTCATCCTTAATCTCTCTCAAAAATTCTCCACCCAATCTAAAACAAAAACCTTTAAACCTTTCGTCAGCTTTATTCCAAACCAAAAATCGTCGTTACCACCCTCGCAGTAAAATCCAAAAAAAAAAACCACCTTCATCCCTAATCTGCCTCAAAAATTCTCCACCCAATCTAAAACAAAAACCTTCAAACCTTCCCTCAGCTTTACTCCAAACCAAAAATCATCGTTACCACCCTCACAGTAAAATCCAAAAAAAAAAAAAATCTCCACCATCTTCATCCCTAATCTCCCCCCAAAATTCTCCATTCAATTTAAAGCAAAAACCTTTAAACCTTTCATGACCTTTACTCCAAACCAAAAATCACCACTACCACCCTCACAGTAAAATAAAAAAATCTTCATCACCTTCATCCCTAATCTCCCTCAAAAATTCTCCATTCAATCTAAAACAAAAACCTTTAAACCTTTTGTGATCTTTACTCCAAATCAAAAATCGTCGTTACCACTCTCACAATGAAATCCAAAAAAAAAATCTCCACCATCTTCATCCCTAATGTGTCTCAAAAATTCTCCACCCAATCTAAAACAAAAACCTTTAAACCTTCCCTCACCCTTATTCCAAACCAAAAATCATCGTTACCACCCTCACAGTAAAATAAAAAAGTCTTCACCACCTTCATCCGTAATCTCCCTCAAAAATTCTCCACCCAATCTAAAACAAAAACCTTGAAACGTTTGCTCACCTTTACTCCAAACCAAAAATCATCGTTACCACCCTCACAGTAGAATCCAAAAAAAAAATCTCCACCATTTTCATCCCTAATGTGTCTCAAAAATTCTCCACCCAATCTAAAACAAAAACCTTTGAACCTTCCCTCACCCTTACTCCAAACCAAAAATCATCGTTACCACCCTCACAGTAAAACCCTAAAAAAAGAATCAAATCTCCACCTCCAACCTCGATCTCTCAACGACCAAATACGACAATCGTTCTAATGAAAAACAACGTTTACAGGTGTCCCCGAACCGGCGCTGTCTGAACCAGCTCAACAGCTGATCGGAGTACGAGGCGGCGGTGAACGGGGCCACTATTGCACCACCACCCCGCGTCCCAAGGAGACACAATCATCATCCGATTCCTGGTGGCGTAGAAGCGTAGCCAACGTCCACCACCGCCACCACGACCACTACCACTCGACCATTGGGAGCAGACACTCAAAACCATCCCTGTTGAGCCAGTGGAAAAGTAAAGGGGGAGGAGACGAGGAGAGGAAGGGCGAGAGTCTCCTGCTTGCTTGGACACGCCATCATGGTCAAAACTTTTCAAGCCTACTTGCCCTCCTGTCATCGCACTTACTCGTGCATTCACTGCCGTGCTCACCTCGCCAACCACGACGAACTCATCTCTAAGGTGAGGCCGTACTAGCCAGCCAGGTAACTTAACGACCTCCCTCTTCTGAGGCCATTCATTATTTCATGCGTTGCCATACGCAGACACACATCTTGTGTGGATACACTTCCAGGGTTGCGAGGCCTTTCAGTCAGGTGTATTAATATTTGCTTCTTCTTTCTCCACTTTTCAGTCCTTCCAGGGAAGTCAAGGTCGTGCCTATCTCTTCAATTCCGTGTAAGTATGTGTGGGTAGCCCTTGCGAGGAGGTAGGGTGGCTTTTTTGGTTTTATTCTTGGCATGGGTACTTGGGGCGAGAGGATGGAATGGTGGTGTATTGTGGATTTTGTGGTGGATGTGAAGGAGGTTGTTTGTATTAAGCAATGCTGGCTGATCTGGAACTTTTTTAGGGGGTTTGCTTTGAAGGTACAGGGGCTGAAATTGGGTTTGGGTAGTATCGTAAACTCCTACAACTTTGAACATTTCTTAACAGTATTTTTGCTACATTGTATATCTGACAGCATTATTTTTTATGAAATAAAATAAAGTATATATCATAGGGGCACATATCAAGGCTATACAAGAGATAAACTAATCCTTTTTAAATACACATAGAGCTTACATATTTTTTTTTTAATTAGTGTTGAAAGTCAATACTATTTATTGAGTATAAAAGATAAAACTACCCAAAAACAACTTTGAACAGAATAAAGATTTTTTAAAAACCTTTGATACCCCAGAAAAAAATAAAAGGCCAATATAACAAGTATAAGAATGGGTAAAAACATTTATTTGTTTAAGAATGATAAAATAAAATGGACATTCTTGCGAGTAGGTAGGGTGGATTTTTTTATTTTATTCTTAACGAGGGTACTTGAGGCAAGAAGATAGAATGGTGGTGCATTACAAATTTCATGATGGATGTGACGGAGTTTGTCTGTATTAGCTGGTTGATTTGGAATTTTTTTAGAGGGTTTGGTTTGAAGATACAGGGGTTGAAATTGGGTTTGGGTAGTACCGTAAACTCCTACGACTTTGAATTGTTTTTAATAGTATTTTTGCAATATATTTGACAGCATTGTTATTTATAAAAAAAAATAAAGTATTTATCATGAGGGCACATATCAAGGCTATACAAGAGATGACCTAATCCTTTTTAACCAGTTAGCTGTGGAATTTTTTGTTTGAGTTTTAATTTTTAGTTTTTATATCGAATGATAAGTGTTTTTTACTGTTCATGATGAAGAATATAAAAAATTTGTATTGACGTGTATACACGTCGAACGCAGTTAATTGGTTAAATACACATTCAGCTTACATATTTATTTTTTTAATTGTTGTTCAAAACCAATACTATTTATTAAGTATAAAAGATAAAACTACCCAAAAACAACTTTGAACAGAATAAAAATTTTTTTAAAAACCTTTGAAACCCCAGAAAAAATAAAAGGCCATTGAAACAAGTATAAGAATGGGTACAGAACGTTTATTTGTTTAAAAATGATAAAATAAAATGGACATTCTTGTGAAGAGGTAGGGTGGATTTTTTTATTTCATTCTTAGTGAGGATACTTAGGGCAAGAGGCTAGAATGGTGATGCATTACAGATTTCATGATGGATGTGACGGAGATTGTCTGTAGTAGCTGGTTGATTTGGAATTTTTTTAGGGGGTTTGGTTTGAAGGTACGGGGGTTGAAATTGGGTTATGGTAGTACCGTAAGCTCCTACAACTTTGAATATTTTTTAACAGTATTTTTGCTAGACATCTGACAGCATTATGTTTTATAAAAAAAAAAAAAGTATATATCATAGGGGCACATATCAAGGCTATACAAGAGATGAACTAATTTTTTTTAAATACACATAGAGCTTACATATTTATTATTTTAATTGCTGTTCAAAGCCGATACTATTTATTAAGTATAAAAGATAAAACTACCCAAAAACAACTTTGAACAGAATAAAGATTTTTTAAAAACCTGTCAAACTCCAGAAAAAAATAAAAGACCATTGAATCAAGTCTAAGAACACAGGTACAAAACATTTGTTTCTTTAAAAACGATAATATAAAATGCACATTTCTTTGGTAGATACTCGTACAAACTAAAAGAAAAAAATTTGTTCAAAGTTATTCTAGATCTAATTTGGAATTTAAGATATTAGGAGCAGCGTATTGCACATGAGCATGACTATATAATTAAATAGATGTAGAAATGAGAAGAAGGTACAGTGACGTGTAATTAATTGTCGGTCTTGTTCTTCAGGGTGAACGTGGGTTGTGGTCCTGCTGAAGAGCGAGTCCTGCTAACTGGCCTTCATGCAGTCGCCGATATCTACTGCGAGTGCTGCAAGACCACCCTTGGGTGGAAATACGTAAGTTATTCGAGACAAAAGAATAATGGGATATGTGCAGAATGTCTTGTGTACTGGTTACCATGGTAGCCAAAAAATTTGCAATATCAAAGCCACTTATTCTGACAACGGCAGAAAATGTTTGGAAAAAATTGACTAAGGACATTCAGAATTATAAGCATATATAATGGCACATGATAAAAAATAGACAGTTCAAATTGTTGTTTATACTCTAATTAATATTATAAACAAGGACGCATATTTAATCAAACCGTAGACACATAGTTGATCGAATTAGCAGCATTAAATTAATAATTAACCGTTGGTAAGCTTCAACCCACAAACTGTTTCTTCTCCTGTTTCTCTATGTATGAATTCACTGAACCAGGAAAAAGAATTGTCAACGTACTGCACGCATTCTAATTTACAAGGTTAATTCTGTCTAGTTTTGCCAAGTCATCGTAGTCGTACTGATAAATACCAAGATAACAATATTTATATTAGCATAAAAAATCAAAATTCTCCTAGTTACTCTGACTCAAAAATGTGGTAACCGTTAAACAACGCATTCTGTATAACTCATAGCAATAACAAAATGATTAGAAACGTAACATTACATTGATAAATCTCATCGATCAAAGTCCTCGATTCTAACCAGCGTTTGAATTTTTCAGGAGCATGCGTTCGAGTCAAGTCAGAAATACAAGGAGGGCAAGTTCATAATCGAGCTTGCCCACATGATCAAGGAAAATGGATGGGAATGAATCGTACATGGGAATAAATGGGATATCCCAGTCGTCCCATCGAACTTTCCCTGACAAATGCCTACAATGTTGTTCTAATTGCAATGTGCGGCCCCCCCTCTGTCAAACCACCAACGAAAGTCTGTGATTTCATTTGTGATTTGTAATCTTAGTAAACGTTTTATGTTTCGGACAATTCGGTACTGCTTTACGTTCATTCTGATCGATTCGGGCAAGAGGAAGAAGCGATGACAACGGCGGATCCGCATTGATGCGGATCAGTCACACTAAGTATTTGTAAAGAAATTATTTTTCGAAGGAAAGATAGAGAGAGAGAGAGAGAGTGAGAGAGAGAAAAGAGAGAGCGAGAGAAAAGAGTTTTAGAAGAAGAAAAAAAAACGATGTAAAACCGATTAGAGATAAGGACGTGTACAAGAGATGACGTTGAGATCCGATGGTGATGAACATGATGATGACGATGGTGCCATGGTGGAAATAATAAGGGATGAGAGAGTGCTCTGCTCGAGGAGTGGGGTGCCCCCCTAATTTCTACACGATATTGTCACGCCGAAAGAGGTAGTCTCTCCCTTTCGTAAATGTCGACGACAAGATCACTATGAGGTTAAAGCGCGGGGCACCCCCACGACGAGAGAGAACAGTTTAAATCCGTTATGCACCGGAGCAGCGCAAGTGCCACAGACTTTGCTGGACTGACTGCCCTGCCTGCCGCGTCTATCATTGGAATTTCACTGCCGATATTCCTAATTATTAATTAAGATATATATACAGGGTGGCCCATTCTCATTTATACACTCGATTTTTTAAGAGACTAAAAGAGAGATGCGGGAGAATATTTTGTGGAAAAGTTACGTGGTTTCGAGATGGACGTAAAATGGCGTCATTGGTTTGACCTTGGATACCGGTTTGAAGGTCACGCGAAGGTCACCCTCCATTTTTTGAATGGAAGTCCGTAGTTTTTGTTGCGTATTCTGGTAGCTTGTCTCGAGAGCTTTCCAAAAAGGTATTATATGATATGTTTTCTACTAGTGCATTTTGAGTTATGAGGCTTGAAAGTTATACGGTATCACTGGCATTAGTATTGTCCAAGATGAGGAGGATGCTCTTTCGGTGGTTCACTTTGGTCGATCACTTTGGGCGATGCTAATGCCAGCACACAATAGACAATAATCCCTGGACAGGGTATTTTATAACCGATTTGAATGATTTTTTTTGGTTTAATTTGTTCGTTGTGAACTGCTCTACAAACTCATCGTGCTACTTTTTTTAATCAGAGCTATAATTTAAAATGGCGGAGTGGAAATTGTAAGAAATGAATATTTTTACGTCGTACTAAGTATATATGGATATTGTGTATATTGCAGGATATTGTATATATTTATATAATAATAACACATTTAAAGCAAAAATTGTAACTTTTAGTTATTGTAACAAATTTGAAACTAGTCAAAATGTTTTGCGACGTTTGGAAACCTTCATCATATATATCAATGTATCAGATCCCGCTTTTGTTTACTTAGTAACACATATTACCTTTGGTCACAGGAACAATTTAAAAAGCTTAAATTTGGTCAGTTAACTTTAACTGTTTTATCAGTAATGTAATATTCAACATAATGCTCAATAGTAAACGTCTACTTTTATTAGGCATCAGATGTGACGGAGTTTCTCACAATTTCCAGTCCGCCATTTTTTATTGCAGCTCTAATTTAAAAAAGTGAGACGATACGTTTGTAGAGCAATTCATAACGAGTAAATTAAAAAAGAAATCATTAAAATCAATTATAAAATACACTGTCCAGTGATTTTTATCCAAAAACAGTGCTATTTGTGCCACTGTGCGGTGATACTGTAATTTTCAAGCCTTATAACTCAAAATCCACTCGAAGGAAACATATCATATAATACCTTTTTGGAAAGCTCTCGAGTCAAGCTACCAGAATATGCAACAAAAGTTAGGGAGATCCATTTAAAAAATGAACGGTGACTTTCGCGTGACGTTCAAACGAGTCCAATGACACAATCTTATATACCCCTTGAAACCATACAACTTTTCTCCTAAACATTTTCCCACATCCCTTTTAGTTTCTTAAAAAATCGACTGTATAAATTAAAATGGGCCACCCTGTATATATATGTATATATATATACATGCTGTGCCGTACGTAGGCGACGCAGTTTTTCGTAGTCCTCTAGTATAGCTTACAATTAATAGCGTACTACAAGCCTATGTTAAAATATTATGTAAGACCTCATGGATATAGAGTGTAAGAATTTAAGCGTTTAAGAGTAACCGAAGAAGACGAGAGAGAATGAAAGCGAGAAAGAGAGAGAGAGAGAGAGAGAGAAAGTTAGGAAAGGTCTGGTTAATGTGTCGCGTGTACATGTTTGATTTTATGTTCACCATGCCTGCCAAACTGTCTGTTTGTCTGCCAGTTGCCACTACTATTATTATAGTAATATCGTATTATAACATGTTCACGTTTTTTCGTCGGCTCTGCAAGGTGTGGTGCGACTGAATCTTTTGTTGCGAGGATAGAGAAAAGGGAGGGACGGAAGAAGAAGAAGAAATAAGCAAAACCATTGGACTGCGCCTTCCTATGCACGCACTATAATTATATTTGAAACAAGTAAATAACCAAACGAGAAAAGGGACATAAAAAAAGGAACAAGGTAATTGCTCATTACTTTTAATATCGATCTCATTTGTAAATATTAAATAGGATTCAAGCATCACGTGTAATTACTGTGGGCGGAGGTACAATACTTCTGCCCCAAAAAGAGTTCAACCCGTGAGCGGTTGATTTTTATTGGTCACAGAATGGAGGACCCAACGAAGGTCCCTCGATACAAAGGAATAATAATCCTGAATAACTGATTAATAATCGCTGCACTAGACCAATGTGAATGACACAACGGCATTCTAATGTTAATACACGTTCTCTTTTTACTTTGACATTCATTTCTTTTTTTTTTCTCTTCCTTTCGCTTAGCACATATCTCAATCACGATTGGTACTCGCGCGGGTTTCTTTTCTCTTTAATATACTTTTCCTAATTTATAGGCAGCCGTCTGTTGCCATCTTCGTTGCCACGTCACGGCAAGCACAACCACGATAAACTCATTATTGAATATATCTGATTGTTCTTCAAGCTAGAGAAAAACACAGGAGTATCCAAATTGTAAAAAGGAGTATTTTAAGCGTATGTGTGACTCTCAACGAACAACACGTCCGAGTGATTAGGGAATCTTCATTAGGATGCACGTTTCATGCACGACCTAACGATTCTTAGAGAAACTTAAATAAAATGCGTAAGATTATCCTTGAGGACGCGAAGATGGCAACAAAGATTCTTAGCCCTAAGAAGCGCTAATTTCTATTTCACCGACAAACACACACTCACACACACACACACCGTTCTGTGCAACAAAGAGAAGTGACAGTGCGAATTAATATGTACAAAAATTCATCGTGACTTTCAGTGATTCTTATTTTCAAACGCAAGAGATAAAAAATATATATACGTCGTACCTTTGCATGCTCGCGCGCAGTATCCACAGAGGATGGTGTTATCGTACGTGCGCGTGCAAAGATGCGAATGATCGTATGGAAAGAGAAGTAACGGAGAATTTGGGAAAGAGCTACACATATGTGAGGAAGAGTCGTATGTGAAAAACGTTCAAATGCATACATATGAAAGTGCAGTATACTCGCGTGTATATGTCTAAACAGAAAACAAACAAAAGCGGGGGGAGGAGGGGACGAGAGAGAAAGAGAAAGAGAGAGAGAGAAAAGAAAAAAAGGAGAAAAAAGAAAACATTTTGTGAATGTATGAATGCGGCGTGAATGTGTGCCGGCCTAATCCTCACGCTGTCTCTCGATAAAGAGTACTTTTTATATTAATGTGCCGATTTCCCTTGTCCGCACTCACACCCCTTACTCCGTGAGATCCTTATCTTCTTGAAAGTGTAAAAGAAACAGAGAACCCACCAACAACACTAAACTCGATTAGAATCTTCAGCCTCTTTCACCGCCGTCCACCACTCCTTCCCCACCACTCCTTCCCCACACATCACGATTTTGCTTTGTAAAACATGTTCGTAATAAAAAAAAGAAAAAAATAAGACGAGAGATATTTAATGGCAAGAAAAGGAGGATGGAAATGGAGTAAGTCTCTACGCTTCCAGAATTCTACTCCATATTCCAAAGTCTCATCGGTTCCCTTCTTTTTTTTTAAGTATTCTAATGCGGTAGGTGCGCAAAGTATTTTTTTAAATTATTGCTTGCTTTATTAGAATTATACAGGGTAGGGCATGTAACTGGAACCACTTTGATTTCTTGGTAAATAATAATTTTATTGAAAAATAGGGATGTGCCGGATATCCGGTAAGTATCCGGTATCCGGTTTTTTTGTAGTATCCGGCAGTATATCCGGCCGAAATTTTATATTCCAAATTGACAGATTATTACTATCCCTGTACAATTTCTTGTGACAAATTATTACAAGAATTTCTTAAAACTTACGTGGAGATAACGGAAGAAACACACTTTTGGGTAAGGTTAGGTAACTCTATTAATTCTCTTTTAATTAAATACTCTAAAATGTAATTACCTAACCTCACCCAAAAGTGCGTTTCATATATTTGGTTATGATAACTAATCTTCGTTTTCTAACTAATTGAACTCAGTTGTTACAACCTGTTTTGGCTACTTCAGCTAAAATGCCATTGATTGTACTGAGTCAGCTAATCTTTTTTTCCGTGTTCCAATCAATTTCATGTAATTTTAAGGGATGATTTTTATATTCATCGGTGAGAGTATAAGATTTTTATGTAATTATATTTTTTTTTAGATTTGGTGCCGAATATCCAGCAAATATCCGGTATCTGGCCGCATAACGGATATCCGGTCCGATATCCGGAATCCATCATTGCATTACTATCGGATATTCGACATCCGGTAACCAGCAATTTTACTATTCGGCACATCCATATTGAAAAATGTTTCAAATAAAAGTTGAATATGCTTTCGAAGGGGATATAATTTGAGAGAATTAGTTTTCACGTAAAATTATGCATAGCGGAAATATGCAGGTTAGCTTTAGATTTTAGGCACGACCGTAAAGGAGTGACTTATTTTATATGGAATTACATATATTTCATTACTGCAGTCAATCGAGTTTGCTATTCTATATAAAAAACTGTATTAACCTGTTAATATAAAAAACGCATTAGTTTTGGAGATATTTGAACTTGAATCGTTCGAAACAACTAACACAACTGGAAACCGTTGCAGTAACTTCCGAAGTAACAACTTGGGTGACAATTACCACACTAGTATTTACATAGTTCGAACGATGAATTACTCGATTTAATATTTCGAAATTGCAGTTTAATCGACACTTTTTTTCTAGACGGAGCTGAATTTTATTTATAATGAAAGTGATGATAAAGTAAAACAAATTTAGAGATGTGTACTACGAAAGCCATTATATAAACAAACTTTAAAGAAATTCTACTGATTAACGCAACGTAATGCTCCACGTTTGATTGTTGGGGAGAAACAAACACATTGCTGTTCGATAAATGCTTTTTATTCTAAACAATAATTCGTTACAGATTCATTCATTTCGTAGAATAAGTTTATAAAAAATGTTCAAAATATTTTCCTTCCACTCCGATAAATTTGCGAATTCTTTTTGTCGAAAATATTTTGAATATTCGCAAAACTGCATCGAATTTTCTTAGAAATTTTCAAGGACTGAATTTAACGAATTGAACCTACCACTGCGGAGGAAATCCGTCAAAGAATTTTTGATGTTTGTGCAAACGGTATTACAATGCATTTTTACAAACATTCGAAGCAGTTTCGGCAAAAACAATATGCAAATGTATCAAAGCGCAGGGAAAACATTTTTAAATATTTATTATAAACTTACTGTATTGTTGAAAGTTTTGTTATTGTTAAAAGAATTTTCTTTAACTATTATCACTTTCGTTATAACAAAATACAGTTCCCTCTAAAAAAGTGCATTTTCGAAACATACAGTCTCGATACTGAGAAAATTTAATTTTCACTCTGACATTTACTTCTTAAAGTTCGTATTAACGAAATAATGAACAGAGAAGGTTTTCATTTTAAAATCGCGTTTGCTATCTAGAACCATGTACAAGGTTTCTTTTTTTCTTTTTTATTTTACTAATTCATTCATAATTTTTGCAGGCTGTTCTCTTTTATCGACCACATGCTCGAGCATATGTATAATGAAATTCATTTTCACGAGAGTTTTGCTTATTTTGCAAAAGATTTAATATTTAAAAGTGCTTGACGATAAATGAAACTGTTTACCATTATTTTGCGATAAATTTAAATGTTACGTAAAAAATTCGATGAAAGGGTATAGTCACCCTTTAAAACGGATTTTCTAAAAAAATCCACAAGCAGTCAATTTTGTGTTGGATGTGAGAGTAACATATTTTTTCACAATTTTTGGGTTAAAACTTGCAATTTTCCAGGTATTTTTTAAATTTTCGTTTTAATACACGAGTGATTTACCCCCGAAAAATGATCGAATCGAGTTGAAAATTTGTCACTTTTCATGTCTCTTGGTGATGCAACTATTTCATTTGTTTCGGGCCGAAAATACTAAAACAAAACAATTAAATCAACCCCAGACACTCGTAAATTGAAAGGAGTGTTTCACTACTTAAATATATTTTTCCGTCGATAAAAAAAAAACGTATGTCTTATTTTTACGTCTACCATGCCATATTAAAAAATTGTCAAAATCGTCGATTTACATTTGGGTAGTGTTAAATTATGAGAAAATTTTATTTTCACTCTGACATTTAATTGTCTTACTTCCTATTAGTGAAATTAATGGACAGAGAAGTTTTCGTTTTTAATTCGTGTATGTGTAGAACCATATGTGCTATAATTTTCTTCTCTTTAATTTTTTATTTTACTAATTCATTCATAATTTTTGCAAGCTATTCTGTTTTATCGACCACATTGTCGAGCATAATGAATTTATTGATTTTCACGACAGTTTTACTTAGTTTGCAAATGAATTAATATTTAAAATAGTGTTTGACGATAAATGAAACTGTTTACCATTACTTTGCGATCTATTTAAATGTTACGTAAGAAATTCGATAAAAGGGTAATCACCCTTTAAAACGGATTTTCTAAAAAAAATCCCCAAGTAAGTCAATTTTGTTTTGGATGTAGAGTAACATATATATTTTTTTCACAATTTTTAGTTAAAATTTACAATTTTCACTCTGACATTTAATTGTTATACTTCGTATTAATGAAATTTATTTATGGTTTTCATTTTTAATTCGCGTTTGCTATGTACAACCATGTATAACGTTTCTACTTTTTTATTTTACTACTTCGTTCATAATTTTTTCAAGGAGTTCTGTTTTATCGACCACGTGCTCGAGCACAATGAAATTGATTTTCACGAGAGTTTTGCTTGTCACTGTCAGATGGCAACGTGAAGCCGATGCCCTCGTAGTGTTTCGGAGCTTTACGGTTCGTTCAGAACCCTCTTTTTTTTTATTTTATTTATACCTCTGTTTTAGTTCGTCCACATTATTACTTCCCGAACGAGATTCGCAAGACCGTTATTTTCACGATTGACGCAAGAACTCTACTCACTCTCGAAGATGAAGAACGCCAAGGTGAAGACAACAAGGTAATACAAAGGTTTGCTCCAAACTGTTCTATTTTTGTTCATTCTTACTTGTTGCTCTCAATGCACCCTCATGCGATTGCTTTGTCAAGAGCGAATAACTGTTTCTAGCTCTAGTCTCTCAGAATTAACATGAGACAATCCACAACGTCGATTACACGTTCACTTGCTAACAAGTGAATTTTATTAGTAGAGCGTGACGATGGTATTGATTTTTTTACGCACCATCTCACGCCGTACCTTGCCTCGAATTATGCTAACTCGCCTCTCAAATTTTACAGACAATGCTTGGAGCGCTTTGGCGACCAAGGCGGATACTTCGACCTGGTTGTCAGGCCGATGTTGCAACAAGGACACGAGGGAGAACTGTGCAGTTGGTTGAAGGAGATGAGCTTGATACGCGCAGTTTTCACTTGTCCGCATAGCGACTGTAAGGGAAGAAGTTTAGTATGGTGTCCGGCCAGGATTGTAGACAAGTACAACTGGTCGTGTCCTGATTGTGGAAGGAAACAATCGATCCGGGACAATTCATTTTTCTTTGGGGTAAAATGTGATTTTAAAATGTGCCTTCAATTAATACTAGGATGGTGTCAGATGACTCCAAGCGATATCGCCGCGTCTCACTTAGGTTCGTAGATGACGATTCATTTAATTCCTTTTGTTTTTCTTGCCATACTTAAACATAATACCATTTTGTCGATATGTTTGCTCGTATGTTAATTGAAGGACTATCTTCGACACTATTATATGATCGTATCGCATTTGCAGACGTAAAGAAGCACGTTGTTAAAAAGGTGTACGAGAGGTGCGACGAAGTCTCGGAGATTTACGTCACGTCTCATCCGGAGGATTGGGTTTTGGGCCATCAAGGTGCAATATTAATCGTCGACGAATTTCCTAATGGACATATGACGGCCAATCTTGCAGACGTGAGCACTGCCAAGAAACGCAATAATAATTCCCATACTATCGTGTGTATAGCGGAGGCTAACACGGTTCCACCTCGTATATGGTTGCATATAATAGAATCGGTTCCAGAAGTGAGTTAAAGAATGGATAATTCACTTGTATAATTTATATATCGAATCTTTTTATTAACACATTTGTTGCTCTTCAGCCGATTAATACAGAAAGAGTACAGAATGGAGCGAATAAATGTGGCATGATCGAAGAAGCTTTGAAAGAAATTTCTCGACACACAGTCCCAGGAAGTTACATCATCGCCAATAACAGAGCAAGATCTTGTAACTACGATACGTTGCGACAACTCAAGCAATATAAAGTCCTGAGCGTGGAACATTTACAGAAATTCGATCCACCAGGCAAGAGTAAGCTACTCGTAAATCTCGGTAGGTTTTTTTTTTGTTTCGCTGTTTAATATCTCACACTGTGTAACGAGGATTTGCATTTACTATCTTGTGTTTGAAGAAACAATTTGGCAAACGGGTGTTGGAATTTGCGAAGAAGTTCAAGAGGCTACTCATGCCTTGGGACAACGTATTATTGCGAGGCACTTGTGGCGGCAAAGGTTTGGATCTCCACCTTCAACGGCATTTCAATATATGCTTAATCACATCGCAGAATGTTATCGATTCACTTGACTTCCTATAATTGCAAACGGTTTAACATACCTTCTTCTACAGATTTGCAACGGTCATTTATTCGCACAGAAATTCTCGATGAATATTATAGTATTTTTGATACGCCGGAATTTTGCAATGTGAAGCGAATGACCGTTTAAGATATTTGTGATTAGTTATATATGAACTGCACAATTTACGTTAACTTAGTTTTAAGGAAAGCTATTACTCATGAATGAATTATATATTTTATAAAAGACTATTTCTTCTAGAGATAGCGCAAATTGCTATAATACTTGATAAACATTTACACTACGTCTTCCAAAAAGTGTTTGGAGTGTTGTATATTGATAGATTTCAGTTTTATCTGATAATCGTTGATTTGTTAGAGTTATATCACTGTGGAAGATTAGTATTCCTTTTACTTTGATTCGAATAATTAAAAAAACTGTTTTTACTCGCAAAGAACATTCTCAATTCCGTTTTGAAAGTACAAAAATTAATTTTCAAAAAGACTGATAATACTATGAATAACAAAGGTCCTAATTTCACTTCATGAGCTACTGTTATTTAGCAAGAAAATTAAATATTATTGCAAAATAGGTTTTTGATACTAATCTGTTGTATGCTCTAATACGTTTAGTGTAATATTTGGAGTGGCCTTTTCTTGTAACACATTTTCACAGAATGCAATACTTACAGATAATACCATTTTGTTGATATATTTTTTCGTATGTTAATTAAAGGACTATCTTCAACACTATTATATAAGTAAACGCAGTGATGAATGGAATGAAAATTGCAGCATGGTAAATTTAATAACGTATGTTTGAATAATTTTGCTGAGAATTTGTTATACCTTAAAACATCCGACTTAGAATGCAATTAAAATTGTAAGTGCAATTAATAATTATATTTTTAATATTAACGAGAAATAGTAAATTATATTACTGCATTTTTCCTACTTATACAGTAATGATGAATTTATTGTATATGCGCAAAGAATCTTAAGAATATTTTTTTTTCATTAAGATCACATCTGACATAATACTTTATATACAATTAGGTAGATCTTATACCCAAAGTGTTGTACCAGTATTATGCCAAATATTATATTATGAAATCTTGCAATTAAGTATATATTAAGCGTCTCTAATTATAATCGAATCAGATTAGAATTGGCTTTTTCAATTACAATCAAAAACTGAAGTTTCTTGTCTAACTGAAAGATATAATTGGAGAGGCTTACCATGTGATAACGCTGATAATGTGATATACATGCATTATATCTGTTCTTACCAGCTTCTTAATTCACAGATTTTATTTCGTTATCAAAAGATAAAGGATTAGCGCTGGCATCGGAGATTCGATTATAGATTTTACAATTGTCGGTGGGTTTGTAATATTAACCCCTTAACAGTGTATGTAGCATATGTGCACAAAAAAAGTCGTGCCACCAGAGTGTAATGTGCATATATGCACATTTAAAAAAAAGCAATTTACCTTTGTACGATTAGTATGAATTATGGTATCCTACGGTTTCTGAGACCGCTGAATCCCTATATGATATGAGAATTTCAAAATTTAAAATAGCGGATCCAACATGGTGAACACAAATTCGGAAAAGTAATTGGATTATTATAAAAATGATTATCCTAAAATTTTCGAGATGGTTGGATCTAAGTATGACATCACCATTTCAAAGTGCAAAATGGCAACTCAACATTTGAAAAAAATAATTGGGTTGACGAGATAGTCATTTGTCGTATGCACACCTCGAAATGTGATGTCATGTATTGTATTTTTACCTCACATTATTCTGGATTGTTATTCCACCCTGGAACTATATAAATTCTTTTGATATTCTGACGTAAGATTTTGATTCGGCGAGCTTGAAATCTTTCAGATATCAATTTCGAACTTTTTTCAACTTCAGTCCGCTATTTTAGATCCGCCTTTTAAATTTTGAAATTCTGGTATTATATCCACATTCAGCGACTCGAAAAACCTCCGGATATCGAGCTTCATAACAATTAAATCAATTTGGATTTTTTTGGTCGCCATATTGAATCCGCCATTTTGAATTTTGAAATTCGGATATTATATTCGTATTCAGCGACTCGAAAAAACTCCGGATACCGAGTTTCCTAACAATCGATTCAATTTTCATTTTTTCGGTCGCCATATTGAATCCGCCATTTTGAATTTTGAAATTCTGTTATCAAATTCGGATTCAACGACCTCAAAAACATCGATACTAAAAACATTACAGAATCTAACAAACTTTTTTTCACACACTGATGGCAAGTAGAGCTCACGTTCGCCACACTGTTAAGGGGTTAACCAAAAGTATCTAAAATCACAAGTACAATGTATTTTTTAACGTAATTTTATAATGATTATAGACGACTTTACACCATATTTAGATTACAAATTATTATGACAAAATTTCATAAATCTACACATATTTTAGTGTAACGATAACGAAATCATTATTCGTCTGTGTATAGAATATTTGATATTTTGACATACATATTTTATACGGGCTGTTTACTAATAAAAAGTCTTATCGTGCGTAGTATATCGATAAATAAGCAATAAATGCTTTGTCGCACATGCTGAAGAAGCTAACTTTAATCTATAAAAATAATGTATGTTACAAGACATTTAATCAAATATGTTAACAAAGCAATAAAATATTACGCATACTCCTGAAGCACAATAAACTATTTTTATAAAACATACGTAAAATATAATGCTATAAATATTAGTTCCTCTCTTACAAAAGGTATCAAACGGAACAAGATGCTTTACCTGGTCTACTTTTAGCAGATCTTAGAGTCTTCGGAATATTTAGATCTTATTTGTTGCACAAATATCTCCCATGAAATATTAGGAATGTTAATAACAGTCTTGTTAGTAATAATCAGTTCTTTTATACAATATATATATATATATATATTTATATTCTTAGAAATTACATTGTTGATCTCCAATAATCGCTTGTGTATAATGATATATGATACAATATAAACTATATTATACGGCAATAAAAACTCGCATAATAAACGTTTCGAAAACTTTCTATCGTTAGTCCTTATAAGAATTAGTAACATATTAATGAATTCAAAATCTAGTGTTGTTAGGATGAAGTAATCAATAAGACTGTTAATAGTGCAATTGGCGGAAACTACATGTCCTCATTCATAAATTTTTTGTACTCCCTTTGATCCTGCACCATTTTTTTGAACACCCGATATTTACGAACATGATACCTAAACAATAATTAGCGGAATTAATTTTACGAATTGTATTGACATTTGCAAGGAATGATCCCCAACCTGGAAGTTCAAAAAATTCTGAAACTTTGTGAAAACGTGGAGCAACAGATTCTGAATACGATACTATTTTTTGTTGGTGCCCAAAAATGGCTTGACGGGATGAAATCCTCCTTAAGGAAAAGTCGATTATTTTTTTGGTGTAATTTATCTTTGAAACGACAAGAGATATTGAAAAAAAGTCAAATAATGTTTGAATCGATTTTATAAAAACTATAACATAGTGTGAATATTATTGCAAAAATTATAATTGCTTGTAACCATATCTCCCCATGAAAAATTAAAAATTTAAACTTTCATTTCGACTAAAAGATAGCTCTTTTCGAGCACTTTTGACATATGTATATAAATGCTTATGCATCATTTTTTAAATCGTTAATGATGATATTTATCGTCTTCAAATCCCTTTGTGATGTCGAAAATCGTATGTTAAGGCAATAAAACCATTTAAAATTGTAAAAATTGGTTTTGTAAAATGATAGCGTAAACAAAAAATTTAAAAAGTAGGAAGGCTTTGAGAGTTTACGTTGCATCTTTTTAGACTTTTTTGGGCAATCAAAAAAAAGTGTGGAGTATACCTATATATATGCTCTCCATATACCCACAAACACAAATTTTTTTAAATTAAAAATAAGAAAAATAAATACAAATAATTTTACTTCATCAAGTTCTTAATAATATATTTGAACATGTGGAATTATTGTCCACTTTTTCAGCTAGTACGAAGTTGGTTTAATTTTAAAGATAATTTTTTGTTTACGCAATAAATTTGCAAAATCAATTTTCACAATTTTACAGTATTTTATTGCCTCAATACACGATTCTCGACATCACAAAATGTACTACGTACCCCATGTTGTATGGTCTCGAAGACAAAAAATATCGTTATTAACGATTAGAATAATTATACGTAAACATTTATACACATATTTGAAAAGTGCTCGAAAAGAGCTCTCTTCTGGCCAAAAAGAAAGTATAAACTTTTCGTCTTTCGAGGAGAGATATTGTTATAAACAAATACAATTTTTTCAATAATATTGACTCTATGTTATAGTGCTCATAAAATAGTTTCCAACATTATTTGTTTTTTTTCAATACCTCTTATCGCTTCGAAGATAAATGGCACGAAAGAAATAATCGACTTTTCTTTAAGGGAGGATTTCACCCTTTCAAACTGCTTTTGGACACTAACAAAAAATAGTGTCGCCTTCAGGACCTGTTTCTCTACATTTCCACAAAGTTTCAGAATTTTTTGAATTTCCAGGTCGGAGATCATTCCTTGTTAGTTTTCTACTTACATGTAGGTATCACTCTTTGGATTCACTATATGTGCTGCTCCTCCCATTGTCTTTATTGCGTCGTGCATTGAATTAAATTTTCCTGCAGCGAAAGCTCCAAGAATGGACGCGCCCAGTAAAACTGATTCGCGTTCGCATGGACAAAGTACTGGCAATGCTAAAACATCGGCTTGTATCTGAATGAATAATGGATTTTGGCTAAGTCCACCGCAGACTAACACAGTTTCTATCTTATGACCTGCAGCTGTTAAGGTTTCCAAGATATGCTTAGTTCCATACTAAAAACAAATTACAGAGCGTTTAGATACTTTACTAGAGCGAACCCTTTGGTATTATAAAGTTACTGCGAAACCACAATTTATTTGCTGTTTACACGCTACCGTTAATGCTTGTACTGTTGCCAAATAAAGAACAGCTAAATTTCCTTCGTCCACCGACAGTGAAAGTCCAGATATCTGCAAACGTACGGTCAGACTTTATATCATTGGGTAACGAAGAACGATTAATATTCAAATTGCAATGGCGTTACCATTCCTTTCAAATTAGGGTCCGCAAGAGGAGAGCGATTTCCATGAAAGTCGGGCCACACATGAATATCCTTTGTCAGGAATGACACGTTCTGCAAATTTCGTTGTTCCGCCATTGTTTGCAGCAGTTCCGACAAATACTGCTGGATGTGTCTGAGAAAAGATAAGTCTCAATTAAATTTTCATTTTCATCAACTACGTAATACGTTTTACTCGCAGTTTTCATATATCTCGACTTACTTATTTCCAGCTAACGTTTTAAGAATGCCCGGTGTGGCAGGATGTGTATCAATGACGTGATCCAGTAGTTTTCCAGTCGCACTTTGTCCACCTTCGTTAAGCCAAAACCCAGGTATCATTGCACTGTAATAAGGACCCCAAACTCCGTTAACAAATACCTTCGCTTCGTTCACAATCATGTGACACGTCGACGTGCCACATATCAGAGCTGAAATATTGAAACTTTTAGAAATATGCTGATGGAGTAACAATCGGAGTGCAATAATAAGATCGTCATTTATATGTACCAAGTCGACTTGTTAAATCAGGAGATATACCAGGAGCAGAACATCCTATCATTCCAAGTCCACCTGCGTGTGCGTCGATCAAAGATGTACCTACAGCTGTTCCTTTTAATAGACCCAGATCAGACGCAGCCTTTGTCGACAATCCTAAATCGATCGGATCTCCAGGTGCTCTCACATCGGTACCTTCACGTTAACATTTTTTTTGTTAAACTCGAGTATTTCAATGAAATATCGCGAGTAACACGAATACCTATTTTTCTCCAATTATCTTTTCTCAGATCTCTCAAGTGAATTTGGTCGAAGAAGCTCTCGATCCATCCGCTACTTCCTTGTGGATCCGCATGATAATTCCACTTACAAACTAAGGAACACAGTGATCTGAAATTCAAACTATATTAAATACTGTTTTCCTCGGTATCGATTCGTACGGTGCATTTAGAAACTCCGGTAACCTCGATTCTGAACCAGTTGCTTTCCACGTTAGATAATCCGGAAGATCGAAAAGTAGTGCTGCACGGTTCCAAGAGTTGGGCAAATTCTTCTTCAACCAAAGCATCTTCGGCGTTTGCATCTCCAAGGATACTTTGCCACCGACATAGCGAAGCATGTGATGACCCAATTTATTTATGCAATCGGCTTCTTCTTGAGCTCTGTGATCCATCCATAATATAACATTTTGCTTGTCCTCTCCTACGAGTCGATAACAATTAAAACATAAGATACGATCTACACGCGCAGACTCTTTTCTACCTGTTGAACTAACTGTTACAGGCGATCCTGATTTGTCTATAGCCACCAAGGAACACGTCGCGTCGAATCCAATACCCTTAATATCGTTAATGGATGTTCCAGCTACCACTGTCTTAAACACACGACAAGAATGGATAGTATCGTCAACCATATCACCACGAACAACAGTAACATCGTGATACGAGGGTGAATCAAATTTAAACGAAACTTTCATTTAAAAATTTCTTTATTAGGAAGCACAGAAAAGCGAAGTACACCTTATTCTAGTAACTTCTTTATACCGTCGTCATAAAAACAAGTCGGTTGTGTCAGCAGCGAGTTGCGCAGAAACTCTTCCACTCCATGGTTATTGCCGAATCTTTGGCTCGGACGTATAATGATTTACCCAAGTTTCATCGCAAGGGACGGATTTTTCAATCACATCGTCATGATCCGTTGCCTGATCTGTCGCCCTGTGACTTTCATCTCTTTGGACCACTAAAAGAAGCACTAGGACCAAAGATTCGGCAATAACCATGGAGTGGAAGAGTTTGCGCGCAACTAACTGCTGACACAACCCACTTCTTTTTATGACAACGGTATAAAGAAGTTACCGATCCGGTGGGAAAAATGCATTTCCAAAGCAGGAGATTATGTTGAAAAGTAAGGTGTACTTTGCTTTTTTCTCCTTCCTGATAAACAAATTTTTAAACGAAAGTCTCGTTTAAATTTGATTCATCCTCGTATATTCTAAGTTTCAGGAGCTACCTTAACAACGTGACAAACGGCGCTCCAAATATTGTCGGAGGACTGTTCGTAAAAGTTCGGAGCGGGATGAAAGATTTCCAGGGGCGATGACGCGAGATTTACAATCTTTCCTCTCGACGACACTAAAGCGGCGCGCGCGCTACCAGTTCCAACGTCTACGCCAACAAAATAATCCATGATTCGCGCCGTCGAACCTCGTGTATCTCTGTCAGGAGAAGTCAACTGGGCGTCTCGTGCACGGAATGATCATTATGAACTGTAAGTAACGAGTAAATCATGATTATCAGTTGAATATAGCGTGTCATAATCACAGAATTTTTTGCCATCACGTGACCCTGAGATAACATTTAATGCAACGAGAATGATCAGATTGTAAAGCGAGCTATAGTCGACTCCGGAACTGTTATACGTTCACCGTAATATAGTACTTATTTCGCAATCCTAGTTTATCCTCGTGTTTAAAGTACACTCTAAAAAAAACGATCTTGTATTCTTACGTGGAAACATCTGGATTAGGTAGTGTAATATACAAACATTGACACGGTAAACTTTCTAAATTACACAAGAGCGAGATCTTTTTTTTTTCTTTTTCTTTTTCTCCACCAACGTCTGGTTTAACGTGGAACAGCATAAAAAAAAAACACGTATGGCATAAATTGCTTGGACTGTCGTGCGCATTACCTTGACTATTAATTATCATGTGTCTACAATAATTTATTGTTACATCGGTCGTTACGATATGTGCCTCGTTCGCATGTTGTCGCTTTGTTATTCGTCGATCGTTTAACGTTCGTAAACGTAAACGAGGCTCATGAGAGTTGCATCGTACTGTGTGTAAACAAAGCATCGTCCATTTTATCCAAATTCTATCCATATTGCGTGCACGTGCCTCAGCGTCAGCTTGACACAGCTTGACACTAGGGATGGGCAAGAAAGCTTTCGATGTTTTTGAAGCATCGATGTTCGAGTAATAAGATCGATGCTTCAAATGTTCGATAATCGATAAGAAATCGATTTCTTTGTTTTTTCATTTCCATCAGGGTGCTTATTACGGTTCTCGAACGAATTTACTCAGTTTTGCTCAGTTTTCGTATTATCATCTCACGTGACTTTGGTCACCCAATTATGGAACTGACAAGTGAAAATGTGAGGTAACTAATAGGCACTTCCGGTACAGTGATCTCACATTTTCACGAGACAAATTTCGATAGCCTCAAAAGCGTAATAAAATGAATATTACGGAGAAACAGAAAAAAGTATTATTAAATTACATGGAAAAAAATAAGGAAGGCTTCGCAAGAGGCCGATTGCGTTATAATAGTGTCAATAAAAAAAAATTAGTAAATAAAAAACATTACTTATCCACTAAAATTAAAGTTATCGCCAATGCCGCTGTATTTTGTTTAGTATAATATTTCAGGATCATATGTGGACTGCCATCACTACCTTCAGATCCTGTAACAAACATTTATTGCATCAATAATAAATATAAAATATTCCAAAATAAATCATGCATTATTTTGTAGTGATATTCTAATTTCAATACTTGTAATTCAACAGGAATCGCATGTCGCCGTGTTGTATTTTTGGTAGCAGGGGTCTAACTTTCTTCAACAAAGCCGCGCACAGCTTCTCTGGATAATCTTAAAAAAAAATTATGAAATTTACCATGTACCTATCCTTTTATTCGACTGTATTTTGAATTTTCATTATAAACATGACATTTAAAAAGATATATGACCTTCAGAAGAATAAAAAATTACACTTACCTATAAAGACTCCGAAATTCATTTTCGGGTATACTATAAATGGATCTAACGCATCCCTTAAATTTCTTTGCATTTTTAACATAATGTTATCACGATTTCGCAGAAATACAGCCACCATTAAATTATCCATTTTGTCACTGCTACTGGTTAAATTTCACTTTTTCACGTTAAATTTTACCTCGAGCCCGCTCACGCGAGTAATCTCGTATTTTCACGAAGTGAGATTAACCGTGATTGGGTGAGTTACTCCCTGTCCCTCTCGTCATTTTCACCCAATCCGAGAACCGTACGTAATAGGCCCCCTGACTCCTTCACATGAAGAATCAAATCGAGAAAATGTTCTTTGATTCTTTGGGAACTAAATAATCATTTTTTTTAACTCGAAATAAAACATTGTAGAATGTTGTATTTCTCATCAATAAATATTATTTCTCAATAAACATCAGTACCACTGATGAGGTAGCACTAATAATTGTATGATGAAATGAAATAGTTTATGCAAAATGCTAAAATGTGTGAATCAAGAAGTAAAATTTTTGAGACAGGGAAACATATACATATATTATACACTAATCCAAAAAATTAAAGGAACAAGAAACGTAACACAATTTTTTAGTGTTTTTTGAAGCGCTATATCTTCGTGAAAAATGATCATATCGGGATGCGATAAAAAGCATTTTGAAGCTCCAAGTCTCTAGTTTCGAGATCTTTTGACAGAAAAATTTTGTGTACCCTGGTTATCACACAATCATAAGAAATAGCGCGAGACAAAAATATGCAAAATTTTCTGCTTCCTTTCAAGGGTCCCCGGGCTTAGGAAAATTTTTCTCAGTTAAATAGATGCATAGGACAGTTAGTCTGTTTATTCAGCTTCAATTTGGTTTTCCTTTGGTCCCTGTACGTCAATTTTTCACCGAGATATCTGACTTTCAATGAAAAACGGCCCTTTTGGTTTAATTATCAATATCTCAGCAACCAATAAGCGCACAGAAAATTTCAAAATCTTTTTAAAAACTTGAATAAATTCTCTATAAGAGACTATGATGGCTTTTTGAGAAAAAAAATTTGTTGAATCTTCAACATTACTTTAGAAAAGGTACAAAAAATCACTTTTTATCGTCCTTTAGTAAATCTGCCGCTACTTTGCAAATGTTGATAGCAAGAGTAATGTTGCCAGGTTTTTTTACAGCCTAATGTACCCCCAATAACCCTGTAAATTTGCAAGTTGATCCATCGCACCGTTTTTCCGGACCGTATCGTCAAGTTTTTCAAAACAATTAAAGGAACAAATGTAGTGTTCCCAAACATTGTGTAATCGGCATCAAAAGTAAAAACTCGATTTTTTTCGATTTTGTCACAACTTTGCATTAGTTCCTCGTTAAATTGAAGGGAAAAAAAGTTCAAAAAAAAATCTGAAAAAATATTTTTTTTTTTAAATTTGTAGACCATTTCAGAAAAAAATGTTGAGTCATTTTTTATCCAAAGCGTACCACGCGGATGTTGCACGGTCGGATTTACGTCGGATTTACGCTTCTTTTGTGTGCGCGTGTGTGTTTGATTTTTTTGACGAAATGAGACCCCACGGTTCCGTCAGGTCCGCAGTATTTACTGACTCCAACCTCATTTTTTAAAGTGTGCGTGCGTGCGTGTGTGTGTGTGTGCGTGTGTGTGTGTGCATATTAATGCAGCGTCTAATCGTCGTTAATGAAATCGACCGCCAAATTTGCACCAGTGCACGCTCACACCTACACATTTTAAAAAATGAGGTTGGAGTCAGTAAATACTGCGGACCTGACGAACCGTGGGGTCTCATTTCGTGAAAAATCAAACACACACGCGCACAACATCCGCGTGATACGCTTTGGGTAACGCAAATACCAGCGGTTGACAAATGACAGTCAAAGTCGTGTCAAAAATGACTTAACATTCTTTCCTGAAATGGTCTACAAATTTAAAAAAAATAATCTTTTTTCAGATTTTTTGTTGAACTTTTTTTCCCTTCAATTTAACGAGGAACTAATGCAAAGTTGTGACAAAATCGAAAAAAATCGAGTTTTTACTTTTGATGACGATTACACAATGTTTAGGAACACTACATTTGTTCCTTTAACTGTTTTGAAAAACTTGACGATACGGTCCGGAAGAACGGTGCGATGGATCAACTTGCAAATTTACAGGGTTATTGGGTGTACATTAGGCTGTAAAAAAACCTGGCAACATTAGTCTTGCTATCCACATTTGCAAAGTAGCGGTAGATTTACTAAAGGACGATAAAAAGTGATTTTTTGTACCTTTTCCAAAGTAATGTTGAGGATTCAAACATTTTTTTTCTCAAAAAGCCATGATAGTCTCTTATAGAGAATTTATTCAAGTTTTTAAAAAGATTTTGAAATGTTCTGTGCGCTTATTGGTTGCTGAGATATTGATAATTAAACCAAAAGGGCCGTTTTTCATTGAAAGTCAGATATCTCGGTGAAAAATTGACGTACAGGGACCAAAGAAAAACCAAATTGTAGCTGAATAAACAGACTAACTGTCCTATGCATCTATTTAACTGAGAAAAATTTTCCTAAGCCCGGGGACCCTTGAAAGGAAGCAGAAAATTTTGCATATTTTTGTCTCGCGCTATTTCTTATGATTGTGTGATAACCAGGGTACACAACATTTTTCTGTCAAAAGATCTCGAAACTAGAGACTTGGAGCTTCAAAATGCTTTTTATCGCATCCCGATATGATCATTTTTCACGAAGATATAGCTCTTCAAAAAACACTAAAAAATTGTGTTACGTTTCTTGTTCCTTTAATTTTTTGGATTAGTGTAAAATAAAATATAAATTTATCAAAATATATAAAAATATTTTCATTCTTGAATAAAAGCTTTATTCTTTTACTAAAACACTCATTTTGCCTTTTACAGCGATTATTTATTGCTGCCTATAGTTAATTTCAATTGGCAATGAAAAATAATGTTTTTTTTTTTCAAATATTGCATACATTCGTTCAATCGCATTATTTGTTAATAAAATCGGAATACAAACAGGGATGGCCAAAAACAAAAACTTCGATGTTTTAAAAACATGATCGATATTCGAGTAATAACATCGATGCAAAAGGTCGATGCTTTAAGGGGGTATCATACTCTGGAAATTTCAAAAAGTCGATTTCTTTTTTATTACATATTTTGAAAACACTATCCTTTCCGCGTATTTTAAGCCTTAGCTGATCGCGAAATTAAAAAAATTGACGAAGTTATAGCCGTTGAAGCGAAAAAATTATGAGATCGGACGATCGATGTCGAAGTTGACGCGAAATTCGGTTATAAAATTATAAATTTTGCAGTAGTCTCTGCAATTAGTAGCCATGTGAAGTGTTCAACTTGTGGAGGCGAAATAAAATTTTTGGCTGCAATATGGTGCAGGAGTAGCAGAATAATGGTAAAATGAAATAATGATCACTGTATCTCGTAGAGAACAGTCACCGAAACTTTAAACGCGTTTATCTCGAAACGACTTTTTCGGAAACGGTGTACACGATTCCGAACGTACTTTTATTCCGACTGTCTTACCTTCTTGTTTACATCAATATAACAGCACAATGCTCAAGTTGACGTAGAGTTTTTTCGTCCCCGGTGAACCATATGTGTTAATAACAATAAAAAAAACGTGGTTTTTTCGGTGAAAAATGAACCGTTTCTTCGAAGTGCCATAACTTTCGCAATTTTTAACTTTTTTACAATTTTCCTTCGTTAACTTGTGAGGAATACATTCTAGTTTAATATTCTTTCTGCATTTTTGTTTTCAAGCACGCCGTACAAGAGGCACTATGTACACCGTAATTGAGCACGCGCGCGCGAACGGCTTCCGCAAGATTACATATAACTTCTATATTTCTCAATATTTCCATATGTAAAAAATACAGTAAATGCACCTAAACATGTACTTAAATGTCGTATATGTCATGGATCTAATTAGCCTACCACTTCGTCACAAAAAAATCTTGAAAAAGACCCCCATTTTCGGGCCTCCAGAGTATGATACCCTCTTAAATGTTCGATATAATCGGTAAGAAACCGATTTCTTTGTTTTTCAATGTTTCCATATTCAAACGAAAATGGCCTGTGGCGGGATTCTGTAACTCCTTACAAGCCCATAATTATATGGTTTATGAAAATTTATTTTTTCTTTTGTCGTTTCTTCTTTTTTTTTCGTAAGTTTCTACTTTATTATTTAGCTCGATAATCACAGTATTGATAAATTCATATTTTATTTTATATTAGCATTTAATGACAACAAAATTGCAGTTTGTTCTCTACCTAGAGTGTACAATATGTTTCCTTGTCACTCTCGATGCTTCCTCAGTCAATTTTATTCCTCAGCAATTTTTACTTCCTGATTCACACATTTTAGCATTTTGCATAAAATATTTTGATTTCATCTTACAATTAGTGCTACCTACAGTGGTACTGTTTATTGAGAAATAAAACTATTCTTATAAAAACAAAGTAGTAAAATGATTGTTATTTTGATTCAACAATATTATAGAATATTATAATTTCTTACGAGTTAAAAATTATAATTCACTTCCCAAAAAATTAAAGAATACATTTTTTCGATTTGATTCTTCATGTGAAGGTGTCAGTTCCTTTTCGTTTGAATGGAAAATAAAGAAAAACAAAGAAATCAATTTCTTATCGATTATCGAACATTTAAAGCATCGACCTTTTGCATCAAAATCTCATTACATATATGAAAATATTCTTATTTTTGAATAAAAAGCTTTATTCTTTTAATAAAACACTATCCTTTTGCATTTTACCACATTTCAATTGGCAATGAAAAATAACGGTTTTTTTTCAAATATTGCATACATTCGTTCAACCGCATTATTTGTAAACTCGAAATGGTTAAGAACAAATACAATATGATCGACAACATTAATTTCATTGAATGCACGTCAATTCTAAAAAAAATCAAATAACAAATTGTGAATTATTTTAGCATCGATTTCTTCCGATATGTCGTTTCTATTTCCAACATCGATAAATTCCAATATACATATATATGTTTTTAAATTAATTTGTCCATCCCTACATCATAATTTTATCACGAGGAATTCGAATAGGATAAAGGACAATTCGAAATGACAATTTGAAAGCGACATTCGTTTCTGTGAATGTAAGCTGCACTGCATTTTATTGTTCATCGACTTATTGCAATTGTAAAACTATAAATTACTTTACATGTAACAAATAATTCTATTGAAACTTGAAACAAAAAGTGCGTAACCTAAAAAATGGTTAGATATAAAAATAGGTGAGTAATCCTTATTGTTAGTGTCATACATTGAACAATTAATAACGAATTTGTAAATGTTGATTTATGATTGTTTAAGAATTGTTTTTTTTACGTGTTAAATTTATCGGGTGCATGAAACAATTGTTTTGAGATACATAACCTCTGGAAAGATACACACAATCTTATTTACAAGTGTATTAGATACATGGAATATTGATGACTGAAACGTTTATTTACAGGTACATCGCAATAGAAATATTACCAGACAACAGTTCCGACAGATCATTAATGATAAAAACAATATCGTTGTATCACGCTGTTCAACAAAAGATCCAACAATTGTACGGCGATTTTGGAGCAGGCGCAATGAAATCTGGACTTAACGGTAGTACAAGAGTTTTGTTTTCCGTGTCCAATTGAATTGAGACAGTTCTCATTCATTGTTGTCAATCTGTTTTTATTTACAGCGAAATATTGTAACACGTATACTAAAATAGCTTTGATAAAAGTTAGACATGGTCCGCATAAGTTTCTGTTGAATGCCATACCGAAAATAAATAACATAGGAGGCCGACTTGTGAGTGTAAATATTATTTATGTTGGAGCAACTTTGAAGCATTGCTTTCTATTTATTAGAGTAAGTAACATCGAGATTTGCAGAAGTTTTTATTCGGTCGGTAAAGTTGATGCACGATATAAGAGACGTTGGAATTTATTTTTCAGAAATTTCAACAGAAGAAATTGGAAGAAATATGGCACAACTGCAAAAGCGATATTCAAAGGCAAGAAATGCAAAAGGCTCTTATGACATTGACCCCGGATATGAAATCCATTTCGTGAAATAAATGTTTGAATTTAACTTTTATGTTTATAATTCGATCCAGTGGGCTGCATTTATTTAAGAAGGTAATTAGAACTACATGTATATACCACTTGCAATGTTTAAGATTGTTATTCTATAAAAATTACCATAAGAAGTTAAGATGAAAGTACGTAATCGCATTATTTTTGGGAAGCATAATCTTAAGATTCCTAAATATAATGACATTCTTCGCACATTCATCATGTATACAAAAACAAGTGTTTTCTATTTTTACTACAATTAATGCGAATAGAAAATGTTCTTGTTCAATGAGCCATGCATTATTTGTTCTCTGTTTGCATTAATTCGATTTCTTCTTACTCATATGTAATCTTCCTTATTTCTTTTTGATTACACATCCCCACATAATCCATAATAGGATTGCCAGATGTCATCAATGTATAAAGAGAACAATTCAAATAAAGAAAGAGAACAAAAAGAGAACATTACAGAATAATTGATATAAATACATTTATGAAGAATAAAATTGCACAATTACAGAAAAACTAAATTATTATTATATATTATTTCTAAATATACATAAAGATAATGTAAATCACAAAAAATTGTTTTAATTACTAGATGTTTCATATTGTTTTGAGTTTGAAACTTTCGTTATAGTTTTCGAAATTCTGTTATAGTTTTCATCTTATAAAAATGATTACAAGAGATATTTTTGTAATTATATGTCACACTTACAATTGACTTGACTAGAATTTAAAATTTCTTTCAACGTTGGCATTATGAGCCGAAATCACAAAAATATATTGGCATAATTTTAACAATTCTGAATGGAAATCAGTATCATTTGGAATTTTTAAAATACTTTTGCCATTTCAAACTTGTACGTGCTCATTATTTGAAATCCAAAACTTTCAACATTTCTCTCGCAGAATTGTTTTAAATAACAAAATTGACCGTTTTGGCGAACGGTCAATGTTTTATTTTATGACGCCAATATAATGATTAAATTTTGAATTGGTATTCTGATTGATATAAACGATTAAATTTTGTACGTCTTTCCGCTCAGGAATCTTCGACAGCGAATTTTTACAGCCTTAAGTTCGAATATTAAATGAAATTGACTAATAATTCCCGTGTCAAAAAAGAGAAACCAAAAAAGGACAACAAAAGTGAACACTTCTGCATAAAAGAAGAAAAAGAAAGATCAAAATGAAAAAAGACGATATGTTCTCTTTAAAAAAGATGTTCTGGCAACCCTACCACATAACCATTTTAATATAATTCAACCAAATCATATTAAATTTATTAGCAATCGCGTTAATTATCACATCACATCCCTTCGTTCATATAAACGGCATCCAAGAGAACAATTACAATAACAAATCTTGCTTTAAAAAAATCAAAAGGAAAATTCGCTTGTCGCGGGTTCATTTCAAATAAAGAACCTTGACGCTGATTGGTCCGTACAATTCTCAACTACCCACGACGTCACGCGCCCTTTGATTGGCCGGAAGATTTCCCTTCTTAGTACCGCATAGTCTACGGCGGGGGGATGCACCTAGGGGGTCGTTGTCGGCCATTCTCCAATTTCTCCAGTAGTCGCTGAGTGTTCCAAGCGTGAGGACACAGTGTCGGTGTGAAAAACAAACAATTTCTTGTAGCACCGTCAACTCTACGACTGATCTCTATTCGTAAAGCCGGTACAACTCCTGCGAATGACATTTCACCGGACTCGTTTGTAAAGTTCGTGAAATCCGGGCCGGTCCAATTGGAGAGAATTTGTTAGGACCGAGGACGATCGTGCGCGCCCTTTTACTCTTCCGCCAACGATACATCGCGCGAGATAAGCGAGTGAGAGGCTTAAACGGCGAAAGAAACTTAATGTAGAATCTAAGTTTGTGAGGAAGAAGATTCAGTGCGGTATCTTGCTGCTGGTGAGAGGATAGGTCTTCCCAGTTTAGTGGACACTTCCCATTCTCGGACGAGGGACATCTATCGCGTGGATTTCGAGGTAAGAGATATTGTAAAGGGGTGGAAGAAGAAGGGAGAGAGAATGGTACGTGCCCTTCGTATAGGTTATCGATTTCGTAGGGCGCGATTAGAACCGGAAGTAATCGATCGGAGATTCCGTCCTAGAGAAGAGATCGTTTATTACAATGTTTACGATTGGTCGAATAATTCGGCAGTAATTTCCATTGGCCAATCGGATGGCGTAATGCTAAAATCGGAAGTACCTTCGTAGATTTTCTATCATAAATACAGTTTACTGTAATGTTTACCGATTGGCTCGATAATTTGCCGGTAATTCGTATTGGCCAATTAGAAGGCGTCTTTTTAAAAATCGGACGTTATCTTCGGTATTTGTTATATCCAGTGTTGCCAGATTTGACGTAATTTCATCAGATTGGGTGATGTTAGTTCTAATTTGGTGTTCTGCTGAAAACTTGCAAAATCCCAATATTTTAGTGATTTTTTTTAATTGGACGGTCTTATATCCATTTTTTACGAATAATGAAAACATTATGGACGGAATTCATAGATGTGTTTCGAGTTTCAAGATGATCTTCAGTTCATCTTCAGATGCTGTACGAATCGTTTTATTTGCTACGCAACATCTGCAGATAAATTTAAGACCATCTTAAAACTCAAGACATGTCTATGAATTCCGTTCTATATCTTCTACATATAGTTAAGGTTGACAGAACACCTCTTTTAAAGAGAACCTGTTCTCTTTTTTCATTTCCATCTTTCTTTTCCTTTTTTTTATGCAAAAGTGTTCACTTTTGTTCTCCTTTTTGGTTTCTCTTTTGAAAGCGTGAATTATAATTATTAATCAATGTCATTTAATATTCGCACTTAAAGCTGTAAACATTCGCTGTCGAACATTCCTGAGCGACAAGACGTACAAAATTCAATTATTTATATCAACTAGCATACCAATTCAAAATTTAATTATATGTATTAATGACATAAAATGTTTTGATCAATTTTGTAACTTAAAACAGTTCTGCGAGAGAAATGTTGAAAATCCAGGATTTCAAATAATGAGCACAAATTTGAAATGGCAAAAGTATTTTAAAAATTCGAAGTAATACTGATTTCCATTCAGAATTGTTAAAATTGTGCCGATCTATTTTTGTGATTCCGACTCATAATGCCAACGTTAAAAGAATGTTTTCAATTCAAGTCGAATCAATTGTAACTGTGACATATAATTATAAAAATATCTCTTCATTTTTATGATGAGATTAAAACTAACACAGAATTTTTAATGAAAGTTTCAAACTCAAAAAACTATGAAATATCTAGTAATTAATATAATTTTCTATGATTTATATTATCTTTATATATATTTAAAAACAATGTATAATAATAATTTAGTTTTTCTGTAATTGTGCAATTTTTTTCTTCATAAATGTACTTATATCAATTATTCTGTAATGTTCTCTTTTTGTTCCCTTTCTTCATTTAAATTGTTCTCTTTATACATTGATGACATCTGGCAACACTAGAAATAACTATAGTTATTAGCGCTTTTACAATACTTTACAAAAAATCATTACAAAGCTCTCTTCCCACGTATACATATGCATTTATTTATAATTGTCTTCTAACGTGTGAAAGTGATTTTGGATCATGTAAATCCATTCATCAAACATGTCTAAATTAATCATTGCGTTAATCGTTGATTAAAGTTAGTCAAAGTTAGGCGAAGTACCTCATAAGGAACACAATTCAATAAATCTGGTGATGAAAATTTGGAGACTTTTTCGACTTGGGTTTGGTGAAATTTATTATTTTTATCTGGCAAGACTGCATAGGTAGGTTAAGCTTGGATTTTGCAAGCTTTTTTTTTTATTCGGATTAGAAATTAGGTTTTGGTTTAGTTTTGTGAAAGATGGTTTCCATTATTGTGTGTGGTAATCTGATTGCAACGGCCAATCGCCGATTATTTCGCGAATTGGAAACAGCCTTTAAGACGGACAGTAGGGTTTCATGGGTTTATGCATTTATGAGTCTACTCGTACATAATTCTCATAATTGATAGTATCATTAAAATTTACATTATCCAAAATGACTTCCACACCTTAGAAAACAATTATAATTAAATACACATGTATACATGGAAATTTCCATGTATAATTTCTTTTAATACGATTATCACCAAACATGTCCTCATAAGGAACACAATTCAAATAAATCTGATGATGAAAATCTGGCAACACTGGTCATATCTACAGGGTGTAAAAAAATTAGACCGATAAACTTTAAAGGAAAATAGATGACGTTAAATCAAACAGTTTTTATTAATATTATTTTTCTCTACGACGTTTTGTTTCAATACTACACGATAAAATAAGGATGCGTAACTTCAGAACGAGTGAGACAATCAATGCTTCGGCGATGTCGTCTTTGTGTCAAAGTTAAGGTAATTATTTACCTATGGGGAGCACCGCCCAAAAAAATTAATAAATATTAAATTAATTTAAATAAAGTAAATTAAATAAAGTAATTTAAATATTAGTAAATTAATAAATATTATAGTATCTATATAATTTATATAGGTATATAAATATATAGGTTATATTTATATAACTTGGTACAAATATTTTTCAAATTTGCAGTTACAGTTTTGTGTTTACGTTAAAATAGCATACAACCTTTTTTGTAGAGCTTTTTCGGAGCTTCAGTTTTTGTCTGAAACATTTTTCTCTAAAATCAATATTTTCGAAGATACAGTGAAAAAACAGGTAAAACTTTTTTTGTTAATAACTTTTTTACAAACAATAAGCGCCGATTTTGCTTAAGGAAAAAGTTGTTTGTCTTGCAAAAACGCATCGAATGAGCCTATTTAGAAGGTGTTCCCCATAGGTAAATAATTACCAAAGTTTAATGGAGGAAGATTTGAACATTTATTGTAAACAAGAGTGCATTATTGTCATGTAACTATTCCGTATTTTGTGTTTAGGATTACATTAATAATTTCATTTTTCCACTTACATTGTTTGTTTTTCGTTCTGAAGTTACACATCCTTATTTTATGGTGTAGTATTAAAACAAAACGTCGCACTATGGGCCAGGAAACCTGATTCCATGGCCAATAGTCAAATTTTCAAAGTTTCAAATTTGTACAAAAAATAAGGCCATTGTAATCTGTCATAGTTAAAGTATTTACGTCGTAAGTTATTTGTTAATTAATGAAACCGTATTCTGTTGACAGTTGCGCAAAGCATAAAAATGTATTTTAGTTTTCATGTGTTTCTTTCATATGATATTTTATATATTTATGGATTAGTCACTAATCTGAAAGTGATTGCTTTTTCTCATTCATCCTTAGACATATACAAGTAAATAAAATGATAATTGAATTTAAAACAATTATTTTTTAATTGTGTTCCGCAGTTCTGATGTTAACAAATAATTAGTACTTTACTAAAGTTTCTACTGCAGTTTGATTGTTCCCCGGCGTTCCCCTAGTTATCGACAAATTACACATATCAGTGTGTTCCTTATAACGTGTACTTCAAGGTAAAAGTGCCTATTTTTGCTCCTTTTCATAAATTACGCTAAAAATCGCAAATAACGGAGTCAGCGTTCGAGTGCCAAACATCGGTCCTGACCGTGTCGCCTCACAAAATTCAACTCAATAAATTTTGTATTTCTTAGGTACCACTTCGGTTCTATTATTTTATATTTTGTCATTTTAAATTCTGGTTTTCTCGAATCAGAAATCAAACTTCGATACTAAACTTCAGCACAATCGAAGTACTTTTAACATTTTCGTCCGCCATATTGGATCCGTCATTTTGAACTTTTTAATTTTGAGTGCGGATTCGAAATTAGCGACCTCGAAAGCCTATTAGTACCAAACTTCAGCACAATCAGAGCATCTTTAACATTTTTGTCCGCCATATTGAATCCGTAATTTTGAACTTCGAAATTTTTACACCAGAAATGGAATCAGCGACATCGAAAATCTTATAAATGTGTCGCTGCTAGATATTTCCACGCATTTAACGAGATATGGACTTTTGGCCAGTTTTACTGGCCTCCTGGCCCATAGTGTGTCGTAGAGAAAAATAATATTAATAAAAACTGTTTGTTTGAACGTCATCTATTTTCCTTCAAAGTTTGTCGGTCTAATTTTTTTTACACCCTGTATATGCATTTGTAGTATCGTTTACATTATTTCGCGTAGATTTATTAATAATTTCAATTTACACGTTGCAAAAGGGCTAAATAGGTCCAATAAAAATTTTAATCAAGAATGAAGGAAGGGCACGGTAATATCACCGGGCATCCGGGAGCCTGGTGAGCTCGAGCATCGTGTAAACACATGTCATTTATTTTGGTAGCGTCTGGCTCTCTCGGTCAGATTAGGAAATCCATGCAGGACGACCGAGCCTCTCGCGTGGAGAAATTGAACTATAAAATTCCTTAAATTCACTCCTCACGCCACACTCCTATTACTCTCGTGCGCTTTGACTTTATTATTTGCCGTTTCACGGTGGAGAGTCTTTTCAGTCGATTAGCTTTACGACCGAAACTATACCATCGATCTACAGATTAAACTGCACACTTCACGATACATCGCATGCCTTTACGGACAGTAGATCGAACGAAGCAGGTTATGCGTTATTAATCGAAAGTGTGCGCTCTTTCTTTTTTCACGCGCGGACAAGATCACGTGGGGGGGCCAACGTATAACCTAAAAATATTCCGTGGAAAACTCGATTCGCTCGCAATAAAGATAAAGATAAAGATAAGCGAATTCCAGGCGCGTGGAGATTAAGGGTGACAAAGGGCAGAGCTTAAAGTCGCCATATTCGTGCGCGGCGAATTCCACGACGGAAATACAACTTTACGAGAGAACTCTGGTCAGTGTTGGCAGTGTTGGGTAAGATACATCTAAAATTTATCTCGATACAGATAGAGATACACGTGAAATGTATTTAGATACAGATACAAATACAGATACACAATTTAAAATGTATATAGATACAGATACTCGGATACTTCAAAAGTATCTCAGATACATATCAGATACTTTTAAATTATAGCTTGTCGTAATAAGGTAAATGCCTCAGTAGTGACGCTTGGAACTTAAAACTCAAAAAATAAGAATTTAGAACAAATTAACAAGCATGTTAGTTTATCCCAATAAGATTATTTATTTATTAATATTTTATAAAAGGATAACATATTTTTTTTAACCTACAGACAAAAAATATCTGAAAATGTACCTGAAAACCAGTTAGGATACTATGTTTTGTAACTAGATACAGATACAAATACTCAAATTCGGATGTACCTCAGATACAGGCTTAGATACACAAAATGTATCTAGATACATATATCAGTATATGTATCAGTTGGGTAGTATCTAGATATATGTATCTAGATACCTTTATCTATATATCAGTATATGTATCAGTGTTGGGTAGTATCTAGATATATGTATCTAGATACATTTTGTGTATCTAAGCCTGTATCTGAGGTACATCCGAATTTGAATATTTGTATCTGTATCTAGTTACAAAACATAGTATCTTAACTGGTTTTCACGTACATTTTCAGCTACATTTTCAGATATTTTTTGTCTGTAGGTTAAAAAATACATGTTATCCGTTTATAAAATATTAATAAATAAATAATCTTATTATTGGCATAAACTAACATGTTTGTTAATTTGTTCTAAATTCTTATTTTTTGAGTTTCAAGTTCCAAGCGTTACTACTGAAGCATTTACCTTATTACGACAAGCTATAATTTAAAAGTATCTGATATGTATCTGAGATACTTTTGAAGTATCCGAGTATTTGTATCTATATACATTTTAAATTATCTATCTGTATCGAGATAAATTTTAAATGTATCATCTTACCCAACACTGATTCTGGTGCGCTTTCGCGCGCGCGTCGGATTCGTTACGTGGATATACAGGGTGATTCGTAACTACTTTTATAACCGAAAAGGGGGTGATTATGCATTAACACTCTTCTATCAAAAGTGTCAAAAAATACCTTCTCAAATTGCATTTTGAAATTATTTTCCAAATTGAATCATTGTTCTTTAATGACTTCTTTCACTATTCGTATATTAGTTGTTAAATTAATTTAGGGGTATCATTTTCCTGCAGCTCGTCCTGGACCCAAAAAGACACCACCTGGTCGAAATGAGTATACACAAAATCCCGGTAGAAATAGATCGAAAAAAAAAATCGAAAATTAAGAATAAAATTTTTTCGTTTGAGGCTTCGTTTTCGAGAAAATCGAGTTTAAATACTCGTCGGGTGCACGTGCACTTAAGTTCGTCAGAAAGACCCAACACATTTTCGAAGAATTCTAAATGATCTTTAAATATTATACAGGGTGATTCGTAACTAGTTTTACAACCGAAAAGGGTGTGATTCTATATTAATAAATAAATCGATAATGAGGAATACAATTTTTTCATTTGAGACTTTGTTTTTGAGAAAATTGGCTTTAAATATTCATCGGGTACACGTGCAATTACCTGTATGAACCTGGCACCCCCGACTTTAAGATATCAAAATCTTTTTTTTTTTGCAATTAAACGACCATCATTAGTACCTGTTTGTATCTCTTTTCTATTCATTTGTACCTCAAAAGGTTCAGAGATAGAGACACTTCAAAATTTGACAAGAGGTCATTTTTTTGCTTTTTGAGATATCTGAAATCTGTAAACGCCGTTCGAAAGAGCATGTATAAAGAAAAGATCTTTTCTTGAAATTCAACGTTGCTTATATTAAATAAGAGCATTTTTAACAAAACGAATGAATAATATAATCCTGCTAAATTCCTATTAAAGAATTTTACTAACTCCTAAACATACAGGATGATTCATAATTGGCGGTTCAACCAAAAAGGGGATGATTCTACATTAAAAAATAAATTGAAAATGAAGAATACAATTTTTTCATTTGGGACTTTGTTTCCAAAAAAATCGATTGCAAATATTCGTCGGGTGCACGTGCACTTGACTGTATTGCGAAAAAACGAATCTTGCTATAGCTTACTGTTTTGGGTCAAATACGTATTTATTGAATTTGTTAATTAACTAAAACAGTTTTTTTTAGTTTGCATAGTAAAACAAAATATTTATTTGCTGCAAATTTTGTTACAAAAATTGTTGAAACTGTGTCCATTTTACCGAAAACACGATTGCGCTCTACGCAGTTTTCTATGGAAGAAACGTTCGTGCGCATGTGTTGTACGTAGACATTATGAACAGATTGATAAATACTGACTATGTGTTCATATCGGCAATGTAGGACACTCAGAATGCTACAAAGTCATTAAGAATATCAGGAGTACTTACAAACACGAATTTGAACCAAGACAGTAAGGTACAACGAGATGCATTTGGTCACGACAGACTTAAGTGCACGTGTACCCGACGAATATTTAAAATCGATTTTCTCGAAAACAAAGCCTTAAACGAAAAAATTTTGTTTTTTATTTTCGTCTTATTTTTTAATGTAGAATTACCCCTTTCTCGGTTGTACCACCAGTTACGAATCATCCTTTATATTCTTCTTCTTTTTTTTATTTGATTTTGGTTTGCAGCAATACATGCGTAATATTTTTGTGAAAAGTAATATTAATCCTTTAACACGTTCACGCCGGGGTGACCCACCGGTGGGTCACACTTGACTGTTCCGTGGGGCGGCGTGACCCACCGGTGGGTCAGACTTGACTGTTCCGTGGGGCGGCGTGCATCACGGGTGGGTCACAGTTGACTATTGCGTGGGGCGGCGTGCATCACACATAGACTTATACTCATAGACTGCGCGTTCTGTGAGAAGCGCTGAAGACTACATCAAAACGAGAGAGCAATAGTGAGAGTGAGTGTGTTTCTGTCTAACAGGAGTGTTGTTTTCCTTATTCCAGCAATCAACGCTCCTGTGAGACAGAGACACACTCACTCTCACTATTGCTCTCTCGTTTTGATGTAGTCTTCAGCGCTTCTCACAGAACGCACGGTCTATGAGTATAAGTCTATGGCATCACAGGTGAGTCACTTGTTTTCAGAAAATAAGTCGTTAAAAAAATAAGTTTATTTTATTTTTTCTCAACATTATACAATAAAAATTGAGTATTATAAACATTAACATTCAATATTTTAAATTGATAACAATTATTTATTTATACCTATGCAACTTTTCAAAACATTCTAAACATAATGCGGGCTGGCCCTCACAACGCTTACAATATGTCGTTACTTTTTTACTTTTTTTCGCGGCATATAATCTACCTTGTATTTTTGATAATTGTTTGTAACATTTTACACTTGATGCAAGAAATGTGCGCTCAAAAAGACACTATGTCAGAACTGTTGCAATCTCGCATTTAGCGTGTTCGAAGCCTCGAACTGTTGTGATCTCGCAAGCGCGTTCGAACTCGCAACAGTGTCACCCCGCCCCACGAAGCGTAACGAGATAAGACAGTCCCGCCTCACGCGGGGAAACGTAGAAATTCGCCCCGGCGTGAACGTGTTAAAGGGATCATGAGTGAAATATCACCTCATACAAATTGTTCTTCTAATATTATCAAAAAATTAAATGATTAAAAATTACTTGTAACACTGATTTTTCCTATCATCATTTATGGCGTCAGTAGAGATAACGTTATCATAAAATAGAGGTGAAGTTCCGAAAAGTGCATACCTCCGATTTTCTTAAGGCTACGTATACTGATGTATTTTGATGCGCTGATTATGAATATGGCCGTGAAAGCTGGCGCAAATTTCATTTTCGAGGTCATTTTCAAGGTCAAACATAAAAAATTCAGTTTTTTCAAGTTATTTCGGTAGATCTATAAAATATTGAAAAATGTTTCAAACAAAAGTTGTACATCTCGTCGAAATACACGTTTTATGCCTTATGCAGTTTCGCTACAGGAGTGATAGTTTCCGCGAGAAATTGATTAGAAGGTAAAGACAATAATTATAAGGTCGGAGCTGCGCCTAGTATTATCTAATTGTAAGACCGACGACGAGCATAATTAATCTTAAACTTTGTAACACTGTCTATTTTTACGTGTAAAACACGTTGGTCGTTGGCTTGGATAATACTGAGCGCAACTCTGATCTTATGATTACTTTCTTTACCTTCTGATTAATTTTTCTCGGAAACTACTACTCCTATAGCGAAAGTGTATCAGACATAAAATGTGTATTTCGACGAGATGTACAACTTTTGTTTGAAACATTTTTCAACATTTTATAAACCTACTGAAATAACTTGAAAAAACTGAATTTATTTTATGTTTGACCTTGAGAATGACCTCGAAAATGCGAAACCTATAGCGAAAGTGCATAAGACATAAATTGTGTATTTCGACGAGATGTACAACTTTTGTTTGAAGCATTTTTCAATATTTTATAAGCCTGCTGAAATAAATTGAAAAAACTGAATTTTTTATGTTTGACCCCGAAAGTGACCACGAAAATGAAATTTGCGCCAACTTTCATGGTCACGTTCGTAATCAGAGCATCAAAATACATCAGTCTACGTAGTTTTAACAAAATCAGAAGTATGTACTTTTTGGAACTTTATCCTAGAATAGTTCACTGTTGTTATATACTTCGGTTAGATTACCTGTTAGAGACAGGATTTTCACTCATTGCACCATTTCTTAAAGAACGATTGAAAATACCTGGTGCCAGCTTGTCGTTGAGCTAGCACCGTCACAGATTCAGGCTAAACTGGAGGGGCACTTAAATCGCGAATAGAGCACTTAATTAATACTTAAACAATAAATACTAATTTCAATTATAATAAGTGCTGCAATATTATTTGCAATAATTGTAAAAAATAAACTTTATAATTTTCATGAAATAATTAATTCTCATAATATATCTAATCTGATTTACATGTTTTTGTTGAATCAATAAAATAAGATGTATTTACCGAGATGAAATTACCCTTAACGTGATTTTGTTTAGATAATACCCTTTTAGAGTTAAAGAGCACGATGACTTTAAAATCGTTATACAGTTGTCTTTATGTTTTTTATTAATTCAGGTATGTGTGAATTGTAACGAATATACCCGTTACGTGCGCATACCCGATATCCAATAGGGCGCACACGTTTTTTTTTTTTATTCTCTCTCCCTCTCTCTATCTCTTCGTTTCTTCGCAGTTCATTACATAAGCCCCCGTTTTCTTTCGCAATGAAACGCAAAGTGGGACATAAGGATGAATATTGCACAATTTTACTTTCGATGAAAGTAAAATTAGCCTGTAATCTCGTAACGTGGAAATACTTCGTAGAAACCACGTCATTCGTTAATTAATAATAATCTAACTTTGCGATTTAAAAATGTTCACGCGTAATTTTTCTGCACTTCTTTCTGAATTGGGATTTAACGGAGATTTTATTTGGAAAATGGGACAAAAGTGAAAATAAGGTCGTGCCTGATATGAGCCGTTTAATTACATTTTTTTTTTTCTCTTTTTCGCCATTTTGAATTTGCCGCGCCTTCGTTAAATTTCTCCGAAGAAGAAGAATTGGAATAATTTACGATCCCTTGGAAGAGAGCACACGTGATGCTTGTTGAGGAAACGCGGTTGCCTGCACTTCTAACTTCCGTAGGATTCCTGATAATCTCTCTGGCGAGTCGAGAGAGGCGTGTTTGCTCTGGTAGCCACGACGAAAACAGACTTGTAGCACAGTTTGTTCGAAATAAAGTACAAAGTGACAATTTATTTCTGTGAAACGTTACAGTTAATTTATATTTTTCGTTTAAAATGATTGGTTTAATTAGAATTGAATAATTTGTGTTTTTTTTATTTATTTAATCGTGTCATTTAAATAAACTACCAAGTAATGTGAATAATTTATAATATACAATATAATATAATTATAGCTAACGTGTACTATCAATTAATATTAAATTAATTGGAACTTTGTTTGAAATGAAGTACAAAGTAACAACTTGTCTTTGCGAAAGGTTACAGTTGATTTATATTTTTCGTTTAGAATAATTGGTTTAATAAGAATTTAATAATTTGTTTTTTTATTTATTTAATCGAGTCATTTAAGTAAACTACCAAGTAATGTGAATAATTTATAATATACAATATAATGTAATTATTTTCGTGCGCAAGCCAACGTGTACTTTCAATTAATATTAAATTAATTGGAACTTTGTTTGAAATGAAGTACAAAGTGACAACTTATCTTTGCGAAAGGTTACAGTTAATTTAAATTTTTCGGTTAGAATAATTGGTTTATTTAGAATTGAATAATTTTCTCTTTGATTTAATCGAATAATTTAAATAAAATAGCATGTAATGTAAATAATGTATAATATACAGGGTGTCCCAGAATTCCCGAATAAACTCCCGTGGGGGACGTTGGGCGGCTTAAAACAAACAAAAAAGTCCTGTGACGTTATTGGAAATTCGCAATAATTATCGAGAAATTAATTGTTGAAGATCAAAGGAAAGGGCGTCTGTCGAAATAGCAGTGGGAGGAGCGCTGGAGCCACTGCGAGCTGTAGGACGGCCCAGTTTACCAACAAACAAATGCGGGGTGCGGTAAAGGAGGATAACGCAAAAGAAGCCGGCCGTGGAGCGGCGTCTTATCCTTCCCCTCACCCCGCCCCGCATTTATTTGTAGGTACATTGGACCGTCCTACAGGTCGCAGTGGCTCCAGCGCTCCTCCCACTGCTATTTTGACGGACGCCCTTTCCTTTGATCTTCAACAATTAATTTCTCGATAATTATTGCGAATTTCCAATAACGCCACAGGACTTTTCTCTTTGTTTTAAGCCGCCCGACGCATAGTGGTCCGAAACACGAAAAACCGCGCAAAAACTAGGGAATGATTTTCATACTTTTTTTCAATAGTACAAAAATAATTCTTATTTTTATGTAAAGTAGTACTCGGGGGTTTTTTGGGTCGCTGATTACGAATCCGAAGTCAGAATTGCAAAATTCAAAATGGCCGACCAATAGTACAAAAATAATTCTTATTTTTATGTAAAGTAGTACTCGGCCATGTTACACCAGCAAAAGAGCGCCCCTTTGATCACGAATCTTATTATGCAAACGAACCACGTTTGGCTCCTCTTCTCCACTCTCTTTCGATCAGCACAATCCGACCAGCACAATGCTTTTACCCACTTGAAATCTTTTCTTGGCTCGATTCAGCGGTTCTCAAATTACAATTGAGTGGAATCGTTTGTTCCTTTTGTGGGGCAAGTTGAATTTTTTTTTTTTTAACCTCACCATTGTAGTTTGTAAATCTATAAGGTAGTAAGTTATACGTGGAGAATTCCGGAGAATGGAATAATTTAATAATTTGCAATTTCGCAAAATTCTTTACAATTTTAATTTTGTGTAATAGTGACATTGTTATTTACATTATAATATGAACTTTTCTTTTGCAAAAGTAACTTGTACTTTGCAAATCTATAAAGTAGTAAGTTACACATGGACAATCTCGAAGACTGGAATAATTTGTTGATTTGGAATTTTGCAAGGATCATTGCAATTTTAATTTTCTGTAATAATCACGTGGATATTTTACATTCATAGCATGAACTTTCCTTTTACATCAGTAACTTGTGCTTTGCAAATCTATAAAGTTGAAAGTTACACATGGAGAATTTCGAAGACTGGAATAATTTGATGATTTGCAATTTTGCAATGTCCAATGCAATTTTAATTTTCTGTAATAATTACGTGGATATTTTACATTCATAACATGAACTTTTCTTTTACAATAGTAATTTGTGTAAATGTGAGCCTTGGTAATGAAAAACATTGGGATGTTTTATAAATTAACGCACTGTTAATCATATAAGGCGGTACCGTAACTGAGAAGCTTTCTTTCCTTCCAATAAAACACACTATTCTTTAACAATATTTTTTATAATACAAATTTTTATAATTTTTATAATACTCGTAGGAAGAACAAAAAAATGATTAAACTTACACGTGTCCTTAGAGACTCTTCACCAGAAAATTCTATGACCCACTGTAATCAATTTCGTTCTCACTATTATTATTTTACATTAAAAATAAAAAAATCAAAAAAAAAATCGATGCATTATCTGCCATGTGAGAGTTTCAACATATTTCTCCGTTGAGAAGCTCCTTTGTAAACGTTTTTAATCCACTTCTTTTTAGTTCCGCTTTTAAAGAGGACGCCACCTCTAGTCGCTTTGTCCTCATTCAAATTTCCATATAATTAATTTATGGAAAGTACACGTGGCGTGTAATAATTATCGGAAGTCTCCAGGACGATGAATTTGGCGCGTGGGACGATGATCTTTCCAAACAAGTATAATCGCGAACGAGGAACAATTGGACGAGAGGGAACAATGGTGGCCGAGGAAAACGTTTATGGGCATCTGGATTTTTTTTTAATTGACTTTTGCTTCTGGCCAATTAGCGAGAGGCTTTTCCTTCGTCGAGCGTTGGCTTGTGATTATTTAAATAATTACTCTGTCCTTTGAAATTATTATTTGCAGAAGGAAATTTATTTATTATTTTTTGTGATTTATTTGATATTTTGTTTAACAGTAAGGGTTAACGAAATTTTAATTTTTTCACAGTTGAATTCTTAATTGATTAATGGACGGTGATAAAAAAATTTCTATGCTTGTTTTTTCCATTTTGAAAATTGCATTTTTAAATAATTCCTTCGGATGACTCGGAAATTACTCTGTTCTTTGAAATTGTTAGCGTGTGAATTTTCTGGAAATTTATTTATTATTTTTTGTGATTTATTTGATATTTTGTTTAACAGTAAGGGTCAACGAAGTTTACATTTTTTCACAGTTGAATTCTTAATTGATTAATGGACGGTGGTAACAAATTTCTATGCTTGATTTTTTCCACTTTGAAAATTGCACTTTTAAATAATTCCCTCGGATGACTCGGAAATTATTTTTGGTTTGAACTTCTGCGTGTAAATTAGTTACCGAGATAATCTAATTCTAGTTCTTGTTTTTTCTGAAGCGCATAATAATATACATATGGACTGTTTATTTTGAAAGTGGTGTAAGTCGAATTTTTTTAAAATAAAATGAGATTTCATATAATTTGTGATGAGTTTAGTGTAAACTTTTTATTTACAAGTAGTTAATTTTTTCAAAAAATGGACTTAACCACTTTCAAAATAACCGGTCCATATATTTAAACTGACAGTGTATTTTAAATAACCACACTTTTTATATAAATTCCTTTGCACAAGAACAAATTATTACTATCTTTTTTTTTTATTTATAGTGTCACTTGCACTTAACTATACATTTTTTTTTCAATATCACAGTTGAAGATTGATATCTCGCTTTGTTTATTATTATTATTATTATTCCTTTCTCGTTCTCTCCTTCTTTCTTTCTCTCTCCTTTGGTGGCTTATGAATTATGCAGCTGCCTCACGGTTCACCGTTCCCCATTGTCGTTTCTGCACGCTTCTCGTGCTTGACCGTGGCAGAATCGTGTTTTTATCGCTGCTCTGGGCGCCACGAACAAGAGAAGTCGGTCGCAGAGAAATTCTCGATTGTGTATCGGTTCTTTTTCTTCCTCTTTTTTTTTCTCTCTTTCCGCCGTTAATCTCCCTTTGATCCCTTTCAATTCGATCATCGTCGATAATTGTACATTTTGTTTCTTACAAATGAGCCGTCCAGTGCACAAATCGATTAACTCCACTTTTTGCATTTTTCATAAATTTTTTAAGCATCGAAGCACTTGATCAAGTCCCTACTTTTTATATTTGTAACATAATTTATGGAGTTAATCGATTTGCGCACTGAACGGCTGAAATGTAAAACGAAAAATTTGTTTTCCACAAAAGCCACGAGAACTGGAATTTGTTTTTCCTTTTGTACTCATTTTTGTACAGGTTTTTCAAACTTTTGCAAAATAAATTTACCCTGTTGTAAATTATATGCACTCTGTTGGAAATCAAATTTCCCCTTTTGCAAATGAAATTCACTCGTTTGCAAATCAAGTACTTTTACATATACAGTATGTCTGATTTAAGTGGAAACAGGTAATTATTTCGTAAAAAAGTAAAGATGCAAAAAAATTTTTGAAACAAAAGTTGGTCGGTTGGAAAGGGCGCATAATAGGGCGTATTTTGTTTTTTTTGTGATTGGAAGTATAAAGAACATTTCAAGGTCATCAGCGTTTTTTTAAATACAATGCAGTATTTTTGTATTCATAATGTGATAGCGGTTGCCGAGACGAATACAACGACCTATAATGAAAGGTTATTCGAGGTCTTAAAAAAGTCGTAAATTAACAAAACACATGTCCACACTTATATTTTTCATACAGCATTTAGTTACAACAACAAGAACTAACAAGAACTTTTTAGTATAATTTGTATTTGGCCGTTCCTTCAACATGTCCACCGTCATTTAGAATACAACATTGCAATCTTCTCACAAATTCTCTTTCTACACGTTTTAATATCTTTATCATTTATTTTTGTACATACAGCAATAATCCTCGCACGTAATTCGCCCACATTATAGGTCGTTGTACTCGTCTCGGCAACCGCTATCACATTGTGAATACAAAAATACTGCATTGTATTTAAAAAAACACTGATGACCTTGAAATGTTCTTTATACCTCCAATCACAAAAAAACAAAATACGCCCTATTATGCGCCCTTTCCAACCGACCAACTTTTGTTTCAAACATTTTTTTGCATCTTTACTTTTTTACGAAATAATTACCTGTTTCCACTTAAATCAGACATACTGTATACATGAACACGTATACAATGACAATTACTGGAAATTTTCAAATTTTTTGAATGGACGAATCAAAAATGGCGGCTAAGTCAAATCTTTAGTCCAGTATTTCGGCAAAACGACTGAACGGATCCGAACAAAATTTGGCATGTACATCGAGTATATATCCATTTGGTGCCACGAAACTTTATTGACCGCCATATTCAACCGTTTCAAAATTATGGGAAATTCAAGTATGGAAACATGAGTTACGCGGTCGTGCCTATGGCAGAAAACGAAGCTTTTCTGCATCCGGTAAGGCGAGCGCGAAGCGCGAGCATCCGGCCGTCGTGACGACCACTAACCACCACTAGTTTGATTTTAAATATTTTTTTAATTGTTCCCAGTTGTTGTCTGTTTGTTCTATATTGTTCCTGAGTTACAAGTCCGAAAACCGAAAAAATACGATGGGAAAAGCAAAAAAACGGTTTTTTTCGAATGCCATTATCGTTTAACAGTCGTAAGTGGCGAAATTGACGGTTGTTCCTGATTGTTCTTGGCCTAATTTGTATCGTTCTTCAGTTTGGTACAGCTGGCGCAACGTTATCGGTCGAAAAAGACGAAAAAGTTGAAAAAATTTCTTCATCTCCAAGAGTAAAGTGCCCTTTATACATTTGTTCCGGCGAAATTTACGGTTTTTCTCTCTGTTTTTATCTTGAATATGTAATTTGATAGTCAGAAAGTAATGTCGATAGCTATAAACCTAGAAATATTGAATTTGAGCGCTTTATGCTTTTTTTTTTGCTGTATCTTTGTAAGTATAGCTTTTGGAAAATTAATACTTAGGAACAATATTTAGAACAACAAGAACAATCGAGAACAACAACAAAATTTGCACTTTTCCAAAAATGGGGGGCAGCTCAAAAAAGCTGTTTTTTTGCTTTTCCCATCGTATTTTTCAGTTTTTGGACTTGTAACTCAGGAACAATATAGAACAAACAGAGAACAACTGGGAACAACTAAAAAAAATATTTAAAATCAAAAAATGGGGGGGCTAACTTCACATACCTCCCACCCTGTATATTGTGGTAAGCACTTTCGCAAATGCCAACAAGGTCCTGACCAATCACCTTCTTTTTTTTTTTTATGCTTACATACTGATAAGAATTATTAGTGAATCACGCTTCACAGCTTTTTATAACCCAGAAGTAGGATCTATTTTTGCCTTTGCCTGATAGTAGATAAAAGCGTTGATAAAACATGATTCACAAATCTGTGATGCGAATGAGAGATGAGATGCATTTTTATCTTGGAACGATGATAATGTATTATAAAGTCGTGAGTGAAAGAAGATTGGCATATGCTTTCACTTTTATTTTCAAACGATAATCTTTCAGGAAGTGCTTAAGTGGGTCTTCCACTTTGAATATTAATTTTTGAATAAAACTCTAAGATTGCCTTTTTTTTTTTTTTTAAGAAAAAGAAAAGATTTTTTTCGATGCGTCTTGTTTTTTTTATTTATTTTTTTTTATTAACATTTGAAAAAACTCATAAAGTTTGTGGATGATTTCTACGAGCGTCGCAAAAACAGAGACTTGCAGGAAAATGGTAACAATAATTGGGGGCATCCAGGTTATCTGAAACAGAAATCGTGGTTTGCATTAAATGTAACTTCCTTGGCTATCGCGTGTCGTAGGATTTTTTAGTAAACATTTTTTGTTTCATTTTTATCCCTTTAAATAGTTGAAAAGACCGCGAAAAATGATTGTTTTACTTTCAAAAGTACGCTATTTTAGCAAATTTATGTATTTCAAAAGAATTCTGTATTGATGACTCCACCACACAGGATGATCCTAACTAAAAAAAAAAAATATATACGAGCCGTTTATTTTGAAAGTGGCCCAAGTCCATTTTTTTAAAAAAGTAAGATATCACATATTTCGTGAATAATTGAAAGTTATGTGATACCTCATTTTTTTAAAAAAATAGATTTAGGCCACTTTCAAAATAAACGGCTCATATTACTAAAGTATATTGCATTACCTAAGCATTGACTAAGCTGTTTTTAAATTTTTTGAGATTTGACTGAGAAAAAAAATTGTTGAATGCCAATTATGACTATTCACATAAATTTGTACTAATAAAGTTGTTAGTATTTCACAGACTAACAATGATATTGCAGAAATTGTCGGTTAGTGCATAGAAAATACAATATACTTAAGTAATATTTTTTCGTTTTTATTTTTATTTGGATCATCCAATATGGCGGAATCGTGCACGAGTAAACAGTGCAATACAAAACACTATGTTTGATCAATAATAATTTCATTATTATCTGTTTTCTTCTGATGCAGTTTTCGAATCGTCACGGTACACTAAAACAAAACGTCCAATAGCAAGTTTGTAGCTTCTTTAGTTCACCTATGTGAACCTGGCACCCGATTTTGAGATATCGAATTTTTTTTTTTTTCTTGTAATCGAAAGAACATCGTATGTACCCGTTTGTATCTCCATTGTTTTCGTTTGTACCTCCAAGCGTTCGGAGATGCAGAATTTTTAAAAATTCACGAGAACTAACTTTTTTGTTTTTTGAAATATCTCAAATCTGCCACTATATACATTATAGCACCTTATTTTGTTTGTAGCACGTCGAAAGTAGAATTAAAATATATTTTCTAATCCAAAATGTTTATGTCATTCCGTTAGACAAATAAAAAATTCCAAAGATCGATTCGATTTTCGATTACTAAAGCGGAAATCCCACCTTAAAGCAAAATATATTTTTATCTTTGTGCTAGGTAACGAAAATTATTCGAAAAATTCTCGTGTAAACAAATAACCCACTCTTTGTTCAAAACTATATCCTCAAAGAGAATAAATCCCATAAAAATCTGCGGTTCGATAAAATCACATTGACACATTAACAAAAGGCTAATATAAATGGAATAGAAAGAAAAAATATCGCGAGGTTAATTATGATGTAATCCAGACAATTTTGAATTTCATAAAATTTAAATAAATTACCCTTTTTTCGTGCTATGAAAAATAATTATGCGAAAACAAGAAGGAATCGTTAAAATTCACCGAGGCCTAAGAACTCGATCACTCGTACCAAAGAATTATCCGCAGGAAACTACTCTAGTGCACAATTAATTACGAAAATTGGAAGGCTGGAACCGAGCGCACTTTTCAACGCTTCGATTCGCCTGTACTCAATTTCTTCCACGAGTCTCTTCTCCTTCTCGTTTACCAGCGTCAGTCAAGGTCCTTGAGATTACCAGGGGTCCTGCAAAAAGGCGAGTGGAATAAGGACGATGGGATTCTTAACGGGATCTCAACGTGTCCTGGGGGCAGGATCATTAAAGTTGCTCCTTGGGTACCGAAAATGGTCTCTGGTATTTTCGCTTGGGTTGAGTAACAACTTTATGAAAAATTAATGTTTTTTTGAGAAGGCTAGTGACATGAGATGACTTAATTTATTATTGTATTTATTATTATATGACTTAATTTATTTATTTCACTTTCTAATTTTGAGATTTAAGTGGAAGTTGTAAAAATTAAAGTTGCTTCTTGGGTACCGAAAATGGTCTCTGGTATTTTCGTTTGGGTTGAGTAACAGCTTTATGAAAAATTAATGTTTTTTTGAGAAGGCTAGTGATGTGAGATGACTTAATTTATTATTGTATTTGTTATTATATGACTCAATTTATTATTATATTTATTATTACATGAGTTACTTTATTTATTCTATTTTCTAATTTTGAGATTTAAGTGGAGTTGTAAAAATTAAAGTTGCTTCTTGGGTACCGGAAATGGTCTTTGGTATTTTCGGTTGGGTTAAATAATAGTTTTATGAAAAATTAATGTTTTTTTGAGAAGGCTAGTGACGTGAGATGACTTAATTTATTATTGTATTTATTTTTATACGACTTAATTTATTATTACATTTATTATTACACGAGTTAATTTATTTATTTAATTTTCTAATTTTGAGATTTAAGAGGAAGTTGTAAAATTAAAGATGCTCCTTGGGTACCGAAAATGGTCTCTGGTATTTTCGCTTGGTTTGAGTAATAGTTTTATGAAAAATTAATGTTTTTTTGAGAAGGCTAGTGACGTGAGATGACTTAATTTATTATTGTATTTATTTTTATACGACTTAATTTATTATTACATTTATTATTACATGAGTTAATTTATTTATTTAATTTTCTAATTTTGAGATTTAAGAGGAAGTTGTAAAATTAAAGATGCTCCTTGGGTACCGAAAATGGTCTCTGGTATTTTCGCTTGGTTTGAGTAATAGTTTTATGAAAAATTAATGTTTTTTTGAGAAGGCTAGTGACGTGAGATGACTTAATTTATTATTGTATTTATTTTTATACGACTTAATTTATTATTATACTTATTATTACATGAGTTAATTTATTTATTTCACTTTCTAATTTTGAGATTTAAGAGGAAATTGTAAAAATTATAGTTGTTTCTTGAATAATAATTTTATGATAAAATGAATGTTTTTTTGGGAAGGCTAGTGCTGTAAGATGACTTTCATTTTACTTTAATTTCTAATTTCGAATTTCGAGATTGAAGAGGATATTGTAAAAATTAAAGTTGCTTCTTCGGCATCGAAAATGGTCTCTGGTATTTTCGCTTGGCTCGAGTAACGATTTCATAAAAAATTAATGTTTTTCTAGAAATGCTAATGATGTGAGATGACTTCCATTTTCTATTGTTTCCTAATTTCGAGATTTAAGAGAAAGTTTTAAAAATTCAAAATAATTACACCTCAGAATGTTACACAGTATCTATTAAATTAATAGATCGAATACCTTTGGCATTGCAAATATTAAAAATCAATCCATTCCATCCTGAAGATTTACACTTAATGGTTAACTTTCTAGAAATTTCCGCCGATTAATTTTTACAAAACAATTCTCGTTTTACCACTCTGCTAAATTACTACAGTCCAGTGGAAAATCCAACGTTGCATGAATCAAAGTGCAACACGAAATCTCCATAAATTCGTCACTGCCTCCTTTTCTTCCTCCTTCACGTGGCTCAGAGGTGAGGCACGAGGCAAGGACTCTACTGACAAGCCATAATTAACAGTAGCCTAGTAATGAATTGTTTAACAGTCGCGTGTCCCTCGACTTTTGCATTCACAGTGCCGTGCCAAGCGAAACGTAGTGCCTCGTGCCTCACGAGTACTCGTGGGCGGATCTCACGATTTTCTTTTTTCTTTCTCTCCTTTTCTTTCTCCTTTCGACTGCACACGCGGAGAGTTTCTGCAACGGTCGACGCGCGCATGCCGTTATGCACCAGCCTGGCCAAAAGGTACACAGTAATAACGAGACCAAGAAGGAGAATTACAGACGTCCTATAAGTTAGCGGAACAAAATGAGCGGAATCAATTCTAATTAATATTTTAATTTGTTGCTCATTTGTTGCTCAAAAGTTGCTAATGAAAAAAATTTGTTGCTCGCTTAGTTTTGTTTTAAAAATATATGTTCCGCTAAAGGAAGGTTAAGTTAGCGGAAGAATATATTTTTTAATGATAAAAACAATTAAAAAATCTCAATTTTGCGTTATGGGAACATCAAATTAAAAAAACAAACTAATAGTGCAATACATTCTGGACTAGCATATTCTGAAAGCAACAAATGAGCAACAAATTCTTCTACAGTATGTCTGATTTAAGTGGAAACAGGTAATTATTTCGTAAAAAAGTAAAGATACAAAAAAATTTTTGAAACAAAAGTTGGTCGGTTGGAAAGGGCGCATAATAGGGCGTATTTTGTTTTTTTTGTGATTGGAGGTATAAAGAACATTTCAAGGTCATCAGTGTTTTTTTTAAATACAATGCAGTATTTTTGTATTCATAATGTGATAGCGGTTGCCGAGACGAGTACAACGACCTATAATGTGGGCGAATTACGTGCGAGGATTATTGCTGCATGTACAAAAATAAATGATAAGATATTAAAACGCGTAGAAAGGGAATTTTTGAGAAGATTGCAATGTTGTATTCTAAATGACGGAGGACATGTTGAAGGAACGGCCAAATACAAAATATACTGAAAAGTTCTTGTTACTTCTTGTTGTTGTAACTAAATGCTGTATGAAAAATATAAGTGTGGACATGTTTTTTGTTAATTTACGACTTTTTTAAGACCTAGAATAACCTTTCATTATAGGTCGTTGCACTCGTCTCGGCAACCGCTATCACATTATGAATACAAAAATACTGCATTGTATTTAAAAAAACGCTGATGACCTTGAAATGTTCTTTATACCTCCTATCACAAAAAAAACAAAATACGCCCTATTATGCGCCCTTTCCAACCGACCAACTTTTGTTTCAAAAATTTTTTTGCAACTTTACTTTTTTACGAAATAATTACCTGTTTCCACTTAAATCAGACATACTGTATGTTACGCTAACGGTAGATTAAGTTGGCGGAACAATATATTTTTTAATGACAAAAACAATAAAAAAATCTCAATTTTGCGTTATGGGAACATCAAATTAAAAAAACAAACTAATAGTGCAATATATTCTGGACTAGCATATTCTGAAAGCAACAAATGAGCAACAAATTCTTCTATAATCGTTATGTGTTTTTTTACTGTTTTTGTCATTGAAAAACATATTGTTCCGCTAACTTAATCTACCGTTAGCGGCACATGTATTTTAAAAAAAAAAACTAATGGAACAACAAATTTTTCTCTTTAGCGACATTTGAGCAACAAATGAGCAACAAATTCTTCTATAATCGTTATGTGTTTTTTTATTGTTTTTGTCATTGAAAAACATATTGTTCCGCTAACTTAATCTACCGTTAGCGGCACATGTATTTTTAAAAAAAAAAACTAATGGAGCAACAAATTTTTCTCTTTAGCGACATTTGAGCAACAAATGAGCAACAAATTAAAATATTAATTAGAATTGATTCCGCTCACTTTGTTCCGCTAACTTATAGGACGTGAATTACAGGTCGTTTAAGAAATAAAGCAAAAAATTCAAAAGGATTTTTGCTGATAGGAGATTTTGTTTTTAGTATTTGGAAGCGTAGTATGTGTTTGGATTAATACAAGAAAATCTGTTTATAAATTTTAAGGGGGGGGTTTCCGCTTTGGTGACCCAAAAACGTAACGATCTTTGGAATTTTTTATTTCTCAAACAGGGTGATATCAATATTTTTAATTAGAGAATATATTTTAATTGTACCTTCGACATATTACAAAAACAAAGCAAGGTGCTATATTGTATAGCAAAGTAGCTATAACTGTTAATATAACATGTGTCCCAACTGGATGGTTGCCACGATAATTCACTTCCAGGTTATATGAAATAAAAAAACGACATATCATATAAAATATTATTACAGTAGCTTTCGCATGAACCACGGATATTTGAATGCATCCAATAGTTTTGTTTTTGTTGGTAAGAGAACACGAATGATTTTTATTCCATCTTTTGAATGTCAACAAATTTTTAATTTTCTATTTATATGAAAATTCTTGTTTTGCGTCATTCATTTTACGTTTCCAGTGGACGTGCATTATATTATTACAAAATCGGACGGGACGCCCCCTTTATACATACTTACCCGCTTTCTTTTTTTTTTTTAGAATTCTCATGTATATTATATTCGCCAGTTTTCACTGGGATTTCCTGAGAGTAGTAATCGCTGCTCGACAATTTCGATGTCAGTGACAACGATATTCAGTTCACGCGTTAAAAAAAAAAAAAAACATAATGTATTCTTTATTCAAGATCCATTTTTTGTGAAAAATTGTTAAAAAGGTTTGGGGTGTATTTGATTGTTTCAGCTGGCATCATGAAATAGAAAATTTTGTTACTTGGATTTCCTTTTCCATCAAATAACTGCAATAGTAATTTATATAATTGAGTCCTTCCTCACTCATATTGAATTAGGTTCTAATAAAAATCCGATAAAAGTATTTGTAGAAAACTGTCCGATTTTCTTAAGCCTACGTATACTCATGTATTTTCATGCGCTGATTACGAATATGGCGATGAAAGTTGGCGCAAATTTCATTTTCGAGATCATTTTCAAGGTCAAACATAAATGATTCAGTTTTTTTCAAGTTACTTCAGTAGGTTTACAAAATATTGGAAAACGCTTGAAACAAAAGTTGTACATCTCGTCAAAATACACATTTTATGTCTTATGCACTTTGGCTGTAGGAGTGATAGTTTCCGAGAAAAATTGATCAGAAGGTAAAGAAAGTAATCATAAGGTCAGTGATGCGCTTAGTATTATGCAAAACCAACGATCAACGTGTTTTACGCACAAAAATACACGATGTTATGAAGTTTAATAATAAGATTAATTATCCTCGTCGTTGGTTTTGGATAATGCTAAGTGCAACTCTGACCTTATGATTACTTTCTTAATCTTCTGATCAATTTTTCTCGAAAACTATCACTCCCATGGCGAAAGTGCATAAGACATAAAATGTGTATCTCGATGAGATGTACAACTTTTGTTTGAGGTGTTTTTCAATATTTTATAATCCTAGCGAAATAACTTGAAAAAAACATGAATTTTTTATTTGACCTTGAAAGTGACCTCGAAAATGGAATTTGCGGCAACTTTCACGATCATATTCGTAATCAGCGCATCAAAATACATTAGTATATGTAGTTTTAAGAAAATCATTTACAGATTGTGTTTCTAAATATTTTCTTTATTGAAATTTAAGTTAAAGTGTACTGTTTTCATAGGACTAGATAACGTATACACGAATACGAAATAACATACAAAGTAACTTTTATCCAAAACTCTACCTACCAGATACCTTGTCCAAAGTGTCACAACCTTGATTCGCGAGATAATCTCGTGCATAGATACGTTTAAATAAAAGCCATTTCTAATATCAAAGAAATTTAATCAATTAATTTGTCTATGGAAGGACTGATATTTTTTAATCACCCGATACAAAATTTTCTCGCTTAATTGTCGATCCACTTAATTCTACTCTCAATTATCAATAACTCGATGCGAATAAATTTTTTTTTTTTTATTCTCTCCTCTCTGGAATATTTATAAAGTGTCTTCCGAAGGACAGAGAATGACGCAAGGACGTATATAGTGGCTGAACAGAAATTTCTCGCGCATCCGGTACACCTGCACCCTGACATTTGAACTCGTGAATGAGAAAAAATAAATTCTTCAGTCGCGTGAGTGAAAGACACGTTGCAGTTGCACGGACTGGACGCGGGTGGAACTGTACAGTTGCAGTCTGTGTGCGAGGAGAATATTACAGTGTACTACAAGTGTAGTACACCGAGGAGATAATCCCTCATTAGAATAATTCATTACGCGAGAAGCCTTCAATTGTCACGGTCGGGATGTTCCATCTGGTTGTAGGAGTTATTTATAGGAGAGGTCATTGACCTCCATTACACGTAAGAATATTGTGGAAATTATTAATTAACGTTTATTAGCTCAACGTGGACGAATTAGAGAGTGTGAAGAAACTGAGAAATTGTTTTCTTTTCGATGAAATGTTTCGTTATTTTTTCAAAATTTTGCAAATCGTTTGGACAATTGTTGAAGAAAGGGATTTTCTTTGTACAATCTGCGCCCTTTAATGCGCGAGTTTTTATAAAGTAATGAGAAAAACATATAATATGGATTTCTATAGTCTTTATTGTTAAAAAATAACAATAATTTTTGTTCCAAATATATCAATGTTAAACAATCAAAAACTTACTGCTGTAGTTATGCAGTATCATGCATGTTTATAATATTTTTTTTATCAAATCTCAGTGTGGAATTTTGGAAAACAGATATTTTTCTTGTTAAACCAGAGATTTAAACAGCATTTTTCGCAGAGTGTCTGTGAATATCCAGACTATACAGGGTGATCCATTAAAAATATTATCAGCGAATAACTGTAAAACTGCGCATGGTATAAAAAAAAAGTTGTTAATAACATTTGTTCGCCTGGAAGAGGCCTATCCAACGATATGGCATTGGACCCCCCACTCCTATCGCCTGGAGGCGGGACCAACTTAGTGATCTGCAATGGAAGGCCCACTTTTTATTGCAGATTCCAATTCTACGCTACAAAACACGTAGGTTTTGTCCGAAACTTTTTTTTTGATTCGTGATGGTGCTGTATTCGCAAAAAAGTAGATTTTCTGCAATTTTCCAGAAATGATCAGTGGATTGAAAAATAAAAAGTACCTGTTCAATATTTTCTAAATATTTTTAACCCTTAACCGTCGTAAGTCACCTCTCACGTGACAACAGTGCATTGTCGCTGTGGTCGTATGTCACGTGGGAGGTGACAAGGTGGATATCGGTGTACCGACGTTTTTATATTAGAAGAGGGCTTCTAAATAAATTTACACTCTACTCTAATTAAACAAAAATAACAAATGATAATTTATTGAACGGTTATAATTTCTAGCAAAAATGTTATTCTTATAGTAGTGAAGATTTTTCGCATATTTACTGAAACCAGCTACAACCTAGTGAGAATCACGTATGAAAAGTTAACGACCGAGAAGGGTTAAAAAACATAATAACAGCCCCCCTCCTCCAAATTCCGTGGGGGTAGAGTAGGTGGTAACGTTCATATCCCAAATGGAAACCCACAATTTTCATTGTAGAATTAGATTTTACTTGAAGGTTTGATTGAAACAATTTTTTTCACTTCTGATAGATAGCGTTGAATTAAATTTAACATTGAGTCAACATTTTCCAAGAAACTGCTTTTGGCATTACCCTAGAACAACGACAATTATTTTACTTTGCGATTGTAGCGCCATCTTTCACGAATAAAAAAAAGTATCGGACAAAACCTACGAGTTTCGTAGCGTAGAATCAGTATCTGCAATAAAAAGTGGGGGTTTCTATTGCAGGTTACAGAGTTGGTCCCGCCCACCACCAGAAGATAGGGGTGGGGGGTCCAGTGCCATATCATTGGATAGGTCACTTTCTGGTGAACAAATTTTATTAACAACATTTTTTTTTTAAACCATGTGCAGTTTCAGAGTTATTCACTGATAACATTTTAAATTTACCACTCTATATTCATATACATAGATACTTTTTATATTAGACACGTCAACAAAGAAGCTTCCCTGACTTAACAAAGAAGAGGTCTTGTTTCGAGGGCAGCAAAATCATTGTTGATTAGCATTATAGGTGTAATAAAAAAGTATGTGGTAAAAAATAAGTACTAACTGTTTAATGTTGAATTTTTATAACACACATATTTTAATACATTATGATGTCAAATAGCAAAACATAGTATTTCCATGTTATGAAATATTATCTACTCACCTTATATTATTGTCTGAAATTCATTTCCAACATGAAATAGCACGGAATACAGTTGAAATTGAAAGTCAAACGTAGCAATTTTTGGAGATTAAACCTATCAGGTGAATACATGTAGGATGGTTTTCTTTGCAGCATATGCTAGTCTATAATGTACAGAAGTGAGAGAGTAATATTATGGAAACATCTCACAGTGTATTAAATGATTCTCATTACACAGATACTACTAATAACAGGCATAATTCTTAATGTTGTATTTCTGCAACAATATGCATTAAAGAGTTAAATGAGACGAGCAAAATTTATTATTGAGACTATTCATGGAGGGATTCTTTTTATAATGGTCTTTTTTTTCTGGAGAAGGTCAATGGAGCCTTAAGGAAAATTATTTAATTCCAAAAATTGATTTTTAATATAAATAATACTCCTAAAAAATTCGTATGTTAAGGACATTCCTTGAGAAATGAAATACTCGTACCAATTAACGAATACAATGGGTAACACCATCATTTCACAAACTAACAAATTATTCGACTGACAGAATTAGAGTCTGGCGAGGTAAAGCAGAACTACTTTTTCCTAATTGTCCAATAATGCCTCGGAGAGAGAATCTTCAGTGAGAAGTGGTTTAGGTTTTAGTGGTGGTCAGGAGAGTGCACCCTGACATTTTGCTCTCGCATTTCTCTCTCTCTCTCTCTCTCTTTCTCTCTCACTATCTCTCTGTCTCTTTTTCATTCTAATTCTCATTCTCTCATTGTCACACTGTCTTTCTCTCAGATGCTTCCCCTGGCTTGCGGTCAGGTCGTGCCGTGCCACGTACTCGGGAATGATTTTAACGAGACGGTAAATATATCCGCGCCGTGGTGGGAAGGCAAAGGGGTGTCACGGTTGGGAGACTAATCCGAGAGCCGAATCGAGAGAGAGAGAGAAGAGAAGAGAGAACGATTCGCAGCTCGTTCCTCCAGCCTCCGTCTATCCAGGGTGTCCATTCCTTTCTATCTGCTACAATTTGTAGATTTATTATATCACGTGATTATAAAAATGGCAGGATGCAAATTAAGTCTGTTGAATGAAGAATAAAAATAGAATGATGTAAAAAATTAAATGGTTAGTTTATTATTTGGGTAGTAGTTAAATTAATTAAAGAGAGCACCATTTGTGTTGGAATTATTTAAAAAGCAATTCCATTCGAACGCTAGATATAAGATAAAATAAAAAATTATTACATTTATTTTACACACTTGGTGAAGTAACTCGAACCAGAAGAGAGAACTATTCACAGTTCGTTCGTCCAACCTCCGTCTGTCCAGCGTGTTCATCTGTTTCTATATGTTACAATTTGTAGATTTATTATATCACGAGGTTAAAAAAATGGCAGGATAAAAATTAAGGATGGGTATGTTGAGTAATGAGGAAATGGTTTTTGTTATTATTTGGGTTGTTAAATTAGTTAAAGAGAAAACCATTTGTTGCAATTATTTAACTTTGTTCACTAGTGGATCGAAATCAACGTTTTGTGGCAAAACTGGTGAAAGCGAATTATTTCGTATTTTACACGAAAGCTTATCTATAAGAAGTTTCTTGGGTCGCTAATTATAAATCCGGAATCAGAATTTGAAAAATCATAATGGCTGATCCAATATGGTGGCTTCAAGTGTCTGGACTTTAGTATTCCATTATGAGTACATAGAAAACTCGTTATTATTTACTTGTTTTTTCGGCCACTGATGACGAATACAGAGTCGAAATAACAAAATTAAAAATGGTGGATCCAATATGGCGGCTTCTAGTGGCTGACATTTGTATTTGTATTCCATTATAAAAATGTGCCACACTCAATCATTCAAGTGTGTGACTTTAATATTCCATTATGAGTACGCATCAAACTCATTATGTATGTGTTTTTTCGGCCAACGATGACGAATACAGAGTCGAAATAATAAAATTCAAAATGGCGGATTCAACATGGCGGTTTCAAGTAGCTGACATTTGTATTCTATTATAGCAATGTGTCACATTCAATGATGTTTTTTAGCCGCAGATAACGGATTGATAAAAGATATTCAAACTTTGTTATTTAAAAGAAAAAAAAAAAAAAAATTAAAAAAGTAGTGTAAAATCCTACCACAGCCTCTCCGCGGCACACTCTGGGATCGTGATACTATTTCACCAGCTAATAATGGAGATAAGAGTATCCATAATGGATAATGTTAACCACTAGAAGCCGCCAAATTGGATTCATTATTTTAGATTTTGCAATTACACCTCGGCTTCATCATCAGCAACTCGAAAAGTGTAAACATTTTACGAATTTGATGTTTTTCTTAACGGAATCAGTCACTTGAAGGCGCCATTTTGAATTTCTCACATTTGACTCCAGATTTATAATTAGTGACCCAATAGAACCTGGGTATACCAAGTTTTATGCAAATCCGTTGATCCAGTAGTTGATCAATGAAGAGAAATCTTCCACGGGAACAATGGTAACCGATTGCTCTGTCATAAAATGGCGAGAATCCATGCCTGGGGACATTCTTTAAGCCTTCTAGATTATGTAACCAGACCACTTTTTTAACAAAGTTAAGTTATACAAAATTAAAAAATATATTTAAAAAATCGGTAAATACTTCAGAAGATGACCACTCTTAAAAATTAAAGACTTATAAAATGCTGTGAGAATTTAAACAGTAAATAATTCATTCGCGAAATATTCACAACGTATGAATTTCTTACCTGAACCGTACAACTATTCTTAACAGAAACGTTAAGGAAATAGAAATCTAACGGGCGTATTGCGTATCTTAATCAATTTGGACGTTCGTTGTTAGTAAACATACTTCACTTCACATGTAATTGTTTCAAAATTTAACCGTCAGATGTCATGTGACATCTGAAATTCACTTTCATTAAAAGTGCACAACTTATCACGAGTCAAGTTCTCGTTCTCACGAGTCAAGTTTAGTTGACCGATTGTAGATGATCAACAAAAGTTGAATGAAAATTATAACTTCAATAAAATTGATCAACTTTGTAGTTGGATCGAGAAAAGTTTGATCCAGTGACTTTTTTATCGTTCAAGTGATGAGTCATCACGAATTGCTTTCAAGTTGAAACTTGTCTTGAAACTGGTCACGCCACACGTGCATATCTACACAATGTCACGCCCAACTGCTTTCGACGCCATTTTGAAACTGAAACCTTCGATCAGTTTCTATTGAAATTGTGTAACCTAAAAGTTATTCAAGTCTTATTCCACTTTTTTTGATCAACTACAATTTCTCAAATTACTGTATCTTTTTTTACGCCATTTTCTTTTTCTTTTTACCCGAATTTGTCTAGAAAAGTGTATCCATCGCGTAAAAACAGAATTTTGAGGTTACTATTCTTAAGTTTGCTTGCCACACGAGCCTACGCTCCTGCATCATGGGAATGCCACGCGATTTTCAAAATAACTCCGGACGAGATTTCGCAGGCAGTTTACTGCTCGCGCGAGCCGAGAGGCTCTCGATGCGATGCGAATAGATTTATCTCACCATCACCGCGCGAGGAGAAGCCACGTGGCCCTTACCATCCTGCCTTCGTTCCTGGCGAACCCCACGAAGAACTCTCTCGCATATTTTCCAAGCGTGGGAGGGTGAGACCCTCTTCTCTCGATGTCATTGAGTCATCGAGAGCGTAGAACAGGCAGAATTAACGAGCTGTGAAACTCTCTCGAGGTGAGAGAACGAGAGCGCAAGGGTGTGAATTTTAGCTTCGCTCGAATTTTTAGCTTCGCCAAAGAGGAAAGTGAATTTGTCATATTTCCGAAAATAATTGAAAATTATCCGACTTTTTGTAATTGCTTTTTTTTCCTCCCTGTTTTAATATCTGCTGAATTTTGGAAGGATTCTTTTTGTAATCGGTGACGTCACGAATTACTGTACTTTAAAGATGATTTTCCTTAGGGTGTGAAATATTCTATTTCGATAGGTTTATTTGGATAGGTCGGTTTGGATGTAATGACGTTGTAATATTTTTTTTTAGAAAGTGCTACATTTTTTCAAAAATTTTCTCTTTTTGGTAGGTCTTATAATGAAATTTTAAAATGTTAAAGCAAATTTTGTCTCCTTGGATTGATCGTGTGTGAAGAAGACAGCGTTGTACAATTTTTTGTGAAGTTTCAAATTTTGGAAAAAAAATTTCATTTTTCTTTGGTAGATTAGTTGCATTGAAATTTCAAAATGTTAAACTAAAATTGGTCTCCTTGGATCAGTCGTGTGTGAATAAGACAGCCTGAAGAATTTTTTATGAAGTTTAAAATTTTGGAAAAAAATTTCTTTGGTAGATTAGTTGCATTGAAATTTCAAAATGTCAAACTAAAATTAGTTTCCTTAGATCGATCGTGTGTGAATAAGACAGCGTTGCACCATCTTTTACCAACTTTCAAATTTTTGAAAAAATACTTTTTTTTTTTTTGGCAGATGTAACTATTGTACATTGAAATTTCAAAATATTGAATGAAAATTTCCTTTGGAAGTCGTACGAGATTATTAACCGAACATGAAGAGTGGGAAAAAAAGACGCCAGTTCATAAATTTTTGCATTTATTTTTAGAAATTTTTTTTTTTTTTTTTTTAATTTAGCGATTTGCTCAGGGTGGAGGGACTTCCTAGTGACGCTCCTGGATCAGTGTATAAACTGGTGAACATATACTACACATGTTGGTTGGGTGTTGTGCGAGGCATTGGTCGAAATACGTGCCGGATGTGGGAGCCTGCACGATTATTCCAGCTCAGAAGCTTGCGCGAATAATCGCACGTTTCACGCGTGAATAGAATTTGCATGCGCACGTGCGTATCTGCTTAATCATTGAAACTATTTCACTCTCTAATTAGGAGACTAGTCTAGGTCAAGAATTTTTTCAAGATGCTTTTGAATCTTCTTCGTGCAAATACAAAATTGAAATTAAACAAATTATTTTCCTCGCTGCTTAAAAATCGCGGCCCTAGAAATCTAATTGATAAGAAAGTAAAGTAGTTCGTCGTAATAATAAGATAACGTTCAAGGATAATATTTGCATTTCTTCTATGTAAATATCAAAAATGTCTCGACCAATGGTAATTTGGTGAAATGGTAAATTAAAAAATTGAATTTTTCAGAAATCGAATTTTTAAAATTTTTCCAAGACTCTTTAGAATCTCCTTTGTGCAGATGCAAAATTAAAATTAGAAAAGTTATTATCCTCGCTATTGGAATATCGCGATCCTGGAAATCTGAAGATCCAAAAAGCAAATTATGATAAAAAAGCAAAGTAGTTCATTGTGATAATATGATTACGTTCAAGGATTCTCTTGCATTCCTGAAATCTAAAGATCAAAAAACGTCTAAACCAATGGTAATTTGGTAAAATGGTAAACTAAAAAATGGACTTCTTCAAAATTCCAACTTTAACAATTTATCCAATTTTTTACTTCTTTTATAAATAATTCAAAAGTTGATTCTCAGGGAAGTCCAGTTGATAAGAAACAATTTCAGAAAGAGTTTTTGGTATCACCATATATAATTAATTAATGTATGAGGTGAAGATGTTTACTGTGTAACTTCTTTCATAAATAATTCAAAAGGATGAAGAATTCTCACGGATGTCCAGTTGATAAGAAACAATTTCAGAAAGAGCTTTTGGTATCACCATATTTAATTAATTAATTTATAGGGTAAAGATGTTTATTGTGTAACTTCCTTTGTAAATAATTCAAAAGGCATTTCTCACGGATGTCCACTTCATAAGAAACAATTTCGAAAATAACTTTTGGTATCGCCATATTTAATTAATTAATTTATAGGGTAAAGATGTTTACTGTGTAATTTCTTTTATAAATAATTCAAAAGGATGAAGAATTCTCACGGATGTCCAGTTGATAAGAAACAATTTCAGAAAGAGCTTTTGGTATCACCATATTTAATTAACTAATTTATAGGGTAAAGATGTTTATTGTGTAAATTCCTTTGTAAATAATTCAAAAGGCATTTCTCACGGATGTCCACTTCATAAGAAACAATTTCGAAAATAACTTTTGGTATCGCCATATTTAATTAATTAATTTATAGGGTAAAGATGTTTACTGTATAATTTCTTTTATAAATAATTCAAAAGGATGAAGAATTCTCACGGATGTCCAGTTGATAAGAAACAATTTCAGAAAGAGCTTTTGGTATCACCATATTTAATTAATTAATTTATAGGGTAAAGATGTTTACTGTGTAACTTCTTTTGTAAATAATTCAAAAGGCATTTCTCACGGATGTCCACTTCATAAGAAACAATTTCGAAAATAACTTTTGGTATCGCCATATTTAATTAATTAATGTATGGGGTGAAGATATGTGCTGTGTAAATTTATGGCGAACCCTGGAGCTTCAAGTCGCAAAGTAAATGGCGGATCGAGTACAGGCAGGGGTTGGTTTACGAGGAGGGGTATATTCGTTCACTCGCGCTTAAAATGAACAGATGGCAGAAAGGCACACAAAAAACACGTGCGCATGCACATGAACACACCGTGTGGTGCTAAAGTGATATGCAAACGCACCAGAGAGTGGCTCACCCCACATGGGATTTTTTTCCTCCTCCTTTCTCTCCGCTTATTCTTCTCTTCTTTTATTATTTCAATTTTTTTTTATTTATCTTTTTCTCCTTCGAATTTTATCCTCTTTATTATTTCAATTATTCTCACAATTTTTTATCATTTGGTTTATTCATTCTTTCTTCTTTTATTATTTCAAATTTTTTTATTCATCGTTTTCTCCTTCGAATTTCATCCTCTTTATTATTTACATTATTCTCACAATTTTTATAATTTTCTTTGTACACCCCATTCTCCATCTGTTATGTGAAATATTATTATTATTATTTGGATAATTTTCAATTTTTCAATTTTGATCTTTACTCTTTTATTTTTCTCTCCTCTCTTTTAGCCCCTCTCTCATTTATTTTCTTCAATCTCCTCCTCTTTTTTGGACTTTATATTCTCACAGGCGCATAGGCACATGCACAAGAGCGCGCATGGCTTGAACTTCGGTAAACATCGTCCTCCAGTAGTCGTGGAGGCGATCGAAGTGTTGTCGTCTTCGCCCTCGTCCTCTTCTTTTCCTCCTTTTGCTTCACGAGTGGCCACTCTTCTCACATTTTCTTCTTTTTCGCGCTCTGTTCCATAATCATGTCCCTCGCCCTTCATTGGTAGGTTACCTCCTCATATCTCTTTCTCTTTATTCTTGTCCTCTCTACAGTCACTTGCTTCTCCTTGGTGGAACTTGACATCTATCATCAGAAATTTGTCGAATTAATTGAAATGATATTTTCAATATTGTCATTTGTGAATTTTAATTAAAGCCACATTTTTTTTGTTCGTCGAAATTTTCAATATTGTTACTGTTGAAAAGGAAAATCAAATGTTTGTTTGAAATTGTTAGTAATTATCGAGGAACTGTCTTCCGATGTGGGTTTATAATATAACGCACTTAACCCTTAAAAGGGTATCATGGTGGAAATATCAACCCATGCAAATTGTTCTTCTAATATTATTAAAAACCTGAATTACTGGTAACACTGATTTTCTCTGTAATCATTTATGGCGTCAGTAGGAATAACGTTGTCAGAAAATAGGGGTGAAGTTCCGAAAAGCGCATCCGATTTTCTTAAGGTTACGTACACTGATGTATTTTGACGCGCTGATTACGAATATGACCATGAAAGTTGGCGCAAATTTCATTTTTGAGGTCATTTTCAAGGTCAAACATAAAAAATTCAGTTTTTTCAAGTTATTTCAGTAGGTTTATGAAATATTGAAAAATGTTTTAAACAAAAGTTGTACATCTCGTCGAAACACACATTTCATGTCTTATGTACTTTTGCTATAGGAGTGATAGTTTCCCAGAAAAATTGGTCAGAATTGGTAATAACATCAGTATACGTAGTCTTAAGAAAAGCGCATACCTCCGATTTTCTTGAGGCTACGTATACTGATGTATTTTGACGCCTTGATTATGAATGTGACCATGAAAGTTGGCACAAATTTCATTTTTGAGGTCATTTTCAAGGTCAAACATAACAAATTCAGTTTTTTCAAGTTATTTCAGTAGGTTTATGAAATATTGAAAAATGTTTTAAACAAAAGTTGTACATCTCGTCGAAACACACATTTCATGTCTTATGTACTTTTGCTATAGGAGTGATAGTTTCCCAGAAAAATTGGTCAGAATTGGTAATACATCAGTATACGTAGTCTTAAGAAAAGCGCATACCTCCGATTTTCTTGAGGCTACGTATACTGATGTATTTTGACGCCTTGATTATGAATGTGACCATGAAAGATGGTGCAAATTTCACTTTCGAGGTCATATTCAAACACGAAAAATTAAGGTTTTTTCAATTTATTTCAGTAGGTTTATGAAATATTGAATAATGTTTCAAACAAAAGTTGTACATCATGTCGAAATATACATTTTATGTCTTATGCACTTTCGCTATAGGACTTATAGTTTCCCAGAAAAATTAATCAGAAGGTCATCATAACGTCAGAGTTGTGCTTAGTATTATCCAAGATGAACGACCAACGTGTTTTACGTGCAAAAATACACGATACTACGAAGTTTAAAATTAATTATCCTCGTCGTTGGTTTTGGATAATACTAAGCGCAACTCTGACCTTATGATTACAATCTTTACCTTCTGATCAATTTTTCTCGGAAACCGTCACTCCTGTAGCGAAAATGCATAAAACATAAAATGTGTATTTCGATGAGATGTACAACTTTTGTTTGAAGCGTTTTTCAATATTTTATAAACCTACTGAAGCAACTTGAAAAAACTAAATTTTTTATGTTTGACCGTGAAAATGACCTCGAAAATGAAATTTGTACCAACTTTGACGATCATATTCGTAATCAGCGTATCGAAATATATCAGCATACACAGCCTTAACAAAATTGGAGGTATGCGATTTTTCTTAAGGCTACGTATACGGATGTATTAACTTCTGATCAATTTTTCTTGGAAACTATCACTCCTATAGCGAAAATGCATAACACATAAAATGTGTATTTCCACGAGATGTACATCTTTTGTTTGAAACATTTTTCAATATTTCATAAACCTACTGAAGCACCTTGAAAAAACTAAATATTTCATGTTTGACCTTGAAAATGACCTTGAAAATGAAATTTGTACCAACTTTGACGGTCATATTTGTAATCAGCGTATCAAAATACATCAGTATACGTAGTTTTAAGAAAATCGGAGGTATGTACTTTTTGAAACTTTATCCTAAAATAGTTCATTCTTGTTATGTACTTCGTTAGGTTACCTGTTAGATTTAGGATTTTCTCTCGTTGAACCATTTCTTAAAGAACGATTAAAAATACCGAAATTGTCGCATAATCCGAGGAAAAGAATCTTAGAAATATTTGATAAAAAGATTGAAAAAAAAAACGCGAATACCACCTTCCATATCTAAGCAAGGAAGATGTTGTATATGTACAAAGAAAGAAGATAGAAAATATACTGTGAGATATACAATATGTACCAGCTTCATTCGTAAAAGGGCACCCTAATATTATTTGTAATAATCGAAAAAAATAAATTTTATAACTTGCACGAAATCTTTAATTCTTATTTACATAACTTTATTGAATTTATAAAATAAAATTCATTTACTGGGGTGAAATTACACCCATGATACCCTTAACGTGATTTTTTTAGATGATACCTTTTAAGGGTTAAGAAAATTCTTCCAACAAAACATGTCTTCTCGTGTGTCTCGGGCCACGTGCCGGTCTTGTCATATCGATTCGGGTTTTCGATAAAAAAAAATTGAAGGAGAGGTAGCTGAGCACAGAAATGGTTAAGTCGACTAATTAAATTATTTAATCATATTTAAGAACATTTTCGAAACAAGACATGTTTTCTCATGTGCCTGAGGCCACGCGCTTGTCTTGTCAAATCATATCGATATGCGTTTTCGATATAAACCTAAATTAAGTCGACGAAATTAATTACAGATTTTTCAAATGAAATTATCTTTTTTGCAAATTATATTCACTCTATTGCAAATCAAGTACTTTTACATATATGTTACATTAAACAAAAAAATCAAATGTTAATTACATAGTAAGAAATTCAAAATTTTATTATATTTCATACAATTACATAATTATATCTGGAGATGAAGGTATGTATGAAAACAGTGTATTTCAATAATTCAATAATGATAATAATACATTAATACATTAATAATAGATTTATTACGCAAGGAATCCACAGTCACGCAAATACAAACTAGGTTATGTACATATGTATATTGAATTATCGGCACACTGTCTTCATACGTACCTTCATCTCCATATGTAATTTTGTAATTGTATGAATTATAATAAAATTTTGGATTTCTTACTATGTAATTCACATTATTTGATTTTTTTTGAATGTAATACATATGTAAAAGTACTTGATTTGCAATAGGGTGAAATTGATTTGCAAAATGATTAATTTCATTTGCAAATGAGGTGAATTTAAATTCCAAAAGGATTAATTTAATTTGCAAATAGGGTGCATTTTAATTACAAAATGATTCATTTTATTTATAATGGGGTGAATTCAATTTACAGAAAGATTAATTTAATTTGCACTAGAATTAATTTAATTTGCAAATGAGGTAAATTTAAATTCCAAAAGGATTAATTTAATTTGCAAATAGGGTGAATTTAATTTGCAGAAGGATTAATTTAATTTGCAAATAAGGTGTATTTAATTGTTACAGAGATTAATAATTTGCAAATGTTGTGAATTTTATTGTTACAAGGATTAATTTAATTTGCAAAAAAGTGAATGTAGTGTAAAAAACCTGTAACCATATTTAAAAAAATGTGTACAACAAAGCATATCGTCCCGTGTGTCTCAAGTCACGTGTCGGTCTTGTCAGGTCATATCGATACGCGTTTTCGATATAAAAAAAAGTTGAAGAAGAGACAGCTAAGCGCAGAAAGGGTTAAGTTGACGAATGTAATTAACCATATTTAAGAAAATTCTTACAACAAAGCATGTCTTCTCGTGTGTCTCGGGCCACGTGCTGGCCCCTTCAAATTACTGGGACCAGAAGACCTCCATTGGTATGTGTGTTGTGTGTGTGTTCAAATGTATTTCCCTCCGAGAGAGGGAGACAAGGAGAGAGAGAGAGAGAGAGAGAGAGAAAACACGTGTCCCTGAACACGAAGCTGGAAATCGACACGCAAATGTAATTCGATACCGCAAAACGATTGTGGCAGATATCAAATACAACGTTGCCCCGAGCAACTGCGCCATGGCGTGTGCCGACGGTGCCGGCAAAAGCGAGTTTCTCTTTCTCTCTCTTTTCCTCTCTTTTTTTCTCTGTCTCTTTTCCTGTCTCTCTTCCTCTCACTCTCTCTTTCTGACTTTCTCTCTTCCTCTCACTCTCTCTTTCTGTCTTTCTCTCTTCCTCTCACTCTCTCTTTCTGTCTTTCTCTCTTTCTGTCCTCCTCTCTTTCTGTCTTCCTCTCTTTCTGGCTTTATCTCTTTCTCTCTTTCTGTCTTTCTCTCTTTCCGTCTTTCTGTCTTTCTCTCTTCCTCTCACTCTCTCTTTCTGTCTTTATCTTTTTTTCTCTTTCTGTCTTTCTCTCTTTCCGTCTTTCTCTCTTTCCGTCTTTCTCTCTTTCCGTCTTTCTCTCTTTCCGTCTTTCTCTCTTTCCGTCTTTCTCTCTTTCCGTCTTTCTCTCTTTCTGACTTCCTCTCTTTCTGGCTTCCTCTCTTTCTGTCTTCCTGTCTTTCTCTCTTCCTCTCTTTCTGTCTTTCTTTCTCTCTCTTTCTCTCCTTCAGTCCTTCTCTCTTCCTCTCTCTTTCTTCCTTCCTCTTCTCTTTCTTTCTTCCTTCTTTCTCCTTTCTCCTTTCATCCTGTTACTTCTACGCCTCATTCGTCTTTGCCACGCAAGGAAGAGAAGAAGAAAAAGAAAGTAAGAAGGCACGCGAGAAAGCAAGCAGCCAATTCGATTGCGATTATTTATCGGTTAGGATGATTACACAGTAGAACAACTTTGGGAAAAATGCTTCTTACGAGCATTCCGCAAGTAGGTACTGAAAAGTAATTTCGTGCTGAAGAGCATGCCGAGTCGCGCATATTATAGGTGCTTTCCTTTTACAAGTGATCTGATATGATCTGATATTTTGTGATCTGAAATATTCACGTCACTTCAGTAAGTGAATGGAACAAGCATGTATCAGATCGATCAGATCTGGCATTCATATTTCTCTTCTCCTCGTAATTGTTTCGTGGATTTAGGTTCACATCAGTTCGTATCAAAATATAAGTAACCTCAAAACTTGTATGTACGCTCACATTAGTTTGTATGATTGATAAGTCACTTCTTTGCAGTGTTGCCAGTATTTTTTAACCTAAAGTCGCCGTATTTACTGTCAGAAGACACCCAAAATCTCCAATTTAAAATAAAGGGATAAGCTGTTAGGTGGCGTCATCTTGTGGTTAGGATTAATATGAACTTTTCTAGTCACATTTCATTAGGTCGGTTTTATGTACTCTCAAATGGGCTCGACACACTTTGCAATAAGCTTGCGTCAAAATGTTCGAATTTTTTTCTTTTACCAACCATCCTAAAGAGATTATAAAAACGATAATTTGAAATTAAACGAAACTTAACTAAAATAAAAATTGACAGCGTCATCCAGTAATTATTACTGCAAGCTATAAACTTCAAAACATTTTAAAGTCGCCCAATTCATCGCCAGTCGCCAATTTTGAAAATAGTGTCGCCAACAACCTCCTTCATGCCGCCCAATTGGCGATAAGTCGCCACACCTGGCTACACTGCTTCTTTGGGTGCTTCCGATAACCTATAGTTGAGTTGATTTTCGTAGGAATAAAATATACGATAGGTACAACCATCTAGTATCACCATACTTCAGGACAACTCAATGCTGTCTTGTAACACCATTGAGTTGAGTTGAGTTGAGTTATATTAGTAATTTCTCAAAATTATACAAAATTATAAAGTAAATTGAACTTTAATGAATTGATACTACAGTTACGTTCACTAACATTTATTATTGTGCAAAATTAGGATGTACCAATTAGGGTGCTTCCGATAACCTATAGTTGAGTTGATTTTCGTAGGAATAAAATATACGATAGGCACAACCATCTAGTATCACCATACTTCATGACAACTCAATGCTGTCTTGTAGCACCATTGAGTTGAGTTGAGTTGAGTTATATTAGCAATTTCTCAAAATTATACAAAATTATAAAGTAAATTGAACTTTAATTAATTGATACTACAGTTACGTTCACTAACATTTATTATTATGCAAAATTACGATGTATCAATTAGTTAAAGTTTAATTTACTTCATAATTCGTATAATTTTGAGAAATTGTTACCTTATATCGTCCTTTGCTGTTACCTAACTCAACTCAACTCAATTCAATGGTGCTACAAGACAGCATTGAATTGTCATGAAGTACGGTGATAATAGACGGCTGTACCTATCGTATACTTTATGCCTAGAAAAATTAACTCAACTATAGGTTATTAATGATGGTCAGAAGGACTTTTGATATTTTTACCTGGATTAAAGATATCATTGTTGCGCAAGGATTTTAATTTTTTTAAAAAAGACTCCTAGCATGAACTTGGTGAATTAGAAATTTTCTTGAGAAAGTAGAGGTTGTTTTATTTTTCTTTTTATTTTTTATGGTGAACATTTCAAAGCGTATTGTGTAAAATCCAGACGAATGGTTTTTCAAAGTAGAAATAGTGGACAATATTTTTCGGTTGGAAAATTGCGGTCCCCCTCCCTCCTTTTGTTTTTCGTCTCGTGGAAGAACGTGACGCGGTAGAATACCAAACCAGGCGTGCAATATTTTGTTCGCCTTAGTAAGAAAAGAAAAGTGGGAAGGGGGTTGAGTGCTCGGCACTCGACACTTTACTCGTAGGCCTATTGTTTAACACCGGAGGTGCACGTGCCCTCATTAAAGTAAAGGTAAAGGAGGAAGAGAGGAGGAACGTTTCGCATGTTGTGCAAAAAGCTGACTCGAGCAGTGACATTCAACTGGAAATTTATTCCTAGCATTTTTGCGAATATTGAAATACATTTGGTAAAAGATGAAAATTTAAAGGGAATTTTCTAGTAATTTTTTGCATGCCAATTTTTTTCTTCATACATTTATCCAAATGTTTGCAACAGTGACATTCAATTGGAAATTCATTTCCAGAATTTTTGCGAGTATTGAAATACATTTGGTAAAAGATGAAAATTTAAAGGGAATTTTCTAGTAATTTTTTGCATACCAATTTTTTTCTTCATACATTTATCCAAGCGTTTGCAGCAGTGACATTCAATTAGAAATTAATTCCCACCATTATTGCGAGTATCGAAATACATTTGATAAGAGATAAAAATTTTTAAAGAGTTTTCTAGTAATTTTCTTTTATCCCAAATTTGTTCATATATAATTCCATATGTCGCTAATATCTAATCAAAATTTCTTGTGTGTCTAAAGTTTCAGAACAAATCAAACACAAATTTCTTTTAACAGGAGTTTTCCCCTTTGGTGACCGAAAATCGAAACGATCTTTCGAATTTTTTATTTCTCAAACAGGATGACCCTTTTGTATCTTTGATATAGTACAAAAAAAATATAAGGTGCTATAATGTATGGTTAGGGTAGCTGCTAATGTAACGTGTGTCCCAACTGGATGGTTGCCACGATTACTCACTCCCAGGTTATCTGAAATATAAAAACGACATATCATTTCATTCATTATTATAATAGGTTTCGCATGAACCAAGAGTTTTCATATAATTAGAAAATTAAAAATTTGGTGACGTTCGAAAGATGGCGTATCGAAATTTTTATAAAAATCATCATTCGCGTCTTTACCAATAAAAACTATTGTATGTATTCAAATATCCGTGGTTTATTAGAAAACTACTGTAATAATAAATGAAATCATATGTCGTTTTTCTATTGCAGATAACGTGGGAGTGAGTTATCCTGGCAACAATCCAATTGGGACACATGTTATAATAGCAGTTATAGCTACTTTGCTATATAGTATAGCACCTCATTTTTTTGTGTAATATGTCGAAAGTACAATGAAAATATATTTTCTAATCCGAAATGTTTATGTCGCCCCATTTGAGGAATAAAAAATTGCAAAGATCGTTTTGACTTTCGGTCACAAAAGCGGAAATCTACTGTTAAAAGAAAATTTAACCTGTATTAAGCTAGCACCCCCACCATCGCCAACGGAATTTTCTGTAGTATAGAAATTTATCACTATTTTATCACTCTTAGAAAATCCAACTCTCGATTATTTGTAATTCGAAAACTTATGTTCGAAAATCGAGGAAAACGAAAACGACCGTTGGGCACAACAAGAGTAAAGTACTAGAAATAATTAAGTCACCGAGTTCGTTTTGGTCTTAAATTACTTCTTGAATTTATCACTCTTAGAATGCCCACTATCGATTTTGTTGCTCCGCGATTTATGTTAGAAAATCGAGAACAACGAAAACGACCGTTAGGCACAACAAGAGTAAAGTACTAAAAATAATTAAGCCACCGAGCTCGTTTTGGTCTTAAATTACTTCTTGAATTTATCACTCTTAGAATGCCCACTATCGATTTTGTTGCTCCGCGATTTATGTTAGAAAATCGAGAACAACGAAAACGACCGTTCGGCACGACAAGAGTAAAGTGCCAGAAATAATTAAGCCACCGAGCTCGTTTTGGTCTTAAATTACTTCTTGAATTTATCACTCTTAGAATACCCACTATCGATTTTGTTGATCCGCGATTTATGTTAGAAAATCAAGAAAAGCGAAAACGAGCGTTGGGCGCGACAAGAGTAAAGTATCAGAAATAATTAAGTCACCGACCTCGTTTTGGTCTTAAATTACTTCTTGAATTTGCCACTCTTAGAGTGCCCACTATCGATTTTGTTGATCCGTGATTTATGTTGGAAAATTGAAAAAAAAGAAAACGACCGTTGGGCACGACAAGAGTAAAGTACTAGAAATAATTAAGTCGCCTACCTCGTTTTGGTCTTAAATTACTTCTTGAATTTGCCACTCTTAGAGTGCTCACTATCGATTTTGTTGATCCATGATTTATGTTGGAAAATTGAAAAAAAAGAAAACGACCGTTCGGTATGACAAGAGTAAAGTACCAGAAATAATTAAGCCACCGAGCTCGTTTTGGTCTTAAATTACTTCTTGAATTTGTCACTCTTAGAATGCCCACTATCGATTTTGTTGCTCCGCGACTTATGCTGGAAAATCGAGAAAAACGAAAACGACCGTTCGGCACGACAAGAGTAAAGTACCAGAAATAATTAAGCCACCGAGCTCGTTTTGGTCTTAAATTACTTCTTGAATTTGTCACTCTTAGAATGCTCACTATCGATTTTGTTGCTCCGCGACTTATGCTGGAAAATCGAGAAAAACGAAAACTACCGTTCGGCACGACAGGAGTAAAGTACCAGAAATAATTAAGCCACCGACCTCGTTTTGGTCTTAAATTATTTCTTGAATTTATCACTCTTAGAATGCCCACTATCGATTTTGTTGCTCCGTGATTTATGCTGGAAAATCGAAAAAACCGAAACCCGATTAAGAAATAAAAAATTCCAAAAATCGTTTCGATTTTGGGTCATCAAAGCGAAAATCATCCCCCCTTAAAGTAAAAGTCATTTCGTCTTTTAAAAAATTTCGTTTGATATAATTCCCCCAGAGTACATTAAATAAAAGAAGCGAGAGAAAGAAGAAGGTTGAATGTCACTGGTGAGAAAAGTGTCCAAGCGTAAAAGGGTCTTTTACGTTTTAACCATCGCAGGAACAACGGGCCTTGAACGCTTTCCAATTGTCCAAGCGAGGAAAAATGTTTTCGCGCGTGCCAAGTCGCGCTGCTTCCGTTTTCTTCCTCCACTCTCTTTGTTTATTTTCGGTTTCTGCAAAAGAGCGGAAATAAACTTTCCTCAGGCCCGTTCATTGGCTCGCGGGTTCTCGTTCTCGTTTATTTTTGCGCCACTTTGTGCCAGACTACCCTTTCTCCCACTTTTCCTCCACGTGTCATTGTCCTCTGGCTCTATTAATAGACCAGACTTATCGACTTATCGGGGCCAAGGCTGAGAGATCGTTTCTTACATTCGATAAGATTGCGAAGGGTGAAGGGGTCGATGAATCATGCCGGATAAATTAATTTGAGCGCCATTGGCCTTTATGGAAAAATCACGTGGGGTCCTTCTTTTTTTGTTTTTGTTTAACAGTGAATTATTCTCAGTGATCTTAAGAAACTTAAAGGGAATATTATGTTTCTTTTAAAGAGCTCCTTCATTTTTCTTCTACTTATTCTATTTTATTTCAATAAGTTCCTTTGAAGTAATTATGGTCATTTATATTTTTTTAAATTTAGTTTAACTTCTTTTTTGTTTAACAGTGAAACATTTTCAATGACCTTAAGAAATTTGAAGGGAATTTTATATTTCTTTTAAAGCGTTCGTTCTTTATTTTTGTTCAATGGCCCATTTTATTTCAATAAGTTCCTTTGAAGCAGTTATGGTAATTTTTTAGTTTTTCTTTAAATTGAATTGAACTTCTTTTCTGTTTAACAGTGAAACATTTTCAGTGACCTTAAGAAATTTGAAGGGAATTTTATATTTCTTTTAAAGCGTTCGTTCTTTATTTTTGTTCAATGGCCCATTTTATTTCAATAAGTTCCTTTGAAACAGTTATGGTAATATTTTAGTTTTTCTTTAAATTGAATTGAACTTCTTTTCTGTTTAACAGTGAAACATTTTCAGTGACCTTAAGAAATTTGAAGGGAATTTTATATTTCTTTTAAAGCGTTCGTTCTTTATTTTTGTTCAATGGCCCATTTTATTTGAATAAGTTCCTTTGAAGCAATAACGGTAATTTTTTTTGTTTTTAAATTTAGTTTAACTTCTTTTTTGTTTAACAGTGAAACATTTTCAGTGACCTTAAGAAATTTGAAGGGAATTTTATATTTCTTTTAAAGCATTCGTTCTTTATTTTTGTTCAATGGCCCATTTTATTTGAATAAGTTCCTTTGAAGCAATAATTATTGAAAATCGTTGGTAAATTGCCTTTTTTTTAATTTTAATATAATTTTTTTGTTTTGTTTAACAGTGAATCATTTTCAGTGATGTTAAGAGAATTTTAAGGGAACGTTACATTTATTTTAAAGCACTCATTCTTTATTTTTGCTCAACGGCCCACTGTATATCAATGAGTTCCTTTGAAGCAATAATTATTGGCAATCGTTGGTAATCTTCTGTCCCAGAAGTTTTAACGATATTTCTTTTGTTATATTAAATCACTCGTGACACATTAGATCACTAGTGAAAAGTCATGTATGGTACTGAAGAGTAAGAGCACAATTTGTTCTCAAAATGCCAGATTATTTGTCGATCAAGCCAATCCATCATTTTATTTGGATATCTTTTTATTTTCTGATGTGTGCATGTGTGTGTTTATACATATGGACCCTTTATTTTAACAGTGGTGTATGTCCACTTTTTAAATAAAATGAGATCACATAATCTGCGATTAATTTAGTATAAACTTTTTATTTATAACCAGTTAATTTTTTTTTTTTTAAATTGACTTACACCACTTTAGAAATAAACGGTCCATATATGCGCGTGTCAGCAGAATTTCTCACAGCTGGGAAAGTATAGAGCAAAGGTTGACGTAGGTCACGAAATTAAAGTAGGTTGAATTTCTTGAGCGTGAGGAGGGGGAGACCACGTGGTACGAAAGGGGTTCGAAGCTGAGCCAGGAAGGAAAAAAAGAGGGACGAAGAAGAGAAATGCTAGAATTACTTCATACTATTATTGATACGTGATATGAAACTTTCTCGGTGAAGCATGAGAAAGGATCCGAACTTTCCAATCGCTCGTAAAAGAAGAATAATAATTGGTAATTTCCACGTCCGTCATAATCTTATGCGTAATAACTATAATGAAATTTTTTTTCCTGAATGAACTTTTCCGCTGTTAATTTACATTTTTCTATTATCTCATTTCTACACTAGCGCCTAATACTTTTAACCGAGTTTCCTCTTTATATTAAACAATAATAAGGAGGTTCTGCTTCGAAGAAAAAATATTTACTCATTGGAAATTTAAAAAATATATATTGTTCATTGTTAATTTACAGCTTTGTGTTATTTCATTTATACACTGGCATCTAATAATTTCAATGAAGTCTTCTTTTTTCTATTAAATTATTTTAACGAGGTTCTTCCTTGAACGAAAAAAATTAATTCACTGGAAATGCAAAGAAATTTTAAATTATTTATTGTTAATTTACAGCTTTGTGTTTTCTCATTTATACACTCGCACCTACTAATTTTAATGAAGTCTTCTTTTTTCTATTAAATTATTTTAACGAGGTTCTTCCTTGAACGAAAAAAATTAATTCACTGGAAATGCAAAGAAATTATAAATTATTTATTGTTAATTTACAGCTTTGTGTTATCTCATTTATACACTGGCATCTAATAATTTCAATGAACTCTTCTTTTTTCTATTAAATTATTTTAACGAGGTTCTTCCTTGAACGAAAAAAATTAATTCACTGGAAATGCAAAGAAATTATAAATTATTTATTGTTAATTTACAGCTTTGTGTTTTCTCATTTATACACTCGCACCTACTAATTTTAATGAAGTCTTCTTTTTTCTATTAAATTATTTTAACGAGGTTCTTCCTTGAACGAAAAAAATTAATTCACTGGAAATGCAAAGAAATTTTAAATTATTTATTGTTAATAATTTATTTACAGCTTTGTGTGTTTCTCATTTATACACTAGAACGTATGAAGTATTTTAATGAAGTTTTCTTTTTATATTAAATCGTAATAACGAGATTCTTTCTCGAAGAAAACAAAATTTATCCATTGGAAATTTAAAAAATGTATATTATTTATTGTTAATTTACAGCTTTGTGTTATTTCATTTATACACTGGCGCCTAATAATTTTAATGAAGTCTTCTTTTTTCTATTAAATTATTTTAACGAGATGTTTCCTCGAAGAAAAAAAATAGATTCATTGGAAATTTAAAAAACGTATATTGTTCATTGTTAATTTACAGCTTTCTATTATTTCATTTGTATACTTATTGTTGAATGTGTAATTTATATGAGGTTCTTCTTTTCTGAGGGAGAACAAAGCCAGCGAGCCGCAAAGGGATAAAAGCTAGTGCCGTACTTTTTCCTCACCTCAACTCCCCCCACCCCTTCCCCATCCCCCTCTTTCTTCCTTCCTTTCGTTTCATCGATTGAAGAAGCCGCGCGTAATACGAGCCCTTACCAGGGTGGTGTATGTGTATAACACGAAACGTTGAGATACCTTGGCTCGCACGTAGAAACCTGTTTCGTTAATGATCTTGAGTTGACCCCAATTATGTATACAAATAGATTACTCTTAGGTCCTGTGAAGTAATTACAACTGCTCAAAGCGCATCATCACATTTAGTCAAATTTGTTTTTCTTTTCTTTCTCTAGGAATGATCTGCTGAAAATTCGAATTTATTTCTGGTGTGATTTTACAGTATTAGATAAGGTTGGGAAGTTTAATGAATAATTTTTGATGTTAGTTAATTAAAGGTATATTGATGATAATTGTTTCACATTAGTTCTTCAAGAGTTAACAATTTTTATGTTACACATGAGGCCGTTATGACATCTTTATATATAATAATAAGTTACTTCCTCAGGGCTCGTGCCTAAATATTAACCATCTGTAGGACTAATTTTTTCATGCATGTAAAAAAAATTTATTTCACCCAAAATCAATAGGTTTATACCTATACAGAGTGTTCCATGAGTAATGGTCAATAATTTGGAAACGTGTAGACGAAGTAAAAATAATATTAGTTTTTCATATAAAGTTTTGTACTGTTGCCTTTCCTTTCCCAATTATGGGTTTTCAAAGTTGATATTTCGAAATCGTTTTTTGCTTTCAGTTTCTATACTGTATATTTAATCTTAATACAAATTTGGGTGTTATTGGAATGTATGTGCATGTTCATTTTGGAATTATAAATAATTCAAACGTCTTTATGTATTAGTTGCAAGTAGATTTTCTACTGAAATTTATTTTTCTTATGGTAATTTTGTTTTCTATAATAACGTTTAATTAACTAAAATTACCGTTAGTGCAGAAAATAAGATTATCGTCGGAAAAAGAAATTTCAGTAAAAAATCTACTTGAAACTAATACACAAAGACGTTTTAAATCAAAAAGAAGCAAACTCTCTTCACAAGATGGTCGTTATAAAAATTATAAAAACAAGTAAATCGAAAGTCGACATGAAGTGTCATAATAAAATCTTAAATATCTCCTAAACCGATTACTTTATCGAACCCAACAAAGAGTAACGGTAATTTTAGTTAATTAAACATTATTACAGAAAACAAGATTGTCGTTGGAAAAATAAATTTGGGTAAAAAATCTACTTGAAACTAATACAGAAAGTGGTTTTAAATAAAAAAGGAGCAAATTCTCTTCACAAGATGGTCGTTATAAAAACAAATAAACCGAAAGTCGACATGAAGTGCCATATTAAAATGACAAATATGTCCTAAATCCGTTACTTTACCGAATTCAACAAAGAGTACCTTTCCATTACCAAACTGGGAAATTAATTTTTACTACTCGCATATTCCAATTGTCATTCCGGTCATTTTTCTTTAAGTTTTAACACTTGGACATAGTCCAATCCTGGTTTAATAGGGGTAATGGAGAATTATTTATAATCCTAATATAAACAATCCACATACATTCCAATAACACAGAAAAATTTATTAACACTATGTCTACCAACCGCTCGAATGACCGTTTAAAAAATTTCGATTAGAATTACCTATATACAACGTAATGGTATCGTCTTTAAATTTCACGACTTTTCCTAAAATATACGTATAATATATTTTTCAATATTTTAGGAAAAGTTGTAAAATTTAAAGGCGATGCAATTACGTCTATATAAGAAATTCTAATCGAAATTTTAAAAGCGGTCATTTGACTGGTCGTGGTAGTAATAGTGTTAAGATTAAATTTACAGTTTAGAAATTAGAAGCAGAAAACAATTTTGAAATTAAACAATTTTGCAAAAATAAAAGTTACTACTTTGCAGGCCTATAACAGAAAAACGAAAGGCAATAGTACAAAACTTTATGCGAAGAGCTAACATTATTTTGTATATGCAGATTACCAACAAATTTACCAGGCAAATTTTCTCAACTTACAAGGCACTTTCTTTGACATTTCAATTTGATAGTGCTACCAACTGTCATCAATATTGTCATTGGTTATCTTCGAAACATAATAATTACAACGTATACATTATATTAATCACGTGAAGGGCCAAAGTCACTTATTGTTAGTAAAATGTCATTATATTGCTATGTGACCTAAAAGTCACATCTGCCCAAAGAGGTTCAAATCAAAATTTCCTTACGAATAAATCCTCGACCCCTTTAATTTCGCTTTAAATGAATCAAAAAAAAAAAAAAAAACGTTCACTTTTTTTCTCTTTTTACGAATGTGGAAATTGGGTGACCCCGCTTTCGCACACACGAGTTTTTTTTTTCCTCCTCTTTCTGCCTCGAGAAAATGTGCAAATTGTCACGGTGGAGAGAGGCCGAGGGATCGTCAAAGCAAAGCGCGCGAATTTTGAATCGTCGAGGTGAGTACGAGAGAGCACTCCATTAAACGAGGCTGCTTGAATTAATGAAGGAACCAACGTATCCGCTCGTGCACACGCAACGGTTAGTCCCTTGACACCATATTAGGCCTTGCAATGTGCCACGAGCGGAAGTCAAGCGCATTTGACCGACTGCGCATGATTCTCGATTCAAAAAGCGCGCCTGGATGCGCGCGCAGCTATGGCGCGCGGCGCGGGAAATTTGAATATTTCCTTCGGAAAAGAAATCATTTCTATCGCTAAATTCAAAGGAACTCTTTTAAAATTCGACCACATCTCTTTCAAAGCTGCTTACGTATTTTGAAATAAGAAAATCGTTGTCAGACATCAAAAAAAAAAAAAAAAGAAGAACTTACTAACTTATCGACCGTGTAAACACGAAATCGACTTATCGATCGAATTCTCTCGAGCAGTATTACACGCTGGCAAACCACAGAGTGCACTGCACTCGTACATTGACATATTCTTTCCTTTATTACCATACGATTTTGGAAGTTTCTGCTTTTTTTTTTCGAATTCAGGAACGACTTTTTCTTTCTGCTTATGTTTGACGAATCGAAAAAAAAAAAATCCTCGCATTCCAATGCCACGAAAAATAAAACTCGAAGACTGTGTTTGAGAGTCGTTGGACTTACCGGGGCACACGACCGTGCGTGCATCCTGCTCACGTTTCCATAAATATTCATGGCACGTCGTTCCACGATATTTTATCGACGTCGTCGCGGATGACTGGCGCACTCGGTGATTTACGAGGCTGCGTTATCGATTATACATGTGTTTCCATGGCGAAAAGAGAATGTCGGAAGGGGTGGAGAAGCAGGAAAGAGGCACCTGCAATTTTTTTGTTTGTTTTTTTGTTTTGTTTTTTTTTTTCTTCTTTTGCCGTTCTTTCACTCCGGCGCCTTTCTAAAATTCAAGCGCGTGCGCCGGCGCGGGAAATTTGAATTTCTTAATTATTCCTTTCACGCTGGGACGATCTTTATTGGCGATAAAATCGACGGAGATTCGAATAAAGATACCGAAGGTGGAATAATAACTTGCGTGTGCTCTTAATTGAATCGTACTCTTTATTTACAAATTAGGCGATTAATTAGCGTTGAGATTAGCTTCTCGAAATTCTATTAACGTCTTCGCGGTTGAAATTGAATTTTTTTTTTTTTATTATCACCAGACTTTCAATGTTTCTCTTTTTGGGTGGAGTTTCGAAAAGCGCATACCTCCGATTTTCTTGAGGGTATGTAACTGATGTATTTTGATGCGCTGATTACGAATATGACCATAAAAGTTGGGGCAAATTTCATTTTCGAGGTCATTTTCAAGGTCAAACATAAAAAATTAAGCTTTCTCAAGTTATTTCAGCAGGTTTATAAAATATTAAGAAATGCTTCAAACAAAAGTTGTACATCTCATGGAAATACACATTTTATGTCTTATGCACTTTCGTTATAGTAGTGATAATTTCCGAGAAAAATTGATCAGAAGCTACATCAGTATACGTAGGCTTATGAAAAGCACATACCTCTGATTTTCTTAAGGCTACGTATACTGATGTATTTTGATGTGCTGATTACGAATATGACCATAAAAGTTGGGGCACATTTCATTTTCGAGATCATTTTCAAGGTTAAACATCAAAAATTAAGTTTTTTCAAATTATTTTAGCAGGTTTATAAAATATTAAATAATGTTTCAAACAAAAGTGGTACATCTCGTCGAAATACACAGTTTATGTCTTATGCACTTTCGCTATCAGTGTGAGAGTTTCCAAGAAAAATTCATCAAAAGGTAAAGAGAATAATCGTAAGGTCAGAGTTGCGCTTAGCATTATCCAAAGCAAACGTGACCATTTGTTCCGTTTTAGGCGGGGCAGTCCCTCTTTCGTAAAGAGATCATACGATAATGTAAATAATATAAATAAGTATAAGGTTTTTACTTTGACCGTTGATTGTCTATTAAACAGCCAATGTCACCTTGCGTGTGATGCAAAATTTAAAAAAAACCTTTTTTTATAATAAAAACCTCGTTTCTTTAATATTTTTTCGTGGATGTAATATTCTTGAAAACTAGATCCGATATTTTGAAGTAGCTTTGCTCCACCGACAAATGAGCTGGTCACAGGACACATCGATTCACTCCATAAATTATGTTAAAAATTATATTAAAAATATAAAAAGTAGGTACTCGATCGAGTGCTTTGGTGCTTAAATTTATGAAAAATGCAAAAAATGGACTTAACCGATTTGTCAAGTGAACGGTTCAAATATAAGTCAAGTGATTAGACGTTACATCAATTCTACCTACCTACTTATTATTAATTTAGAATTAAGTGTTATCATGTCCTCGCTTTTAAATCAAAAGTAGTACAATACTGATAAGTATTTTTTTTTACAAAATTCTTTAGGTGTCCCGTTCTGATGAAAAAAAGAAATGGTCATCTTATTCAAGAACAACGTGTTGTACGCGCAAAAATACAGGGTATTACGGAGTTTAAGATTAATTATCCTCGTTGTCGGTCTTGGAGAATACTAAGCGCAACTTTGACCTTATGATAATTTTCTCTACCTTCCGGGAAATTTTTCTCGAAAACTATCACTCCTATAACGAAAGTGCATAAGACATAAAATGTGTATTTCGACGAGATATATCACTTTTGTTTCAAACATTTTTTAATATTTTATAAACTTATTGAAATAAATTAAAAAAACCGTAATTCTTCATACTTGAAAATAACCTCGAAAATGAATTATGCGCTAACTTTAACGGTTATATTCGCAATCAGCGCATCAAAATACATCAGTGTACGTAGCATCAAGAAAATCGGAGGTATGCGCTTTTCTTAAGCCTACGTATATTGATGTAACTTTTACCCTAACCCTACCTTCTGATCAATTTTTCTTGCAAACTATCACTCCTATAGCGAAAGTGCATAAAACATAAAATGTGTATTTCGACGAGATGTACCACTTTTGTTTGAAGCATTTTTCAATATTTTATAAACCTACTGAAATAACTTGAAAAAACTGAATTTTTTTTATGTTTGACCTTGAAAGTGACCTTGAAAATTAAATCTGCCCCAACTTTCACTCATATTCGTAATCAGCATATAAAAGTACATCAATATACGTAGTTTTAAGGAAATCGGAGGTATGTGATTTTCGGAACTTTATCCCACATTTTTTTTTTTTTTTCTTGTATTTTCTGTGGCTTCTATTTTACTTATCGAGGAAGTTATTAATTATGAGACCCAGTAAAAGGTGAACGCAGGAAGTGAGCGTGAGATCGTTGCTAACGATAGGCGGAAATCTCGCGAATTTCGAATCCATTTCGAATCGATGTTTTCACCTAGAACGTTGATTGGAGAGAGAAAGGAAATATTAAGGATGCAATCTTTTGAGATAAGCGTGGGAAGGCTGACTAATTAATCGGCTGGATGGATCAATGAGAAAGAAATTAATCTCAGAAGTGAAACGCGCTCGCGTGAGTTTGTCAATTGGTTCAATTAATTGTGAGATAAAAATGTGGTCCAATGTGAGAGCGCATGCGCAGTGTGACCACGTAATGTCGGTCACCCAGATCACTTTGGACAATTTCAAGATAAGAAGGAAAATGTCGAAGGTGAAAGTTTTCGGGTTTTGGGAACAAAAGAAAAAAAAATTCATATGCGTTCTTTTTTTTTGATTTTCACAGATTTTTCAATATTCTTTTTTACGTCCTGAAAGTAAATAAAAATTTTCTTTAATTTCGAGAATAGAAAAAAATAAATTGCTCCTACTTTAATACTGCTAAAACCTAATGCCGATCACACGGATCACTTGGACGATTTAAAGATAAGGAGGAAATTTTTGAAGTTGAGATTATTCGGATTTTGGGAAGAAAGGAAAAAAGTAAAAATTCGTTTATTTCTTTTTTCTAGTCTTTTTAACGCACTTTAATACTGCTTCAATCTTCTCGAAATGAACATTAATTTTTAAATCTTACGCAGACGTACTTACTTCTGAAAACAGAAGCAAATTGTTTATCAGACTGATAAGTTCTCTTCGTCTCGAAACAAGTATCAATTTTTCTGTTTATCGTTGTGTAAATAAATTTCACCTCTTTTTATTCGTCGCGTATCTTACATTATACACTCGATACGCAGACGATAAATCTGAGATCAACACAATACACTCTTCACTTTGGTTTAGCTTTGGTCGCGTGTGGGTAAAGCGTAAACAAAATTACTTGGAGAAATGGAAATTAAAACGTGGAGCGACACGTCAGTTACGAGCTCTCCAGGCTTCCTTGCGTAAACTCGAGATAAAAACGTTCGTAAATATTTTCATTCACAAATGCATTTGTATCTTACGAAAGAAGGCAAGAAAAATTGGCAAGAATTTCTTCGAATTTAAATACATATTGGTTAATTAATTAGCAGTAAGAAGAATAATACTAGGAACAGTGACCAAAAATATTTCTAGGGTCACACTGACCTTCGAAAAAAATACACGTTTGGCAAGTTTTTGATTGTTCTCTTTTGTACCAGCACTTTGAGGTAGCTTCGTAAACAATTGAACACTACAATCAATTCACTTTACTATAATTTTGTAACAAATTTCAAATTCATAGTCTTGTGAATTAATTGGACTAGGAGTGTGCTCGACGGTACAAGAAAGTTGTCAATTTCAATGTTGACAAATTAATAAATCTACCACTGCCATATGAAGATAACGTGAAATTTACTAATTGACAGTTTCATAAGTAAATACTCATTATATTTGAAAAAGTGATTTTCGAAAATCTAGGCTGCCGTGTGAAAATAACGTGAAATTTACTAGTTGATATTTTCATATGTGAACACACGGTATATTTACAGAACTAATGTAAGTTTCGAAAACCTAGGCTGCCATATGAAAATAACGTGAAATTCACTAATTGACGTTTTTATAAGTGAACACTCGGTACATTCGCAAAATTGATTTTCGAAAACACTAAAAGAGGCACATTATTTGCGTCCATGTGTCACTTTCTAGATTTCTTTAAATAATCACTTCACTTTGGTGCTCCTCCTGGTCTCTTTACTGGTAATTTTCACAGGACAATCAGCATCGAAGGACCTAATCACAGACTTAGGATTCTGGAACCAGTTCTTCACCGTCCTACCATCACCCAGTTCACTGACAATCTTCGTCGTGACAACAACAGTGGTCTCCTTTCTAAGATCATCACCACAAAATGCCTTCTTCAGTCCTTTGCCCTTCATCTCAGTTTCTCTGGCGTCATTTCTCAAATTCTCAGCCTTAGCATCATCAGAATAATCCTTCTCCAATTTTCTAGCAAGTCTGATAGGATCGGAGAAGTCCTCCAGGTTGCCTTGAGCTTTTTCTTTCACCACTTCACCATTTATTCTCCACTTTTTCACTTGGACCTTCTGACTGACCGACGATGTTCTTTCTTGACAGCAGGTGTTTTTTAGCAAGGTACTTCTTCTGTCTTTAGTTGTCCTTGAAGGTTGATCAGCCTCGAAGAATATTCTACCACCGTCTCCAACGTATTTCACCCTTTCAGATGATGATTGTGGACCTAGAAGAACCTGGCCACCGTCACCTCTGTACAAAATATCGCCAAGGTTCTGGCCAACCTTCACTGTACATCCGTCACCAGTTATTCTAAGGCTGCCAGAGTTTCTGATAAGGCTTATGCTGCAACCGTCACCTTTCACTTCAAGGACGCAGTGGTTGGTGTCCATTTTTACAGAGAGCCCATCACCAGAGAACTTTTTGATGTCCAGATCGCAGGCTGGCGTCATTGTTTCTGGAAGGTCCGTTTTTGATGGGAGTAAGAATCTCAAGCTTTTTGGTTTAGTCACCGTCTGATCTTCCAGTCTGGAAGAAGGACGTTGTTTGATGAAGAGGCTAGATACCATTTGTGGTCGATGATGGAAGTTCCTTTTTAGATTACTCAACCTAGATTAGAGACTTTGCGTCTCCTGTTAGTCACAGCTTAATCTTCCGAGCATGCAATTTCTTAGAAGCTCTCCTTTCAGCTTGGTCTAGGAATGAAATGAGACAGTATCTAGGGTTTGCAATCCTTCTCTTTGCACACGCACTAATTTAGTCTTCTTTTAACTAGTGTCTAGAACCTCCTTTCAGCTTGGTCTAGGGATGAAATGACACGGTATCTAGGGTTTTCAATCCTTCTCTTTGCACACGCACTAATTTAGTCTTCTTTTAACTAGTGTCTAGAACCTCCTTTCAGCTTGGTCTAGGGATGAAATGACACGGTATCTAGGGTTTGCAATCCTTCTCTTTGCACACGCACTAATTTAGTCTTCTTCTAACTAGTGTCTAGAACCTCCTTTCACCTTGGTCTAGGGATGAAATGAGACGGTATCTAGGGTTTGCAATCCTTCTTTTTGCACATGCACTGATCCAGTCTGCCCCTAACTAGTCTCTAGAATTTCTTTTCAGCTGGTCCTCCACTGCCCTGCAATCCTCAACAGTCTTCTTCTTTTCACTACCCACGAACTCCTCACGAAACAAAACTCTGGAGTTCAATCACGAATTTGTCCTCTTTCTCTCTGTCCAGCGCCTACGACGTTTCAACAGACACTACTCTTGCAAAGCGCGCAACAAAAAGAACACTCCGCGGAACTCAATTAGGTGTTCGCGTGATCGTCGACGATTATTAGTCAGTAGTAGGAAGTCAAAGGATTCCCCGCTGCTGTTAGTAGCTAACACGTAAAATGTTTGTCACTCGTGGCTCTCGTCATTCGTCTCGTGACACTTGCTTCTGGCTCTTCTTCATTCGCTGAAGACTTTCTCTGGTCTAGTATCCATTGACGATTGTTGGCCAGTCGTAGTAAGTGAAAGGATTATTCCTTGCTGCTACTAGGACCCAACGTATAAATTGATCATCTGGCTCTTCTTCATTCGTTGAAAACTTTCCCTGGTCTGATGCTCATCGACGATTGTTAGTCAGTAGTAGGAAGTCAAAGGATTCCCCGCTGCTGCTAATAACTAACACGTAAACTGTTTGTCACTCGTGGCTCTCGTCATTCGTCTCGTGACACTTGCTTCTGGCTCTTCTTCATTCGCTGAAGACTTTCTCTGGTCTGATGCTCATTGACGATTGTTAGTCAGTCGCAGTAAGCCAAAGAATTCTTCCTCGCTGCTACTAGCAACCAACACGTAAATTGTTTGTCACAGATAGTACCTTCTTGTCGCTTTCGTCATTCGTTTCGTGTCATGCAAGCCCAGCTCTTCTTCATTCGCTGGAGACTTTCACTGGTCTGGTGCTCGCGATAGCAGACCCCACATTAAAACCAATTCTCCCCACTTGGACTCGCGCACGCCGTCCGTGACGATGCCATCAGTCTCCCCCTCTCTTTATTTCTCTCTCTCTCTCTCTCTCTCTCTCTCTCTCTCTCCCTCTCTCCCTCTCTCTCTGTCACTTTGGACAGCCACAATCGTGCGATTGTGCACAGCGAGAGGAGCGATCGATCGACGCTGATTATTCCGTCAATCGTCGGGGATTTGAGCTCGAGTAGACTATGAGCCGCGCACGGGTGCTTCCCCTGACGAAGAACCGTGCGGCACAAGCGTGTACCCGAGATCACGCTGAATGGGTGCCGTGTTCGTTCCTTCAGCTGCGCTCAAGGTCACCTCTGATATCAATTGGAATTTTTGGGGCGTAACTTTTTCTTTTTTAGTGTCTTGTTTTATCACGTGAACGAGATGCTTTATTATTTATTGTTATTATTTTTTTTTTATTATTGATTTTTTTTCAAGATTTTTATGAATAAAAATCTCGCACTAGGAAGGAGATCGCACGAAATACACTTGCGCAGTGAAAAATGGTTTTTTAATTTTACTGCTCACGTCTCTCGAAGATTTTTTCAAGGAAAAAACTTTGTAGCAACAGTCTACGCTTTTTTTTATCTTCTTTTACCGTGATGCAATTCTGACGTATTCAGTCGGTAATTGCTTGTACGTAACTTTTTTTCAGTGGCTTGTTTTAACATGTGATCAAAATGTTTTATTATTTATTGTTATTATTTTTTTTTATTATTGATTTTGTCCAAGTGATTAGAAGACCTTTTTTTATAAAGAAAAATTTCGTACTAGCAAGGAGATCGCACGAAATACACTTGCGCAGTGAAAAATGTTTTTTTAATTCTACTGCTCACGTCTCTCGACGATTTTTTCAAGGAAAAAACTTTGTAGCAACAGTGTCTACGCTTTCTTTTTCTTCTTTTACCGTGATGCAATTCTGACGTATTCATTCGGTAATTGCTTGTACGTAACTTTTTTTCAGTGGCTTGTTTTAACATGTGATCAAAATGTTTTATTATTTATTATTATTTTTTTTTTATTATTGATTTTGTCCAAGTGATTAGAAGACCTTTTTTTATAAAGAAAAATTTCGTACTAGCAAGGAGATCGCACGAAATACACTTGCGCAGTGAAAAATGTTTTTTTAATCCTACTGCTCACGTCTCTCGAAGATTTTTTGAAGGAAAAAACTTTGTAGCAACAGTCTACGCTTTTTTTTATCTTCTTTTACCGTGATGCAATTCTGACGTATTCAGTAGGTAATTGCTTGTACGTAACTTTTTTTCAGTGGCTTGTTTTAACATGTGATCAAAATGTTTTATTATTTATTATTATTTTTTTTTTATTATTGATTTTGTCCAAGTGATTAGAAGACCTTTTTTTATAAAGAAAAATTTCGTACTAGCAAGGAGATCGCACGAAATACACTTGCGCAGTGAAAAATGGTTTTTTAATTCTACTGCTCACGTCTCTCGACGATTTTTTCAAGGAAAAAACTTTTTAGCAACAGTGTCTACGCTTTTTTTATCTTCTTTTACCGTGATGCAATTCTGACGTATTCAGTCGGTAATTGCTTGTACGTAACTTTTTTTCAGTGGCTTGTTTTAACATGTGATCAAAATGTTTTATTATTTATTGTTATTGTTTTTTTTTATTATTGATTTTGTCCAAGTGATTAGAAGACCTTTTTTTATAAAGAAAAATTTCGTACTAGCAAGGAGATCGCACGAAATACACTTGCGCAGTGAAAAATGGTTTTTTAATTCTACTGCTCACGTCTCTCGACGATTTTTTCAAGGAAAAAACTTTGTAGCAACAGTGTCTACGCCTTTTTTTTTTCTTTCTTTTGCCGTGATGCAATTCTGACGTATTTACTTGATAATGCGTTCTTGTTAAGTGTAGGAAAGTGTTCAAGTGGTTCCCACGATTCTATAATAAAATTCCAGCGATTAATGAGAACGACGAGTGTCGTCTACTTCCTTATTGCGTTGGATCTGGTGTCACACGTGGATCGAATAGTTCAATACACTTATGTAAATTTTTTTTTTTTTTTTATTTTTCACGAATATCATTCCAATCTAAGGTGACAATGTACACAAATCCGCTCTGCTTTTACAAGTTCTCCACGCGTTTCTTCGATTTAAGAATAGCAGTCTACGACAAGATTATTTATTTACATTAGTTTCCATCGAAACTGGAGAATGCCTTTCCACTTGTATTTTTTCAGCTGATTTAACCTTTAGAGGGCCGGAAAATCTATATATAGACGCTTTAGAGAAACTCACGTAAACATTCACAAACTTTCACAGGACGTATTTATAAATATTTCGTGTGGAAGTAATTGAAAAAAAGTTAAAAAAAAATGTTTATAAAAAAAATTGTTTAAAAATTTTTTTATTAAAATTTGTTTTATTTCAAAAAACGTAAGTAATAAATATCTTACGAATAAATATCTAAATATTCTACGGTTTTTATGGTATCAATAGCAGCAACTTTCGGTTTCAACCGGAAAAAGCAGCATTTGCCCTCCTTGAAACCTTTCAACTTTTGTGTTATATATTTTTTGTTTTTTTCATTTTTTTTCTAAAATATTCCACTATGGCTCAACTCGTATTATACATGCACAAAATATTCAATTTATATTTTATATCTCCGATATTATCAGAACAGTATAACCAAGAACAGTATAACCTCTTTCACCCTCAAATGACCTTCAGGACTCACTTTAGCTCACTAAAAGTATCTATTTGAACATAAAATTTCCTGCCCTTTTCAATTCCGAAATAAAAAATGGGACTTCCAATTTTTATAAAAGTTGACCTTCAAATGACCTTCGAAAATGTCCTTGGAGTCAAAATCGACCTTATCATCGTTTTCAGCAATTACAGAAACCTATAGAAACTCATTTTTTTGTGAATTTAAAAATTTTGAAATTTTCCTTACCGTTAAGGGCCGGAAAGTCTATATATAGACGCTATGGGTGATCGGCACTTTGTATAGGTCACATACAAGATATAGACACAATATTTTGGAATTTTCTACAGGGGTTAAAGCTCATCAAATCCCGGCCCTCTAAAGGTTAAAAGTTCGCGAACCCCACCAAAGTTATTTTAGAATGAAATTCTGTTCATTCACTGCCGTTTGGTTTCCATAATGCGCCGGTGAAATGACCTTTTCGCGTGCGCCAATGCAAATCGCGAACAGTAATGCAGACGGCGACCCTGGGGCACGAACCTCGACGTCAATCACCTTTCTCTTCCTTCCTTATTTTTCTCCTTCCATGAACCGCTTCGTTTAACATTAGGTTTACGAAAGCTCGTCAATTCGACGCGTTTGAATGGAAAATTGTGATACTTATGAACAAAAGTGCCGTAGACCTAGTAGTGGTAATGAAATCGCACTTCCAATGATGAATGTCAGGGAGAGACTGAATGGTCGCAGTTGTGAGGTTCTTATCGCGGTTTATTGCAATAGCGCGCGCCAGAGGTTGTGTTTACTTCCTGTGGTTGCGTCGGTATAGGGAGACACTGCTAGAGAGTAGTGTAGAGATTAGACGTAGCTGGGTTCGTCAGAATTTTCCATTGGTTCCGATCAAATTGGACGAAGCCTGTAAATTTGTACCCAATGCCGTTTTCACTTGAAGATTTCTTTACGGAAGATTCCTATGGTGTAGACTTCTGATCATTTTTGGATCTTCTGATCCACAGAATAAAGAATTTAGGATGAAAGAATTTTCCTACGGGCTTTTTATCGCCGTTTATTGCAATTGCGTGCGCCAGAGGTTGTTTACTTACCGCGGTTACTTCGACATAGGCTTTGTTATCACTACTAGATATAGCTGGCTTCTTGAGAATTTTGCGTTGGTTCCGGCCGAACTGGACGAAGCTTGTAAATTTTGACCCAGTGCGGATTCCACTCGAATATTTTTTCACGGAAGATTCCTGCGGTTTAGGCTTCTGAGAATTGTTGGATATTATGGTCCACAGAATAGAGAATCTAGGGTACAAAAGGCTTTGTACTTCTCTTTGTTGCGTCGGCATTGGCTTTGATGTCACTATTAGACATAGCTGGGTTCGTGAGAATTTTGCGTTGGTTCCGACTAGACTGGATAAAGTCCGAACATTTCGACCCAGTACCGATTTTACTTAAAAATTTCTTCACGGAAGATTCCTATGGTTAGGCTTCTGAGAATTGTTGGATCTTCTGGTCCAGAGAATAGAGAATCTGGGATAAAGGATTGCCATGCGGACCTCTTATCGCCGTTTATTGTAATTGCGCACCCCAGAGGCTGTTTACTCCAAGTGGTTGCGTCCGCGTAGGCTTTGTTGTCACTACTAGACATAGCTGGGTTCGTGAGAATTTTCCGTTGGTTTCGGCCAAACTGGATCCAGCCTGTAAAGTTCGACCCAATGCCATTTTATTGCAATTGCACGCCCCAGAGGCTGTTTACTCCTCGTGGTTGCGTCGGCATAGGTTTTGTTGACAGTACTAGAGAGTAGTTTAGAGATTAGACATACCTGGGTTCGTGAGAATTTTCTGTTGGTTCCGGTCGAACTGGATGAAGCTTGTAAATTCTGACCCAGTGCCGATTTCACACGAAAATTTTTTCACGGAAGATTCCCGCGATTTAGGCTTTTAGGAATTGTTGGATATTATGGTCCACAGAATAGAGAATCTAGGGTACAAAAGGCTTTGTACTTCTCCTGGTTGCATCGGCATAGGCTTTGATGTCACTACTAGACAAGCTGGGTTCGTGAGAATTTTCCGTTGGTTTCGGCCAAACTGGATCCAGCCTGTAAAGTTTGACCCAATGCCATTTTATGGCAATTGCACGCCCCAGAGGCTGTTTACTCCTCGTGGTTGCGTCGGCATAGGTTTTGTTGACAGTACTAGAAAGTAGTTTAGAGATTAGACATACCTGGGTTCGTGAGAATTTTCCGTTGGTTTCGGCCAAACTGGATCCAGCCTGTAAAGTTCGACCCAATGCCATTTTATTGCAATTGCACGCCCCAGAGGCTGTTTACTCCTCGTGGTTGCGTCGGCATAGGTTTTGTTGACAGTACTAGAGAGTAGTTTAGAGATTAAACATACCTGGGTTCGTGAGAATTTTCCGTTGGTTCCGGCCAAACTGGATAAAGCCTGTAAATATTGACCCAGTGACGTTTTCACTGGAAAATTTCTTCACGGAAGATTCCTATGGTTCAGGCTTCTGAGAATTGTTGGATCTTCTGGTCTAGAGAACAGAAAATGTGGGATAAAGGATTGCCATGCGGACCTCTTATCGCTGTTTATTGCAATTGCGCACCCCAGAGGCTGTTTACTCCTCGTGGTTGTGTCCGCATAGGCTTTGTTGTCACTACTACACATAGCTGGGTTTGTGAGAATTTTGCGTTGGTTTCGGCCAAACTGGATCCAGCCTGTGAATTTCGACTCAATGCTGCTTTCACATAGAAATTTTTTCGCGGAAGGTTCCTGCGGTTTAGGCTTTTGAAAATTGTTGGATCTTCTGGTTCACAGAATAGAGAATCTGGGATAAAAGGATTATCATGCGGACCTTTTATCGTCGTTTATTGCAATCGCGTACCCCAGAGGTCATTTGTTTCCCGTGGTTGCGTCGGCATATGCTTTGTTATCATTACTAGACATAAATAGTTGGGTTCATAAGAATTTTGCGCTGGTTCCCAACCCACCCAAATTGGATAAAGCCTGTAAATTTTAACCCAGTGCCGTTTTCACTTGAAAATTTCTTCACAAAAGATTCCTACACTGAAAAAATTGTATTCTTAAAATACAAACTTAATAATTCATCTTAATAGATATTCTTAATAGATGAGAATGTTTTCTTATCGATATGACGCTTTTTGGAATATATTCTTAATAATCCATCTGAATGTGGCCACACAATGCGTGTCATTATTCGGTTAAGTTAGGTTACACATCGCGCGCGGCACATGTCGATGCCTGTATCTTGTTCCTCTTGCCATTTTGCGTAATTTTGAGTACTATAATATTTTCTGTGCTGTGTTGTGCAAAAAGTCTGGATAAAGAAGTGACGAAGTGGCTAGAAGAAGAGGATTTGGACGATTTAATGGAGATATTTACAAGTGATAGAAATACATGTATACAGGGTATTTCACCTAACTTGACCACCTTAAATATATTGCTTATTTTGTATGATAGAAAAAATGTTAGGGGGAGAAAAATATTCTGTTCGAAGGCGTTAATATGGCGATGGGCCGAATTTTGTTCTCAAGGTCATTTTTTTCGAGATTTCAAGGTCATCGTATTTTTTTTAAATGGGACTACATATTTTCACTACAACGGTCTTATAGCCTATCAAAAATTAAATCCAACGAGGTGCAATATGTTGACCTTCACATGACATTTAGCGAGAAAATCATTAAATGTTTGTCAGTAATTTGTCAGAATCTGGAGACGGTAAATAAATTTTTGCTGTACATTTTTAAGTTGTTCTGCAGTAATTGGAGAGACCTAAAAAGTAAAGTTTACAACGATGTTCCCACAACAGCAGAAAACATGCAACAAAGGGTTCTACATGAATGTAAATCAATTACTGCAGAACAACTTAAAAATGTACAGCAAGAATTTATTTACCGCTTCCAAAAATGTATCCAGGTTCATGGTGCACATTTTGAAAACCTTCTAAAACAAAGATTTAACTTAAAACTGTTCCAATAAAATTGAAATTCCATCATTTACCGTCCCCGAACGCGTACTGAGATTACTGACAAACATTTCATGATGTTCTCGCTAAAGGTAATGTGAAGGTCAACATATTGCACCTCGTTCGATTTGTTTTTTTATAGGCTATAAGACCGTTGTAGTGAAAATATGTAGTCCCATTTAAAAAAAATACGATGACCTTGAAATCTCGAAAAAAATGACCTTGAGAACAAAATTCGGCCCATCACCATATTAGCGCCTTCGAACAGAATATTTTTCTCTCCCTAACATTTTTTCTATCATACAAAATAAGCAATATATTTAAGGTGCTCAAGTTAGGTGAAATACCCTGTATACGAATTGTAACCTTCTCTCGTGACTACATTTCATAAACCAATTATGATTTCAAGATATGGATAATGTAATTTTCGACAATATAAAGAGTGATGCATTTCATTAAGAGTTTTGTTTTCAATAATTATATACGAAATATATCCATACAAATTTTTTACCAGGTTATGTTAAAAATATCTAATAAAAATATCTGTTAAGAATATTTGATTAGAGGAATCTGTTTAGAACATCCTACTCTTAAATTAAGAAGATCCTCTTGTTACTTATTTTAGTGGGAAATATACTAAACTTAAGTGGTAAATTCTTAAGATAAGAATACAATTTTTTCAGTGTAGACATAGCACGGTTCCTGAGAATTTTGCGTTGCTTCCGGCCAAACTGTATTTATTACATAAAGCCTGTAAATTTTGACCCAGTGCCGTTTTCACTTCAAAATTTTTTCACGGAAGATTCCTGCGGTTTAGGCTTCTGCGAGTCGTTGGATCTTCTGGTCCACAAACCATAGAATCAAGAAAAAATAAATTCTCACGACGACCAATCAGGAAGTGCTTGGATACCAGTCTCAAACTGTGGTACCAATATCATCCCAGGTTCTTATCAAATTCAGGTTCTTCGACTTTGAGAATCTAATGGTCTGAATGATTTAATTTTATCTTACAAGGAAATTTTCTCTCGATCGTTAGTTGAATTTGATTTTACCGTAATTAGCTCGAGAAATTTTTTTTTTTTTTTTTTTTTTTCCTAACTTCGCGGCCCAATTGCCAGCCAGGCTGTGCCACCGCTCGCGTAAATATTCGTCGAACTGTCTGTTCGTGTGGCCAATTGTAAGTGTGGTAGTAGACGTGGCAGACGACCAGAGTGGGACACGCAAAAAGGGGAACGGGTTCTTTACCGACCAATCAGCTGGCATAATTTTTCGGGACTTCCCACGGCCTATCGGCGGGGCCTTCGCCGCTTCAAAGTTCTCGGCCGACCAGACGGCCTGCGAATCGTCTGCGATTAGCAGCATAATTGCGGTCAGGGCCATGGCCGCAATAAATTTCATTCCGTCCCATGGATTTTCGTTATTTCACTTCTCCATTCGACCAATAAGATAACAAAATCCATCGAACATTTTTTATTTATAAAAAAATAATATAAAATGGAGAAATTTCAAAAGGAAATTAGTTTTCTAAACCTAACTCACGAATACTTATTAGGGTGGACCTTATTTTTCAAGTATGAAATTTTTGTTGGCACTCACCCTAGAATTATGTTATTTGGTGAAAAAGTAACGTGTGCAAAAGTTGAGGTCGATCGGATGATGGGAATACGTGGCACATTCAATTTTAATATTTGATATTTTAATAACTCGATTTCATATAGCGATTTCTAAAGAAAAATAAATGTTATAATAAGGTCAAAGTACCAATGACTGGCCACGTCCCATTACCTGACCGTTGATAGATATTTCATTTTTATTAAGCTATATATGTACATAAAGTAAGAAAAATATTTTTTCTGATTTACATTATTTAGTTATTCAGTCTGTAATATTAAAAATTATGTCACAAAACTTTTTATTTAAAGTATTTAAAAAATGATTTTAATTATCGTAATCAAATGCACTGTTAGTTTTCAAAGATTCCTTAAGATATGACTAAGGAAAGTGTGATACTTCGTAAGATAATAACAATTATAATAAGAGGTTTTTCTACATATGTAAAATAGCTCTAAAATCTTAATCATTTACGTGGCTATAAATCGGTACTTAATAATCTGGCTTGCCCGATAATTAACCACCTCAGAAGAGTGGCAACACTATCATTTAGAAATACAAAAAGAAAAATTAAGAAAACAAAAAGAAATAGAAGATAGAAAAAAATGTAAAAAAGAAGCAAAGAAAAGAAAAGTTGAAAAAAAGAAAAGATTAGATGAAGAGATAAAAAACTTAACAACAAAAAAAGAAAGAAATTGCAAATTAAAGCGCACAACAATTCAATTATATTATAAAATAAAATTTACAATATAATAATTACATGTTATGTTTTATAAAATATTTTATTAACAATATATCCTTCGAACTATAATAAAAATAAATAATTTCTTAAGTTGTAAAAACCTTTTTTAATTTAATTTTCTAATATCCTTTAATATTTCTTTATTTATTATTTTGATATTTTCTACATTTCTGACGTTTTTTTATTAACTTATTTCTTATTTTTCTTTTGCAAAATAAAATTTCTTTCATTACAATTATTTCTAATGCGTTAAAAAAGTCTTGGTCAGTAACTGGGACATTATAATTTAGACACTGGGACAATTACATTTAGCTGGCCATGCATTGGTACATTATGTCCACTAGCATTTTTATATTATCTACATCAAACACCGTGAAAAGCATCGTTTTTATTTTGTTTGTTTAATAGAACATAGTAATATATTTTTAAATAAATAAATTTTCTTTGCATAAAATTGATTTTAAGTGTCTAATTTAAGATATATTTTCTTCGTATCCTTAACTGGCCAGCTATTGGTACATTTACCTTATGCGGTAATCGATCGTTTCAATCGTGATCTCTTAGAAAACGCGTGTAATCAAAGGCTGGCCCAGGAGTCCCTCCTTTCGATGTGTCGCTTCCTACATCCGCGTTATAAACTTACCATTCAATCGCGGACATAGTAATGCCGTAAACCGCACGCACGATTTCCGACCGCCAAATATTTTACAGATCCCGGAAACAGGCCTGTCGGCACGCGCGAAACAGTTACGTCATTATTGCGAGGACGAGCCGAGAGTGAAAAGGGGGAATGCCCCGAGAAATTGAAAGGAGGTCACGCGAGAAAGTCTGAAAAAAAAGAGAGAGAGAAAAAAAAAAGTCGAGTCTTTTTTTGTTCTGAGAAAAAAGGTGAATCTTTACAGTAAGCAAATTAAAGTTGATTTATTGGTGTCACGCGATTTTTTTATGGCTCCATTTTTTTTTTATGAGATAACTCTCTTCTTATTGTTAGATCCAATAATTCTATTTTCAAGTTTTACGAGGTTACATCGTAAAATGTGCGAAGGATTCTTTACAGAAGAATTATTGATGATTATAAGTAGTGTATAAGTATTAGGGTGGATCTTAGTTTATACTTGATGGAATTTATTTTTCACAATTTTTGCTGGGACGCCCCCTAGAATTATATTATTTTGTGAAAGAATAACGTGTGCAAAAGTTGAGATCAATCGGATATTTTGCAAAAGAAAAATAAGAAATAAGTTAATAAAAAACGTCAGAAATGTAGAAAATATCAAAATAATAAATAAAGATATATTAAAGGATATTAGAAAATTAAATTAAAAAAGGTTTTTACAACTTAAGAAATTATTTATTTTTATTATAGTTCGAAGGGTATATTATTAATACAATATTTTATAAAACATAACATGTAATTATTATATTGTAAATTTTATTCTATAATATACATATAATTGAATTGTTGTGCGCTTTACTTTGCAATTTCTTTTTTTTTGTTGTTAAGTTTTTTATCTCTTCATCTAATCTTTTCTTTTCTTCAACTATAGCTCTTTTAGTTTCTTTCTCTTCAACTTTTCTTTTTTTTGCTTCTTCTTTACATTTTTTTCTATCTTCTATTCCTTTTCGTTTTCTTAATTTTTCTTTTTGTATTTCTAAATGATAGTGTTGTCACTCTTCTGAGGTGGTTAGTTATCGGGCAAGCGAGATTATTAAGTACCGATTTATAGCCACGTAAATTTTTATTTGAAAACCAATTTAAGTATACAACTTTTTGTTTTCTATTTACTGTAAATATTCTTAAGATTTTAGAGCTATTTTACATATGTAGAAAAACCTGTTATTATAATTATTATTATCTTACGAAGTATCACACTTTCCTTAGTCATATCTTAAGGAATCTTTGAAAACTAACAGTGCATTTGATTACGATAATTCAAATCATTTTTTAAATACTTTAAATAAAAAGTTTTGTGACATAATTTTTAATATGACAGACTGAATAACTAAATAATGTACATTAGAAAAAATAGTTTTCTTACTTTATGTATATAGCTTAATAAAAATGAAATATCTATCAATGATCAGGTAATGGGACGTGGCCAGTCATTGGTACTTTTACCTTAACTGTGAAAAATAGAGAACTTGAAGGGATGAAACACGAATCATTCTTGAATTTTATTTATCTCTGTTTTTGGTCATTATTTACCTATTGGGAGCACCTTCTAATGACCTTCTAAATAGGCTCATTCGACGCGTTTTTGCAAGACAAACAACTTTTTCCTTAGGCAAAATCGGCGTTCATTATTTGTAAAAAAGTTATTAACAAAAAAAGTTTTACCTGTTTTTACACTGTATCTTCGAAAATATTGATTTTGGAGAAAAATGTTTCAGACGAAAACTGAAGCTCCAGAAAATCTCTACAAAAAAGGTTCTATGCTATTTTAACGTAAACACAAAACTGTAGCTGCAAATTTGAAAAATATTTGTACCAAGTTATATAAATATAAGCTATATATTTATATACCTATATAAATTATATAGGTACTATAATATTTATTAATTTACTAATATTTAAATTAATTTAATATTTATTATTTTTTTTTGGGTGGTGCTCCCCATAGGTAAATAATTACCCTGTCTTTTTTTTTTTAAGGAGAATATTAAAAAATAATAAGTGTAATTAAAGGAAAATTGTCGCAAGTGTGCAGAAAAACAAAGTATTTCCTTGTCGATAGAGAAATGTATGGAATACTTAAATGTTTTTTTTCGAGCGTGCTTTTTGCTTCTGTTTATTTTTTTTTTGCTGTGGAATAAGTAATTCGACGAAAATTCCCAGAGATCGTTATGAATGATTCAAGCGCGACGTGTGTCGTGCGCAATTTGCCAGATACGACGAACAGACGGTGCTTCTATGCGTTTGAAAGAGAGCGAGAAAGAGAGAGAGAGAGAGAGAGAGAGAGAGAGAGAGAGAGAGAGAGAGAGAGAGAGAGAGAGAGAGAAGAAAGAGAAGGAGAAACGTGCACGGATAAGGGGAAGCACCGTGTGATGAGTCGCGCTGCTGCTCGAGGCGAGTACATGCGCGCGTGCACGAAGCAATTATTACCTGCGAACGTGTGCAAACACGTGGATTAGCGCGTGAGAGAATGTTTACCCGGGAATGTTTACAAAAGAATTCGGCTGAGGTTCCGAAAAGCGCATACCTTCGATTTTCTTGAGGCTACGTATACTGATGTACTTTGATGCGCTGATTGCGAATATGACCATTAAAGTTGACGCAAATTTAATTTTCAAGGTCATTTTCAAGTATGAAAAATTACGGTTTTTTTAATTTATTTCAGTAGGTTTATAAAATAGTGAAAAATGTTTCCAACAAAAGTGGTATATCTCGTCGAAATACACATTTTATGTTTTATGCACTTTCGCTATAGGAGTGATAGTTTGCAAGAAAAATTGATCAGAAGGTAGGGTTAGGGTAAGGGTTACATCAATATACGTAGGCTTAAGAAAAGCGCATACCTCCGATTTTCTTGATGCTACGTACACTGATGTATTTTGATGCGCTGATTGCGAATATGACCATTAAAGTTGACGCAAATTTAATTTTCAAGGTCATTTTCAAGTATGAAAAATTACGGTTTTTTTAATTTATTTCAGTAGGTTTATAAAATAGTGAAAAATGTTTCCAACAAAAGTTGTACATCTCGTCGAAATACACATTTTATGTCTTATGCACTTTCGCTATAGGAGTGATAGTTTGCAAGAAAAATTGATCAGAAGGTAGGGTTAGGGTAAGGGTTACATCAATATACGTAGGCTTAAGAAAAGCGCATACCTCCGATTTTCTTGATGCTACGTACACTGATGTATTTTGATGCGCTGATTGCGAATATGACCATTAAAGTTGACGCAAATTTAATTTTCAAGGTCATTTGTAAACATGAAAAATTACGGTTTTTTTAATTTATTTCAGTAGGTTTATAAAATATTGAAAAATGTTTCAAACAAAAGTGGTATATCTCGTCGAAATACACATTTTATGTTTTATGCACTTTCGCTATAGGAGTGATAGTTTGCAAGAAAAAATGATCAGAAGGTGGGGTTAGGGTAAGGGTTACATCAATATACGTAGGCTTAAGAAAAGCGCATACCTCCGATTTTCTTGATGCTACGTACACTGATGTAGTTTGATGCGCTGATTGCGAATATGACCATTAAAGTTGACGCAAATTTAATTTTCAAGGTCATTTGTAAACATGAAAAATTACGGTTTTTTTCATTTATTTCAGTAGGTTTATAAAATATTGAAAAATGTTTCAAACAAAAGTGGTATATCTCGTCGAAATACACATTTTATGTTTTATGCACTTTCGCTATAGGAGTGATAGTTTGCAAGAAAAATTGATCAGAAGGTAGGGTTAGGGTAAGGGTTACATCAATATACGTAGGCTTAAGAAAAGCGCATACCTCCGATTTTCTTGAGGCTACGTACACTGATGTATTTTGATGCGCTGATTGCGAATATGACCATTAAAGTTAGCGCAAAATTCATTTTCGAGGTCATTTTCAAGTATGAAAAATTACGGGTTTTTTAATTTAATTTATTTCAATAAGTTTATAAAATATTAAAAAATGTTTGAAACAAAAGTGATATATCTCGTCGAAATACACATTTTATGTCTTATGCACTTTCGCTATAGGAGTGATAGTTTTCGAGAAAAATTTCCCGGAAGGTAGAGAAAATTATCATAAGGTCAAAGTTGCGCTTAGTATTCTCCAAGATCAACGACCAATCTGTTTTTCGCACAAAAATACACGATATTACGAAGTTTAATATTAATTCTCCTCATCATTGGTCTTGGACAATACTAATTGTAAGCACAACTCTAACCTTATAATTACTTTCTTTACCTTCTAATCAAATTTTCTCGGAAACTATCACTCCTATAGCAAAAGTGTATAAGACATAAAAGATATATTTCGACAAGAAGCACGGACGTATGTGCTTTTTCGGTACTTTCTCCAAGAATTCTATTACAGATTTATCGAAAAAAAAAGAGAAATAAATTTCTACCCAAAAGTTCAGGAAGAAAGTGTTTATTACTTCGTACCGGCACCAATGTTTACACGTGTGAACGTGTGCAAACGCCCAAGTTTACGCGACAATTTTTCGCTAGAAACATTTCGCAGAAACATTCAGACGTGTAAACGCACCATGTATGCCTTATTTTTATTACATTTTGCTATGACATATTAAAAAATTATCAAAATCGGTGATTTACATTTGGGTAGTGTTATTTGTTAAATTCGAGCATCCGAATATCGATATACGTGCTTGATCTAGATTTGGATATTCGAATACCTTCTTAAGCGGTTATATCTGTTTGAAATTTTTTGTTGTTCCATTTTTTTTTTATTGGCTTAAATGATGTAAAAACATCTCAAGAATAATATCAAACAACATTTATTGATGAAAACATTTTTTAGATACTCCTAAAATATTTGAAGCAACTCTGGGCGCTTCGAAATGACAAATTCTGACTTCCTCAATCATGTAGCGATTTTGAATTTTTAGGCACGACCGTAAAGGGAGTGACTTATGCTATCGCCATCGCAAAAACCGTTCGTATATGTGTGTGTGTGTGTGTATGTGTGTGTGTATGTATGTGTGTATGTGTGTGTGTGTGTCCGTGTATATCCTCGATTTCGGGAAAACGGCTGAACCGATCGGGACGAAATTTGGCACAAAAATCAAGTACACTACTGTGAGTTGACAATAAGGTTTGTGAGCCGCCATCTTGAACCGGTACAAGATGGCGGGACATTCAAATTTCGAATAAAATTTAATTTTGCCGGTATTTCGAAACGGTTGAAGATGGCAATACATAAAGTTTCCTGGCACCAAATGGGTATATACTCCACGTGCATGCCAAATTTCATCCAAATCCGTTCAGCCGTTTGGCCGGAATACTGGATTAAAGATTTTTATTAAGCAAATTTAAGTCTTTAATCCAGTATTCCGGCAAAACGGCTGAAAGGATTCGAACGAAATTTAGCATGTACATGGAGTATGTGCCCATTTGGTGCCACGAAACTTTATGTATAGCCATCTTCAACCGTTTCGAAATGGCGGAAAATTAAAATTTTTTAAGCAAATTTAAGTCTTTAATCCAGTATTCCGGCAAAACGACTGAACGGATTCGGACGAAATTTGGCATGTACATGGAGTATATACTGATTTGGTGCCACGAAACATTGTGTATGGTCATCTTCAACCATTTCGAAATGGTGCCAATTTCAAGTCTTTAATCCACTATTTTATTTTATAATTATAGTTTGAAAATCCCGTAATTTCGAAACGGTTGAAGATGACCATGCATAAGTTTCGTGGTACCAAATGGGTATATTTTTGAACTACATGCCAAATTTTTTCTGAATCCGTGCAGGCGTTTCGGCGGAATACTGGATTAAAGATTTCAATTTCCGTAATTTCTGAATGGTTAAAGATAACCATGCATAAAGTTTTACTGCAGCAAAGGGGTATATACTTGATGTACATGTAAAGGTTTGGTTCGGATGCATTTAATTGTACGGTTTCGATCACTTGCGCGCATTGCAGAAATGCTGCATTTCACGGGCGAGCGCGAAGCGCGAGCACCCGACGTTCCCAGGGGGTATGGCGCTTGAGCGAAGCGAAAGCGCAGAGGACTCTCTAGCATAGTTTAATATCTCAATACTTGAATTTTCAACAATTTCGAAACGGTTTGAAATTCGTGGGCGAGCGCGAAGCGCGAGTGCCGCGGTCGTGCCTATTGCAGAAAAGCGAAGCTTTTCTGCACCCGGTAAAGCGAGCGCGAAGCGCGAGCAAAGGCGATCTGGGGGGTTGGCGCTTGAGCGAAGCGAAAGCGCAGGGGGTTTACCCCCTAGTTTACTCTACCATTGGCCACTATAGTTTCTAATTGAGGTACAGATGTCGCTACTTAGTACATACAAGCAAATATTAAAAATATGTTGCCCTTTTAGCCATTAGGTCGAACTAACTAGGTTAGGTAACTAGGTATAGTAAACTCATTGTCAAATTTTAAACGCGTTTTTCTCGAAACTGCGTTTTAAAAATCGGCCGGCAGTAGAACTCGAGTAATTTTTATCCGATTGACTTGAAAATTTAACTGTAGCTTCTTAGATAGATTATCCACTGAAGTACACATGATTTTTACGATCGATAAACAATTACGATTTGTATAAATAAATTAAGGTCGATTTTTTCGATTTTTTCTTCAAATTGATGCCAAAATTGCAAAAATCAATATTTTTTAATAAACCTGTGTACTTCAGTAGCAACATTCATGTGGATTATGAAAAAATTTTGTTTATTGTACTAGCTGCAGACGTATCAGACTTCTACTGCCGGCCGTGGAGCGCCTTCAAAAAATACGCTTGCAGTGTATGTACAACTGAGCCGCCATTTTGTCTTAAAATTTAAAATAAAAAAAATTTTTTTTTACCTTAACATATGTGTAATAGATCCTCAAAACCTTATATTGATCGTTTCATTTGTAGAGTCACAAAAAATTCACAAAAAACCCTCTCATTTTTAGGCTTCAAACAGATATAACCCCTTAATTTGCACTTGAATATGTGTAAGGGTGTTTACGAGTGTTTACGCGCCTCTATGCTTACAAAGTTTGCGTGCGTGCACGAGCATCGTATGAAGTAAACGCGTGTGTCGCGAAACACGGTTCCTAATGTATCGTAATGGTAATAAACCGTTGAACAGTGGCCTAGTGAAAGGCTGAAGAGGTGGCGGGGGAAGAGGAGGAGATAGAGCGAATGAGTAATACTTTCTCGCCTGGTGGGAGAAGAACTCGGCTTATTTGCGAATCAAAGCGGTCGATACTGACCGCGGTCAAGGCGGTATCATACTCTGGAAATTTCAAAAAATTCGATTTTTTTTTCATTACATATTTTGAAAATACTATCCTTTTCGCGTATTTTAAGTCCTAGCTGATCGCGAAATTCCAAAAATTGACGAAATTATAGCCGTTGAAGCGAAAGAATTACAAGATCGGATGAGCGATGTCGAAGTTGACGCGAAATTCGGTTATAAAATTATAAATTTTGCAGCAGTCTTCTCTGCAATTAGTAGCCATGTGAAGTGTTCAACTTGTGGAGGCGAAGTAAAATTTTTGCCTGCAATATGGTGCAGGAATAGCAGAATAATGGTAAGATGAAATAATGATCACTGTTTCTCGTAGAAAACAGTCACCGAAACTTTAAACGCGTTTATCTCGAAACGACTTTTTCGGAAACGGTGTACACGATTCCGAACGTACTTTTATTCCGGCTGTCTTACCTTTTCGTTTACAGCAACATAACAGCACAATGCTCAAGTTGACGTAGAGTTTTTTCGTCCCCGGTGAACCATGTGCTAATAACAATAAAAAAAAACGTGTTTTTTTTCGGTGAAAAATGAACCTTTTTTTCGAAGTGCTATAACTTTCGCAATTTTTAACTTTTTTACAATTTTCCTTCGTTAACTTGTGGGGATTACATTGTAGTTTAATATTCTTTCTGCATTTTTGCTTTGAAGCACGCCGTACAGGAGGCACTATGTACACCGTAATTGAGCGCGCGCGCGAACGGCTTCCGCAAGATTACATATAGCTTATATATTTCTCAATATTTCCTTATGTAAAAAATACAGTAAATGCATCTAAACATGTACTTAAATATAGTATATGTCATGGACCTAATTGGCCTACTACTCCGTCACAAAAAAATCTTGAAAAGGACCCCCATTTTCAGGCCTCCAGAGTATGATAACCCCCTTAAGCTAGCACCCCACCATCGCCAACGGAATTTTCATTAGTATAGTAATTTTTTAGGCACGACCGTAAAGGGAGTGACTTATGCAATCGCCATCGCGAAAACCGTTCGAGATAACAAAATGAAAACGTTTGCAATTCAGAAAACTTTAAATAATTAATAATTTTCAAAATGTCTGCCACCTTCATGAAGACATTTTTCCATTCTTTGTCTCACGCTGTGGACGGCCTTTCGAACTTCTGCAGGATTAGGGTTCATAATCGAGCATCATAAAAATTGCAAACGTTTTCATTTTGTTATCTCGTTTCGTTTTTTTTGTTTTTCGTTTCGTTTTTCGTTCTTCGTTTTGTTATCTCGTTAACGAATAATATCTGATTGTCTTTTCATTGCCATTCAAGGTCAAAATTGACGTTTTTTGAAAAAATGTTTGATACAAAAGTGTCATGTTTTTTCCCGTAGAACCCGAATTTGCAATAAAAAATACCATGTTCCATTTAAAAAAATGAACTTCGGGTCTGAATGACCCATTTCCGGTTCGAACCGGAAGTTGAAAATACCATCATCGGATAGAGCATACCCAATTTAGCCATCAAAATTTTCTGGATTTTTCAAAAAAAACATTTCCCTAGATTTTGAAAGGGGTGGACGGGTGGTTAGGTTAGGGTTAGGTTAGGTTAGGTTAGGGTTTTCAAAATGTGGATGAATCTGGAGGCGGTAAATAAATTTTTGCTGTACATTTTTAAGTTGTTCTGCAGGTAATTGGAGAGACCTAAAAAGTAAAGTTTACAACGATGTTCCCACAACAGCAGAAAACATGCAACAAAGGGTTCTACATGAATGTAAATCAATTACTGCAGAACAACTTAAAAATGTACAGCAAGAATTTATTTACCGCTTCCAAAAATGTATCCAGGTTCATGGTGCACATTTTGAAAACCTTCTAAAATAAAGATTTAACTTAAAACTGTTCCAATAAAATTGAAATTCCATCATTTACCGTCCCCGAACGCGTACTGAGATTACTGACAAACATTTCATGATGTTCTCGCTAAAGGTAATGTGAAGGTCAACATATTGCACCTCGTTCGATTTGTTTTTTTATAGGCTATAAGACCGTTGTAGTGAAAATATGTAGTCCCATTTAAAAAAAAATACGATGACCTTGAAATCTCGAAAAAATGACCTTGAGAAAAAAATTCGGCCCATTACCATATTAGCGCCTTCGAACAGAATGTTTTTCTCCCCCTAACATTTTTTCTATCATACAAAATAAGCGATATATTTAAGGTGGTCAAGTTAGGTGAAATACCCTGTATATACATATACCACTCAATTTAATATTTCTACATAATATTCTTACAATTGGAATATAGCGTACATTTATATGATGTTTTATAATAAGTTATGTCATTGTATACATCCATTTTTCCGAAAACGTATGACATGTGGGTGTTTGTCGCGCATCACTTCTGCGCATCATAAAATGCTTTCCATTTATCACATTGAAGTTATCGACTTGAGCTAACTCGGATCCAGATAAGCCTCGACACAAGTCGTATAAATGGAAAGCACCCGTAATAGGGTTGTACAAGTAATTTACTGTTTAGCGGATTGCTGTGTTATTCACTATTCATTCTGCATTTTATTGATATCAGAGTGGGTACAGGTGCCAGCATACTTTTTATGTCAATGAGCGGAGAGCTGTGAAATACGAGATGCACGTTTGCATACTCTTGAAGAAAAGATTATTTTAAATTAAATATGATTTGCTTTGTAAGGGCATAAGACCAATTTTAGTAAATTATTACCCAGGTGTAAGTCGACATGCTCAGAGGTACCAAACCTCCTGCAACTACTGTGCTCGGCGTTAGACTCCTTTTTATCACTAAAATTACTAATTTCTGTACACTTACAGGAGTATTATACCACGGGGTATCATATCTAAAAATATGTAATTTTGTTTCTGAGTTCTGCACTCTCAATATTTCGTTAAAGCTTCGAATAAAGTTCCGAAAAGGGGGGATATCTGATTGAGCTAAATTTTTGACGAATGTTTCTCCTTACCCTACACATGAAAACTCTCCAAGGATTTTTGGCGACAAAGCTTCCTTTACTTCCTGCCTTCTTTCAAAGTTTTACTTGCTTTTTCACTGTATCTTCGAAAATACTGATTTTAGAGAAAAATGTTTCAAACCAGAAATGAAGCTCTTCAAAAGTTCTACAAGAAAGGTTATATGCTATTTTAATGTAAACACAAAACTAGGGCTGCAAATTTTAAAAATATCTGATTTACCCGCGATCTTAGGTTAGTGACGAAACGCGTTAGTTTAGGTGCGATGGTTAGGCAATCTAAACTTGAGAGCGCGGTAGGCCTTTCTGGTTAGATCAATCTCCATAGCTTCTATGCATAGAATCATTTTTCAACATTATGTTTGTATTGTATCCAATGGAATATCATGTCCATGAACAAAACGATTAAATACAGTGTTGCTAATTGAAATTTTGTTTATTATTGCATATATGAGAAAATATAACACTATCTTTACTGTGTACAATGTTATAAGTGTGGGTAATTTTTTTGTTTTAATTATAACTTTTTAAGAAACAAAGAGCGCCGGCTAGAACCTTCGGATTGTTACTCAGGAGGATGACCTTGATAATATATAATATGTTAAGGTCAAGGTTGTTGGAACTGCCTCCCCTATACTGTTTATTTACCTGTTTATTTCCTATTTTAGATAGAAACAGATGTTTTTCAAATTTGCAGCCCTAGTTTTGTGTTTACATTAAAATAGCATATAACCTTTCTTATAGAGCTTTTCAGTAGCTTCACGTTTTGTCTGAAACATTTTTCTCTAAAATCAATATTTTCGAAGATACAGTGAAAAAGCAAGTAAAGCTTTGAGAGAAGGCAGGAAGTAAAGGAAGCTTTGCCGCCAAAAATCCTTCGAGGGTTTTCATGTCTAGGGTAAGGAGAAACGTCCTTTAAAAATTTAGCTCAATCAGAGGTCCACCCTTTTCGGAACTCTACCCAAAACTTCAAGTTTGATTGCCACGTTTTTGTGTCAAAAGTGGATACCGCAGTGAATTAAACTACAACTTATTTCTTGGCTTATAAAACCCATCGCCCATTAGGTGGGTTGCGGCGCCGCGTTCTGAAAAAGTACATGTAAATGAATGTACGTATACCAATGCTATAGCGTACACCCAAGTGCAAAGTCGGTGTCCCTCTGGGGAAATGTGAACCGGTCTTCCACTGTTCTGAGCAGGGCGTTGTAATATGATAGATTTTTGCAATCTTCGGATCAGAAATGATCGTTTCGATGTATTTTATTGCGAATAAACAAATTTTTAGGCAGAAGTATGAGATTTCGCCGAGCAACCTCCTCTTGGTAATGACAATACTGTTGTTTAGGGGACCCCCCCTCCGATGATCTTCGGAATAGGCTCATTTGATGCGTATTTGCATTAAAAAAACATTTTCCTTTGACAAAATTGGCGATCTCCTCTCCAAAAGAAGATATTCAAAATTCAAATTGAAATATAAATGTGATAAATGGAGATTGATCTAACCAGAAAGGCCTACCACGCTCTCAAGTTTAGATTATTTTTTTAATGCCCTTATAAACCTTAGGCAGGTTAGGTTAGGTTAGGCTAAGTTAAGTTAGGGTAGGGTTAGGTTAGGCGGGGAGCGATGGTTAGGCGCGGCGCGAGCGCTTACGCGCCGCCCGCACATTAAAAAAATAATCTAAACTTGAGAGCGTGGTAGGCCCTTCTGGTTAGATCAATCTCCATAGCTTCTACTGTTTTGCCTAATTTTTTAACAAACAATGAGCGCCGATTCAAACCTTCGGATTGTTACTCAGGAGGGTGACCTTGATAATATATGTCAAGGTCAAAGTCGTCGCCACGCAAGAAAAGGCCAATCCGAACCCGTGAATTTATTTGTTAATAACTTTTTAACAAACAATGATCGTCAATTTTGTCAGAGGAAAAAGTTGTTTCTAATGCAAATACACATCGAATGAGCCTATTCCGAAGGTCATCGGAGGGGGTGCTCGGCCTGCTCAGAACAGTGGAAGGCCAGTTCAAGTACCCCAGGGGGACACCGACTTTGCACTTGGGTGCCATGCTAACATATACAGGGTGAGTTTTAATGGATGGACCAACCATTTACCATCGGAGTGAGTTACAGATTGCAGTCTGTTAGTATTACTATAGAGGTGAGTCGGTAACTCACTCCGATGGTAAATGGTTGGTCCATCCATTAAAACTCACCCTGTATTAAGGACCTCAGGGAAGATTCTGCGCCGCACTGTGCAACCGACCTAATAGACGGTCAGCTTAAAGAGATCCAATGTGACTAGGCTTTCTTCTCAGGACTACACCGAGAACCAATAGAAATCGCGGAAATGAGCAGTGATTTGGACCCAATTGTTCGTCACTATTTTACATTATTACCTAACCGCAAGGGGGTATGTATCGAAGGCTTGAAGTTTATTCTACTGAGGATGACAGCGATATGTGCGCGTAGACCCGGAAATCTGAGGAAATACAGCCGCGAAAGCGGCCATATTGGAATGTCCTTGACAGCTGTAGAGAGCGATGGTGCTTGTCAGTGCAATTACTCACTTAACGTTTTTTCGGTGCACACATATCGCTGTCATCCGCTATATAACACCGCTTGCGGTGCTAAGCTTTCATTGTATAACCTTGTTGTTAGGAAATAACGTAAAATGGAGACGATCAATTGGGTCCAAACCCCCGCTCATTTCCGCGATTTCTATTACCTCTCGGGGTAGTCTCGAGGAGAAAGCCTAGTGCTAACGGATCCCATTAAGGGGCAGCAGGACCGGCTTATTCATCTATAACTGTTTGAATCGCTGTTTCGCACGAATAATTTTTCCTAACGCCTGACTGGTGATATGAATTTTTCGATATTTGAATTTGCCGCCATTTTGTACCGGTTCAAGATGGTGGCTCATAATGGCTAGTAACGTTCAAACTGATTGAGGCGCTCGACCAGCGGCGGCGAGTGGAAGAAGTGAAGTTGTCGGAAAATTCTCTAGAATTAGTGCCGTGCCGAAAATAGGGTGCCGTGTGGGGCACCAAAAATTCGCGATACATGTGATTATTGTGACAAGGAGTTACGAAAAACATTCCAAGGCGCGCAGTGCTGTGCTACAGCTATTACTGGCTGTCACAACCGGTAACTGCCTTCGTCGTCACACTGTTTCGCGATGGTGCGGGGCCCTCGCTGGAGCAATGTTACAACGATGCATCGATTGGCACGCCTCCGGTTGCCGAACGCCTGAACTATTAGTAGTAACCAGAGAGTGAATTGACAGCTGGAATGCGGTTTCACTAAATTCGCGTTATTTCCGTACCTAAGCCCATAAAACTAATTTTTGTTGAATTCTGTGATATGGTTGACAAGTCGTGAAATAGAGAGTGTTGATCGTTCGAGTGCGATATGTGCGAAAATTGTGAAAAACTGATGCTGCACGGCAGCCATGTTTGTTCGTGCAAATCGCCGTATTTGACACTCACAATTTCAATCTCGATTTATAAATACCATCCTGCCAGTGCGACCGTCAATAAAGATTTCATGTTTGGTAAAAATGTTTAAGCTATCATTTCCCTCGTATCGCAGCGAGAAATAATCAACGACGGCGACGTATTTAGTAGGCGCGCAAACCTCTGCATTTTCCTAGAAAAAAAATATCTTTTGGACAAGTTACTGGCCGGTCCTTAAGAGGGAACCGTAAAAGCTAGAACCCAATATTTTAGTCAGCTAAAACCCTAGATGACCCTAGAAATCAAGCAGTATTTACTTTCCAAGTTAACTTGCCTTAGAAATCACTTTTCCTCGAAACGGAGGTGACTAAACGAAAGCTTAAACCTTCCTACTAGTCCTGTAACTTTCATATGTAGCTGCTTACGTATCAATTATTGCAGAAATTATGTTTAAAGAAGAGGTGGGCAAGTAAGGCTTTTTCACCAAAACAAGCATGGCTGTCATAAGAAAGAATTTATTTAATATTTCAACTTATTTAACCGTTTGACGATCAAAAGGACAGTTCGAGGACTTGTACACTATATCACAATTACCAGGAAAAATAATTTTGTTCGCATTGGATGGAACAATAAAGAGAAAACTTGGAAAGTAAATACTTCTTGATTTCTAGGGTCATCTAGGGTTTTAGCTGACTAAAATGTTGGGTTCTAGCCGGTACGGCTCCCTCTTAAGGGGCAGCAGGACCGGCTAGTAACGTTCAAACTGAACGAGGCGCTCGGCCAGCGGCGGCGAGTGGAGGAAGCGAATTGACTGAAAGTTCGCTAGAATTAGTGCCGTGCCGAAAGTAGGGTGCCGTGTGGGGCACCCAAAATTTACGATACATGTGAATATTGTGACGAGGAGTTACGAAAAAAATTCCAAGGCGCGCGCTACTGTGCTACAGCTGTTACTGGCTGTCACATCCGGTTACTGCCTTCGTCGTGACACTATTTCGCGATGGCGCGGGGCCCTCGCCGAAGCAATGGGCGCGTTCAGCAGATTCCAACAGTTGCAGAACTGTCCAGGTACTGATCATTGATCGCTTAGTGATACAGATGGTGTCTGCTGAACGGGTTTGATGTTTGGAACATAAATAGCATGTCGCGTGACCCTGCATAGCTTTGAACATAAATAAAGTTACAAATACAGTCTTGTCATAAGACTTATCCAACGTATTTAATTGTTACCGAAGTTTATATACAGTATGTCTGATTTAAGTGGAAACAAGTAATTATTTCGTAAAAAAGTAAAGATACAAAAAAATTTTTGAAACAAAAGTTGGTCGGTTGGAAAGGGCGCATAATAGGGCGTATTTTGTTTTTTTGTGATTTGAGGTATAAAGAACATTTCAAGGTCATCAGTGTTTTTTTAAATACGATGCAGTATTTTTGTATTCACAATGTGATAGCGGTTGCCGAGACGAGTACAACGACCTATAATGTGGGCGAATTACGTGCGAGGATTATTGCTGCATGTACAAAAATAAATGATAAAGATATTAAAACGTGTAGAAAGAGAATTTGTGAGAAGATTGCAATCTTGTATTCTAAATAACGGAGGACATGTTGAAGGAACGGCCAAATACAAAATATACTAAAAAGTTCTTGTTAGTTCTTGTTGTTGTAACTAAATGCTGTATGAAAAATATAAGTGTGGACATGTTTTTTGTTAATTTACGATTTTTTGAAGACCTCGAATAACCTTTCATTATAGGTCGTTGTACTCGTCTCGGCAACCGCTATCACATTAAGAATACAAAAATACTGCATTATATTTAAAAAAACGCTGATGACCTTGAAATGTTCTTTATACCTCCAATCACAAAAAAACAAAATACGCCCTATTATGCGCCCTTTCCAACCGACCAACTTTTGTTTCAAAAATTTTTTTGCATCTTTACTTTTTTACGAAATAATTACCTGTTTCCACTTAAATCAGCCATACTGTATATGTATAATAATATTCTAGGCAATCTGTAATATGGACGATTTCAGCTTTGGTTTACATCATGATCTTTCACATAGGTGTCGCCATATTGCTTTACAACACGTTGCGCTCAGGTAGCAGAGAAAAAGTTTGATGGAAAAAATGGCGTCCGCCCCCTAAACACGTTGAATAGCGCTGACTGAGCGGAGTGCGTTCAGCAGACACTCACCAAACAGTTGCACAACAGTTGTGTCTGCTGAACGCGCCCAATATTACAGCGATGGATCGATTGGCACGCCTCCCGTTGTCGAACGCCTGAACTATTAGTAGTAACCAGGGAGTGGATTGACACCTGGAATCCGGTTTCACTAAATTCGCGTTATTTCCGTACCTAAACCCATAAAACTAATTTTTGTTGAATTCTGTGATATGGTTGACAAGTCGTGAAATAGAGAGTGTTGATCGTTCGAGTGCGATATGTGCGAAAATGATGAAAAACCGATGCTGGACGGTAGCCATGTTTGTTCGTGCAAATCGCCGTATTTGACACTCGTAATTTCAATCTCTATTTATAAATACCATCCTGCCAGTGCGACCGTCAATAAAGATTTCACGAGTTGTAAGGATGTTTAAGCTATCATTTCCTTCGTATCGCAGCGAGAAATAATTAACAACGGCGACGTATTTCGTAGGCCCGCAAACCTCTGCATTTCACTAGAAAAAATTCTTTTTTGGGCAAGTTACTGGCCGGTCCTGCTACCCCTTAAGACGATTAGTTTCCTCACGTTACTTAAGTTTAACCTAACCTAACCTCACATTGCGTACATCTTCTCTACTATACTGGTGCTGTCGTCTATTAATTTTTCCCCAGGTTGCAGTATAGCAAACGCATACACTGTTGTGCAAAATACAAGTAATGCGGATATCTTGAATTCTGCACTTCTAGCCACGTTAATTGCTACCTAGAAAGGAATATAGTAGTATGTATATTGAACAATCTGATGATATACCTAATATACAAGAGGCGGATAAATAGACTCACCGAAAATAAAGCAATGCTAATCGCGCAAAGGAGAAGGCACATTGTGATGAAATGTGATGATGCGTAGCAGTCGTTAATGTTGTTCGTGAACCTTAATTAAAGAGAAAATTGCATAATGTTTTATGGGCATAATGAATTTTAAGTGATCCTGATATCTGTCGACGAGAGGAGAATATTTTAATATTTTACGTCGACTCATGTGACGTGTTACAGCTTGGAGAACAATGTTTTACATGAGCATAGAATTAATCTGGAAGAAAGTACTAACATTATCGCAGCGCTATGGCTGTTTATGCCGAAAGAAATATTCGCGTAGAGAACATCTGTTTCTTTAATACTTGCAGGTTTAGCCATCCATATTTTCTTCCTCTCGAAAGAGTTCTTGAATCGATAACTGAAAACAGCTCATTAATAACAATTAGATAGATCAGCTGTTATTGTTATTAAGGCACAACTTCATCCTGCACGTTCAAAATGTATTGTATTCTACGCGTCTTAATTTTGGTTTCTTGCCGCAATTGATCTAATTGTAAGGTAGAATTTGTTTATTGTCACTTGAGATTTTACTGGAGCTGCTGCGTAATGAAATACCATCGGATATGAAGGGGATTACAAACGTACCACGATGCTAGATGAGAAATGATACATTGTCGATACAAAATCATATGTTGAAAAATTCTTACACGATTAATTATTACGCAAAGTTTCGCAAATTTGACCGCCCCAATTCCACAATCCCTTTCGCCTAAGTCTCACCCGCTCAGAAAAGAATACATGGAGATACAAATTTGTCACTTACCTTGCTAGTCTAAACAGGCCGCAGGCATGTTGTACGTAACACGAATATAGCGTATCCGTTGCTATAATCATCATGGTGCCAAGAAAAACAGCCAAGCATAAAAAAATGACAACAGGGTAGAAGTACGCTTCCTTCTCGCCAAATGGTTCCTCCGCGTACACACACTTGTGAGAACATGTTCCATTTATACATATTAAGTCGTTAGAAAGAACCGCCGAGCCGAACAACAAGATGATAAGTAATATTACAGTGGCCACAAATCCTGTAATAATGACAAAAACTTGCTTTCTTCGCCAATATGGACAAGCCTGTATGTTTATGCAGTTAGCTTGCCAACTTTTGAAATTCGAAATTTTGAAAGTTGTGCTGAATTGTTCTAGGCGAGCCAAACACCGTGCAAGAAGAAGCATTTGAATATCTTTGAAAATACAAAAGTTATGGAATTTGTTAATAATAATGTTATAACGAATTTTCGAACTTGAAAATTTTGAAACTTTCCGAATCGCGGTATCTCGATTCGTTTATTAGTTATTTAACTTTGAAGATTCTGCACATATGTTTCTTAGATTCCGAATACTCATTAAAACCCGGGAAGGGCTCACTTGACAGTTTTCGCAAAGGAGAAAGTTGTAGAGCTCAGCTAGCACAACTCAGCACAAGTTTTGGAATTTTGAAATTCCGAAATTTTTGAATTTTTTTTTCCTTATTTTTGCCATAACTTTTGTATTTTTTAAGACAATTGGATTCTTCTTTCACGGGCGGACGGATGACCTGTAGACGCATCCAACGCACTTTGCAGAAATTGATTATCTTCATTTTTACAGATTTTATATGCAATTGTTTTTTCCGACTTTGAACTTAATTTGCGGTTAAACGAAGAGTCCGATCGAACTCCGCTTTACGGCACAAACCAGCACAAATTGAGTGCTATCGAATGAGACCAAAACGAATGCAAAATTCGAAAAGTGGCAAGCCAGCAAAAAATCGTTTTTTTGAAATATCTCCGTCGTTTTTTGAGATATCGAACTCCGGTTTGCGGCACAAATCAGCACAAACCTAGCACAATTCGAAATTTTGAAAGTTGGCAATGTAACTTCATAGACATGAAACCTGTGGGCAATTTTGTGTTTCTACGACCAATTTCATTGGTTTAGAAAAGTAGGGGAGGGCGGGGCATCACGGGGTTGAGGGCAAGACGGGGTTCTCGTAATAGCTTCCTTGACAAGTGCGGCAATTTAGCGAAAAAACGTTGAACTATTTACAATTGGTATGTGAGTCTGTGACTGGAGCGGCAACCGTTTTGTGTAATCTACTTCGGGACTAGATATCGAAACGTATGTTTATTGTTTGCTGATGTAATTTTTCAGCGGATTTATATATGGGCAGGTAAGAAGCGTATTTGTTTTCTTTACAATTAAATAGTATTATCTAATAGTGTTTTCTTACGAATAAATCCATGCATGCAATCAATCGGTTTAAAGTATGCTTACGTTTTTATGCACACTTAACCCTTTGCACTCGAGGCCTTTTTCGGAAATTCTTTTCGATTTCAAGATGTATTCGCAATTGAAAAATATTTTATTATTGTATTTTGGAAAGCTCTCGAGATAAGCTACAAAAATATGTTACAAATAATAGGGGGTTCTATTTAAGAAATTGACGTTGGCCTTCGCCTGACTTTCAAATTACTTTCTAAGCTCAAATCATTGCCACCAGCTGATAGCACCTTTCAAGCCATACGACTTTCGTTGGAAACATTTTTTTATTTAACGCACCGTTTCGGAGAAATTTGAGTGTATTATTTAACATGGGACACCCTGTATATAAAACATATAAAATACATAATTTTATACTTTGGAAGGTTATATGTGTCGTACAGCGCTTCCAGTTACAAAAGAAATCAAACGCAGATAAATATCGTCGTCACTCGATGTATCGCGCCAATACGAATGGTGACCGGTTTCATCGTTCGAGTTGCCGTAACAAAGTAACTGGTGATCGAGAGGCACCTCTTGAGTGCAAAGGGTTAACTTAGAAACCGTCCCCTGGGGCAAGACGGAGTCCGAAGCTGTGCCCTTCGTGTACCCCATCTTACCCCGCAGGATGCAGGACCGGCTAGTAACGTTCAAACTGATCGAGGCGCTCGGCCAGCAGCGGCGAGTGGCGTAAGCAAAGTTGCCTGAAAGTTCTCTAGAATCAGTGCCGCGCCGAAAATAGGGTGCGATGTGGGGCATCAAAAATGCACGATACATGTGAATATTGTAACAAGGAGTTACGAAAAACATGCCAAGGCGCGCGCTACTGCGCTACAGCTATTATTGGCTGTCACAACCGGTCACTGCCTTCGTCGTAACACTGTTTCGCGATGGTGGAGGGCCCTCGCTGGAGCAATGTCACAGCGATGCATCGATTGGCACGCCTCCAGTTGCCGAACGCCTCAACTATTAGTAGAGACTAGGGGGCAGAGCCCCCTGCGCTTTCGCTTCGCTCAAGCGCCAACCCCCTCAAGATCGCCTTTGCTCGCGCTTCTCGCTCGCCTTAACGGGTGCAGAAAAGCTTCGCTTTTCTGCAATAGGCACGACCGCGGCACTCGCGCTTCGCGCTCGCCCTCGAATTTCAAAGGTTTCGAAATTGTAGAAAATTCAAGTATTGAGATATTAAACTATGCTACATAGTTCTCTGCGCTTTCGCTTCGCTCAAGCGTCATACCCCCCCAGGTCGTCAGGTGCTCGCGCTTCGCGCTCGCCCACGAAATGCAGCATTTCTGCAATAGGCCGAAGTGATCAAAACCGGACAATTAATAAATCCGAATCAAAATTTGAGGTGAAACTTCATGCATGGTTATCTTCAACCATTCAGACATTGCGACAAATTGAAATCTTTAATGCAGTATTCCGGCGAAACGCTTGCGCGGATTCAAAAAAAAATTGCAATGTAGTTTAAAAATATACCCATTTGGTGCCACGAAACTTTATGGTCATCTTCAACCGTTTCGAAATTACGGGATTTTCAAACTATAATTATAATAAAATAGTGAATTAAAGATTTGAAACTGGCACCATTTCGAAATGGTTGAAGATGCCCATACATAATGTTTCGTGGCACCAAATGGGTATATACTTGATATGCATGCCAAATTTTGTCCGAATCCGTTCAGCCGTTTCGTCGGAATAGTGGACTAATCAATCGTTTTGCTGGAATAGTGGATTAAAAATTTGAATTTGTCGCTATTTCGAAACGGTTGAAGATGGCTATACATAAAGTTTCCTGGCACCAAATGGGTATATACTTGATGTGCATGCCAAATTTTGTCCGAATCCGTTCAGCCGTTTTGCCGGAATAGTGGACTAATCAATAGTTTTCCTGGAATAGTGGATAAAAAATTTGAATTTGCCGCCATTTCGAAACGGTTGAAGATAGCCATACATAAAGTTTCATGGCACCAAATGGATATATACTCGATGTACATGCCAAATTTTGTTCGGATCCGTTCAGCCGTTTGGCCGGAAAACTGGACTAATGGATTAATTAATTTTTCACTATTTCCATTAGTCCAGTATTCCGGCCAAACGGCTGAACGGATCGCAACGAAATTTGGCATGTACTTTGAGTATATATCCATTTGGTGCCAGCAAACTTTATGTATCGCTATCTTCAGCCGTTTAGAAATGGCAGCTATATTAAATTTAAATTACATTTTTTTCAAATTTTGAATCTCCCGCCATCTTGTACCGGTTCAAGATGGCGGCTCACAAACCTTATTGTCAACTCACAGTAGTGTACTTGATTTTTGTGCCAAATTTCGTCCCGATCGGTTCAGCCGTTTTTCCGAAATCGAGGATCTACACGGACACACACACACACACACACACACACACACACACACACACACACACACACACACACACACACACACACACACACACACACACACACACACACACACACACACACATACATACATACATACATACACACATACATACATATATACACACACAAACATACACACATACATACACACATACATACGAACGGTTTTCGCGATGGCGATTGCATAAGTCACTCCCTTTACGGTTGTGCCTAACGAGAGAGTGGATTGACAGCTGAAATCGTAGCCTACTAAATACGCATTATTTCCGTATCTAAACCCATAAAACTAATTTTTGTTAAATTCTGTGATATGGTTGACCAATCATGAAGTAGAAAATTGTGATCGTTTGAGTGCGATATGGGCGAAAATGGTGAAAAACTGAGCCATGTTTGGTCGTGCAAATCGCCGTATTTGACACTCGCAATTTCAATCTCAATTTATAAGTACCATCTTGCCAATGCGACCATCAATAAAGATTTCACGAGTTGTAACGATGTTTAAGCTATCATTTCCTTCGTATCGCAGCGAGAAATAATCAACGGCTAGTAAGCGGCTAGTAACGTTCAAATCGATCGAGGCGCTCGGTCAGCGACGGCGAGTGGCAGAAACAAAGTTGACTGAAAGTTCCATAGTATCAGTGCCGTGTCGAAAATAGGGTGCGATGTAGGGCACCAGAAATTCACGATACATGTGAATATTATGACAAGGAGTTACGAAAAGCATGCCATGGCGCGCGCTACTGCGCTACAGCTATTACTGGCTATCACAACCGGTCACAGTGACGAAGGCAGTCTTCGTCGTGACACTGTTTCGCGATGGTGCGGGGCCCTCGCTGGAGCTGTCACAGCGATGCATCGATTGGCACGCCCCCGGTTGTCGAACGCCTCAACTATTAGTAGAAACGAGAGAGTGGATTGACAGCTGGAATCGTAGCCTACTAAATACGCATTATTTCCGTATCCAAACCCATAAAACTAATTTTTGTTGAATTCTGTGATATGGTTGACCAATCATGAAGTAGAAAATTGTGATCGTTTGAGTGCGATATGGTAGAAAATTGTGAAAAATTGATGCTGGACGGCAGCCATGTTTGTTTGTGCAAATCACCGTATTTGACACTCGCAATTTCAATCTCAATTTATAAGTACCATCTTGCCAATGCGACCATCAATAAAGATTTCACGAGTTGTTACGATGTTTAAGCTATCATTTCCTTCGTATCGCAGCGAGCAATAATCAACGGCTAGTAAGCGGCTAGTAACGTTCAAATCGATCGAGGCGCTCGGTCACCAGCGGCGAGTGGCGGAAGCAAAGTTGACTGAAAGTTCTCTAGAATCAGTGCCGTGCCGAAAATAGGGTGCGATGTGGGGCATCAAAAATGCACGATACATGTGAATATTATGACAAGGAGTTACGAAAAGCATGCCATGGCGCGCGCTACTGCGCTACAGCTATTACTGGCTGTCACAACCGGTCGCAGTGACGAAGGCAGTCTTCGTCGTGACACTGTTTCGCGATGGTGCGGGGCCCTCGCTGAAGCAATAGCTGCGTTCTTTTTACACGAGATCTCAGATAATTTCAGCTCACTTCAGTTGGCGGTCGTTCTTTTTGATTGACTCACTTCACAACTGATGTAAAACTAAGTGAGATTTTATCCTCCCCCTTTACCGCAACTGCCTTACCCCTCAAATTGTCTCAAAATGAGATCTCAGCTCTTTCTACGGTTGTGTAGAGTAAGTGTGATTCGGCGGGGATGCGCTGCAATAATCTGGAGTAAGCGCCGAGTAATACGTACTCGCTATTGATCGTTCTTTTAGAAAAGTTCGTAGATCACATAATCTCACAAAATCTCAGCTCAGTTCGGCTCAGTTAATGTCAAGCTGAGATGTAAGAAGAATGCACCTCTTGTTAATTACACTTCACACTTTCTGTATGTACCACGAGTTTGTAGGTTATGTCGACGAAGTTAGCGGCAAGCAGGATTTTAAACGAATATTAAAAAACGATATTGATTATTACTAGACCTGATACAAAAAACATTTTTTTTTTACAGAAAATACTCGTGTTTTCAATTCCTAATTTTTCTATGAACAGTAGGTAGTCAGAGAATCAAGTTGCAATAGCAGATGTTTCTGTTACGCAATTCGCATGCCTGGAAAAATATTAAAAATACTTAAGGGCCCCATCATGCCCCACCCTCGGCTACTCTTTTTCTTACGAAGTAGAATGCATTGAGCATCAGTCGTATAGTCCTTTTCTTGATTTACCTGTAAGTTGTAAATTATACACTCTTCCTTCCTCAGCTGAAGTTCGAATAATATCAAGCTCCTCTTTGGATTGTAAACTCTGCCAATCGCGTTGCATATGAATCAGTAAACGTGCCATCTATAGTTTTTTAAAATGCTGTTGCATTGTCATAAACTCATACGTGTATATTCTTATTGTATATGTATACAGTTTAGCATGCACAATTTATGTCTCTTTAAATACTCAAGTTCTCATTTTAAGCTAACGTTGTCAGATTTACTGCTTCGTTTGATTAAAGACCACGGTTCGAAGTACGTGGTGGCTTGCGTAATATTAGGTTGGAGAAAAAGGAAATCCATTATTTTTACGTGGACTTCGAGACTTTATTTACCATGTTTCGGATTGTCCGATTTGGGTCAAGTATGTACCGTTTTGTTCTATAATTTGTTGCCATTTTAAAGGTAGCTTCATAATGCCTCTCTCCTAGAAGTCTTGGCCCTTATTGAGGAAAAACGCCAGTAATCAATTTTCACCATCTTGTCTTGATGCCAATTTCTTATCATTAAGGAAGTTTTGCAATGCAAGAGAAGCATGGTAATCGCTTGGTGCCAGGTCCGAACTATATGATGGATGCATCAAAACTTCCCAGCCCCCGGAGTTTCTGGCGAGTCAGTATAGACGTGTGTAGCCTGGCGTTGTCCTGATGGAACACAACACCTCTCCTGTTGGCCAATTCTGGCCGTTTCTGGTCAATCGCTAGCTTCAAACGGTCCAGTTGTTGACGGTAGAGATCCGAAATTAGTGTTTGGCCATATGGAAGCAACTGATAATGAATGACTCCTTTCCAGTCCCACCAAATGCCCAGCAGAACCTTCCTGGCCGTTAGCCCTGGTTTGGCCACCGTTTGAGCCACTTCACCGCGCTTCGACCACGATCGTTTTCGCACAATGTTGTCGTATGTAATCCATTTTTGATCCCCAGTAATCATCTGTTTTAACCCATTAACGACCAAATGTCCGAAATTTTTGTCTTGTTTTCGAGTCAAACTTCCATGCCTTAAAAGGTGGAATATTTTGATGGAACTATGTATTCTAGGGTTTTTGAGGTCGCTCTTCAAGATTCCGTTGTCAAAATTCCATTTCGTTCATTAGGAAAAAAGATATGGCGGCTGGAACGGAAAAAGAGCGGAAAAAAACAGGCACTTCTCTTCAAAACAGCTCTATTTCAAACTGAAAACTTTTGAGTAACTCTACCAAAAGTGTTTCATTGGTGGTCAAAAATGCTGTATTTTAAGGATGTCCACTTCAAAAATTTCAAATCCAATATGGCTGCTTAAAAATGGCGGTTGAAGCCATTATTCAATGAAATTAGAAAGACTAATCGCTATTTTTCACTCGACGTGGTGCATTTATGATGTTTGCATTAGTTTCAATTATACTTATAGATTTACAAATGGCGGATCCAATATGGCGACCCAAAAATTCCCTAAATCACGACAATTTTTTTATTTTTTCGACATTTTTCCCAGTCATTCATTGTTTTCCACATATCTGAGATTAGATTATCATAATTCAAGATGACCCGAAATGGCGGCATGGTTTTACCATATGTTTGTTAGTTTTTTTCTTATTTTTTAGGTTTTTGTCGTTTTGTTTTGTTGTTATTTTGTTAGTTTTCTGTTTTATTGCTTTTTTCAGTTTTTTAATTTTCTTGTTGTTTAATATTTTTTAAAAATTGTTATTCCATACCTACAGGAATCCTTTCCCTTTTTACGTATCCCCGTCCATTCTTATACATATATCCCTACCTTACGGCCGCAGCTGTCATCCCCCTTTATATAGCATTCGCCAGGGACTTTTTTTTAATTGTTTATAATTTTTGAATTTACCTTTTTTTATTCTTTATTTGTTATTGGGTAAGTGATAATTATCAAAACAATTTTTGCAGAAAAAAAGGCTCACATTCTTGACAAAATTTAAATGTTCTAATTACACAATTTTCGGTGGAGCACTTCTTTTTCATTTCAAATGAATAGCAAAATTTTCCTCCAGTAAAAGGGTTAACATCAAAACTGCCTGAACGGAATCGACGAAACCAAAATTGCACGTAATTGGCTGTTACAGTATCGGGACCACAAACGCCATTCACAATTTCGGCCGCTTGACTTGCATTTTCGCCTTTATCAAAGAAAAACTGTAAAATGTACCGAATTTTCTCTTCGTTGACTTCCACTTGTAACGCCCTGTAACTCACAACTGAATGGACCAAACAAAAAACAGCAAAGGAATTTTTCTTAGTGCGAAATATCACCTTCCCAACGAAGATAAACCTGAAATTGTTTGATCGATACTTTACGAGATATCGATCACTACAGCCATCTACCGAAAAAGTAATGAATTTCTTTTTCCCCAACCTAATATTTTGTATGCAAAAAATATACGTACTTAAATTATTGGTACAAGAGATGCACTAGAAAAGATATATATGTATGCACTGTATTTTGTTACTCGCCTTTTTGTGATTAATGCAGACATTCGCGTACTTAAAGATTGTAGCCACGGCTAGTAATATAGGCGGCAGCAATCCACCAATTAACTTTGGTGTCAAATTAGTTAGCATGATTACTTTTATCTAAAAACAAAAATGTACTCCTACAAATATTATGACCGCGACGATAATAGGTTCGATATTATGGAGACAGTTGACCCTGTCCTATCGTTTATATCGTATAGTATCGATGAATGTTATCGGCCGGTCTTTATGTCAAAGGACCCCGCACAAACCTTATATGTAGATTTTGACTCGCGGTGAAATTGTTTAAAAATTTAGTATATTGTCCTCCTTACTGTCCTGCACAAATGTTTCAATGGGCACAAAGTTCAAAAATGGTTAGGGATCGAGTTATGGAGCGCTAAAGAATGAACATGCGTCTATTTGCTCGATGATAATCGGTAAGATTATAATGTATTCACATGTGTATGTGAGATCAGGAATCGGTCCAGCTGACGAAGGCGAGACTGGACGGTGATCTGGCTGGTTACGGCAAGACCATTATGTTGTTTAGCTAGTTAAGGCGAGACTGGAAGGTGGTCCGGCTGGTTAAGGCGGGATCATCAAGTTGGTTTGGCTGGTTAAGGCGAGGCCATTAAGTTGTATGGCTGGTTAAGGCGAGACTGGAAGTTGGTCTGGCTGGTTAAGACGAGACTGGAAGTTGGTCTGGCTGGTTAAGGCGGGACCATTAAGTTGTCTGGCTGGTTAAGGCGAGACCATTAAGTTGTATGGCTGGTTAAGGTGAGACCATTAAGTTGTATGGCTGGTTAAGGCGAGACTGGAAGTTGGTCTGGCTGGTTAAGACGAGACTGGAAGTTGGCCTGGCTGTTCAAGGCGAGACTGGAAGTTGGTCTGGCTGGTTAAGACGAAACTGGAAATTGGTCTGGCTGGTTAAGGCGTGACTGGAGGGTTGTCTGGCTGGTTAAGGCGCGACCATTAAGTTGTCTGCCTGGTTCTTGACGTTTGTGTCAACTTTGCCTTAGTGAACTGGACCGATTCCTAATCTCACACACATATGTGAATACATTATAATCTTACCGGTTATAATCTAGCAAATAAACGCATCTTCATTCTTTAGCGCTCCATAACTCGGTCCCTAACGATTTTTGAACTTTGTGCCCATTGAGACATTTCTTAAGGACAGTAAGGAGGACAACATACGAAATTTTTAAACAATTTCACCGGGAGCCAAAATCCATAAGGTTTGTGCGGGGTCCTTATCATGTTCATGTGAGTTTCCTTTCGAACAATTATTTCATGATTCATCTCTTTTTCACTTAATGTAATGTACAATATTGGACAGATGTTGCTTGTTAAAACATACCGCTAGCATTTGCACGAGTAACATATATGAAATAATGAACATTCCTCTTGATATTCTGATCGTTATCCTTTGTTGCGGCCACAGTCCCAGTATCACTAGCAACTGTTTGTTCAGCCAATAATAACGATTACTGAAGAAGTCCATGTCTCTTCGATGGCCGAGACTCGACTGGGGTGAAGCAACCCGCAGTAGGTATCCCCCCATCATCGAAAGTCTCTAAGTAAGCTTCATTTATTATGGACGTTGTATGCAAAACGATGAAATTAGACATAATCATGACTAGCGAAGGGCACGCGATACCTTTCATATATATTTAACGCAACGACCATTGCGAACGCTCAAATGAATAGGTGGGTAAAAGCTTCTGCATTGATGAGAGCGAGGCACTCATGCGGTGAAATAAATACCTACAAGCCAATGGTGTGAGGTTGCGATTACCTTCCTACAACTTTTATGTATTTTCCATAAGAAAAAAAAAAAAAAAAGACAGATTATTGTAGACATCTCTGGGAACTATAAGGATCATACTCTGTTTGTCTCTTGCGTCTTTTTCCTAATTGTCACATAGCTGCGGATGGTTAATTGCAAGAATGCTTGTCGTCTGAAAAGTTTAAGTTGCACATATCTTTCAGGCGTTTCGGGAAAGACATAGAAATTAGAAGCAGGTATTAACGAAATTACGAAGTCATGTAACAGGTTCCACAGTATATGAATCTGTCATATTTGCCGTACTTTATTTTTAAAGCTTGGATTTTCCATGTGACATAATGCTTAAGGGTTTATATCTGTTTGAAGCCTAAAAATGAGAGGGTTTTTTGTGAATTTTTTGTGACTCTACAAATGAAACGATCAATATAAGGTTTTGAGGATTTATTACACATATGTTAAGGTAAAAAAAAATTTTTTTTATTTTAATTTTTAAGACAAAATGGCGGCTCAGTTGTACATACACTGCAAGCGTATTTTTTGAAGGCGCTCCACGGCCGGCAGTAGAAGTCTGATACGTCTGCAGCTAGTACAATAAACAAAATTTTTTCATAATCCACATGAATGTTGCTACTGAAGTACACAGGTTTATTAAAAAATATTGATTTTTGCAATTTTGGCATCAATTTGAAGAAAAAATCGAAAAAATCGACCTTAATTTATTTATACAAATCGTAATTGTTTATCGATTGTAAAAATCATGTGTACTTCAGTAGATAATCTATCTAACAATAAGAAGCTACAGTTAAATTTTCAAGTCAATCGGATAAAAATTACTCGAGTTCTACTGCCGGCCGATTTTGAAAACGCGGTTTCGAGAAAAACGCGTTTAAAATTTGACAATGAGTTTACTATACCTAGTTACCTAACCTAGTTAGTTCAACCTAATGGCTAAAAGGGCAACATATTTTTAATATTTGCTTGTATATACTAAGTAGCGACATCTGTACCTCAATTAGAAATTATAGTGGCCATTGGTAGAGTAAAAAATTCAAAATCGCTACATGATTGAGAAAGTCAGAATTTGTCATTTCGAAGCGCCCAGAGTTGCTGCAAATGTTTTAGGAGTATCTAAAAAATGTTTTCATCAATAAATGTTGTTTGATATTATTCTTGAGATGTTTTTACATCATTTAAGCCAATAAAAAAAAAAAATGGAAAAACAAAAAATTTCAAACAGATATAACCCCTTAAGGGAAGGTTCAGGAATTTGTTTTACGCGAATTGTATGGGATTCCAATGGGGTGTTCTTTGCTATAAATTTATTATACTAATTTAGTATGGAAAATAAATTTTATTTGCTAAAAATATGAAAAAAGTGGGTGGCTTCAGTAGGCAGTAGCAATGCGCAGGCCAATCAAAAAATTTGAAAATTTTCAGTATTTGTCACTGTATATTTATACGTGTATATCTCAAATTTTATCCGGTTCCAATAAGTAGTACCAAAGATATGAATTTTCCGATATTTGAATTTCCCGCCATTTTGTACCGGTTCAAGATGGCGGCTCGCAAATGTTAATGTCAATTCAAAGTGATATACTTGTTTTTTGTGCAAAAATTGATCCTGATCCGTTCAGCCGTTTTTCCGAAATCGAGGTTGTACACGGTAACACACACACACAAACGGTTTTCGCGATGGCGATTGCATAAGTCACTCTCTTTACGGTCGTGCCTAAAAATCGGCTGCAAACGGATTTAAAAATTTTTCACGGGAACCCTGTTTTTCATAAGTGTTTTTCATTGAAAAATCGCTTTTCCTGCTAAACCGCTTTGGTGAAAAGATCGGGATTGCGGCAATAAAATAGTGATAAAATAGTGAAAAATTCCTATACTAATGAAAATTCCGTTGACGATGGCGGGGGTGCTAGTTTAACAGAGGTGAATATTTTAATTTAAATACCTCCTAAACTACTTATTTTTCGACATACTTGAGTCAATACTTTTTTATAGAAAAAATCAGTATGCATTACGTAATGTATCCAAAAATATATGATTCCATTTAAAAAGACAAAGTTGACCATCATGTCACCTTCACGCGTCCACTTTCGAAAAAAAGAATACAATCGGTTTACGCGCCCCTCAAAATCATTTAAATTTTATCTAAAACGTTTTTCACTACGGATGATAATAGTGATGTCAATATCGGGTGAGACACCCTGTATGATTGTTTATGCATATATAAACATTCATATTTAAATATTTTTAATACAAATAAAAATGCCATATATATATTTAAAACAGTGTTATCAATACATGTAAACTTGAAAAACATCATTTTTATAAATTTTGGTTTTAACCGTATTTTTCGCCAAATCCTGAAGGGCTAGACAACTTTTGTCGTGGGATTTGAATTCAGTGGGTCGAAAACTATAAAACCTCTTTTGTAGAAAGTCAAAAAAGGGATTCAATTCCATATTACAATAAAAAAACTGCCATGTTTTACGAAAATGGAATTTTTGAGATCAATTTTCGAGGTTAAATCTTGTTTTCCATGCTTTCTCGTTATTTTTCCCTTATTCCGCAGCATCTTACAAGTAACACTACCCAAATTTAAATCACCGATTTGGATAATTTTTTAATATGTTATAGTAGATGTAAAAATAAGAGACACGTATTTTTTTTATCGGCGGAGAAGCTCGTTTAGGGGGCGAAACACCCCTTTGAATGTAGGGGTGTCTGGGGTCGATTTAATTGTTCCGTTTTAGTATTTTCGCCCCGAAACAAATAAAATAGTTGCATCGTCAAAAGATATGAAAAATGAAAAATTTTCGACTCGTCTCGATCATTTTTAGGGGGTAAATCACCCCTGTATTTAAAAGGAAAATTTAAAGAAGTGTCCTGAAAATTGCGAACTTTATCCAAAAATTTTGAAAAAAATACACGTTACCCCCACGACCAAAACAAAATGAACCTCTTTGGGGATTTTTTTTAGAAAATCAGTTTTAAAGAGTAACTACCCTTTCATCCAGTTTCTTGCATAACATTTAAATTTATCCCGAAATAATGGTAAACAATTTCATTTATTGTCGAACTAATTAATATTTGAAATTCTATAAGTTTGTTCGTTGATTTATGTCGTTTTTTATTTCTTTATTCGTTTGTTGTTTTTAAAATTTGTTTGTTTTAATTTGCAAGTTGTTTTTTTTATTTGTTTGCTTTTTCATATGTGCATTTTGACAATTTTTAAACTTTGTTTTTTAAAATACAAAAACACGATAGACAAATAAAAAAGCAACTACGACGTCCACTACGACATATTAAAAAATCATCTAAATTGCCGATTTACATTTGGGTAGTGTTAGTTGTTAGCTGTAACCTCGAAAAATATTCACGTCCCTATATTATTTCCATCAAGAGATTTTTGATTTTGACACAAAAATGAGCGGTTTGTCCCACTGTGACGCGTTTAACGGTCCCATTAATTGTCACAACAATTGATACCAAACGAAAAGAGTAATCTTTCATGAATAATTCTCCTTTGTCGTGTCGCCGATTTCCATCGAGACAATGTCTCGCGAGATTATCAGGAATGTTTTACGATCTTGCTTAACATTTTCCAGTAATTTATCGCTCGTACCTGCACGCGAATTTAAATTCGCACAAAAGGAAGGTGGAGTGGGGGGACCCTAAGATAAATTCACGTTGACACGCCAATGCACATTCGCGCGTGCTCACCGTTCAAAGGAGACTGTGTATTTTTTCTTCCTTTTTTTTGTTTGTTCAATTTTAATTTTATACAACACACAAGATTAACCAGTCCAGAAATTTACATATCGAGTCTCTACACGCGTCGCGTGCTTTTCACGGTCGCGAGATTGTCCATGTAAACAATTTCCATAAAGATTCTCATTGTTACTAAGCACAAAGAACAAAAAATGGTGTCGTGTGTATTGGAAAAACTTGTTCTGCTCAGAGAGAAAAAGAATAATGGAATATAATTGTTTTTCTTTTCCTTTCGCGTGTAGTCGTATTGATGTAATCTTTTGATGTAAATTTTTGTCTAACGTGACTTTTGCCTTCATCGATCATTTTAATTGTTAAGCACAGTGACACACTTTATTTTTCTTCTTCAACCGCTTCGATTGGTATAATAATGATTTATTTCACACGTGATGCCGACGAAGATGTAGTTCTCCTTTTTTGTCTTTTATCTCTGAATCAGATCTGAGACTGAGGCGAGGATAAGAAAAGTTGTTAGCTAATCTGGATCTCGCGTTACGTAATTTGATGATTTAATGCGCTCGGACAGTGCATGGAGAATATTTCGAATTTAAATTTGTCCTCATGCTGTTATTAAATTTGTTTTAAACAGTGTTTTAAATTTCTCATTTGTTATTTTTTTTTGTTTTTTTTTTTCTTCATACAATTTTAGTCCGACGGAACACGTGGTAAAGTATGTTTAAATAAATATTTTCTTATTTTTTTTTATTGTTGAAAGATCGGAATGCATTTTTGAAATTTCTTCAAGATCTTGTTGAACGAAATTAATTGAAATATTACTAATTATTGATTTCTAATTATTTGTATTTTATATTTCAAGAAATTTTTGCGAAGACTCTTTAGGAAGGATTTCTACTGTGGTGACCGAAAATCGAAACAATCTTTGAAATTTTTTGTTCTCAAACGGAGTGACATTTTGTATTAGAAAATATATTATAAGCGATAAAAATTTAAAGGGAATTTTCTAGTAATTTTCTTCCATCCCAATTTTTTTCATACAGCATTCCAAATCTCGCTTATGTCTAAACAGAATTTCTTGCATGTCTAAGCTTCAGAAGAAATCAAACTCACTTTTCTTTTTTTGGCTGGATTTCTGTTTTTGTGACCGAAAATCGAAACTACCTTTGCAATTTTTTATTCCTCAAACGGGGTGAATCAAAATTTTGGATTAGAAACTATATTTTTATTGTACCTTCGACATACTATACAAAAAAATAATAACGTGCTATAATGTATAGCAAAGTAGCTATAACTGCTAATATAACATGTGTTACAACTGGATGGTTGCCATCTGTGTGAACCTGGCACCCGACTTTAAGATATCGAAATTTTTTTTTGCAATCGAAAGAGCATCGTTTGTACCCGTTTGTACCTCTCTTCTTTTCGTTTGTACCTCAAGGGGTTCCCAGATAGAGATACTTCAAAATTTTATAAAAGGCTCATAATCAGTCTACTTATGGAGATTGATCTATGTAGAGAGAGAGAGAGAGAGAGAGAGAGAGAGAGAGAGCGCAATCAAGTTTTGATTATTGGTTGATTTGCCTTATTTGTTTTATTTGCTTTATAAACCAACTGAACCAATAGTTGAAACTTGAGGGCGTAGTGAGGCCTTTCTAGATGGATCAACCTCCATAAGAAGACTGAGCGTTTTGTAAATTTTTGAAGTATCAAAATTATAAAATTATTATTAATTTTTTCCGAACCCCTTGAGGTACAAACGAAAAGAGGAGATGTACAAACGGGTACAAACGATGCTCTTTCAAATGGCGTTGGACGATTTCAGATATCTCAAAAAACAAAAAAGTTAGCTCTTGTGAATTTTTGAAAATTTTGTATCTCCGAACCCTTTGAGGTACAAACGAAAACAAGAGAGGTACAAATGGGTACAAGCGATGCTCTTTCGATTGCAAAAAAAAAAATTTCGATATCTTAAAGTCGGGTGCCAGGAAAATTTTGAAAATTCTGTATCTCTGAACCCTTCGAGGTATAAACAAAAACAATGGAGGTACAGACGGGTGCAAACGATGCTCCTTCGAATATCGTTGGCCGATTTGAGATATCTCAAAAAACAAAAAAGTTAGCTCTTGTGAATTTTTGAAAATTTTGTATCTCCGAACCCTTTGAGGTACAAACGAAAACAAGAGAGATACAAATGGGTACAAACGATGTTCTTTCGATTGCAAAAAAAAAATTTCGATATCTTAAAGTCGGGTGCCAGGTAAATTTTGAAAATTCTGTATCTCTGAACCTTTTGATGTACAAACGAAAACAATGGAAGTACAAACGGGTACAAACGATGCTCTTTCGATTTCAAACAAAAAAATTCGATATCTTAAAGTTGGATGCCAAGTTTACACATGTATGGTTGCTACGATAACTCACTCCAGGTTATCTGAAATAGAAAAACGGCATGTCGTTTCATGATATGATACCCGTGAACCACGGGTATTTGAACATATCCATTAAGAAATTTTGTTTAGATATATGCAAGAAACTGAATGAATGATATATGAGCCGTTTATTTTGAAAGTGGTTTAATTGTAAGTCCATTATTTAAAAAGAATAAAATATCACATAATTCGTGAATAATTTAGTGCAATAATTGGATGTTATGTGATATCTCATTTTGTTTAAAAAATGGACTTAGGCCACTTTCAAAATAAACGGCTCAACGCAAAAAATGGGATGTAAAAAAATTACTAGAAAATCACGTTTAAATTTTTATCGCTTCTAATATATTTTCTAATACAAAATGTTTACGTCATCCGGTTCGAGAAATAAAAAACTCCAAAGATCGTTTCTATTTTCGGTCACCAAAGCGGAAATCTCACCTTAAACAAATAGTCGGCGTTAATCGAGACTGGAATAAAATCGATCTACTCTCCTATGATAGGACATTTGTTTTGAAATTCTCTATCGAAAACGTATCTGATATTTTCGTCTCTTTTATCGAACTTGCACGTTGCGATAAGAAATCTGAAATTCCCCAACCTTTAATCAGTGAAGTCGCTTGGATCGATGCGATTATTTCTTCCACTCACATTCTTTTTCTTTTATTCTACTTCTCCCATAATTTATTAGAACCTTTGCTCAATTTTTATTTTTTTTTTCTAAAATTGTTAAAATTAGTAACTCGCAGCTACGGATATTCTTATTATTATTAGCATTGTTTACAAATCCTGGCACGTATTGAAATTCGACAAATTGTTGGTGGAATAAAATTTGAAGAAGCGAAACAACAAAACAAATGTGAAAATGCATCGAGCTCGTAAATTTATCAGACACACGACTGTCGATTATAATCGACTTATGTCGTCAATGAGTTTGCAAAATTGAGGAAGCCTGTTCTGGATTGGAATGCAAAATGCGCCGGGAACTCCCCCGGATATTATCGGAGAGGATAATCGAGTGAGATCGAATAATCGAATATCGAGATTGGCAGGACATTGGCGAGTTTCCTGCAGATAATTGCAAATGTCGATTTTAGGCTGAGCCGGGAATTAGAAATTCATTTTCAAGACAGTCAAAGTAAAATTAATAGAAATTTATTCGTTCAATTTGGTTTATTCAAATTTACTTATTCTATTTCACATTAATAACAATTAAATGAAATACGCCAATGAAATAGTAGAGAATCTTTTTTGAGATAATTGCAGGGTTAATTTTTTCAAACCAGAGAAAATGAATAGAGATTAATTCATTCAGTTTATGTTATTCGAATTTATTTATACTATTTTATTTCACCATAAGAATTCAATTAAATACGCCAATGAAATAGTAGAGAATCTTTTTCGAGATAATTGCAGGGTAGATTTTTTCAGAGAAGAGAAAATTAATAGAGATTAATTCATTCAGTTTGTGTTATTCGAATTTATTTATACTACTTTATTTCACCATAAGAATTCAATTAAATACGCCAATGAAATAGTAGAGAATCTTTTCAAGATAATTGCAGGGTTAATTTTTTCAAACCAGAGAAAATGAATAGAGATTAATTCATTCTGTTTGTTTTACTCGAATTTATTTATACTATTTCAGTTCACGATAATAATTCAATTAAATATGCCAATAAAATAGTAGAGAATCTTTTTCGAGATAATTGCAGGGTAGATTTTTTCAGAGAAGAGAAAATTAATAGAGATTAATTAATTCCGTTTGTGTTATTCGAATTTATTTATACTATTTCATTTCACCATAAGAATTCAATTAAATAGGCCAATAAAATAGTAGGGAATCTTTTTCGAGATAATTGCAGGGTTGTTTTTTCAAACCAGAGAAAATTAATAGAGATTAATTCATTCAGTTTGTTTAATTCGAATTTATTTATACTATTTCATTTCACCATAAGAATTGAATTAAATACGCCAATAAAATAGTAGAGAATCTTTTTTGAGATAATTTCAGGGTTGATTTTTTCAAACCAGAGAAAATTAATACAGATTAATTCATTGTGTTTGTCTTACTTGAATTTATTTATACTATTGTATTACACCATAATAATTAAATTAAACGCGCCAATAATTTACCAGGAAATTTTCCGCCTGATAATTGCTAGGTTCGATTTTAATTTGGAACCTAGAATTAAAAATTAATTCCTTCGGACAATATAAAATAAAAAATTAATAAAAAGAATAGAAATTAACTAGCTTAATGTCTTTCTCGTTCCAACACATTTATACTATTTTATTTTGTCGTAATAATGACAATTAAGCACCCTAATAAAATGCTAGAGAATTTTCTGTCGCTCTTATCACCGATAATAATCGATTCTTATCGAACGTGGAACGCACTTGCATGTTACTGTCACGTTTCTCCGATATCTGTTCACGATGATGTAAGAAGCGATGACTCTCGCGGGTCATTACCGTGGTGTTTGATTTGTCCGATCGATTCGATAAGGAACTGGAATTTCCAAGGTAGAGGAGTGATATCGAGAGAGGTTTCAGAAGGGCTCTTGAGTGATCGATCAATATCGATCTTATCTTTCTCTTATCGTCTGATTTTCTATTTCAATTAGTCATCGCTCGAGTGCTGCAAGGCTGTCGCCATTGATGCAGAATTGTCGAAAAAAGTGGTTTTTCCTCGAATAGAGAATTTTGGGGAATTCCTTTAATTTTTTTCTCTACTATTCTTTTTTCTCTCTCTCTCTCTCTCTTTTTTTTTTATTTTCTTCAATGTACAATTTGCCGTCATATAATTTTACTTCGATCGATCTAAAATGTCAGGCCGATTATTAAATTAAAATTAAGACAGACGTTTGTTTAACCAGTTAAGTGTGGAATTTTTTTGTTGAGTTTTGATTTTTAGCTTTTATATCGAATGGTAAGCTTTTTTTTATTGTTCATGATCTAAAATATAAAAAATTTGGAAATTTGACGTGTATACACGTTGTACGCAGTTAACTGGTTAAGAAACAAAAAAATGCTTTCACAAAAATTTGCAGATTAGCAATAAAAAACAGTTTGATTAAACAATACATTGAGACGACTGTGTTAAAATCACATTTACATTCGAAACATTCTTTCAGATGTGCTTTTCTTCAGGTTTTTACAACACATCCCATACTTATTAGAAATAAAAAAAATTCTATTGTTTTTGAAACTCGCCTTTTACATTTTTGAACAATTTTTCTCATGAGAGAAATGAAAAATTGACGCTTTGCCTTATTCACCGGGCTCATCTTTAAACTAATTTTTTTCAATCGAAAAATAAATTATTTTTCAAAATTGAAAATCAAAAATTTCTTTTTCAGGATGACGTTCGCGAAATGAGCGAGTCGCCATTGAGCATCGAGCACGTGTACGGGATGGAGTCGTCGGCCTTGGAGGACAACAGCCTGAAGGTGTCGTCCCCTGTGCAGAATGTGGCTCGTCAGGATTCAGGGGTACCCGAGGACTTGGCCTCACCATTGGTCGAGACCAACAAGTCCCTCGACGAGGAGGACCTAGACAGTACGATGGATACCGACTGCAACATTACAGTGATTCACGTAAAGGAAGCAGATATTACCAACAAGCCCAATCAGTCTCCAAGTCTGAGTGGCCTCAGCAGTAGCGAGAGGAAGGAATATAATGGAGAGGGTAAAGACAGTAAGGATGGTAGCGACAGTGGAGTCGAGGGATGCGCCACAGAGGTGCCCAGGGTGAGTTTACTTTAGGGTGAGAGAGTGAGAAGGATTTGCAGAATTTTTGAGATTTTTGGATTTTTGGATTTTAAGAATTGAAGTTCCTTTAGAATTTGTGGAATCTACGGAATTTTGGGGGTACTTGAGGCCGGAAAAGAGTAAAGAGAGGATTTGCAGAATTTTGGAAATTTTTTGGATTTAAAGAATTTAAGGAATTGGGATCCTTTAAAATTTGTGGAATTCACAGAATTTTGGGGTTTCTTATGGGTGAGATAAGTAATGAGGTTTTGTTGAATTTTTGAGATTTTTTAGGATTTGAAGAATCGAAAGAATTTTGAGATTTCTTGAGTGTGTGTGTGAGAGAGAGACACAGAGAGTGAAGAGAGGGTTTACAGAATGTTGGGTATTTTTTGGATTTGACGAATTTGAAAAATTGGGGGTCTCTTGAGATTTGAGGAATCCACACAATTTTGGGGTTTCTCAAGGACGAGAGAGACTAATAAAGAAGTTTTGCAGAATTTTTGAGACTTTTTAGGATTTGAAGAATCTAAAGAATTTTCGGATTTCTTGAGAGTGAAGAGAGGATTTGCAGAATGTTGAGTGTTTTTTTGGATTTGAAGAATTTGAAAAATTGGGGATCTTTTGAGATTTCAGAAATCTACAGAATTTTGGGATTTCTTGAGGGTGAGAGAGAGGAGAGTGCGGAGGTTTCGCAAGAATTTTTGAAATTTAAGAAATCTTCTAAAGAATTTTCGATTTTGGAAATTAGATCCGTGGAATTTGGATTTTAGGTATTTCGAAAATCCACGGAATGTTGGATTGTTACAATCTTTAAGATTCAAGAATTCTTGACTCTTCACAATGCATTGTTACTATATCTGGACCAGGTGAATCAGGAGCACCAAACAAGACTATTAAAAGAAGTTCTTCTTTATTCCCATTAAATTAATATACACAGTAAAATATTCAAAATTACAATAAAACTTTTGTGTCCTCGCGCAGATCCGCCTGGTCCAGAGAGAAAGAAAGGTTGCCAACTACTTTAACCTGCTCCCTGCTCTCATCCTTTTCTTACTTTTTTTTCGCTGATGCGCCACGCCACAACGATGATGCCAGGCCACTTGGCATCGATCTAATCTCGGCCCTAAACCGAATACGAGGCACTTTATCTCATCCACACTGGCATTGATCTAATCTGCCTTGGGGTGGTAGTGGAGTGAGGAGACACGAAAGCTCTCGTCGATTGTCTTCATGTGAATTCGTTGGGAGGGAGAGGAATTCCCTCTAGAGCGGAGCAAGCATGTTGAACAAGCTACTCTCGAGCCAAGAACACCTCTCCTTCTTCTCCTCAAAATGAGCGCAAGCTCGATTCTCACCACCAGAGACCCTCTAGTAGCACTATCCAATCTCGTCCCAATCGCGATCAAAGTACGGTATTAAAGTTCTATTAGCTACACGTGAGTTTCAAAATGAAAACCCAGAAAAGGTAGCCCAGATCCCCCCCAAAAAACATGATCCAGAAATTTACTGGAAGAAAACAGAATTAACATCAGGAAACGACGAATTAATTAATTATTCTTGCTAATACCAACACGTATAATCAGTAAAACCGTGGTCAAGGCCACTGAGAATTTAGCCAGGACCACCATGAGGCTGCTTTCAGTTTGCCAGAATTTAACACAGTAATTCAGTCCCTGGAGATGAACCTTCTTGGAACTGGACAACCCACGCTAACTTCTTTTTTTCTTCATTTCAGGTGCGCAGTAGAAACAGCATAGACTACGCGAGTAGCTGTGGTGGGCTGGACGAAGCCTCATGCGACTCCAGTTTGGTCAGCTGTTGTTCAGTTTACGAGGACCCCTGTGCGACCTTGCCGGACGACGTGAGGCTCACCACAGGCGGTGAGGGGACCAGTGAGGGCGGTAGCGAGAGCTCATCTATAGCTGGAAGCGTTTCCAACCGAGGAAACCGAACGGTGAGTAAGAGGGCGGTGACCTCGACGAGCGTGAGCAAGAAGAAGACCACTGGAGCCAGCGCCGAAACGCTCAAGCCCATACGAGCTAAGCCCACGCCTCTGGGTTGTTCCGCCCACGTGACTGCGACTCCACGCTCCAAGCCACGCACAGCCACACCAAGAATAGTGATTGGGAAGAATCAGCCAACCACCAGTAGCAGAGACCGAGCCAGGTCTAGGGAGAAATCATTGGCTAGGGACGCAGGTGGTGACAGAGGGACATCTAGCAGCAGTCGCTGCTCACCTATGACGTTTAGGCCTGGTGGAGCTACCCCAGCGAATCTCAGAACCAGAACTCGACCTATTCCTGATTCACTGCCTTCGGTACTGACCACTGAGATCAACAAAGATCTTGCTCAGCATGGCGGAGCAGTCATCACCAGCTCTAGGTCCAGAGGAGGATCTAGTACGAGAGGTGCTGGCACGCCTGGGTCAACTCCTTCGGAGGAAGTCAGGAAACCACTGGCCACGCCAAGAGTGCTCTGCACAGGACGCATCAGAGAAGGCAGTAAGAGTTCTAGAATTCAGGACAGGATGGTGACGAGTCTGGATAATAAGGCTCTAGATGCCTATGCCACTCTCCCAAGGAGGAATAGAGGAAAGATCGTTTTGGGTAAGGGCACGGTGGATAAGGTGGACAAAATGACTAGGAGCAGATCTGGAAGTAGGGATGCCAGTCTCAGTAGATTGGTAGAGAAGAAGGTACCAGTTGGAAAGGACTGCTCCTTCGCTCACAACAACCTACCGCCCTATCCTAGGAGCAAGGGTCTGGAGAAGACACGAATTTATCATGAGACTGGAGTCCAGACTGGATTAACCGGTGGTGACATCGAAAATGCCTTGTCTGGACTGCCTGGTAATGTTTCTGGACCTGAAGTGGTCGAGCGGTTGCACAAGGGTGTTCAGACGGATGGTACCTGGGAGGATTTGCAAAACTTGCAGAAAGATAACAAGAGACTGACGGAGGAGGGAACAGCTTACAGGGAGGAGAACGAGAAATTGAAGAGTGAATTGACGGAAGTGAAGCGTCTCTTGGATGAGGAAAAAGCTGATCATGCCTTTGCTCGGCAGGAATTAGATAGAAATGCTCAAAGAGTGTTGGCGATGCTAGGAACCCCCCAGTCGGAGCATGCAGGTAAATCAAGAAGATGAAACTGCAAAGTAGAATCAGTATAGCGTTTGTGTAGCACGAGGGACTCTATTTTCTGGTTTTTCTTTCAGAGGGAAGCGATAGTTTCTTAGAGTTGGAATTTCATTTGCAATCCTCCGGCCAAGTTGTGGCTCATCAACAAATTGAAATCGCAGATCTGCACTCCCATTGTCGTATGCTGAGCAGGGTATAAATATCCTTTATTACTGCTCTCTTTAAAGTAACCAGCGTGTTTAATTGAAAATTGCGTATTTTAGGATAGGGATAAGAGCTTAGCTGCTCAGGAAGCACTGTTACAGCAACAACAGGAACTCGAAGCTGAATCCACAGAGATGCAAGATTTTCTTCAACAGGAAAAGGCAGCCCTGGCAGAGGTTCTTAAGGAAGCCGAGGCAGAGGTACTATTTTGGAAAATTAAGATTTAAATGTATTTGTTAACGAATACTTTTTAACGATTTTCTTTTTGTCCCGTGTTAGCTAAAGAAAGTAAAAGAATTGTTAAACCAGCGGGAAATAGAATTGCAAAGGCAAACTGAGGAATGTAAGCACTTAGTTCGTATTAGTGAACAGAGAAGGTAAGATAATTTCTTTCATTAGAGCATTTTGTGTTTCAATGTGGTATTAAGGTTTTGTATTTCTTTGATCAACAGACAAGAAAATTTGTCACTGAGCATGAAATTAAATGCTGTAGAAAGAAGGAGTAGGGAACTTTTACTTACCCAAGGTGCTGCGGTATCCGGAGCAGCAGTTGCTCTTTCGGGACTCGGTACACGTTTGGAAGGATTGGTAGACCAATTAATAACTTCTTATAATATTTCAATAAAAGATCTTGAGGTAATGCGGTATTAATAATTTCTACATTCATTATCTACGTTATTATACTGTTTTGTACATTGTCGTTAATATTATTACTATCATTTCAGGATGTAATTTATCACAACGAAGCGTATAGCAGGAGTAACAGCAGTATCGAATCAAGCCCTGTAAGTTCTAAGCACAGCTTGAAAGAATGTTCACCCAGTCCAAAGAGCGGATCCTTTGTATCTGCTGTGATTGGTGCTATTCGAAATGCAGCTACACATCCCTTTGCAACAAAAATGGCTGACAAAAAATCATCGCTGGAGACGACGAAACAAATGTACAAGGAATTAAGCATGGAATCGTCGTCCGACTTACTCGACTTTGAAACAGAACCTTGCTTGATGATGGAAAGTGTATTGGAGGACGTGCCTTTACCCGACACATACACACACAATATGGTTTCAAGTAGCGACTCGCTTCGCAGGGCTTTAAGTTTCCCCGAAACTGTGGACGAAAACAGTATTAAGAAAACTAGAATTGGCGATGAATGTACTAGTCTTACAAATCTTACTCAGGCTATATTGCATCGGCGTAAAGTGAGCATTAGCTAAGAATACAGTAGGATGACTTGGGTTTGGATTCTATATTTACATTATTTTTAGGTGGAGGATGAAGAGGACGACGATTGCGAATCGGTCAGTGAGTCTGATACTGGAACGAATGATGGTCCCGTACCATTAACAGATTATTGCCCTGCGGTCAGTCTTGTTGATCAAGTCATAGACGTGGATAATCTTGTTACAAAACTGTTAAAGGTATTGCGGATAATACAATTGGATAACGATACGTGCATACAGGAATTGAAAGAAGAGAAGTAAGCGAATAACGATAGCACATACCTTTATTTTTTGTATGTTTATGCATCTTGGTACGCTGACGACACATTATAATGCAACAAAAATTTATTATACCTAGGTCAGAGTTGGAAGGAAAATTGGAGGCCAGTGCAACGGAATTGAGTGAGATACGTAAAATGGTGAACGATTTTCATCAATCAGAGGATGTTCCGAGTGACCTGTCAGACAGAACGTGAAGTTTAATTGAGAATTGTCGGCTTATTATTAAGGAGGTAATGGTCACTGATATTTCTCAGAAACTATTGTAAAGCACTTGGGATATTGTCATATTTTTTTAACGAACGATTGACTTTTTGAAAAAAGATATCAAATGGAATAATTCCTCTGTAGGCGGGTAAGGAGGAATTAAAGTTTGACGACTCCACAGATGGTAATAAATGTGATTCAGGGAAGGCAATTTGATTGCGAAGATTTCAACGGAAACCCAGCAGCCCAAGTTTCTTCCTAAATATGTAAATCTTTTTTAGCGTTCGTGTTATAAATTAATAGATAAGCATTTAATATGTTGCAACTTCGTTGATGCATATGTAAATCGTGTTACGACTCTATGTATTTAAAACAATCAAAGCTTACGAGAAAACTAATTAAATTTCAACTTTAAATACATAGAGTTTCAAGAGATATCAATTACACTACTTTAGGAGTTCAACTCTAATTGTAGTTTTCTTTTTTCTTTAGGATAGTGTAGTGTTAAGGAATAATGTTCTGATTAATGTAAAATCATTTCACTGGAAACGGAAAAAAAGAAATATTGTTTGCCCACCGAATGCACTTCATTGATAAAATAAATAAGGTACCCTAATTCTTAATTATGGAATCTGTCTCCTAAAATGGACACGCCAATAATAATGTACCATAACTATATAAAATCAATATTTTCGTGACGACAACAACATTATGCATACAAAAACTCTTTTAAAGGAGAACGACAGGGTACATTAGGTTTATGACATGTGTAAATTATAAAGACACGAATTAAATTAAAATACAAGAATTCTCCGAAATACGGATTTTATCGACGTAGACATAATGGATCCTTCATATCAAGTTTCTCATTCATCTCTTCTTAAATTCCCATGCATTTACCATGATTTTCTCTTCGTACACGATGTTTCCCTACGGAGAGATTTAGAAAAAAAAAATTTCAATTACGAAAGATCTGCCTCGACAACTATTAAGACAGCGATCAATAAAAATTATACTATACTATATTATACGCATAGTCTCAATATTCGATGAATATTATACGACATTGAAGAACTGTATATACGTAGAAACTGTAGGCTTCTCAGATTAATCTGTGTTTTAGTTTAATGTATAATTATGTCTAAATGGAAACCCAATTGATGGAAAATCATAACAATAAGGTTAATTCGAAAGTAAGGCTCCTTATTTTAATTAAAGAAAGATTAAAAAAAAAAGATGATTCCACCCAGAAGAGGGCACGAACGCAAGATGATTAATAGCTCTAAGAATTTTTATACAAAATATTGTGATAACATACCAAAAAACTCATGGATAATGTATTTTACTTTTTAATCAAATAAATTTTGTTTCAATAATGCTACAATCTTACTGTACAATCACGCTTTTACAATCGCAATATCGTTTATAAATAATTAATTAAATACCCTATACGCATATATAATTCTATTAGGGAATATGACTGAATGAGTAATAATGTGTGCATAAGTGATTAAGAAATCGATGCTAAAATGATAATACAACACTGTTGGCCCAGTACCATACGATTATTGTGTAATGAGCAATGTAGCGACGCTTAAGTAGTAACCGGCATAATCGGCAATTGGCAATAATATCATGCTCCCATATTAATATAAATTCTTTCAGCTCCACGTTCAAGCGGGTCACTCGTGATGTAATCTACGCAATAGGGGAGTGATGATACTCGCCAACCGTTGACCAATTCTAAAAAGAAAAAATTTAAGTCAAATTACAATTTAAAAAACATCTTGTAAAGTATCATCCAGAGAAAAAACAATGGTGCATTGACCTCTACTACTGCGTCTGATTAAAAAGAAACTTACCAGTGTCGCCGCTAGAAACTCCCATAATAAAAAAAAGAAAAAATCCTAAAATGCTTCAATCGTAAATTTTGCTGCAGAATAGCAAAAAAATTTAAGAACGGAACGTAACAAAAAAGGATGAAGTTCCGAAAAGCGCATACCTCCGATTTTCTTAAAGCTACATATACTATTGTATTTTGATGTGCCGATTACGAATTTGACCATGCAAGTTGGCGCAAATTTAATTTTCGAGGTCACTTCCAAGGTCAAACATAAAAAATTCAGTTTTTTTCGATTTATTTCAGTAGGTTTATAAAATATTGAAAAATGTTTCAGACAAAAGTGGTACATCTCGTCGAAATACACATTTTATGTCTTATACACTTTCGCTGTAAGAGTGATCGTTTCCGAGAAAAATTGATCAGAAGGTAAAGAAAGTAATCATAAGGTCAGAGATGCGCTTAGTATTGTCCAAAACCAACGACCAACGTGTTTTACGCGTAAAAATAGACAATATTACGAAGTTTAAGATTAATTATCCTTGTCGTTGGTCTTTGATAATACTGAGCGCAACTCTGACCTTATGATTACTTTCTTTACCTTCCAGTAACTTCTTCTCGGACACGATCACTCCTATAGCGAAAGTGCATAAGACATAAAATGTGTATTTCGACGAGATGTACAACTTTTGTTTGAAGCGTTTTTCAATATTTCATAAACCTACTGAAATAACTTAAAAAAACTGCATTTTTTATGTTTGATCTTGAAAATGACCTTGAAAATTAAATTTGCAGGAAGCTTCACGGTCATATTCGTAATCAGCGTATCAAAATACACCAGTATAAGCAGTCCTAAAAAAATCGAAGGTATGTACTTTTCGGAACTTTATCTCAAACATAAAATGCCCTTTCCGTCTGACCATTTCTACTCCGTACCACTGGATTCCTTAGAAACTTAATTCTTTAGGAACGCGGAATCGAACCAACCAACCAATACCTGTTCATGGATTTCGGAGCGACGGATGGCCTCGCCGTTCCACTTCCGCCGTCGACTACATCCGGTTTAGGCTTCTCGGAGGTACCGACTTCCGGTTTGGAGGAGCCGCCCGTTCCGATCGGCAGAGTGACCGCGTCACTTCCGCCAGCACCGGCAAGAAGAAGCGCCTCAACCGGAGCGATAACAAGAATCACCCCGTCCACGTGGACTCGATAATTCTCAGTACCATTCTGTCTCTGATCGTAATGATCCTCGGTGGATGATTTCGCAGGTACCTCCAACGAATTTCCATCCTCCTTGATCAACGGCAAGGACCTCACGTCGATGCACAAGCCGACGAGCATAATCGCCGTCTTGAAGATTCGCATGTTGATCGAGAGCATCGATGTAATGAGAGACGATTACCGATTGGCCGATGCTTTTCCGTCCGCCCAATCAACGACCCCGTACAATTCTCACGAGCCAATAATAATCGTCGTACCGTACGGGAGTCCCGTTCCGTTGGCCCTTTGGTCAATACTTTGAAATCGGTTTCGAATCGAGCGCGTTTATCACGATTCTATCACTCTACACGCCCTTTTAGATCGATACTGAGAGCTTCGAGGCGAGAAGTGGTAAACGAACGTCTCGACTAACCGAAGGACGAGCGACGTGTGACGATGTTTCGTGGCAACCGGCGATTCCGGTCCCCACCTGGTATGGAAACAGATCGCCAAGTTCAAGAACCTGCGAGCGTCTTCTTCCTCTTTCTCTCTCCCTCTCTCCTTTTCTTTTCCTTTCTTTCTCTCGTCTCCTCTTCCTCCTTTTACTCGTACCTCCTGTGGTATCGAGGACCTCCTCTTTCGTCGCGCATGCCTTCCCACATACGTAACGATCTTGGTCCCCCGTAGAAGCCAAGGGGATCCTCACGAACCGATCGCTTAGTAAAGGAGGAGAGAGAGAGGCATCAGCTGTTTTGTAATATTACGTAACCGAAGCCGGCGCCTTCTTCGTATAATACGAGAGGAGCAGATGCTCGCTCGGGGTTCCTTTTTTCTCCTTTCTTTTATTTTTAAACTTTGATTTCTGCTGAATTGTAGGAAAGATGCCTTGATCGATCGTTGTTAGTAGAATGATGGCGGTGGAATTTGAATGAGAATTCTAGATGATTCTCAACATCTGGATACTCATGATTCTTTATTACGAAGAATTGATGATTCTACATATGCGAATGTGCTTATTTAAAACGAGAATAATGATTCGTTGTCTATAATTTCGCGAATATGATTTGGTAATTATTTATCTATGCGGAGCACCTTCGATTTTGATGAAAGATTAGATGCTTTTTTTGAAATAATGTCTACTATATATCCTACAACTGAAAATGTAAATTAATAAATATTATAGTACCTATATAATTTAAATAGGTATATAAATATATAGGCTATATTTATATAACTTGGTACAAATATTTTTCAAATTTGCAGCTACAGTTTTGTGTTTACGTTAAAATAGTATACAACCTTTTTTGTAGCGCTTTTTCGGAGCTTCAGTTTTTGTCTGAAACATTTTTCTCTGAAATCAATATTTTCGAAGATACAGTGAAAAAACAGGTAAAACTTTTTTTGTTAATAACTTTTTTACAAACAATGAACGCCGATTTTGCGTAAGGAAAAAGTTGTTTGTCTTCCAAAAACGCGTCGAATGAGCCTGTTTAGAAGGTCATTAGAAGGTGCTCCCCATAGGTAAATAATTACCAATGATTTTTCCTTTTCAATTTTTTTTTTTTACGAAAAAATCCAATTTGGAAGAGAAAAAAAAATTGGAATTCTTGAGCCTTGCGATTCGAATCAATTCCGCAGTAGGCGTCGCTACCCAGCCAACGCATATTAGTTCATGGAATATTCTCTGATCTTCCGCCAGGAAGATTCGTATATTCGTAGAATCTTTTTCTAAGAAGATTGACATTCTGAGAATATTCTTATTCTTTCTAATGTCCACTATCTTAAACTTTCTGTGAACATTCGTCAAAATTATTGCCAGATGAATATACTAAGAATATTCTATTGTCATATTTCTATTCGGATATTTTTATTAATCCCTCAATTCCAAAATAAGTGTCCCATTTAACAGTTGATTTAACTGTGCAAATGTGACATTTATTTTGGGACAGATTTGCTGTCCACACGTTGTATACTCCTTACACAATCTCCTTACCTTTCTTTACAATAATTGGCCACACTTCCAGACACTATGAAATATAAAAATATTTTCACTTTTATCTAGAGTTGTCTTTTTGCAATTAGTTCTACTTGACTATACCGTTTGAATTGTTGTATTTGCCTATTATCTGGAATTCTTGCCCTACATTTCGCGAATAACCGGTATGACACCAAGAAGAACATCAAATATCGTTATATTTCGAATATTCTAATATACAAGATAGGTGAATATTCCCAAAAGTACACGCAGAGGATATTCAATAGAGTTCCGTAAACTCCTACAACTTTGAACAGGTTAACAACTTAGAAGAAATTTTGAATTACGTTCATTTGTCAATTTACTTAAAACCGGTTAAATTTTAACTCATTTTTGGAACAGTGCGTTTAGGTTAGGTTCCAAAATTCAGTTAAAATTTAACCAGTTTTAAGTAAATAGACAAATTAACGTAATTCAAAATTTCTTCAATGTTGTTAACCTGTTCAAAGTCGTAGGAGTTTACGGTTTACATAATATTATTCACATTCGAATATTCCGGGTGCCATTGTGGAGAATATTCATATTCCCATAAAAACATTATAATATTCTCTTCGAGATGTTCGCATACGAAGATTGACAGAAGCTTGCAGGAATTTTAATATTCCTTGTGTGCTGGCTGGGTAATTTTTGCAGACCATCTCTCGGCATCTTGTCGAGATAAAAGAGAGTGGGATGGACGGAAGAAAAGAAGGAATGAGGGGCCACTTGAAGAAGAAGAGGAGGAGACGCGTAGGACCCGATTCGTAAAGGCCAACGTCCTCCTGTGGCCCCATCGAGTTCGTTTCCCCCGTCTCTCGGGCTTGTTACCGTAACCTTGTCCTTGCTCTTACATTTCCGCGACTTGCGCGCCACCAGCGTGGAAACCAAGCCGCTGACCTTCTCTGGTTGGTCGCGCGCGACGATGACGACACGAAATTCCGCGGAAATTTTATGTAACTGTCGCATAACATCTTCCGATACTCGTGAGGAGGTTTTTGATACTATTCGAGGCACGAGAATTATTATATTGACGTATTTGAAAGTTGATCATTTTGAATCGTGCGAGACAATGGTATTACAATTTAGGGATAAATAGAAGTAAGCTTGTTTAAATAAAAGATCTAGGTTAGATGACTTGATTTTTACAAAGGGCAAAATTAAGTTCTCTGTGTGATTTATAAAAACAGAATAGTAGATTGGTCGTATTTCTGTTGATTAGTGTATTTGAAAGTTGGGTGGGATTGTTTTATAAAGTCAAGATATTTTATTAAGTTTGAATTTTTAATTTATTTCAGATCGAATATGTGTTCGAATCTGTATTGTTGCTTATCGAATAAGGTACAAAAAGTCAAGTTAATGTTTTTATACGTGTATTTCTTTATCTTTCTCGTGTAACGTTACATGAACGATGATACAAAATAAATAGGGCGCTTAAATTATCGAGGAGAAAATATCCTAAGCGTTGTTAATTGAGCATATTACTGACACGATATTGTAACAATGCAAATTTCGTTTCAGATAGTAACAGCTGGCGCAGGAAGTTGCAATTACGTCCCCTTCTTGTCAATTGAACTTGGCGAAGAATAGATGGAATGTTTTGGCTTAGTACAGTTGATCTACATAGTGATTATTAAACGTATAAAAGTTAACTATTCAATGTGCAATAATTAATGTTTTTCTTCGGTTAATAAAGAATCGAAAAATGATAATGGTTAGTTGATCTACATAATGATTATTAAACATAAAGAATTTAGTCAAATAATATGCAATAATTACATCTTCCTCCATACAAATCAATATTACCACAATTCAATTTTTTTTCAATCGATAAAGAAACGAAAATGAAAATGATTAGAAATACGTGCACCTGTAATCTTTCACCTAACCGCAATTATAAATTCTTAAGTATCTTATCCTTCTAAAATATCATCTGAATTAATGATCTATCACAATTAAAAATAATAACGTAAATTCAAGTGTAGGATACCGTAGGTCGTGGCAGGAAGCAGTTTTTTTTAACCTAATGTAAATCCGTGGAAAAAAAATGTACGCCATTTGGAAGAAAGCGAGATGAATGAATTTAAACCTAATCTCAATTATCTTCACGGTCGATTTGGCAAATTCCTGCTTTATCTCTATATCTTCCGGGCCCGCAGTTTTCAATCGCGTCACCGATCAACTTCAGCTCCTGTGGCTCGCTGTCGATGCCTCCAACGTCGTTTCTGTCACCAGAGGTCAAAGTCACGTCCGCGTCGGTCTGCAAGGTCAACTCCTTGCCGAACGACTCCCTCAACGAATCCTCGTCGTCCTCGTAGGACCTTCTTTGACGTTCTCCAACCTGACTAGGTTTGGAGACCCAGCCGTGACCTTGAAAACTCTCCTTAATCACCTCTTGATTCTTTCCAACCTCACGTTCTCTTCTCTTCGCCAGGTGAGCTAGCTCAGGTCCATCAAGGTACAGCCAAACGTTTCTACTCTGCCTGGTAACATTCTGAGGATCAGCAGAAGTCTTCTTTATCTTCTGATCATCCTTGGACACTTCATCAGGTTTAGGATTAGGATTACCTGGTTCCAATTTAGCTTCCTTGTCCTTTCTTTCAATAACACCTTGCAAAACGTCGGGTTTCTCCACGGGAACACCCGGAGGCAACTCTCCAAGCTTGCTTTTCTTCTCAAGGTCACCTATTGGATCTTCTTCACCTTGAACCTTCGTGATCTCCAGCTGGTTAGGTTCTTTGTTTCTCTGCTGAGCATCTGCAATGTCGTAACTCACTGGATAGACCGATTCTTGGTCTTCATGCTGACCTTTGTTGCTCTTCAAGGTCCGAAGAGTCTTCAGGTCCAATGCCTCATTCAGCAGCTCCGTCACCAGGTCCTGATTGCCTCCATAGGTGTAGACTAGTAGAAAGTTATCCAGTCTAGCGTCCGTATTGAACTTGCCATCCTGTCGTTGGTCGTACGTCGTTGGTGCTGGCTCCACAGGTTCAAGAAGCAAGAGTAGGCTCGTTGAGAGGACGAGTGTCAGGCAAGTGATCATCTTCTGGATTGTTTGGCGCGCCAGGTGTGAGAATAGTCGAGGAGTGAGCCCAACGAAGTCTGATTCGAGACTGTGAGGAAGCATCAGCTCGTTTCCATGGGCCTCTCCTCGCCTACCTCGTGCCTCGTGGAGGAAGAACGGGTATATAGATTGAGGCGGTTCCCCTTTGGAGAGGGTAAACCCAAGCGGCCAGAGCGAAGCAAAGGATGGTGACCGACCTCGACGATCAGCAGGAGGAACCCTGACGTAATCAGGAAGAGCCTTTTGCTTTTTTCTTTGGTCGACCAGTTTTTTATGGCCCATGAGAAAGTAGTGAGAATCCTCATGATGCCATTGTTCTTTTGTTTCTAAAGAAAGGTGGAGCAGGAGAGGATTGGTTTGGAAAAGTGTCTTGGACAGATGCCAAGATGTTCAGATATTTTTGAGACTGAATTTTTTGATGATTCTTTCATATTTATCTTGGGTACGCAGACTATTTTGGGTATCTTTGAATAATTCTAGTAGACATACTGAGGGAGGTCTAGGATAAGGGACACACAATTTTCTTTTCTCATGTTTTTAATTCACTTACAACGACAGTCTTTAAAAAGTACAGTGATACCTACATGGCTAAAATGATTTCATTGTTACTAGGTGATCGTGACACGAAAACTCTCCTTCATCACAAACAAATGGCACGTAGTTTCAGTTCATTGCCGTTGGCTTGGTCCCATGATCTTGGGCCCTAGTTGCAAGGCGAGGCTGTTAAAGAAAAAGTCAAGTGTTTTCAATTCTCTTCTTTCAACTCTGATCTCTCTTATTTGTTTTGTCTTAGGATACTCACGGTACAAGCGAGAGCCGCCTTCGATTGGTCCTGCGACAACGACCTTTGCCATCAGGTACGTATCCAGACTTACAACGCTTTCTAGCCAAGGTCATCGATCCTGCCGAGGCACCATCATTATTTGCAGCACCAATGATGTCCTTCTCACCAAACAGGTTCCCAGTTTTATCGTTTATTCGCAATTTCACGGTAACATTCGCCGTCTCGTTATTTTTCATGGTACTCTCATCAACCGATCCTCCTGTGGTGCTTTCAGGCGATGAAGAGGAGGAGGAGGGTGAAACGTTTTGATTCTTTTCTTCATCCTTATTGGTAGAAGATAGCAATTCCGAAGTTGGGCTGGTGGTAGTTGACCATTGGTCCTCCGCCAATGACGTCACATTCGCTTGATTATCTTCCTTGTCGTTAAGTGTGGAAGAGGGTGGGTTGGTTGGCCAAGTGATCCAAGGCTTCACTGTTGTCGTTTTGTCTGTGGTAGGCTTCCCTGGTGGCTTCACGGTAAAGTCCGCGTAATCATAGAAATAATCATAATCCTGAAAAGTAAAAAAAAGATCGGCTGAAGTTCCAAAAAACTCATATTTCCGATTTTCTTAACGCTACGTATACTGATGTATTTTGATGCGCTGATTACGGATATGACCATAAAAGTTGGCGAAAATTTCATTTTCGAGGTCATTCTCAAGGTCAAACATAAAAAATTCAGTTTTTTTTCAAGTTATTTCCAAAGGTTTATAAAATATTGAAAAGTGTTTCAAACAAAAGTTGTACATCTCGTCGAAATACACATTTTATGTGTTACGCACTTTCGCTATAGGAGTGATAGTTTCCAAGAAAAATTTATGAGAAGGTAATGAAAGTAATCATAAGGTCATAGTTGCTCTTAGTGTTATCCAAGATCAACGACCAACGTGTTTTACGCGTAAGAATACACTACGACCAACGTCCAACGTGTTTTACGCGCAAAAATACACGATATTACAAAGTTTGTGATTAATTATCCTCGTCGTTGGTCTTGGATAATAGTAAGCGCAACTCTGGCCTTATGATTATTTTCTTTTTACCTTCCGATCAATTCTTCTCGAAAACTATCACTCCTATAGCGGAAGTACATAAGACATAAAATGTGTATTTCGACGAGATGTACAACTTTTGTTTCAAACATTTTTCAATATTTTATAAATCTGCTGAAATAAATTTTCCGAGATATGACGTCTGAGATAACAAATATAAAGTTCCCAAGTCCACAGATAACATACTTGAATTGCTACTCCAATTGATATTCCAACCAAAATTTTTCTAAAATCTCTCCGATTACTATACTAATCTAGGGTGTACCAGAATAATTCTTTCTCACTGTGCAGGAGCAGCTGAATGAGTCTGAGCTCAATATAAAAATATGAATCATCCGCAAAATCACTTGGGACCGTTACCGTGTAATCGTCAAGGAGCTCGGTGTCGATCAGCGCCACCACCTGAAGATCCTTCACGTGGACCTCGACGTTTAGATCCCCGGTCTGGCGTTGATCATAAGTGGTGGGCTTGGCGAGTCCAGGCCTGAATCCCGACACTAGCAGGGCCACGTTGGCCAGCAACAGGATCATGATACCGATAGGACAACGACTCCAGGATCCTCCTCTCCGAGTCTGCGACAACGGCACTCAGTCGACTGTGTTCTTTCTGTAAAAATTCAACCGGGAGAGCTGTACGGGACCCTGACCGTCGCCTACGGGCAGGACGCGCCGTGTGGTCACTACGGCGCCTCCTGTCCACCTCCTCCTCCACCTTCACAGCGTCCAAAGCGACGTGAAAATCTCGTGAGAGAGGAAAACCGGTATTCACGGTTTGTTGTCGAGTTGAGTAAACGTGGACGCAGTGAGGAAGGTGAGAGGAGAAGGTCTGATGCCCGGACATTGGCCTCTCACGTTCCAATATGCATATGAGGAGAGGTTGCGCCTGTTGGTATGCAACCCATCGTACTCCTTGACAATCAATCCAACAGTGGAAGGTTATTATTTTGAATGGCATTTCTCTCTCTTCTAGCTCTTATGATTTCTATTTTCGTTATTTCAAGGTTGTGCTGATGATACTTGGCTAATGTACGCTGATAAAGAGGATTTTGGCTTTGGAACTGGTCGGTGGTAGAGTCTGAGAAGAGGTCTGATCGCCCGGACATTGGCCTCTCACGTTCCAATATGCATATGAGAAGAGTTGTGGCGCCTGTTGGTATGCAACCCGTCGTACTCCTTGACAATCAATCCAACAGTGGAAGGTTATTATTTTGAATGGCATTTCTCTCTCTTCTAGCTCTTATGATTTCTGTTTTTGTTATTTCAAGGTTGTGCTGATGATACTTGGCTAATGTACGCTGATAAAGAGGATTTTGGCTTTGGAACTGGTTGGTGGTAGGGTCTGAGAGGAGGTCTGATCACCCGGACATTGGTCTCTCACGTTCCAATATGCATATGAGAAGAGTTGTGGCGCCTGTTGGTATGCAACCCGTCGTACTCCTGGACAATCAATCCAAACAGTGGAAGGTTATAATTTTCAACGGTATTTCTCTCTTTTTTTCTCTCTCTTCGCTGGTTCTTATGATCTCTATTTTTGTTATTTTCAGGTAATGCTGATGATACTTGGTTAATGTACGATGATCAAGAGGATTTTGACCTTGGAACTGGTTGGTGGTAGTGTCTGAGTGGATGAGGTTGATTAACCTCTGGAAATTTATGCGACACCGGTGGCGTTTACTGTTACATCAGTTTTAATGGTTCCGTGTGCCCCGCAAAAGGATTGCCCACGAATTTGTAATGTGAAAAGACGGTGAGTGTGATGGGAGATTCCTTGGAGGAAGAATGCGGTTAATGGTAGTTTCAGAAGGTTTTAATCATTTCTCTTTTTTCTTTTGAAACTTTGATGTGATCGAATGGAGATTGAAATTTACTGTTAGAGCAATTTGAATAGCTTCGGCTTTCAAGTGTGAAAAAGCGAAGAGTATGTATTGGTGATTCCTTCGAGGAAGTTTACGGCTTGTTGATAATGTCGAAACATTCTAACGCTTTCGTAATTTGCTTTTTACAGTGATCAAATAAAGATCGAAAATCAGAGGATATTCACGGTGATTAATTGACGAGTCGTTGAAATTTGTCAATTTAAAATAAACGTTAGTTCGTGCCATTGACGCATGGCCGCCTACATGAGCCCTCTACCAATTAGATACTTGTCAGTGGCACTTTAGAGAATTTTTAGTCTCAGTCGTTCCACATTATAGTGCACAAGTATTGAAATGGATACACCAGAATTCTAAGCATCTCTAGTGAACTGTTCTTTTAATCACGAATAATATTCGTAAAAATTATTGTCTAACCTAACCCAACCTAACCTAACCCTGACGGGGAGAAATAGTGCGTACTTTTATTTTCTTTCGAATAAACATTACCGGGTGATAGCTTTAAAAAAAGAAAAAAATGATAAATCTCGTGAAAAAGTTTAATTGATTATCGAGACGTGGCTCTCAATAATGTTTACGATGTGTACATTCTTCTCATATATCCTCAAGTTTAATTATAGATATCTCTGATGCAAATCGTTGTCCGAATGACGATTACTTACACTGGCCAATAAATTTTGACTTCTTTTCTGCCTATGAAATAACTTTTGCTAATTTCGAAAAAGTGCCTATAAACATGTATTTTAAGACTAATTCCAACTTCAGCTTGACTCGAGGTTCTTTAATTTTGGTTTTAAATAAAAAGATTTGACTGCATTTTCTTCATTAAGGGGTGCGTTCGAAAACTACCTCGGGTGAATCTAGTTGGGTGATAGGGAAAACTCTTCGGGGGAGCACTCGGATGACGACGTTTTCGAACGACTTTGGAAAAGAGTGCCGTGCAACATATCATAGTACAATCACAATATATGCAACAAATGGCGGATCATGCTCGAATTGTTAGATAGAATGTTATTCGTTGTTTTTGAACTCGCTGTAGATTAATACTTATCTATTTTTTCACATGCTTTTTGGTGTTCCACACTGCCAATTTTTCATCCTGTATTATTAAAGAGCCATTTGAATCTGTATACAGCATATATCCTAACCCTAATCCTACTCTAGCCCTTTATTACATTACTCATTTTACTTAATTTATTTTATTACATTATTCTCTTGTTCTTGATGTGACTGATGTGTGAGCAATATCGCCTATACATACTTCTTGTAGTTGAAGCAATTGAATTCGCGCGGCAAATGGATGGGTGCACCCGACCACCCTGCCAAAAACATGGGTGGAAAAGTCTCTCCACCGGGTGTACCCAAAGGTGTTTCCGAACGATACACCCAGGTGGCCTTTGGACATTTTCGAACGGCAACTGGGTGATCGAGTGCACCCGGGTGGGGTTTTCGAACGCACCCAAGAAGAAACCCCACGGTAAAATTCTTGTTTTTCAATTTTTTATTATTTTTTCCCTATAACTGAATATCTTACGAGCATATTTTAACGCGAAGTTAAAATCTCAAAAATGTGCGAAGTTATAATTTTTTTAATGGGTCATTGGATAGTAAATACTCGTTATACGTAAAGGTAAATTGTATCTGGAGTTCCCCCAGTCTACAAATGGGTTTCTATTATTTTTTGTTCAGTCATATAAAAAAAAATACTAAACATCCAGTTGCAGTCTGGGGGAACCCCGGGCACGATTTAACTTTACGTATACCGAGTATTTACTAAGGATGTTCAGCCATATCAAAAAAATACTAAAAAACCCAGTTGCAGTCTGGGGGAACCCCGGGCACGATTTAACTTCACGTATACCGAGTATTTACTAACGCTAATCCATTAGAAAAATTATAACTTTGTCAATTTTTGAGATTTTAACTTCACATTGAGTTTTAAATGATGTTAAGATGTTCAGCCATATAAAGAGAAATACTAAAAATCCAGTTGCAGTCTGGGGAATCCCGGGCACGATTTAACTTCACGTATACCGAGTATTTACTAACGCTAATCCATTACAAAAATTATAACTTTGTCAATTTTGGAGATTTTAACTTCGCGTTCAATTTTAAATGCTGTTAAAATGTTCAGCCATATCAAAAAAAGACTAAAAAACCCAGTTGCAGTCTGGGGGAACCCCGGGCACGATTTAACTTTACGTATACCGAGTATTTACTAACGCTAATCCATTAGAAAAATTATAACTTTGTCAATTTTTGAGATTTTAAATTCACGTTGAGTTTTAAATGCTGTTAAGATGTTCAGCCATATCAAAAAAATACTAAAAAAACCCAGTTGCAGTCTGGGGGAACCCCGGGCACGATTTAACTTCACGTATGCCGAGTATTTACTAACGCTAATCCATTAGAAAAATTATAACTTTGTCAATTTTTGAGATTTTAACTTCACATTGAGTTTTAAATGATGTTAAGATGTTCAGCCATATAAAGAGAAATACTAAAAATCCAGTTGCAGTCTGGGGAATCCCGGGCACGATTTAACTTTACGTATACCGAATATTTACTAACGCTAATCCATTACAAAAATTATAACTTTGTCAATTTTTGAGATTTTAACTTCACGTTGAGTTTTAAATGCTGTTAAGATGTTCAGTCATATCAAAAAAATACTAAAAAACCCAGTTGCAGTCTGGGGGAACCCCGGGCACGATTTAACTTCACGTATACCGAGTATTTACTAACGCTAATCCATTAGAAAAATTATAACTTTGTCAATTTTTGAGATTTTAACTTCACATTGAGTTTTAAATGATGTTAAGATGTTCAGCCATATAAAGAGAAATACTAAAAATCCAGTTGCAGTCTGGGGAATCCCGGGCACGATTTAACTTTACGTATACCGAATATTTACTAACGCTAATCCATTAGAAAAATTATAACTTTGTCAATTTTTGAGATTTTAACTTCACATTGAGTTTTAAATGATGTTAAGATGTTCAGCCATATAAAGAGAAATACTAAAAATCCAGTTGCAGTCTGGGGAATCCCGGGGACGATTTAACTTTACGTATACCGAATATTTACTAACGCTAATCCATTACAAAAATTATAACTTTGTCAATTTTTGAGATTTTAACTTCACATTGAGTTTTAAGTGCTGTTAAGATGTTCAGCCATATAAAGAAAAAGACTAAAAAACCCAGTTGCAGTCTGGGGGAACCCCGGGCACGATTTAATTTCACGTATGCCGAGTATTTACTAACGCTAATCCATTAGAAAAATTATAACTTTGTCAATTTTTGAGATTTTAACTTCACATTGAGTTTTAAATGATGTTAAGATGTTCAGCCATATAAAGAGAAATACTAAAAATCCAGTTGCAGTCTGGGGAATCCCGGGCACGATTTAACTTTACGTATACCGAATATTTACTAACGCTAATCCATTACAAAAATTATAACTTTGTCAATTTTTGAGATTTTAACTTCACGTTGAGTTTTAAATGCTGTTAAGATGTTCAGCCATACAAAAAAAATACTAAAAAACCCAGTTGCAGTCTGGGGGAACCCCGGGCACGATTTAACTTTACGTATACCGAGTATTTACTAACGCTAATCCATTAGAAAAATTATAACTTTGTAAATTTTTGAGATTTTAACTTCACATTGAGTTTTAAATGCTGTTAAGATGTTCAGCCATATCAAGAGAAATACTAAAAATCCAGTTGCAGTCTGGGAAATCCCGGGCACGATTTAACTTTACGTATACCGAGTATTTACTAACGCTAATCCATTAGAAAAATTATAACTTTGTCAATTTTTGAGATTTTAACTTCGCGTTCAATTTTAAATGCTGTTAAGATGTTCAGCCATATCAAAAAAATACTAAAAAACCCAGTTGCAGTCTGGGGGAATCCCGGGCACGATTTAACTTTACGTATACCGAATATTTACTAACGCTAATCCATTACAAAAATTATAACTTTGTCAATTTTTGAGATTTTAACTTCACGTTGAGTTTTAAATGCTGTTAAGATGTTCAGTCATATCAAAAAAATACTAAAAATCCAGTTGCAGTCTGGGGAATCCCAGGCACGATTTAACTTCACGTATACCGAGTATTTACTAACGCTAATCCATTACAAAAATTATAACTTTGTCAATTTTTGAGATTTTAACTTCACGTTGAGTTTTAAATGCTCCTAAGATGTTCAGCTACGGGGAAAAAATAATAAAAAGTTGAAACATAATATTTTTACCGTGGGGTTGCTTGTTAATGAAGAAAATGCAGTAAAATCTCATTATTCAGATTCAAAAGAACCAAGAGCTAACCCGAAGTTGGCATTCGTCTTAAAATACACGTTTATAGGTACTCTTTCGAAATTAGCTAAAGTCATTTCATGGGCAAAAACCTTCCCAGCGGACACATTTTTTGACCAGTGTTATGTCTAGAGGATTATTGCGTTGCAATTTCTCACGCTATATAATTCGTCAGAGGAAAATAATGCGCACTTGTCTGATCTTTCGAATAAAAATTTGCGGGAGATTGAATTAAAAAAAAAAAAAGTCGATAAATCTCGTGAGAAAGTTGAATCGATTATCGAGACGCGTCCACTCATAATAATGTTCACAATGTGTGCCCGTTAGATATATGCTTAAGTACAATTATAGATAACATTCGCATAAACAGTTCTCCGAGTCACGAATAATTTCGTCAAAAGATTGTTGTATCATAGTTGCTCGTACACTAGCAGTACACTCACATAATTCATCAAAGCAAAATAGTGCGCACTTGTCTATTCGGGTGATGTTTCGAAAAGCGCATACCTTCGATTTTCTTACGGATATGTATGCTGATGTATTTTGATCCGCTGATTACGAATATGACCATGAAACTTGGTGCAAATTTCATTTTCGAGGTCATTCTCAAGGTCAAACATAAAAAATTCAGTTTTTTTCAAGTTATTTCCAAGGGTTTACAAAATATTGAAAAGTGTTTCAAACAAAAGTTGTACATCTCGTCGAAATACATATTTTATGTCTTATGGACTTTCGCTATAGGAGTGATAGTTTCCGAGAAAAATTAATCGGAAGGTTAAGAAAGTAATCATAAGGTCAGAGTTACGCTTAGTGTTATCCAAGACCAAATAGCAGCGTGTTTTAAGTGCAAAAATGCACGACATTACGAGGTTTAAGATTAATTGTCCTTATCGTTGGTCTTGGATACTACTAAGCGTAACTCTGACTTAATGATTACTTTCTTTACAGTCCGCTAATTTTTCCTCGGAAACGATCGATCCGATAGCGAAAGTGCATAAGGCATAAAATGTGTATTTCGACGATATGTACAACTTTCGTATGAAGCTTTTTTCAATATTTTATAAACCTACCGAAATAACTTGAGAAAAACTGAATTTTTTATGTTTGGCTTTAAAAATAATCTTGAAAATGAAATTTGCGCCAAGTTTCACGGTCATATTCGTAATCAGCGTGTCAAAATACACCAGTATACGTAGTTTCAAGAAAAACGGAAGTATGTGCTTTTCAGAACTTTGTCTTTCCTTTAGAACAAAAATTAAGGGGTGGGTAAAGTTTAAAAAAAAAATGTCTCACCCTATATAATTTGTCAGTGGAAAATAATGGGCACTAGTGCGGTCTTTCGAATAAAAATTCGCGGGAGATTGAATTCAAAAAAAGGAAAATCAATAAATCTCGTGAGAAAATTCAATCGATTCTCGAGACACGCCTCGCAATAATGTTTATAGTGTGTATACCCTTTTCACATAATCCTCAAGTATAATTATAGATAACACTGATGCAGTGTGGAATAATAATTACTCACGAATAATTATGTCTAAAGTTATAATTTCTCACACTATACAGGGTGAGTCAGTAACTCTGTCCACCTCGAATATCTCCACTATTTTTAGAGATATGAAAAAATTATAATTGCAAAAGTTTTACTACATCAAGGGAGCCATAACATGTCACTAATATTTTTTCCAAAAGTGGAGGCGCTTCAGAGATTTCAAGGTCACCTCTACTTTTTTAAATAGTATACTTTTTTATCTTTAGTGCAATAGCGTATGTTGAGATGATATCAACGACCTATAATAAAAGGTCATTCGGCATTAAATAAAGTAGTAAAATAATGATTATTACCTCACAAGAGATGTTCGAAGTGATGTCCGTTTACATCGATGTATCGCTGCAATCTTTGAATTCCTGAAGCACGTACACTTCTTAATTCTTCCGGACTGATTTTTGCACATGCTGCAATAATTCGCTGCTTCATATTTTCTAACGAGGTCGGTATTTCATGGTACACAATGTTTTTTAGTGTTCTATTTTACTCCTTTATTTAATGCCGAATGACCTTTTATTATAGGTCGTTGATATCGTCTCAACATACGCTATTGCACTAAAGATAAAAAACTATAGCATGCTATTTAAAAAAGTAGAGGTGACCTTGAAATCTCTGAAGCGCCTCCACTTTTGGAAAAAATATTAGTGACATGTTATGGCTCCCTTGATATAGTAAAACTTTTGCAATTATAATTTTTTCATATCTCTAAAAATAGTGGAGATATTCGAGGTGGACAGAGTTACTGACTCACCCTGTATATACAGGGTATTTCACCTAACTTGACCATCTTAAATATATCGCTTATTTTGTATGATAGAAAAAATGTTAGGGAGAGAAAAATATTCTGTTCGAAGGCGCTAATATGGTGATAGGCCGAATTTTTTTCTCAAGGTCATTTTTTTCGAGAATTCAAGGTCATCGTATTTTTTTTAAATGGGACTACATATTTTCACTACAACGGTCTTATAGCATATAAAAAAACAAATCCAACGAGGTGCAATATGTTGACCTTCACATTACCTTTAGCGAGAACATCATGAAATGTTTGTCAGTAATCTCAGTACGCGTTCGGGGACGGTAAATGATGGAATTTCAATTTTATTGGAACAGTTTTAAGTTAAATCTTTGTTTTAGAAGGTTTTCAAAATGTGCACCATGAACCTGGATACATTTTTGGAAGCGGTAAATAAATTCTTGCTGTACATTTTTAAGTTGTTCTGCAGTAATTGATTTACATTCATGTAGAACCCTTTGTTACATGTTTTCTGCTGTTGTGGGAACATCGTTGTAAACTTTACTTTTTAGGTCTCTCCAATTACTGCAGAACAACTTAAAAATGTACAGCAAAAATTTATTTACCGCCTCCAGATTCATGGTGCACATTTTGAAAACCTTCTAAAATAAAGATTTAACTTAAAACTGTTCCAATAAAATTGAAATTCCTTCATTTACCGTCCCTGAACGCGTACTGAAATTACTGACAAACATTTAATGATTTTCTCGCTAAATGTCATGTGAAGGTCAACATATTGCACCTCGTTGGATTTGTTTTTTTATAGGGTATAAGACCGTTGTAGTGAAAATATGTAGTCCCATTTAAAAAAAATACGATGACCTTGAAATCTCGAAAAAAGTGACCTTGAGAAACAAATTCGGCCCATCATCATGTTAGCACCTTCGAACAGAATATTTTTCTTTCACTAACATTTTTTCTATCATACAAAATAAGCGATATATCTAAGGTGGTCAAGTTAGGTGAAATACCCTGTATAATTCGTCAGTGGAAAATACCGCGCACTCATCCTTTCTTTCGAACAAAAATTCGCGGGAGATGGAATTCAAAAAAAGGAAAATCGATAAATCTCGTGAGAAAATTCAATCGATTCTCGAGACACGCCTCGCAATAATGTTTATAATGGGCCGTACTCTCATCCGTACTTTAGCAGCGCTCGGACTTTAGATGGGCTCTATACTTCTGCACACGTATGCATGTTCATGTCCACACATGCTATAAAACGCATCTAAAGTGCGAGCGCTGCTAAAATACAGGTGAGAGTACGACCCAATGTGTGTACCCTTTTCACATATACCCTCAGGTATATACTTATATATAATTATATATTTTAATTTCCCGCGAATTTATATAACTTTAGACATAATTACTCACGAATAATTATGTCTAAAGTTATAATTTCTCACATTATATAATTCGTCAGTGGAAAATAATGCGCACTTGTGCGGTCTTTCGAATAAAAATTAGATTGAATTCAAAAAAAGGAAAATCGATAAATCTCGTGAGAAAATTCAATCGATTCTCGAGACGCGCCTCGCAATAATATTTATAATGTGTATCCTTTTCACATATATCCTCGAGTATAATTATAGATAACTCTGATGCAAATCGCTCTGCGAATAATTACGACGAAAGGATCATTGCGTTAGAGTTTCTCGAACTATAAGCCCACATTATAAACTATATAATACAGCGGTGTAAAATACTGCGCACTCGTCCTTTCGTTCGATAAAAATCGGCGAGAGGTTGAAGTTTAAAAGAAAAAAAAGTCGATAAATCTCGTGGGAAAGGTCAGTCGACTATCGAGACAGGCACTACGATTGTAAACGATCCGAAATGACATTAATGACAGTTCATTGAAATGTTAGACGTCGCATGTGCATCCAGAACGAACGAAATCATACGGAATATATTCCGTGAAGTGATCGTAGTAATTCACCTGCACCATAAACAAAAGCCCTACCCGTTAAACTTATATTGATTGCAGACGAAGGATTGGCTCATAGTGTACACAATTATTTACTCATCGGGTGATCACATCACGTTCTTTATCATGTCTCGCCTAAACGTGAAAGATGTTTCAATTCTTTAGGAAATCTGGTAAATTTCTTTCATTTCTACTTTCATCCGACAATACGATCTTGTTATCATCGAAACCGAAGGTTACGCTCGCTTTTTGAAAAGATTCTCGGACCTAACCTAACGAACAAAATATTTGTCTCATTTGAAAAAGACTCAGTTTCAATCAAAGCTCATTTTTAAAGGATTTGGAATGCATCGTGCTTGTGTTCTATCGCATTGAGACGTTGTCACAAAAGAATTGTCGTTGTGGTATCGTCAATGAGCTTTGTTGTTTTGGGAGAGATGGTCTTGTAGTATTCTGCATTTGTTGCATTTGGATTATTCAGAAACGTTCAGTGATCGACTATGTCTAAATTATAATAGATGCGCAGCATATGAACAGTAATTGTCAACGAGCACTGTCATTTTGGTGGAAACATTCGTGTAATATTTTGCGTTCATTCCATTTGAATTATTCAGAAACGTTCAGTGATCGACTATGTCTAAATTATAATAGATGCGCAGCATATGAACAGTAATTGTCAATGAGCATTGTCATTTTGGCGGAAACATTCTTGTAATATTCTGCATTCGTTCCATTTGAATTATTCAGAAATGTTCAGTGATCGACTATGTCTAAATTATAATAGACGCGCAGCACATGAACAGTAATTGTCAATGTGCATTCTCGTTTTGGTAGAAACATTGCTGTAGTATTTTGCATTCATTCCATTTGAATTATTCAGAAACGTTCAGAGATTGACTATGTCTAAATTATAATAGACGCGCAGCATATGAGCAGTAACTGCCAACGAGCATTGTCGTTTTGGTAGAAACATTCTTGTAGTATTCTGCGTTCGTTCCATTTGGATTATTCAGAAACGTTCAGAGATCGACTATGTCTAAATTATAATAGACGCGCAGCATATGAGCAGTAATTGCCAACGAGCATTGTCGTTTTGGTAGAAACATTCTTGTAGTATTCGACGTTCGTTCCATTTGGTTTATTCAGAAACGTTCAGAGATCGACTATATCTAAATTATGATAGACACACAGCATATGAGCAGTAATTGTCAATGAGCATTGTCGTTTTGGTAGAAACATTCTTGTAATATTCTGCGTTCATTGCATTTGGATTATTCAGAAATGTTCAGAGATCGACTACGTGAAAATTATAATAGGTAGCGTAGCTTGTGCAAACAGTTCGCAAAATAAATCATTATGTCGCATTATTACAGGGCAAAAAGATAGACCCAGATCTCTGCAAACCTCACCTTCGAAATCGACAAGCTCCGGAAGATCATTAGGCGATGTATTCAATGGTAGTTCTTCGATGCATACGCCATCAGGTACACTGTGTAGCCTTGAGGAGGAAGAGGAGGACGAAACTTACAACGACAGAGAAAACGAAGCATGCTTCTTCAACTCGCGACTCTCCAAGACACTTCCTGAGATCCTAGCGGATAAAGGTGCCCTTGGATACTTTATACAATTTATGGATACCAGAAACAGTATAGCGCTTATCAAATTTTGGCTGGAGGTCGAATGTTTGTGTGGCTCGCTCTCCGCGACGGGGAGTAAGAAGCAGAGCGTTAAGCGTGTAAATTGTAGAGAGGAGGTTTCACACAAGTCCAATCATTTTATAAGCACGGTGGACGATAATGAGAATGTGAACAGCGATGTACTGCAAAATAATGTACAGATAGACGACATTAGCGAATTATCCTTATACGATAATGTAAATAGTAAAGCTGAAAAATCAAATTGTAAAGAAATGCCAAAGACTAGTCAAATGGAAGCTGGGAATCGACAATCAAATCGCACGCGCGGCGGCGGTAGAAACAACGACATGACAATTGCTTTCCAAGACGCACTGAAGATTCATAAGAAATATATCGTTCAAGATTCCTTGGGTACACATCGAATTCCTGAAGAGTTGACAACCGAATTGGAATTGGTCCTTAAGAGCGAAGACATTGAGCCTATTATAAGGTGCCTATATGCAATCCAAGAGATTATATACGAAGTATTAGAAAACGAGTGAGTATTTCGAAAGTTCAATTCGCTTATTAAAGGATCACACACACAAACATTGGAAATCACCGGTCAAATTTCTCGAAACTTTGGGATTTTTCAGCTTATGATCCCACGATCGAAAGTCCTAATGGGCCCGAACCTCCAGCAAGTCATGGAAAAGAGTTATGGAGTACGGAAGTCGACAGCACATAAGTAGTCGAGTATACACGTTTTACCCTAGAAATGTCTCGAATTCAAGGGGATCTATTAAGATAACAAATAGGACAAAACTTCTTGAACTTGGAGAGAACTATCTGATAGTCTGGCCCAATCTTGGCTACTAAGTTGAACTAGGGTCCGGTAGGGTCCCTAGGTTTTTATGATGGAAACTTGGATTCATCGCAGAATCAGACTTTGTCACTAGGAATATATTCAGATACGATACTAACATTTCATAACCGACCTGGTGATCTGATTGACCGCAAGATCTGGTATGGATTCGACTGGTTAAGCTAAGATCCGGTGTGGTTAAAGAAATGGGTCGAGGCCCCACCGAATATCATTTGGGTCCAAGAGATGTTCAACCCAACAGTAAAGATCTAACAAAAATAGGTCCTAACGAGGTTGATACACGTTTCCCTCTTGGAACCCAATGACCACTGGGAGTTATATTGTAGATCTCTGATCATTTGCAATCAATTTGTTCCTAAATACTTAGTAGGATTTTCATTAAACTAAGAGATTTTCCCAATTATTCACAAACAGTTCTTTTAAGAACTATTTTATCCATCAACTTACTTGAGTATCTCTTCCATCATAACTTGGTCCTTACTGGACCCTAGTTAGACTTTATAGCTAAGATTGGGCCAGACAATCAGATAGTTCTCTCCAAGTTCAAGAAGTTTTGTCCCGTTAGTTATCTTAATAGATCCCAGAGACATTTCAAAGATAAGAACGTGTATACTCGACTATTACTTATATTCCATCGACTTCCATACCTCGTAACTCTTTTCCATGACTTCTTGGAGGTCTGGAACCTCCTTGGAACCTCCCCGGTTTTGATCGGGGGATCATAAGCTAAAAAATCCCATAGTTTGGAGAAATTTGACCGGTGTCCAAATTTCCAATGTTTGTGTGCGTGGTCCTTACATTGTAGAATATACTGAATATATATTACAATAATACTTTTCCTTCTTTTTCAGATATATTAATGACTTCCTGCGAAGTGAGTTCCATTGCAAACATCAAATTGATGTTCTTACCAGTGGTAATGTAATTTTAGCGGATATTCTATACAATGAAACAGCATTCTTTTATTTTATGGAGGTATAAAGCAAATCCTTTGATATTTATGTCATCCGAACACGTTTCTATGTGTAAGTAAATGTTATCGAGTGTCACGTTCTATTGCAGTTTATGGAACTAGAAAATAAGCGAGAGTTATTAGATTTTTGGATGTCGGCGACGCATTATAAGCAAAATCTTTTGGAGAAAAGAGATTCGGCGGATCCTGAGGAAGCACAGACTGACGCTCTTATAATTTATGACAAGTAACTGAGTTCGTTATAATTAATTCGATAATGGGATTATTGTACACAAGCGCGCTATTGAAGTATACAGTTTTATCGCTTACGTTAGAAAGAAATCGATAAATGTTAAACATTCGTGTTTAGATATTTCAGCTTGCAAGCAACGATGCCTCTTGGATTTAGTGATAAAATACGTTTTCAAGTAGAACAAAATATATGCCGGGAGGATGGAGGGGGACCACAACCCGATTGCTTTGACAAACCTATTAGAATTGTATATAATTTTCTTAATAAGGTATTTCCAACTTTCGTACCTTTCATTATGTCCGCAAAACTTGTGTAATCTAGTAGAAACGTGAATGCGGTTAGTCTCTGTTTATCCAGATAATACTAAGTACATTGTCTCCTTTCAGCATTATCTGCCTACTTTCTTATCATCACAGCTGTACTATAAATACTTATCAGAGTTGATCACAACCATTCAAAGCAGTCCATGCCCAAGTTTACACTCTAGAATAAAGAGAGCAGGTTGTTAATTTTATACCTCATAAGCGATGTAGATTATACGTGTATGTAATAGTAAAGGCCGAAAGTTAAATATTTAACTACTTTAAATTCAAATGTAAACGAATGATAAAAATTTACCATTTCAGGTTCCGACTGCAGCAGCGAAGTAAGCTCTGTGAGTAACAGCATGCAAAGTACCCTGCAGGCAGGGAATAATGGAAATAAATCGTCTAGAGCGAGCGTATCCAATGGTATGAATATCGACACGAGACAACTTTATGATCCCGATTCATTATGGAGACGTAATAAACATAGGTAGCCGGATATTCGTAATATCGTACTGTTTTTTCATTACTATACAATACTGTGCAGTGAACGTAATTTTCTATCGGATTTTATTGAATTTACAGCTTAAGTGTTGGTTATATAGATGATATGGGCAGATTTGTTACAGAAATAGAACCAGATCCTCATAGGAAATATGGCAAGTCGAGTTTCATACACTCTTACGATTACTACTGTATGGAATTGTTTTCTTAGGGAAATTAATCTGTGTATTCAATTTGTGTATTACAGAATCTCGTTTGACACGTGCTGTGAAGAGGCTTGTAAATATGGAACATGACAAAGTAAGTTGCGTGATCGTAAAGTTCATAAAATTTTATTCGGTTTTAAAGATGAATAATTTAATTTATCAATTTAATCGCGAAGACTCAAGTATTGAAATATGCTCACAGGCTAAAGAAGAACTGGCATGGAAGATTGCAGAGATGATAATTCGTGAAATTACATCATTGACTCTGGGTGCTTCCAATCTTCCTTCTTGATGGTAAATTTTCCATGACGTAACATTAAGAAATCGACTTGTTTTTGTATGTAGACGACTTTCTATTCTACTTATTTAAAAAGAAAAAGAACGGCTTGCTTGCGATTGAAACAATAATTTGCACAATTGCTAAAGTGCCAAAACGAAAACGAACGGAAACCTAATATTTATTGGATTTCTCAAAATGTTCATTGAATTATTTTTCGAAAATTTACACACTTATTCCTCAGTTGGTTAACCGAACCATGCAAAATATAAGGAATGTAACTTGAAACCTATGGTTTAACACAACGTAACTGCAGCAAAACGATAAATTATATTGTGCTAAATTTCGAACAGTTTTTCAGTTAAATCTCACGAATTCTTTCTGCGTGTATAAAAAATACGATCTAAACTATTGCATTACGTACTGTACACTTAAATATTATGGTCACGTGTAAATTATCGAAGAAATGTGTGAGCTATACTAAATAGTCGCTGCGAAATAGCACAAATCAAATATACTATGCTAGCTTTTTGTTTCACAGGGCTTTCCTATTTTTTGCTATAATTTAAAAAAAAAAAAATACTCTACTAATATTAAACTTAAGTTTTTATGGATAATCTTTACGTTTTATCTTTATGCGAGATTATGCGAAAGTATTCCTGTATGCTACTAAATATATCTACAGATTATAATGTCCGTAATTAAAATATTATAATAGGAATCGTCAACTGTTAAGTAGTCACAAATATTTCGTAACAATGCAAAGAATATAAGAATGATTTTTTTCATAATTGTATTAGTTCGGGTTTCGCATAATATTTTATGCTCTCGTGTTGCATGACTACAGTACAAGGTTTTCATTGTGTTCACATATTTTCAAACTTTCGGATGTGCGACTGCTAGATATTTTAACGGCACATTGGGCCTGTTGCAATGTATCATTGAATTCTGTAAAATGATTGCTTACAAGTTGGTATTTTTTATTATGGAGTCATGAGATAAAGTTATACAGGGTGGGGCATATAAGTTGAGACGTCTAAATATATAAAAAACAGAACAAAATAAAAAGAAATCTTTCAGACAAAAGTTGTATGGCTTCGAGAGGGATTGTATCGTGATACTATTTGTTTGACCTTCAAGCAGAGCGTCAAGGTGAAATGAAGGTCAACTTCATATTTTTTAACGAGACCACAATATTTTGGACACTTACGGTTGTAGTCCTTTTCATGACGAATTCAATGATCCCACAAGTGAAGGTCACTAAACGTCAAATGACGGAAAAGAGTTTGAATCATTAAATGAAGGTAATCTTTCATTCATTTGCATTTATTTCGTTAAATGCTTAATTTCATTAAATGAAATATTGATGAACATTTAACAAAGTATTATTTTAGGGAATTATTCGCATGGATTGTCGCATTGTGAACAGTAACATACTTCACGACTTCCAATTAATCATAACAGTTTAGACATAAACAGTTTACATTTAAGTTACTCGCAGAGAATGAAAGTGAACACTAGTCATTTCCTTCTTGCGTGTCAAAATATTGAAAGGAATACTTTGTTAAATGTTCATCGATATTTCATTCCACGTATTCAAGAATGTATCGAAGTTCATGGTGATCGGTTCAAGCATTTATTGAAATAAATGCAAGTAAATGGAAAATTACCTTCACTTAATGATTTAAACTCTGTTTTGTCATTTGACTTTCAACGACCTTCACTATGTGGGGTCGTTGAATTCCTTATAAGAAGGGCTACAAACGTAGATGTTTAGAATGTTATGGTTCCATTAAAAAATATCAAATGGACCTTCATTTCACCTTGACGCTCTGCTTGAAGGTCAAACCAATAGTATGACGATACAATCCCACTCGAAGCCGTACAATTTTTGTTTGAAGCGTTTCTTTTTATTTTACTCTCTTTATTACAAATCCGGTTGTCTCAATTTAAATGCACCATCCTGTATATTAATACGAACATATCATGAAAGAATAAGTTTGACGTAAATCGAATTTTGTACTATTTATTTAGCGTTTACTGGCAAGGGTTATTGATATGAGCTCAATGTGTAGTAAACAAAGGTAGTCCACGTACATGGTGCATCAACCGCGAGATAGGGAATGCTTAGAATCTATGTCCATTTTAGAAATAAATGTAAGTGTCTTGAAACTCGTAGATCATGTGGAATTTGAGTTTTGCGTAGACGTTCGCTATGTTCAATGTTTCCGTTCTGTGTCATTGATATTACGGTATGATGTGATAATTGTTGAAAATATTCAAGCGATTGTGTTACTGATATTTAATTACGATGATATGCTTAGACTTTATCTCAGTATTTTGATCATATTATGAATAATGTAAAATGCCTTATGCTTTGTACGGAATTTACCAGATTCGACAATGAGTGCGCTGAATTTTTGCGTGTGCAACACCAAGCTGAGTGTAGCGTTAAAGAAAATATGACCTGTAAATTAGTAACCCTATATTTGCGATTGCATTGGAAATATAATTTGGAAATATTTTCCAAAAGGAAGCATTATTCGCTTAGACGAAAATGTGGACGTGCACTATTTTTCGACGTACGTGTTTTTTAATAGTACTTGTTATTAACTCGTTAGTGATCGGTATATCTAAACGACGGAACATAATGTTTTTATCTAAATAGCGATGTGGATAATACATTTGTATATACCAGATGCATATGTTTACATTCTCCTTTTTTACATTCAATCTAATTTATTAATATCGATAATCGTGTGGTAAATATTTTTAGATGTACAAAAGTATGTATACTAATTAAAAAAAAAAAAAAAAAAAAAAAAAAAAAAAAACAAGGCGACATTGTACATATGTTCATATGTTCTTTATTACAAGCAGAAAATAAAAGGATTCTGGTATTTATTACATTCAAAGTCTGTGTTCAACCGAGTAAGCACCTTAAATCGGAACATGTATTTAGATTTTGTTTTGTCATGTACAGGTTTCCTACGGTTCTAACAATTGTAAGAGTATTCCTATAACAAATAACGAGATTATATGTATAAAATATAAATGCTATTTATATAAACAGATATAATACTTAATAGTCTAACATTTGAATCTAAAAAATATTTGGCTATTCGGTTCCCTTAAAACGAATCCAACTAAAAGTTATATTAATAATTTAGCTCTTACTTTGTACCATACTTCATATGGGAACAATCTTTTTCCGAATAAGAAGGACGATTGTATTGTGATAGTTATCGTGTGCATACTGGCGTTAAGGCACAGTTTTAAGGCAGTTATTGAAATATTTCCAGTAGGATTAATCAATCGTATCAAATACGAGAATGCATGCGTTTGTTTCAATTCTAGGCAAGATGCGTATAGTAGACAGTATCACAGTTTATAGAGAAGATGATCCATTTATACTTGTATGAGGCGGACATCCGTAGCGTGGATTTAAAAGTGGAGACGATTCGGTCAAGCGTATACTTGGATCTCCTTTAGTAGTATTATTCAGATTGAGGTTTCCCAATTTCTGGCACCACACAAGGCGAAATTTCTCCCTTCTGCCCCATCTCTTATACACCAGTGCGTTAAAGAACGCTTGCAGAGGATTTGTAACAGCCTGTCGATGCAACGTCAACTATTATTTACTCATCTATTATGTACACATCTTGGTAGAGTATCAGAACTCGCTCACCATAATATACCACAGTGTGATAATTGTCTTGACCGGTAGTTGAAACCACAATGTCCACAGTAATATGCCGTTGATCAAATTCGGTACCCAACATATGTAGTAGACGATATTGGTCAACGCGAACTTAAGTCTAATAGTTTGTACCAATTTACGCTCCCTTCCTGTTACTTGGGCCAGACTACTGGCCACGGCTGATGTGAGATTCTGCGACGAGGCGACGTACAGAACAGGATTAACGATCATGACCACTGCCAGTAGAACGTACGTGGCGCAGTAATTTGGAAGTATACGTAGTATCGCTGTAGATAAGGATGTCAGATTGTGACAACTGAAAGATCACGCCGTATCATCGAGAAGTATTGCAAATAACATTGGTAGAGATCAAATGAATGTGTCGTACTTAGCATCTGGAATATACAAAATGGCCAAACCAAATGTCGTCAACAGCGCAGGACATATCCAAGCGAAGGCGTGATAGCAAGCAGGATGGCCCGATCGATCGCCTAACAGTAATTTCATGTCAATCGCATAACACAATGTCCAGATCCACGTGGCCATGTAGAAGTACTGCGTCCATGCCTGAGAATACAACGCACCATTAATACATAATACCACTGTATCTCTGACAAGAGCGACTACGATCGAAACCACTTTACCGAAGAAAGAGCACAGAAAACCACGCTCGATGTGTCATCCTCCATTGGCATAATAGACTTAAAGTTCATCCACAATGCCGATCTGATGAATACCCCTGAAATACAATAACACCGTGACGTATACGACTTTCCAAACTAACGTCGTACAAAAAACATCTATGACAAGAAGAACCTAAGGAGGCGAACAAGTCCGCAGTGGCCAGCCATATGATGATGTCCCTTCCTCTGGACGCGGAGAAGCTCTGCCAGCGGTGAGACAAGTTCGACTCTTCCCTCGGAAGGATCTGCAAAGCGCATCGTCAATCTCTGTACAACGATTGTGTCGCGGATGGCGTTATCAGCACGTTTTACCTGATAAGCAGCGCCGAGTATACCCATCGAGGAGGAGAGCATGCAAACGGTATTGTATATGTCTGTATTGAATTCTTCCATGATCACCACGGCCATGTCTGTGCTGTTGGTGTGGTGACAACAGAAGGTTTGTATCGTTGGATCAGCCATGGTGGTGTCCGCTCGCTGTGATCTGTCGTTGATATTGGAGTATCTGTAAAAGGGACGATAAAGTTACGAATGATAAGGACAACTATCTCGAGGGGTTCAGTGGTTAGTGAACCCCTCCAGAATAGAAGGTAAGTGTGTAAAATCGTAAGTGAGAACCGACAATTCGTTTCGTTTCCACTGTAACATTCCGTGGACGTGGGACACGCTTCTCACATGTTTCCCCTTTTTTTTTCTTCTCTTCCTCTAGAACCGAAGCCGTACGATCTCACCGGCAAATTCGTATTGACGCCATGTTTAAACGCGCCTTCCGGATGAGCGTATCATTGTAATACCTTGCGCTGATAAGAACATCTTTATCGATAAGAGTGTTTAATCGTCTAATTAGCGCGAATGCAGCAACCTGCTGATGCAGAATATCAAATGCATTTCTCCGGATACACTTGTGTCGTAAATATAGAAGAGAATGGGTGGGGATCGAAAGATATATATCGATAATGCGACGACATATCGGATATCGATCGAAATCGATTGTCTCGGTGTTTATCAAATCGGCAATTATCGCCGGTGAAAATAGATCGTTACGATCGATAAGTCGATAATCGATGATCTCTTGCTTTTATCAGATTTATTTGATTATTGTTTATTATAGACGTTTTAAGTATTGTTGATGTTCTCGATTGAAGAAATTTTGGAATTGAATTCTCTTGCTCCTTTTTGATTTCAGATGTCTTTGGCGTAGTAGTTTCAAAGTAGATTTTTCGTTGAAATTTCTTTTTCCGACGATAATCTTGTTTTCTGTAATAACGTTCAATTAAATAAAATTACCGTTATTACGGAAAACAACCCAGCCAACACATACCCAGATAGCAAACGTAGATCTCTATAATATCGTCAAGATATCTTGTTGGAAAATCAGAATATTATTTAGATATCTAAACTAAGGCTGTAGATATGTACATATAAGATATTTGTGGGATACTCTAATGTCCGGCCTTACGAAACCATATATGTATAGAGGATATCCCGTACAGCATTTTAGATTTCAAACACAAAGCAGATAGATAAAATTTGAAATATTGGTATATAGCAGATACATATACCCACATAGCAGAGGAGATCTGCGGGATATACTAAATTTATCCCGCAAATCCCGAATATATTGCAATATCCTGAAATGTTATCTGTATACCGTAATATGATATACTGAAACGTTTTTTGCAGAATATTACAAGGATATATCTTCATAAAGAGATATATGGGAAATTGAAAAAGAATATTCATACGACATCGTGAGAATAGCTCAGTGAGGAATGCTTGAACGAAAAGACATCGATTCTTCATATACTGTTTTTAACAATATATTAATGTAACGTCAATCTGAAGAGTTGTAGGGATGTTTAGGCTTCCGTTCCGTTCATTTCGTAGCAAGAAATAGTCAACTACTATGGTGACGTATTTTGTTGTAAATCGAAATGTGTGTAGGTTAGGAATCAGTTTGTAGAGAGCGACACGGAACTTCCCATAACCGATGACGTCAGCCTATCGCCTCGGCTGCGGCGTTCACGAGAAATTACCCATGATTCTCGTGCAGTCTTTGTGCAGTCTTCTTGCGACCTCCCGTTAGCCGTTTCAATAAATCAGTTATATGTTTCTCAGTTCATTTCCTACAGGTCCCGACCTCGGTAGATCCTTTTTCTACATATTTAGTAGGCGCGCAAACGAGGTGTATTAGGGTAAAACGGTGTTATTGTGACAATGTTTAATTTTATGTGTTAATATAAGATATAAAATGGGCTAATACAACAACCAATCGCAGGATCTTTTTAGATCTTCGATTAGGCTCTTATATTAGCTCATTTTATATCTTATATTAATATATAAAATTAAACATCGTCACAATTACCCCGGTTTACCCTAATACACCTTACGAATCTACTAATAGATATGGATATGTTGATGATATCTATGGAATATACTAATGTCCGTTCTTTTAGAGATATATATCTTTTAGAGATATAAAATTTAGAGATATATCTAGTTTATTGACATATATTTAAAAAATATTATAAAGATATCTTAACTAGTATATCCGTTTAAGATACACTCATAATATTCGAGAAATATCTAACGATATACTAGTAATATCTCTATGGTTTCGCAAGCCCGGACATTAGAGTATCCCACAAACATACATATATGTATATTTACGGCCTAGTTTAGATATTTCAATAATATTCTGATTTCCCGACAAGATATCTTGGCGATATTACAGAGATCTACGTTTGCTATGTGGGTAAACATAATATTACACAAAGTATTATTCTATCTTTTCTCAATAGCAATGAACAACAAAGATAAAATAATTCTCTGTTTAACATTGTCCGTGTCGCTTACTGGAAAACATTTATCCTGAAACTATAATAAGATATAAACTTTTCTTCAATTATTTTATCATTAAAAATTTTATTTTTAATATTGTATGTAAGTAATATATTAAAATAATAAAATATTTGTATAAAATATTTTTTTTTTATAACATTTTTCAACCTCCATACACTGACCACTTTGGTTATTCTTTGGCGCCTCCTTGGTTTTCTTCTTTCTCTTTGAAACAACCAATAAATCTAATGTTTAATATACATATAATATTATTAAATATAGAAATATAATAAAGACGAAAAAGCGAGGCGTTTCTATAAAATCATAATCAATGATAATATAAAAAATAAATATCATAAAAAATCATATACAATCCCAATCAAATACGCATTAATATATTGTACCCAGCCAGCACACAAGGAATTTTAATATTCTTGTAAGCTTCTATGAATCTTCCTTTGCGAATATTCCTAAGAGAATATTATAATCATATATGTAATACTCCTATATTGCTAGCTACGTATATTTCCTATAAGCGGGAGCGGCGCATAGTGGGAAATGGGCGGAAAAAAGTATTTTTTTAAAATATGTCGTACGAACTTCATTTACGGCTTATTTAAAAGAAGAAACATTGAGGATCCTTGTTTCACAAAAAAAATCCCCTAAAGTTGAATGGTTTCAGTGTAGCAGTACTTTGAAATTCGATAATGTCATTCGGCAAAAATGGTCGCAAAATATTGCTCCAGTTTACGTGTCTCCAGAAAAAAAACCGTTTCACTTTTGAAGAAATGAATGTGTTCACACTAAAGATACATCATTTGACTTAATGTATCAGCCGGAGTTAATGCGATTTAATGATATTAAAGCCAGTTACAACATTTTACAGGAAACAGTGCGACCAGACCTAGAAGTCAATATTCACTTAAAGTTTTCAATGTAATCTCAGTTTTTCTCCGTCTTAATTTCACTTCCAGCTTATTCCTCACACTTTAGAGAATAAGTATGTACAAAATTTTCTTGCGCATGTTTGCGCGAATTCGAATGATGATAAGAAATGTATTAGGAAATCACATTTTTGGTTAGTTGTGACAGCAAGCGTATCACGCTTACACAAATCCGCGGTAGATGTCAGCGCTGTCAGTATGCTCTCGTTTAAAAAAAAATGTATTTACCACACAAAAGGGGCTACTCTTTCTGCCGGATAGATTTCTCTTAGTTGCTGAATTTTGTATCGTTTAACGCGATTACTACATTCCCCAAATCTCTTACGGAGCCGACCTGTTGGGAATGAGTTCTGTTGTACAATTATTTGCTCCTCCTCTTCATTCTTACTACACTTTATAATAAATGTTTTATTTAACCATTCTGCATTGGTTTGAAAAAATCGGTCTAAATGCGTGCTGCAATTTCGCCATCTCGTTTTAAAATGAGGAAGAAAACGTTTTTCTATGCTATGTGTAAATGTATCAATTTGGTTGTCATCAAGCTGTGTATGCTCTTTTCGGATAAAAGCTTTTAAATCCTTGGTTTTCTGATTACATTTCAGCAATTCATTCGATAAAGTATAATAACTAATTGAAAATGTATCCATTTTGTGTAAATATTTTCATTTTTAGTTTTTCTATTGAACGTTCTAAGTACATTGCCAAATATAATAGAAAGTAATGTCATAGCTAATAACCTGATATTTATGTGTGGTTTTTCAGCTACGCACATTATTACTTTAGACGAGATAAATAACTATTTTTAGTTTAGAAAATAACTTCTGCTGTTTTTCTTTTGTTTTAAGGAGAAAATCATTTTTGGATAACATTTTTATTAATTTTCTCAATAAATATTAATTATTTTGAATGTCCCGCCGATTTTTCATGTGCGGGGAACCTTCCCCTAGATAGCACAAGGACGTGTTAAAGACGTATTAAAAACGTACATGTTGGACGTTACGTACGTATGTAAAACGTCCATTTTAGATTCGTGAACATCTTTAGGACGTTTTAAAAACGTTCAATGTTACTTTTATGGATGTCCTAAAAACGTTCGATTTAAAGCCTCGCCGGACCAAAATTGGGCGTTTTTAGGACGTGAAAGGGATGTTTATTAATAAATGGGTATACTGAATCTTACTCGTTTTTAATGCAAATTGGGGAATTAATTTGTTAGCAATAACGCCATATATGTATATCTAGACCAAGCATTCCGTCTGCAGGATCCCTTTGAATGCGCATTATAAGCGCATTGTAAATGCACATAAAAAGCACATATTTGTCCCACATTAAAAACGCATTTAATGCTAACTATAATGCGAATTTAAAAAAAATTTACCTAACACTTATAGAGGGATTCCACACGTCTTTAGAGTCTGCTTTGTTTAATAAACAATTATCCATAAATCTGTGGCTAATTTTAATCGTTTGGTCAGTAGAGATGTGATTTCGAAAAAACCCATCGTTGGTGGTTGGATTCGAACGCGGGTCGCTAGGGTGCGAGCCGTCCAGCTACTCTAATGCGCTACACTCATTGGCTTGCATCCCATTGAACAGAACAGGTATACATGTACACCTTAATAAACCGTAAACATTTAAAATCGATTTTCTTGACAATCAAGAGCCGTCGCTAAAAATCCCTCGCAGCGTCTTTGGATGTTTTCTATTTACCGATTCAAGTCAACGCAAACATCATTCTACCTTTATTTTACATACAGTGACTAACAAAAATAGAATGATGCTTACGTGCTAAATGGAAAATGTATATATATTCGAGAAATAATCAATGGTGGTGACGTATTTAATGGAATAAAGGCATATGTGAGCCGCCAAACACATGTTTCTCATAAATACATAAAATGAACATCTTTAAAACATACAAAAGTTAACATGTTTTCTACGTCCAATAATCTACGTTCTTAAAACGTCCATATTAGGTCCATGGACGTTTGGACTAAATAAGAACCAAAAATGGACATCCATTGCACGTCGTGTGCTATCTGGGCCTCTATAAGTAAAAAAAAAAAGTCGTCTTAAAATTCCATCTCAATCAAAAGATATTGACTTTTTTCCGCAAATACACGTATATTGCCCACTGTGCGGCGTCGCGCAACCGGACCACGGATATCTGGAGGATCAGCGTACCTGAACTGCATCGATGACGTGGCGGCGCCTCTAGCCGAGGTCGAGTGGCGGAGGCAAGGGCCGTGGAGTCGTCCGCCCCACCAACGGATGCAGGTCATAGGAGACTGGACCGAGGGGCAGCTGCAGAGGGGAGGTCACGTCCACTCCACCATCACCTAGGAGGACCAGCGGTCGGGAAAGGCAGGAGGAACCAACATCACGTCGAGAGGGCGAGCCTGAAACCGTCGTGGCCCGACGAGCTTCCTGCAGGGGGAGAGACAAGAAGGATGTCCGACCGCTGGAGGGTTGCCTACACCGTCCCCGAGGACCACGGAGGTCCTCGGAGCTCGCACCGTGTCAGACGTGACACGGTTCCGGGGAAGCGGTCTGCCTGCCCTGGACTCGGGTAAGACGCGGCCCCTCACCTTGGCGAGGCCTGGAGGGTGGAGGAGGTGTTACGTAGAGAGTCAGGATGGAAGGAGTCTAGTAACAGATTGATTGGAACGTCAGATCGAACCCGAGCGGTTGAGTTCAATCTTTCGGTTGTTAGTAATTCCGATAGGAATGGTCTAAGGGTCGTTAATTCAGAACCCCACTGGGATCTCGTGATTAACTAATAATGAAATCGTATATTGTATCAGATGGTAAATACAAGTGAGATCGCAACCCAGGAGTACAATATGACTGGGGGCGATCGATTCAATCACAAGAATGTACAATTCCGTTCCGCGGTTAACAATGGTTGTTTCGCTTTAAAACTAACTCACCGCGGAGGAGACACGTTCACGCGTTCGCGACGTGAATTTACTATTAATTATACTTAACACTACAGCTCCAGGCTCATGCGTGGGCTGGCAAAGAATTATTAGGTTCTACGCGGTTGAGTCTACACGTAACCAATCCGTGGTCTACGCTTCTCGAGAGTCAAGTGCTCCGCGGACCCTTCCCGATTCTAAGTGGCAAAGCGACTATTGCGCGGTGCTGTACTGTAAAGGTACGGGACTCTGTCCTTACCCGAATTGCAATGAGCAGTGTGAAAGAACGGAGCAGAGTGACAGCGTTACGACGTCTGATACTCTAAAGGCGTGATTGATTGAAATCGCGGGTCTTTTATTGGAAATGGTTTGGTGATGATTCGGAGGAGCGGCGTGTGGTGCGAGTCCGCCGAGTCTATTGGCAAGGAGCGCGCGGTGTGTGGTGCGAGTCCGCGCTAGAGGAGTCGACGCATTCCTCGGCTGGGTCGATGTGCGGTGTCAAAACGCTGACGCGTGTCCTTCGCGGTGAGTGCTATGCATGGGACGCGATACGAGCGTTTGATTAAAAATATATGAGGTAGGTACCGAGTATGTAACAGAGGAGCGCACCGAGGCGAGTTGGTGGCGGAGAAAGGGGCACCCCGAAGATCACTACCTCACCCTCGACCAGCTACCTTGGCCCCTGGAAAAGGACCACCTGCGCTGCCTTGCCGAAGACCGGGACAGCACGCCACGCCGGAAAATCAAATCTCCTAGCCCCTGCCGATACTTCCACAGAACAGCCAGGACCCGTCAACGTCACCCGCGATTAACCAATAATGAATCGCGTGCGTTAGGCTAGGTGTGAGTGTGGAATGGGAACCCGCGGGTACGGCACGGCACGGGTACCAAGGGCCCGGCACTTGCGTCCGGAGTTACCTACAGTATTAGATCTCTAAAATCATACAAGTCGTGTGTTCCTTTGAACTTGTGAGCGAACACCCGAGCCGTGCCCGCCACCCGAAGGCTGCCTGCGAGAGAGAAAGATAGAGAGAAAAGAGCGAGAGAAAGGGAGAGAACGCGCGAAATACCTCGCTGTAATCAGAGTGGTGAGTGCGTCCCTATTCTTTACATTCCCTCTTGTTCTGTGTGGCAGTCGTGAAGGACTCGTCTGGTCCTCCTCGAGGAAGCGTCCTCGAGGGTACGGGTTCCGCTGAGGGATAGTCGCGAGCGACTGGGCGAGGGACGTAGGCCGCTGAATTCTTGTCATTGCCAGGGGGCTGACAGAGGGGGTGCGAGCCGGACATAGGGGCGTTTTCTAGAGTAGGAGTACGACTGCCACCCGGGACAATCAGACCGATTTATAATAATTTTCCGTATTAGTTACTTTCTTTATTTTTAATTATTCTTTTGCCTAATTATCGTGTGTCACATCCTGGGGAGGACTCTCTGTACCGTCCGTACGCAAGTCCGTCCGATCCCTTTTGTCCGCGTGTCTGTAATCGTAATTTTAATTATTGGATCGGACGTAAAACCTTTCTGTAAACTCCGGATATCTTAAATACCGTACCGCTAGAAAATAGGAATTCTTCGCAAAGTCCGAACATCTGATTTGCGCGATCTCCAAGCAACCGCGGCGCAAGGCCGCGTGGCCTTGCGCAGGGGTGCTCCATTCGAGCCTACCGTGTCACCTTTATCTTGCGCTTGTTTAATTTCATTGCCTAATACTATCTTGGCTTACCGCTTGCTTGCGCCTTATGTGAACTGTTTTCTACTATCATCTCTGCTTTTATTATTTCTCAAGTGTATCTCATTAATCATCTCAAGGTTGGATCTCGCTCGCGAACCGATCTTTAAAACCTGTAACGCGACGATCGCCAACGGGCGAATTCGGGATAGTTACCGATACGACGCGCTCGACCTAAAACTCGCGGCGTGAAACTATTTGAAAACTATCAGAAACATGCACGATTCGCAATTGTTGTCGTAATTGCTTACCGCTTTGGCACGCCCGCGCTACCGAGATCTTTGCGAGCCGAGTCGAGTTACCTTAGATTGTGAGCCAACCTTTCCGGTAACTTCAAGTCTTTCTCTCACTATTTTTCTTCAATAAATTGTTACTCTTTTTGTTACCTAACCACTGCTTTAATTTCGGCCGCTTATTCTCACGCTTCCTAACCCCGCCCCTCTCCGTCGCGGTTATATCCTGAGCTACGGGTCGCGGTATCACTCCGCTCGCGGAGATAAGGGAGGGACCGCAGGTTCTCGAGAAAGGTTAAAATCGACGCAGCGACGTCTGGCGCCCAACAAACAGTCGGTCCTAAAGGGCTTTTCCGCGAGACGAGACTCGGGTGATATCGCGTGGGAATTCGAGATCTATAACCAATTCGTGTGACGCAATAACCCCGTCCAGATTCCTTCGCTCGCGCGTGGAGGCGCCGAATATCCGCGTTCCCTTGTTTCCCCGGGGAAAATCTTGTATTACCGAAAGGTCCGGGTGAAAAACGTCACAGTATATCCTAAATTTCGGAAAAACGGCTTAACCGATCGGGATGAAATTAGGCACAAAAAACAAGTACACTACTGTGAGTTGACAGTAAGGTTTGTGAGCCGCCATCTTGAACCAACACAAAATTGCGGAAAATTCAGATTTTGAAAAAAATTAATTTAAAGAGGGTCCGCAGAAACTACCCGTTTTTTCGCCCTCGATTTTAAAATCGACTTATATGTCAAATGATACCTTATGATGAGACATTATTAAAAAAAAAGTTTCACGTTGAGCATACGTCTGGTTTTTGAGATATACCGGGTGTTTCAGCCCACAACCCGGGTCGCCCGATTCTTTCGTAAACGGGACATTTTAGAGAAACATGTTTCAAACAAAAGTTGTAAGGCTTAAACAGACGTATTCAACGAGAGTAGTTATTCGACCTAAGATGGCATTGTCAAGGACACGTGAAGGTCTTTAAAGTGACAAGTGTCTTTAAACGGAGTTTAACTCTTTAAGTGGGAATTACCGTCTAGAAGCGTGTTTTTTAAGTAATATTTGGGAATTAATTTTGCGAAAACTATCAAACCTACAGTGCCGGAATTTTTCATTCATATTAAGATATGTTTAAACAAGCAACACAAATTTTTATGAAATACTCCTCTTAAAATGTATACAAGTTATGCAGGTCGCGGCGTGAGCACTCGTCCAATCGGCCGCACGGGTTGTGGCGATTCTAGTTATCTGAAACAAAAAACTATTTTTTTTTCCAATCTATATGAGTGTAATTATCGTCCGAACTAGAACTAAGCAAGTACAAATATTTTGATCGAAATCACAGCTGTTGAAAAATCAAAATTTAATTTTTCCGAAAAATTTTCAACCAAAACGTTAGATTGGAACTGAAATATTCAAGCTATCAGTATAATCCTAGTTCCAACCATAAATAAAGGTTCCTTCAATATGTGTGCTGTGACGTTTTTCGCCCGGACTTTTTAATAATATCAGATTTTCCCCGGGGAAAATAAGGGAACGCGGATGTTCGGCGCCTCCACACGCGAGTGAAGGAATCTTAACGGGTTTGTGGCGTCACACGAATTGGTTCTCGATTTTGAAGTCCCACGCGATATCACCCGAGCCTCGTCTCGCGGTTAACCCTGCTGGACCGAACGTTTGTTGGGCGCCAGACGCCACTGCGTCGTTTTTAACCGTTCTCGATAACCTGCGGTCCCTCCCTTACCCCGCGAGCCGGAGTGATACCACGACCCGTAGCTCAGGATGCGAATTGCGACGGAGAGGGGCGGGGTTAGGAAGCGTGAGAACAAGCGGTAGAAATTAAAGCAGAGATTAGGTAACAAAAGAATTAACAATTTATTGAAAGAAGATAGTGAAAGCAGAATCGAAGTTAACAAAATGGTTGTCTCGCAATCGAAGGTAATGTGACTCGCCGCACAAAGATCTCGGTAGCGCGGGCGTACCAAAGCGGTAAGCAATTACGACAATAACTGCGAATCGCGTAGGTTTCGTGATAGTTTTCAAATAGCGTCACGCCGCGAGTTTTAGGTCGAGCGCGTCTTATCGATATCTATCCCGAATTCGCCCGTTGGCGATCGTCGCGTTACAGGTTTCAAAGATCGGTTCGCGAGCGAGATTCAACCAAGAGCTAATTGATGTGAAGTGGAGAAATAATAGAGATCGAAATAATAGTAGAAAACAGTTGGTGTAAGGCGCAAGCAAGCGTTAAGCCGAGGTGATGATAGGCAATGAACGATATAGCAAAGCGCAAGATACAGGAGGTGCTGTAGGCTCGAAGGGAGCACCCCTGCGCAAGGCCGCGCGGCCTTGCGCCGCGGTCGCTTGAAGATCGCGCAAATCAGGTGTTCGGACTTTACAAAGAGTGTCTATTTTCTAGCGATACGGTAACCAAGATATCCGGAGTTTAATTAAAAGTTTTACGTCCGATCCAATAAATAAAATTACGGTTACAGGCGCGCGGACAAAAGAGATCGGACGGACTTGCGTACGGACGGTACAGAGAGTCCTCCCCAGGATGTGACACACGATAATTAGGCAAAAGAATTAAAAATAAAGAAAGCAAGTAATACGGAAAATTATTACAAATTCGTCTGATTGTCTGTAGTGGCAGTCGTACTCCTACTCTAGAAAACGCCCCTTATGTCCGGCTCGCACCCCCTCTGTCAGCCCCCTGGCAATGACAGGAATTCAGCGGCCTACGTCCCCCGCCCAGTCGCTCGCGACTATCCTTTACCGGAACCCGTATCCTCGAGGACGCTTCCTCGAGGAGGACCCGGCAAGTCCTCCACGACTGCCACACAAGACAAGAGGGAATAAAAATCAGGCACGCACTCACCACTCGTTTGCAACAAAAGTGAGGTAGCTTCCGTCCTCTCTCTTTCTCTCGCTCTAGGTCTCTCTCTCCCTCAGGCAACCTTGGCAGTAGGGCACGGCTCGGATACTTTTCCGTCACACAAAATAAAAGGGCGACGATAGAAATGATATAATGAATTATGCTGACTGCAATACTCCGGACGCAAGTGCCGGGCCCTTCGTACCCGTGCCGTGCCGTACCCGCGGGTTCCCCTTCCACATCCTAACCTAGCCTAACGCACGCGGTTCCTAATTGGTGATTCGCGGGTGACGTCGACGGGTCCTGGCTGCTCTAGGGAAGTATCGGCAGGGGCTAGGAGATTTGATTTTCCGGCGTGGCGTGCTGTCCCGGTCTTCGGCAAGGCAGCGCAGGTGGTCCTTTTCAGGGGCCGAGGTAGCTGGTCGAGGGTGAGGTAGAGATCTTCGGGGTGCCCCTTTCTCCGCCACCAACTCGCCTCGGTGCGCTCCTCCTCCACCCTCCAGGCCTCGCCAAGGTGAGGGGCCGCGTCTTACCCGAGTCCAGGGCAGGCAGACAGCTTCCCCGGAACCGTGTCACGTCTGACACGGTGCGAGCTCCGAGGACCTCCGTGGTCCTCGGGGACGGTGTAGGCACCCCTCCAGCGGTCGGACATCCTTCCCGTCTCTCCTTCTGCAGGAAGCTCGTCGGGCCCCGACGGTTTCAGGCTCGCCCTTTCGACGTGGTGTTATCTCCTCCTGCTTCTCCCGATCGCTGGTCCTCCTGGATGATGTTGGAGCTGATGTGACCTCCCCTCTCCAGTTGTCTCTCGGTCAGGCCTTCTCGGAGCTGCATTTGGTTGGTGGGGCGGACGACTCCACGGCCTTTGCCTCCGCCACTCGGCCTCGGCTAGAGGCGCCGTCACGTCGCCGATGCAGCTTGGGTACGCTGGTCCCCTCAGGTAGCAGTGGTCCGGTTGCGCCACGCCGGTTCGCCTCTCCACGACCTCCTCCGATCTCCTGGGTGTTCGTGCAGGCTCGTTCCCCCGCTAGGCTGGTGGAGGTCGTCGTGCGTTTTTACATGAAAAATTCATTCGTCTCAGACACCCATTCGATAGTGTTTTACAAAAATAAAGGGATCCGCGACGTGACTCTAAATTCTAAAAAACGGTTCACAATTAATTAGGTACGCGATTCTATTCGGATTTTACTTATTGACTCTAAAATGGATTATCGTGTGTCTCCCGCGGACTCGATATTAGGTACCCTGTCGTCTCTTTTTAGAATTTACTAAAGCTACTGAGCAATGTAGCTCTTAGGGACCCGATTTCCCATGGTACCCGAGCCGCCCCTGGGGAAATTGTGCGGTGCAAAATGCAACGTCACAGTGCCAAACCGCAAGTCAATCGGTTCAATGGTGTTTGAGAAAAACGTGCGCCCGTCTTGAAAAATGTCATTCCGAGAAAAACGCGTTTAAAGTTTGCCATACATTTAGCACCTATACGGGTGAACTTACGGTGGATAACGACTGATTTGAGTAACTTACCTTTAATCAACTGTCCGGCACCATAAAGACCACCTTCCTCAGCTTCAAAACAAGATAGGGGGGCGATAACAAAAGAAATTCACCAAGCCGGTATACTGGGTAAACAATAAACAACGGTCCAGATATAAGGCTCTGTAACTATGGGAGTTCTACGAATTTCAAATTAATATTTTCGAGACACATTCTCAAAACCCCAGACTATAATAAAATGCAAAAAAAAAAAATCGAACTTTTGAATTTTCTATACGGTAATTCCCCCTTAAACCTACGTCAGTGGAAAATTCGCATTCCACAACTGCCATAAACGACGGTTAACGTCGATTTCCCGCAGTTAAAGTTAAACCCCCAACTTCGGGCGTTTAGTGAATATAAACGAAGTTTAACACTGCGAAATCAAATGAATGTCAGACAAAAACTTTATTATCATTTCGCTGTTTGTCCGCGACATAACAACATTTTAAATTAAAAGAAGATAATATATGTATATAAAAGTATGGCTTTACAATACATTTTATCTTCATCTGAAGATGAAGATTTTGAAAGTGCTGTTTATAGACGGCCGAAAATGATTAGAAACCGACCATCATATATGGAACAATTTGATGACATCGATTTTCACGCACGATTTCGTTTATGCAAAGCATCTGTTACTGCAGTGCTAGTAGAAATCGAGCACAAAATTTCGCATAAAACACAACAGTAAGTACTGTGACGTTGCATATTGCAACGCACAATTTCCCCGGGGGGGGGGGGGGGGGCGGCACCTCGAAAAGAGGGAAAAGAGCACACTTAGAACGAGCAAGCCCAGGATGGGTCAAATTAATTCCATTTTTAGTTTTAATCGTTATCTAGCCGCGCGAATATAAAATGTAATACCGTTTCCTTTTAATTTAGAGTCACGCCGCGTATATTGTAACCGATACCTGTAAGTAAAACTTATCACATTTTTCACGCTAAAATCGCACGAGCATCCTAACCTGCACCAATGAGACTGCAACAAGATCGGGAAGGACGGTGGAGGCTACGGGGAGGCGAACCGGCGTGGCGCAACCGCAGCCCGAACATCTGGACCACGGCGCACCCCGGCTGCATCGACGAAGCAGCGGCGTCTCGAGCCGAGGCCGGGTGACGGAGGCGAGGAGCTGTCGAGCCGCCCGCGCCGCCAATGGATGCAGCCGAGGAGGGACTGGGCCAGAGAGCAGCCATGGAGGGGAGGTCGAGGCGACCCCACAACACCAAGGGGACCAGCGGCCGGTGCGGGCGGAGCACCCCACATCACGTCAAGGAGGCGAGCCCGAACCGTCGGGGCCCGACGAGCTCCACCAGGCTGACGTCCACAAGGACGGCCGACCGCTGGAGGGGTGAATCCACCGTCCCCGAGGACCACGGAGGTCCTCGGAGCCCGCACCGTGTCAGACGTGGCATGGTCCTGGGGAAGCTGTCTGCCTGCCCCGGGCTCGGGTAAGACGCGGCCCCTCATCTTGGCGAGGCCTGGAGGGTGGAGGAGGAGCGCACTGAGGCGGGTTGGTGACGGAGAAGGACACCCCGAAGATGTCACCGCTACCTCACCACAACCAGCTACCACGGCCCCTGGATACCAGCAACCAGCGCTACCTCGCCAAACACCGGGACAGCACGCCACGCCAGGATTCCGACCTCCTGCCGAGACCGCCACCGAGCAGCCAGGACCCGTCAACATCATCGGCGATTTCGCCAATTAGAATTAACGTGCGTTAGGTTAAGGATGCGTGGAAGGGGTAACGGTGGTTACGGAGCAGCACTTGCAAGAAGGGCCCGGCACTTGCGTACCGGAGCTACCTCAATATAGTCGCAACATTCTTAAAATTCAGTGTGCTATCTGGCTGTACCTTATCTCGTTGCCTCCTCCGATATTCCCAGCTTAGAAGGACAAGCGAGTGCCGCCCGCCACCGCCGAGACCGAGAGCGAGTTACCTCCTTCAGGAGTGGTGAGTGCGAATTGTCTCTCGCAAAGATTCTCTGTGGTGGTCACGAAAGGGACTCGTCGAGTCCTCCTCGAGGAACCGTCCTCGAGGGCACGGGTTCTGCTGAAGATAGCCAAGGGTGGCTGGGCAGGGGACGTGGACCGCGGTAATTCCCACCGTTGCATAGGGCCGGTGGAGGTAGGCGAGTTGGACGCAGGGACGTTTCCCAGGTAGAGGCGAGTGACCACCACTGAGGAGATCTAGATCGATTTCTCATATATTCTGTGTTCTTCCGATACCTAACCGTTAAGTAACTTTAGTAAAAGTAGAGTAAGACTCATCCTGGGGGGCTCAATTCGTACCGCTCGTTACACAGGTCCTTCCGATCTCCTTTTATTCGCGTAATTTCCTGTCCGTAATAGTTTTCAGAGATCGGAAGTAAAACGTCGTTTCTTATTCATTGTAACTCACACCGACCATACCATCTCCGTAAATTCCGTTTAGGAACGATACTTGTTTAAAGAGTTAACATCCGAACACCGACACCGTAGCGGTGACTTTGAACGACCGCCAGCAAGGCCGCGAGGCCTTGCTCAGGGGTGCTCCATTAGGGGCCTCCCGATCTCGCGTACGTTATCTCGTGAGATTGCACCGCTACCTCGTTAAACAATTCTATCGCTCTGCTTGCTATTTTACCATCTTGTTTCTCGGCTACTTTTCAAACTCTATTATATTCTGCGTTGCCTTTCCGGTGGTTGACTACTGAAATCGCGCTCCGTTAACTTAAATAAAGGCGTTATCGTTACCTTTCTTGTCAATTCCGGTCCGACTTGTAAATCGCGTCCTGGAGGCGCCAGGAAACGGTATCTGAGCGAATACGACCGGCGGTACGCGTGCGAATCGCGGGCTGTAATCGTACGCCCGCGCGACCAAAACCTCCGCGTTCAAACAGATAAATCCGCCTTGCGCTAGTCGACCACTCGGTCCTAGTTTCTGTTAACCATCAGCACGCTTTATTCTCTTCAATAAATTGTTAATTCTTTGTTTTCCAACTTTGCTTTGATTTCATTGCAAATTTGATCTCTGTTCTCTCGCACCTTCGACCCCGCCCCTCTCCGTTCGCTTCGGCGCTTCTGAGCTACGGGTCACGATTAATTCGGCTGTCTTGGGGACGTTTTCTCGCGGAATCATGGTAGGACCGGAACCGTAGATCACGGATAAAATTCGACGCAGAGGCGTCTGGCGCCCAACTTCGAGGTCGGTTCCGAAGGGTTTTCCGCGAGAAGGGCCGAAAGCTATCGTGTACGAAAAGGCTATCTAAACACCTCCAATATCGTGTGACGCCGGATCCCGCTCGGGTCTCCTCCGCGCTCTCTCTTCCCCGGGGAAAGACTCGAGTAAGCCGCAAGGCCGGGCGAAAAACGTCACAGTACACACGTTACTTTCTGTTGGTATAGTGTTTATCATATATGTAATACTACTATATCGCTAATGGACTGAAGAAGCGACGCAAACACCAGTGTGCAGACATATATATCAACCTCTTACTCTCACCATAGTTATCTATCCTCTCACTTCGTACTTTGGTGAAACTGCGCATGCGTGCGTTCTATGAGCATGCGCATATGTTCGAAAGTACGATGTTCTGTCTCACTTTCTCGGCGCCGCTCCCGCTTATAGGAAATATACGTGGCTAGCAATATAGGAGTATTACATATATACAGGGTGTCCCGTAACTAGTGTAAGAGCCGGGAATGGGGGGTTCCTGGGCTGATCCTGAACAACTTTTTCCTTTGCCAAAATATCGGACGAGGCCGCGTTTTTGAGTTATTAAGGAAAATGTCTGGCCAATGAGTGCGCGCAAATTTCCCGCGCTCAGGGCCGTCGACGTTAGCTGACCATCGCGCTCGGCCGTGGTCGTGTCAAACGCGCCGCGGTTCAGGTCAAAGGAGTAATGCGAAATTAATAAAAATCAGGATTAGTCATGAATAATGAATAAACACATTAATAATTATTCACGTAAAGTAAACAAACGAATTACCCGTAATTACTTCTTTACTGGTTATTTAAAATGAACGCGGAATGAGATCCCGAAAAATATTTTTGGGAATGATCGCAAAAAAGAAGGGAAAATCTATTTGGATTGGATAAATAATTTGGGGTCTTAGCGCATTTGAAAAGTACGTCGCGACGCTCCACGAGTTGATTAAGGCACGTGTCTGCCTTACAAAATGATTTGCTGATATCAAATAAGTTTACGAAAAAGTGATTTTGCAATAAGTTTAGGAAAAAGGATTGGTGGATTATGAAATACGAGTGGAATATCAATAACAAGTCCATTACTCACAGCTTTCCATGAAAAAATGGGTCGCGTCATTGGATCTCTCCATCGCTCCTGATCATCCAGAGAATTTCGACGAACAGCTGATCGCAGCCGGGTCATTGAACTGGCATGGCTGCACGGTCACTAACACTTTCAATGTCCATGCGTGAAGATTTCGTTTCCAACCTCCGACGTTTCGTTAATTTTTAATCCATTATTCTTAACTCCCGACGGTGCTTCGAGAAAGGAGGGCCCCGATACGAGTAACAGCTTTAACGCCAAACACGTCCTTGCACGTTTTACAATAATGCTTTGCACTTTCCGAAAATTATTTACGATAAACTCCTCGTTATTAACCTACATCGTCGCGTTGTCCATATCGAGATCGACCATATCTACTGCCTTCTCGATCGGCATTTGTCAACTAAGGCTGTGCTACACAATGCGACGACCACCCCACACGTCGGTCGGCCGCTTGACGGTTTCTCGCGCATCATCTGGCCGACGTTGATGTTTATAATAAATTCATTTTTGCCAGAAACTCCAATAAATCAGCTTCTTCTGACGTTAAGGTTTTATGCGACTGGGTGTCACTTGTTGTCAGCAGCAGATTTTTCTGGAGTGAGCAAAACAAGTGCTCATAGAATTACTCATCGAGTAACTGCTGCAATTGCTCGTCTTCGGTCAAAATACATAAAGTTCCCTGTACTTGACGAAAAAATCAAAAGGTGAAAATGTCGTTTAGGGGAGCATTCTCCAATGATCTTGACCTTGACATATATTATCAAGGACATCCTCACCCTCATAACTTGTTAACAAACAATGAGCGACGGCTAAAACCTTCGGATTCGTACTCAGGAGGATGTCCTTCATAATATACAGGGTGTCCCATTTTAATCCGGCCGGCTGAATAAGAGTCGGGGATGATGTTTTCCAGAAAGAAGTGTTAGACAAATGTTGCTCAGTTCCAAGGGGGACATTCGATGCCATCAACAATTTTGACCTCGGGTGGAGGGTTCAAGGTCATTCAAGGTTAACTTTTTTTTCTTAAATGAGAACCCCTATTTTTCACATCGGCAATCGATTCTACGTAAAACGAAATGAAACTTTTGTCTGAAGCATTTTTTTATAACGCCAACTAATTTCACCTGTTCACCCTCCAAAATTGAAATTTCAAACTTTCCGAATTCTTTACTCTAGAATAGTGGGGTTTGGGGGGAAATTGCAGAAGATAAAAATTTCTTGGAATGCTGTAAGGAATTCACTCGAATTTTTGCATAATTGATCGTGCACTTTTTTCCGCCAATGTTTGGAAAAAGTCTTTCATCTCATCGTGTCCACTACCCTCGGCATTAGCATTACCCGATGTGCACCACGTGGAGGTCGCCGATGGGATTTTGCACATCACTGGCCCTGAAAAGGGCCGATTGATTGATTATTGAGGTGGATCTATGACATCAAATGCTCAATCTGGTGTCCATTCTGTGCAATGCACATTAGTACCCTCTGGCAAAAATTGGCTTGAACGTCCCGCAATGTCTGGACCGTAATGGATTCAAATGCTGCTCGGATCCTTTGTTTTATGTTTTCTCTTGTCGTCGGTGCTTGTGCGTAAACTTTTGCCTTTACTGCTCCCCAGAGGAAATAATCGAGAGGTGTGAGATCCGGTGATCTCGGCGGCCATTCATGAACCGGACTGCCGATACCAATCCATCGATTTGGATATCTATCATTGAGGTACCTCCTAACAGGTAGAACACGATGTGGCAGAGCTCCATCTTGTTGAAACCCCATAACCTGTCGTAGGTCTAGAGGCATACCTTCTAGCAATGGTGGTATCTCATTCTCCAAAATTTCTAAATACAATTGTCCGTTCAAATTTTGCTCGTAAAAGATTGGCCCTACCAGATGGTCTCCAACTATACCCGCCCAGACATTCAAACTCCAACGCCTTTGTGTGCGATAATCTCTTCGCCAATTCGGATTTTCTTGGGCGTAATAATGGGCGTTATGGAGATTAACGCCTCCCATGTTATCAAATTTTGCCTCATCTGAGAAGAGAACTCTATTGAAGTAAGAAGGGTCATGACGGATCTGGTTATGTGCCCATCGACAAAATTCCAAACGACGTGAAAAATCGCCATCTTCCAAACTTTGAGTCAAACGGATATGGTACGGATGGAATTTGGAATATCTCAAAACTCGATTGACTGTGGATTTTGGAACACCATACCTTTGCTCAATAATGCGCGTTGACAGGTGTGGATCCATTCCAACAACGGCCCTAACGCCCAACAAAATATGCTCCCTTGGTCCAGTTTTTCGCCTGCTTCGGCTCAAGAACCCGCGTTCAGCTCGGCGTGTTAGTTCTTGAATAGTACTTCTACTTGGGGCACGATCATCAGGATACCTCTGCCGATAGAGTCTTGCTGCAGCCGTATAATTCTCACGACACTCACCAACAAGTTTTATCATATTCACAATTTCCCGAGGGGTGTAATCAGCCATCGCGGAAGTAGTTTCTGGTGCAATAAATGCGGAAGCAGATTTTCGGAACAAATAATAATACATGGCAACCCATAAACAAATGATAATACATGGCAACCCATAAACAGACGATAATACATGGCAACCCTTAAACAGATTTGTTTATGGGTTGCCATGTATTATCATTTGTTTATGGGTTGCCATGTATTATTATTTGTTCCGAAAATCTGCTTCCGCATTTATTGCACCAGAAACTACTTCCGCGATGGCTGATTACACCCCTCGGGAAATTGTGAATATGATAAAACTTGTTGGTGAGTGTCGTGAGAATTATACGGCTGCAGCAAGACTCTATCGGCAGAGGTATCCTGATGATCGTGCCCCAAGTAGAAGTACTATTCAAGAACTAACACGCCGAGCTGAACGCGGGTTCTTGAGCCGAAGCAGGCGAAAAACTGGACCAAGGGAGCATATTTTGTTGGGCGTTAGGGCCGTTGTTGGAATGGATCCACACCTGTCAACGCGCATTATTGAGCAAAGGTATGGTGTTCCAAAATCCACAGTCAATCGAGTTTTGAGATATTCCAAATTCCATCCGTACCATATCCGTTTGACTCAAAGTTTGGAAGATGGCGATTTTTCACGTCGTTTGGAATTTTGTCGATGGGCACATAACCAGATCCGTCATGACCCTTCTTACTTCAATAGAGTTCTCTTCTCAGATGAGGCAAAATTTGATAACATGGGAGGCGTTAATCTCCATAACGCCCATTATTACGCCCAAGAAAATCCGAATTGGCGAAGAGATTATCGCACACAAAGGCGTTGGAGTTTGAATGTCTGGGCGGGTATAGTTGGAGACCATCTGGTAGGGCCAATCTTTTACGAGCAAAATTTGAACGGACAATTGTATTTAGAAATTTTGGAGAATGAGATACCACCATTGCTAGAAGGTATGCCTCTAGACCTACGACAGGTTATGGGGTTTCAACAAGATGGAGCTCTGCCACATCGTGTTCTACCTGTTAGGAGGTACCTCAATGATAGATATCCAAATCGATGGATTGGTATCGGCAGTCCGGTTCATGAATGGCCGCCGAGATCACCGGATCTCACACCTCTCGATTATTTCCTCTGGGGAGCAGTAAAGGCAAAAGTTTACGCACAAGCACCGACGACAAGAGAAAACATAAAACAAAGGATCCGAGCAGCATTTGAATCCATTACGGTCCAGACATTGCGGGACGTTCAAGCCAATTTTTGCCAGAGGGTACTAATGTGCATTGCACAGAATGGACACCAGATTGAGCATTTGATGTCATAGATCCACCTCAATAATCAATCAATCGGCCCTTTTCAGGGCCAGTGATGTGCAAAATCCCATCGGCGACCTCCACGTGGTGCACATCGGGTAATGCTAATGCCGAGGGTAGTGGACACGATGAGATGAAAGACTTTTTCCAAACATTGGCGGAAAAAAGTGCACGATCAATTATGCAAAAATTCGAGTGAATTCCTTACAGCATTCCAAGAAATTTTTATCTTCTGCAATTTCCCCCCAAACCCCACTATTCTAGAGTAAAGAATTCGGAAAGTTTGAAATTTCAATTTTGGAGGGTGAACAGGTGAAATTAGTTGGCGTTATAAAAAAATGCTTCAGACAAAAGTTTCATTTCGTTTTACGTAGAATCGATTGCCGATGTGAAAAATAGGGGTTCTCATTTAAGAAAAAAAAGTTAACCTTGAATGACCTTGAACCCCCCACCCGAGGTCAAAATTGTTGATGGCATCGAATGTCCCCCTTGGAACTGAGCAACATTTGTCTAACACTTCTTTCTGGAAAACATCATCCCCGACTCTTATTCAGCCGGCCGGATTAAAATGGGACACCCTGTATATGTAGGTCAAGATCATTGGCGAATGCTCCCCTAAACGACATTTTTACCAATCAAAAGGGAACAGATGAAGTTTTTTGAAATTGCACGATTTCCAAGGGTAATAGGTTGCATAGACTGCACTCATATAAAAATACAGTAATTTGGTAAGTATAATATTTAAAATTTCAAAGGAGAAATATGTGGCAAACATTATTGTTAATGCATTTTTTCATATATAAGAGCTATATACGCACTTAATTTCTATTGATACTAACTGTACAAAGATGAACTAAAAGTTATTTATTTCAGGTAGAAACGATGCGTCGCATCGGAAAGGAACCATCGTCGAGCTGCCACCACTGTGGTGACCCCGACGACACCGCCCAGCACACGCTGGAATTTTGTCCAGCGTGGTGCGTTGAAAGGGCGGTGCTCGTCGGGGAGATTGGGCCCGATCTCTCCCTGCCCGGAGTTTTTAGGGCTATTTTAGCACGGGAGAGATCGTGGCGGGCCTTCTCCTTTTTCTGCGAGTCCGTTATGCAGAAAAAGGAGGAGGCCGAGAGGAAGCGCCGGGGCGGAGTGCCCCGGCGGAGAAGAAGAAGAGGAGGTGGTCGCGGGGGCGGAGTGCCCTGGCGGAGAAGAAGAAGAGGAGGTGGTCGCGGGGGGCGGGCAGCGTCCCCCGCGGTTGGCTCCCAGCCGGGGGCCGCGGTTGATAGGCGGTGGGCCGGAGTGCTTAGGCCGAGGCCCGCCGCCGGTAGTGGGGAAGGATGAGGTCGGCGGGAAGGGGCGGCGACACCCCTAATATAGGTGTGGCGGACTTCGCTCCTCCCCGTCGACGGTGGGTGGCCCTCGGGCCCCGTATGAGACGGAGCCCTCCCCCGCGCCTGTTTGTGCGGGGGAGGAAGACGGGAGGCAGTAGGGGCCGGGCGCGGGTGGGGATCCTCGCGGCCGGCCCGCCTCCGAGCAGTCGGGCGGGGGGGCCGGTGGCCGGCACCCTGCCCGAGGAGTAGGGGCACTAAGGTGCCCTGAGGAAGGCCCGCCCCAGTCAAACGGGGCGGGCCAGGTGCGAGGGGTGCCCGGAAGATATGCCGCTGGCGAAGCCTGGGCACCCCTCAGTCAAGTACCTAGACGGCCACCGTGGGGTTTTAGTGGGTATGCCCGGCGCATCACTTGCGTCGGGGGAGCCCCACATAACCCTCGTCCTCCGCCCCAGGAGGCGAGGGTATGCGTAATGCATTTCCCCACGTTAAAAAAAAAAAAAAAAAAAAAGGTAGAAACGATGCTCAATATTTTAGAAATAGGAAAGGCTATTTTTCTATAAATGTACAAACAATCTGCAATGCAAATTTAGAAATAACGGATGTTATGGCTCGTTGGCAAGGATCAGTGCACGACGCTACAATATTTAATAATTCTAGGATACGCGCCTTATTTGAAACTGGAACATTTCAAGATTCTTTGTTGTTAGGTGATGGTGGTTATTCCCTTCGTTTATATTTGATGACACATTTACAAAATCCACGAACTAGCGCAGAGCATCTGTATAATGAATCGCACATACGAACACGCAATACTATCGAGAGTGTATTCGGAATATGAAAAAGAAGGTTCCCTATTTTAGCGCTTGGGTCTCGTTTTCAAACAGTGGATAAAATATTATCTATTATTGTTGCAACTGCTGTGTTGCATAACATTGCTCGACGTGCTGGAGATCCATTACCAACAGATGATCCCGCATTACAATTGCCTGCTGCATGGCAAGATATTTTAGAAAATGGGAATATATTGTTGCGTGAACTATTAAGCTGTACTACTGAATATAGAAAAGGAACTGGTTTATTGAAGGTTTAAGGTTTGGGGGTAGTGAGTACGTGCTTAACGGTCCAGGGCAGTTGCAGGAATGCCCCCGAAGGAGGTTGTTTATATCGCTCGTGCGTTATGTTTCTTGTCATGGCAACACGCAGGTATTGAAGGTTGCCACATAACGGGGTCGATCCGTAACACTACCCCCTTCTTTTAAAGATTGAACAAGTAATGTAGAACGATATAACAATAACAACGACGAACATGTAACATAGAATGAAATAACAACAACGTCGGATGAATCAATTTAAAAAATCATCTTCCTCTTCCGATTCCTCTTCTGGCCGACGGTTGGAGGAGCCATACTCGGTCGTTTTCCTTGAAGAGTCGATCTGTAGCTCGTTTATCGTAATTTATTTTCATCCTTCTTGATGTAGTATCTAGACGTTGTCGAATGAAGTTATGGCTCTTCTCCATTTTCATTTTAAGTGTGACAAGATAGTCTTCATCCTGTTCGTCGTCATCCGGTATCCGACTAGAGAATAAATCCAAGGGTGTTGTGATCTCCCGTCCGTAGAGCATCATTGATGGGCTTAATTGAAGGGTTTCATGTTGAACGGAGCGATATGCTAAAAGAAATAATGGGATTAGTTCGTCCCAATCTCTCTGATGTTTGGCCACGAACATAGAGAGGTATTGCATAATCGTTCTGTTTAGACGTTCAACTAAGCCATCTGATTGAGGGTGGAGTGGAGTAGTCCGAGTCTTCTTAATACCGAATTTGGACATTACATCCTGGAAGATTCGGGATTCAAAAGTTCGTCCTTGGTCGGAGTGTAGTTCCAGGGGAAGTCCATGACGACTGACGATATGTGTAATAAAAGCATCCACTACTGTTGTCGTTTGGTAATTTGGAAGTGGAATCACTTCTGGCCAGCGTGTAAAATAATCTGAAACTACCAACATGCTTCGATTATTGGATGGTGTTTTTGGGATGGGTCCTAAGATGTTCATGGCGATTCGTTCAAAAGGGGCGCCTGCATTATGAATTCGAAGAGGTCCTGTTCCTTTCTCAGTTGGTCCTTTCTTTGCTGTGCATGTGTCGCAGCGTCTACACCAATCTTCTACGTCTTGTTTGCAGTTACTCCAGTAAAATTGTTTTCGAATTATTGATAGGGTTTTATTGACGCCAAAATGTCCGGAAGCCAGTGTGTTATGGGCTTCCTTAAGGATTTTGTTAAAATAAGAAATCACTCGTTCTTCATGGTTCTGTACTTGGGAAAGGACTGCTCCGATACCGAAATTGGATGCATCTGTATCCAAAATGAGTTTGTGAAGGATAAGCTAAGATGGGAGGATTACGCTTCAGCTCTTCGAAAGCCTTGGTAGATTCTGTGGTCCAAAGAAAATCCTTTTTCTCCGTCAGGTTATACAGTGGTCTTGCGAGAGTCGAAAAGTTCTTTACAAATTTCGAATAATAATTGCAAAGACCTAAGAAACTCTTCAGTTCCGATTTATCCTTTGGGGGTGTTCATTTCTCGATTGAGGAAGTTTTCAAGGGGTCGGTCGAAATCCCTTCGGCCGATACTATGTATCCGAGATATTTGACAGTTTTTTGAAAGAATGGACATTTCTTCGGGCTCAGCAAGAGGTTAGTTTCCTTCAACCTATGGAAGACGGTTCTCAAATTTTGCAACTCTTCAGTGAAGGTTGTCCCAAAAATAATGATGTCATCCAAATATACCAGGCAAATCTTCCAAGTGAGCTTTGTAAGAACCGTGTCCATAATTCGCTCGAACGTGGCTGGCGCATTACAGAGGCCAAAAGGCATCACTTTGAATTGCCAAAGTCCAGTACCCACGGTGAATGCCGTCTTCTGTCAGTCTTCTGGGTCGAGTCCAATCTGCCAGTACCCTGACTGCAGATCTAAGGTCGAGAACCACGAAGCACCGGCGATGGCATCCAATGTATCCTCGATACGGGGTATTGGATATGAATCCTTTTTGGTGATATCGTTCAACCGACGATAATCCATGCAAAAACGTGTGGATCCATCCTTCTTTTTTACCAAAACAATCGGCGACGCCCAGGGGCTCGACGATTTCTCAATAACACCATTATTTTCCATTTCCGAAAGTAGTTTTTGAACCTCTTCTCTGCGACTGATGGGGAGTCGTCTCGGTTGTTGTTTGATAGGGGGATGATCTCCCGTATCGATCTTATGATTCAGTATGTTGCACTTTCCCACATCAGAAGGATTCTTCGCAAAAGAATCTTCAAATTCCCAAAGGAATGTTAGAAACTGTCCTCTTCTTCCTTCGTTAAATGCATGGCATTATCATTGAAGAGTTTCTCTAAATGTGTCGGTGGTGTTGAGGTTATAACCTCTTGACAGCTATCTGACGGATTATTTTCTATGAATTGAAGGTCTATTATTTTCAGCACGTCTGTCGTTGGTTCGACTTGAAGTAAGTTATGAGGAATAGACGAGATTCGAGCTTCTACTGACTTCGTGTTAAAACCATTAATCGAGAGAACATTTTTCTGTAAATCGATATTTGCTTTGAATAGGTGCATTCTTTTTACATCTCAGCTTGAGATTAACTGAGCCGAACTGAGCTGAGATTTGGTGAGATTATGTGATCTAAGAACTTTTCTAAAAGAACGGTCAATAGCGAGTACGTATTACTCGGCGTTTACTTCAGATTATTGCAGCGCATCCCCGCCGAATCACACTTACGCTACACAACCGTAGAAAGAGCTGAGATCTCATTTTGAGACAATTTGAGGGGTAAGGCAGTTGCGGTAAGGGGGGAGGATAAAATCTCACTTAGTTTCACATCAGTTGTGAAGTGAGTCAATCAAAAAGAACGACCGCCAACTGAAGTGAGCTGAAATTATCTGAGATCTCGTGTAAAAAGAACGCAGCTAATTTAATAAGAAAATCTAACCCTAAAATGACATCGTCAACGATGTCGCTGACATAAGCGGAGTACCATAGACAACTATAGATGACCAAGTACTTAATATATTTGTATTGTGGCGGTCGCGCAACCGCACAGCCCGGATTTCCCTAGACGCGCCCAGCGTCACATCGAGTCGTCTCTCTAGGTTTCGCGCTATTCCTGCTTTACGCGTTTTGCCCGCGACTTTGGTTTGTCACTTCGTTCTTCCTCTTTCTTCTCCGGCTTTCAACGAGTAAACACGTATTTATCTGTACCTAGAATCCTAATCCACACGCCATTACTGCGCGTCCTTGTCCGCGACTTTTCCTGAGTCCGACATACGGTGTACCGAGATTTGGAGTGCTTCCTGCTACCTTTCGCGAGTAATCTAATTCCGCCGGTTGAGCGAATTCTGGCAACGATCGCAAATCGCTCCACATAGGTGATCTTGTATCCTTACCCTTTTGTACATTCTCCGACTCACCGAGTCTTTCACGATTCTTATCGCTTCTCTGCGATTTTGTAAATATTGGCGATCTGTTAAATATACGCGTTTCCTCTGGATCAACGTGTAGTTTCAATCTTCCTGGGTCTCTTCGTCCCCTTCGTCCATAACATCCTTAATGGCCGCCGCGCGTACCGAATTACAATTTCCTACACACACCCACATCGGTGAGCAGTAATACCGACGTAGTCGGGTGGAGGGCTGCCTCACCGACCTCGCGTTCTTATCTACGCGAATTCCCGTAACCTTACCTCGACTGACCTCACCATAGACTTATACTCATAGACCGCGCATTCTGTGAGAAGCGTTGAAGACAACATGATACGAGAGAGCAATACTGGGGGTGAGCCTGTCTCTGTCTAACTGGAGCGTTGGTGGGGGGAATAAGGAAAAGAGGAGAAGAGCATACGTTTACCGTGTCGTTACCATACTTATACTCATAGAAGTAATTAAAGAGGCGAAGATTTCAATCTTACAGCGGTTACTTTTTTCAATATTTCTTTATATGTATATTGTTTGGAAATAAAATATAGCAATAAAAATAACCTATCAAAAAGTAGTTGATGACTATAAAATAGTATTTGATGTTAGTAAATAAATTCTGTCGAAGGAGTAAAATTTATATTTTGTTAAGTTACAACATGCAATACACGTGTAAAAATTCTTTGCGAAAGCGAAAAGTAAATACTTTATCAAGCCAGCTTAGACAATGTAATGACCATTGCAAAATTACAAATACTTCTCTATTACCGCGCTAAAAAGGGAAAGGGAGAAAGAGAAATAAATACTTGATGTTTTATTGGAAATAAATATTTATTATTACAAAAGATCCTATATCTAATAATCTTAGATCGTATCTATTATTGTAATTTTGTACTTATTGATTTTTAAATACAACCATTCGACTATGGAAAGTTCTAACGCGTTGTACCAAGTCTTGTGAAGATTTAGCCTCATGATGAAGACGGATTTTAAAATATCTATTTAAAATTTGACTAATTAAATCTAGTTTATGATTATTAAAAACTGATTTCTCAAGACACATATCAATTTCTGAGAAAATATTTAAAGGAAGCAATAATTTTTTGGCATGTATTATTAGTTTTTGAAGCAAATTTTTTGTATAGAATAAATTTGGCGTACTTCTCAACACTTTTTCCGCAGTTTTACAAATAGTAACTACGTCATTGCTTGGTGTTATTAATCCTCTTCTAGACTTAGAATTGGCAGTTTCTTTATTTTTCGTGACTCTATTTTTCAAATTTATCAGTTTTGAAGAAATGAAACCATCCTCCAACTGCTCAAGGCATAATTCACATTTTATTGACTTTCTGATACTGTTTACAATTGAGCCAGCAATATATGTCACGACTTCATGATAGTATTCACCCCATGACCAACCATTACTACCCACGTAATCGTGATCAAATGCAACGATATTGAGTACTTCATCGTCAGAGATTTGTGTCTTTGTAGAAATATCATTTAATTTCAGTACACTAGTATTATCCTGTAATATGCAATTTGCTCTATTTGGAGTAATCGAATTAACGTGAGTTACTACTTTTTTGTAACTTGATCTAAATTGACGACATGTCGGGTTGTTATTAAATCCACCCATCCGTCGAATGCAGGAGAAAAATGTCTCTAAATGATCCTGCGACAGTTTGTAAGTGAGAAGATAACTCATAACGCCTTTTTCGAAAACATATCGTGCTAATTGTAACGCGCTTTTCATACCTACAATTAAACCCCAAAATCCTATTCTACGTTTACTTTTCAAAATTGGTATTCTCTGGCTTGACATTGGATTTTCGATAAGTTCGAGATATTTGATATATTCAATATGTCCTGTTACTATTTCTTCCATTTCTTCTCAATTTTCTTTGTTTATGCATGTTTGGGAATAACTTTTTGAGAATTTTGTCCGCGAATTCAAGATATCAAAAATGTCATTAATTCTTTTACAAAATTTTGAAGTTGCTTCAACGTCTACAAACTCATTTGGAAAAGTCTCTTTCATGAAGAGCAAAGCTTTAGCAACAGAGTCACTGAATACTTGCACAGCTAATTTAACTTTCATCTTTTCTTTCTGGAAGTTTATGTGTCGTCGACGGATTTTAGTCGCTGGATGTAAGCCGTACTGTTCTTGATAGTCGACAAGTTTTATCAAGTAACTCCATTTAATTGCGTGACCTTCGTTGTCAACGATATCATATTCTGAAAATGTACCGCGTATTAATTTGACCATATGGCAAGCATCAGGTACAACTACTATTGGTTCTTTTGTCACAGGATGTTCGAAGATTGAATCGTTTTCAATATCATTTATATTTGCTCCTAGATATTTAATCATAGCCAAGTTAGTAGATGCTCCGTCGAACGTTATGGATCGGATGTCACTGATTCCATGATCATGCAAAATGGTTAAGGTTTCTTTCATTATATTTGCCCTAGCTCCAGCTGTTAAGCTTCTTATAAAATAATATGAAATTGGAGTCTTGAAATGTCCGTTCAAACAAACTAGCATGATCACTAAAGCATAAGTGGCTTCGTCAGATTCACCATTATCAAGACCCAAGTCGACCTGCCCATGGTATTGTTTGCCATCCCATTCGATCATCTTCTTGATAGACATTTCATCCACTTGAATCCCAAACTGTTGTTTAACTCCTTTCTCAACATTTTGATCAATCATATTTTTTAAATTTGTTAAAACTGGTTTGCTTATACCAGGACTCGTATCAATTTTCGAGAACCATTTTCGCACTGTGTGGGGGTGAGGCAGAGCTTTCATAAAAGTGTTTCTTACATACTCGTAGGCTGGTGTTGAATAAAATAGCAAACTACAAATGAACTCTTTGAGGGCAGGAGGATAGGTATTTTTTTTTTTTGTTAATAGGTTTTGTATTATTTCGGATAGTGCTGGACTCGTAGTAAACTAGAAAGGAATGGGGCAATAAAAATTATCATTATTTTTATGAAAAATCAATTGAAAAAAGGAAATTAATTTTCGGAAGGTAGGACAAATAATAAAATCTAAATATCATATTAATATAAACGTTTTAATTTTTCCAAGTTATTTGTAAAGCAACGGTATAAATAAGCATAAAGCAGAACGAAAAACATTAATTAGTTCATTATAATAAAGCATTATATGTATATAGGTGATGTACATACAAAGGGAACGGTTTTGTTAATACAATTTATTTGTAAATATATTTATACACAAAAATGTATATTTCAATTCAAATTGATCGTGTTTTTCACATATACGTATATACCTAGTAAACACCAGTCTTTGTGTTTACTACGTATACATATATATGTAATAAAGAAAATGCTATAAAAAAAGATGTATATTGACATGACAAATTTCTCTAATTACAATGTCTAACTACAATGGGACAAATACATAATTATTTTTGTGATACCCACGGATGTGGGTAAAAAAATGTATTGGATGCTTTCTATTCGTGTGACTTATGCCTAATTTCATCAACGTCGTTTAACCCCTTGCCTTACGATTTAATTTCCAACTGTGCGTGCCAAAAGCGAATGAGAAGTAACTGAATGTCGTGCGTCTATAATGTCTCCGTGACATTTGCTTATATTTGGCACGGCCACCTCACCATGTTTCTGAGACGCCTTATTCATGTTTGGTCCGGTAGACTTACGACGTCTCTGAGGCGTCATTGTAAGCTAAGGGGTTAATGCGTTAATCCGAGTTTAAACTCTTCCAAATAAAGCAAACTTAGATAAAATCCCAAACGACATTGGTGAAATCGTGCATCGTGAAATCGTCCACACAGAAATATGTTATTGTTTGTATATTATCTTGAGTTAATAGAATGGCAATGAAATAACTTTGTGTTAACATAAAGGAGTTTAACTATAATTTGAAATTCAAGTGGATTAAACGTGTACTATCAAGAACAGTATGGCTTTACATTCAGCGACTACAATCCGCCAACGATACATCAACTTTCAGTCATAAAAATAAAAAAGACCCTTTAAAATTAATTTACAAGAGACACAATTTGTATTTGGAAATTATAAACATTCTACTCTCCTAATTTAAAACATCAGTTAATTTTTAAATTTGACCACAATTGTAGGTAGACGAAATAATTTGAAATTGTTTAAATCTAACTCACTTGCAATGTATTAGAAATTTCACTAGATAATAAGCCGTTATTCTTCAAGTGATTTAATAATGAATTAAAAGTTTCAACTTTCTCGGTCAAACGTTTTATTTTTTGATTTAAGATCTTTGCCTGGGATTTCGATTTTTTACAATACCCTTGAACAATATTCAAACTAGTTTCACTCGTAAAATCTTCTCTTCGAAGGTCTCCGATATACCGAGGTTTATGAAAGTATGTATGAACCTCCATTGGTTCATTTGATTTTCTCATGAAAGAAAACATAACATTATAAATATAAAGCACTTTGTAGAAGACTTAATGCAAAATATGATATTAATGTCTCTAAACAAACCTTTTCAATGCAGTTGTCTGTTTCACATTAGTACTACACTCAGAATCCATAGGTATATTTGGTTCCTTGTACTGATCATGTATAATTTCGGAATGAAATTCATGTTCAGTGATTGCACTAAACTGCTTAATATTGTCTTTGCTATAAATTTTAATACATTATTTGATCTTCTACATTCTAGGCTACATTATTATAACTATAACAATTTTAAAATATTACATTTCAACATGTACACTTGATGTAACATTTTTACTCTCAGCAGTAGCGTAGTCAGGGGGGTGCGGTGGGTGCGGGCCGCACCGGGTGACACCCATCAGAGGGGTGACACCCGACCCAACTGTCCAGTGCCGACTATAAATGACTTATTTTAAAAAAGTACAATAAGTCCGGAACCTTACCAAAAATATTCTTAAAAAGAGAGGGGTGACATTCAATGCAACTGTGAAATGCTCATTCAACTGACCTATTTTGAAAAAGGGAGAGTTATCTGCATTATTTTTCCATCCCGGTTATTAAAACTCGACCTCCTTTAATCCTTTTTCTTTTTGGGCTCGGGTAGGCAAGGTCATCCCGGTTATCAAAACTCAACCGAGGTGGATAAAATCCAACTCCTCGTCCACGCGGTATCCACTGGATTATGCAAACGGGGCAATGGTTGATTGGGTGATTGGTTGTTCAACCGCCATTTCTGTAAAACGTTATGTACGTATGTACTACGTACTACCAGTATTCCACTATAGGTTCGTTAGAATTTCATACATAATACGTAGGTATGCAAGGAGAATAGATTTCAAAGTGAAGGGGGGGTGATACCATGAGATACCGCACCGGGTGACACCCGCCCTAGCGACGCCGCTGACTCTCAGCAACTTCAACACAAGAATATAAAACATCTTGTATGTCAATATTGGTAACATCAGCCAAAATTGCATTTGAGTTATCCCTTGAACATATTGTTATCACATTGAAAAGTTATATAATAAAAATAATCACCACTGTACCTGTTAGCCTGTAATTGATGTGAATGTAAAACTGATGTCTCATCACTAGTTTTTGATAACAAAAACGTTTCCTTTGTGCTACTTGCTGCTTTTATGTTGTTGTTTAATATATTTTCGCTACAATTATACATATTTTAATAAATAACAAAACAATAATCAGAAAATATTTATATTAAATGAAAGTGTACCGATTAGATGAAGGTAATAATACAGTTGGAACAGCTTCGGGTATTAAACATCTTTTAACTGTATCTCCAATTACTTTATACCGGAAATCTTTTTCTTTAAAATGTTTGCTGCAAACTGCACTGGATTTATTAACTTTTTTGCCGATATTTACAAACCATTTTTCTTTTACATCTTCTCTTTTGGGGAGACTAAAAATATATCAACATTGAAAGTTGTTTCAATCTAAAATGCTTAAGTCTATATTACACATTTCATATTACTTACATATGAATAGAAACATTCTGATTTTTCTCACTTTCCTCCTTACATATGCAACAGTATTTTACCATTATTTAAATTCTTTTACAATTATTAATGTTGTTTACGTTGTTATGATTTAGGTTAGCGTGTACACTCGTTGACACGACGTAACCCGTAACGAATGGTAACGATAACGACACGGTAAACGTATGCTCTTCTCCTCTTTTACTTATTCCCCCCACCAACGCTCCAGTTAGACAGAGACAGGTTCACCCCCAGTATTGCTCTCTCGTATCATGTTGTCTTCAACGCTTCTCACAGAATGCGCGGTCTATGAGTATAAGTCTATAGCTACACAATGCAACGACCACCCCACACGTCGGTCGGCCGCTTGACGGTTTCTCGCGCATCATCTGGCCGACGTTGATGTTTATAATAAATTCATTTTTGCCAGAAACTCCAATAAATCAGCTTCTTCTGACGTTAAGGTTTTATGCGACTGGGTGTCACTTGTTGTCAGCAGCAGATTTTTCTGGAGTGAGCAAAACAAGTGCTCATAGAATTACTCATCGAGTAACTGCTGCAATTGCTCGTCTTCGGTCAAAATACATAAAGTTCCCTGTACTTGACGAAAAAATCAAAAGGTGAAAATGTCGTTTAGGGGAGCATTCTCCAATGATCTTGACCTTGACATATATTATCAAGGACATCCTCACCCTCATAACTTGTTAACAAACAATGAGCGACGGCTAAAACCTTCGGATTCGTACTCAGGAGGATGTCCTTCATAATATATATGTAGGTCAAGATCATTGGCGAATGCTCCCCTAAACGACATTTTTACCAATCAAAAGGGAACAGATGAAGTTTTTTGAAATTGCACGATTTCCAACGGTAATAGGTTGCATAGACTGCACTCATATAAAAATACAGTAATTTGGTAAGTATAATATTTAAAATTTCAAAGGAGAAATATGTGGCAAACATTATTGTTAATGCATTTTTTCATATATAAGAGCTATATACGCACTTAATTTCTATTGATACTAACTGTACAAAGATGAACTAAAAGTTATTTATTTCAGGTAGAAACGATGCGCCGCATCGGAAAGGAACCATCGTCGAGCTGCCACCACTGTGGTGACCCCGACGACACCGCCCAGCACACGCTGGAATTTTGTCCAGCGTGGTGCGTTGAAAGGGCGGTGCTCGTCGGGGAGATTGGGCCCGATCTCTCCCTGCCCGGAGTTTTTAGGGCTATTTTAGCACGGGAGAGATCGTGCGAGTCCGTTATGCAGAAAAAGGAGGAGGCCGAGAGGAAGCGCCGGGGCGGAGTGCCCCGGCGGAGAAGAAGAAGAGGAGGTGGTCGCGGGGGCGGAGTGCCCTGGCGGAGAAGAAGAAGAGGAGGTGGTCGCGGGGGGCGGGCAGCGTCCCCCGCGGTTGGCTCCCAGCCGGGGGCCGCGGTTGATAGGCGGTGGGCCGGAGTGCTTAGGCCGAGGCCCGCCGCCGGTAGTGGAGGAGGATGAGGTCGGCGGGGAGGGGCGGCGACACCCCTAATATAGGTGTGGCGGACTTCGCTCCTCCCCGTTGACGGAGGGTGGCCCTCGGGCCCCGTATGAGACGGAGCCCTCCCTCGCGCCTCTTTGTGCGGGGGAGGAAGACGGGAGGCAGTAGGGGCCGGGCGCGGGTGGGGATCCTCGCGGCCGGCCCGCCTCCGAGCAGTCGGGCGGGGGGGCCGGTGGCCGGCACCCTGCCCGAGGAGTAGGGGCACTAAGGTGCCCTGAAGAAGGCCCGCCCCAGTCAAACGGGGCGGGCCAGGTGCGAGGGGTGCCCGGAAGATATGCCGCTGGCGAAGCCTGGGCACCCCTCAGTCAAGTACCTAGACGGCCACCGTGGGGTTTTAGTGGGTATGCCCGGCGCATCACTTGCGTCGGGGGAGCCCCACATAACCCTCGTCCTCCGCCCCAGGAGGCGAGGGTATGCGTAATGCATTTCCCCACGTTAAAAAAAAAAAAAAAAAAAAAAAAAAAGGTAGAAACGATGCTGAATATTTTAGAAATAGGAAAGGCTATTTTTCTATAAATGTACAAACAATCTGCAATGCAAATTTAGAAATAACGGATGTTATGGCTCGTTGGCAAGGATCAGTGCACGACGCTACAATATTTAATAATTCTAGGATACGCGACTTATTTGAAACTGGAACATTTCAAGATTCTTTGTTGTTAGGTGATGGTGGTTATTCCCTTCGTTTATATTTGATGACACCTTTACAAAATCCACGAACTAGCGCAGAGCATCTGTATAATGAATCGCACATACAGTGAGTGTAGAAAGTATTCGGACACTCAAGTCTGTCACGAAGAATTGCCCTGAAATGAGTAAGTAAGGGGCTGTTACGATTTTTCGATTCCATTTCTTATTCTCTGACATCTATATTCATTCACCCGTAGAAAAAAGTGCGAACATAACATAAATAACACCTGTTTAATTTGAAGAAGAACAAAAAAGGCGCTTCTTGAGGCTGCAAAAAGTATTCGGACACCCTGAAATTTTGGCGTTTACTTGGAGCTTACGTTCGTGCAAATTCGCTTTCGGTAGTTTTACGATAGATATGTTATTCCTCTTCGTCCACTTCAGTTATCAATCGAACAGCCCGGATGACGGTCGAGCGATAGTTTGTAAACATGGGCCGCAAGTCAACGGAGACATCGGAAGCAGAGCGAAAATTAATAGTAAGGCTTCATAATCAGTGTAAATCACTTCGCGAAATCGAAAAGCTCACTGGGAGGCCGAAATCTACGGTTTACAATATAATCGAACGTTTTGGCCGAAGAAAAACAATGAAAAATAAACCGAGAAGTGGACGCCCTCGCTCTCTCACCGACGCAGACAGGCGGTTTATCGTGCGGCAGATTAAAAAGAATCCCCAAATCAGTGCCCCTACAATAACAGCCGATCTACTCAAGAGAGGAGTGAATGTCTCCGTGAGTACAGTACGTAATGTGTGTCGTGCAAAAGGCTACCATGGTAGAGTAGCCAGGAAAAAAGGATGGATCAGCGAGGCAAATCGCAAAAAGAGACTACAGTTCGCTAAAGATTATCGAAATGAGCCCCCCGAGTTCTGGGACAATGTTATTTTCAGCGACGAAAGTAAATATAATATTTTCGGTTCGGATGGGAGACAAATGGTGTGGCGGAAAAAAAATAAAGAGCTAGATCCGAAGAATTTAAAAGCCACTGTGAAACATGGAGGAGGTTCGGTTATGGTGTGGGGCTGCATGAGCACCTCAGGGGTCGGTAAAATTAATTTTATCGAAGGCATCATGGACCATAAACAATATATAGATATTCTTAAGAATAATTTGACGGCTAGTGCAGAGAAATTAGGACTTCGAGACAGATTTGTGTTCCAACAGGACAATGATCCGAAACATACGGCGAGAAACACGAAGATATGGCTTCTATATAACGCGCCGAAACAATTACGCACCCCACCTCAGTCGGCAGACTTAAACCCGATTGAGAATCTGTGGAGCTTTCTCGAGAAAGCCATCAGGAAAAGAGAAATTTCCAGTAAAATGAGCCTCAAAGCAGCACTGCAAGAAGAATGGGATAGAATACCACAATCTCTGACCAAATCTCTAGTCAGATCAATGCCGAAGCGTCTTGATGCCGTTATAAAGGCCAAAGGTCATGCAACGAAATATTAATTTGGTGATATTTTGGTGATATAAGGACCCTGTCCTGCATTCAATCATTGTGATAGTGGAGTGTCCGAATACTTTTTGCACCTCCGAAAAACTATTTTTTTGTTCTTCTTTAAATTAACCAAGTATTATTTATGTTATGTTTGCATTTTTTGTTACGATTGAATAAATATAGATATTGGAAAATGAGATGTGTAATTGAAAACTTGCAATACCCCTTCACTCATTCATTTTAGAGCATTGTCCGTGACAGACTCGGGTGTCCGAATACTTTCTACACTCACTGTACGAACACGCAATACTATCGAGCGTGTATTCGGAATATGAAAAAGAAGGTTCCCTATTTTAGCGCTTGGGTCTCGTTTTCAAACAGTGGATAAAATATTATCTATTATTGTTGCAACTGCTGTGTTGCATAACATTGCTCGACGTGCTGGAGATCCATTACCAACAGATGATCCCGCATTACAATTGCCTGCTGCATGGCAAGATATTTTAGAAAATGGGAATATATTGTTGCGTGAACTATTAAGCTGTACTACTGAATATAGAAAAGGAACTGGTTTATTGAAGGTTTAAGGTTTGGGGGTAGTGAGTACGTGCTTAACGGTCCAGGGCAATTGCAGGAATGCCCCCGAAGGAGGTTGTTTATATCGCTCGTCCGTTATGTTTCTTGTCATGGCAACACGCAGGTATTGAAGGTTGCCACATAACGGGGTCGATCCGTAACACTACCCCCTTCTTTTAAAGATTGAACAAGTAATGTAGAACGATATAACAATAACAACGACGAACATGTAACATAGAATGAAATAACAACAACGTCGGATGAATCAATTTAAAAAATCATCTTCCTCTTCCGATTCCTCTTCTGGCCGACGGTTGGAGGAGCCATACTCGGTCGTTTTCCTTGAAGAGTCGATCTGTAGCTCGTTTATCGTAATTTATTTTCATCCTTCTTGATGTAGTATCTAGACGTTGTCGAATGAAGTTATGGCTCATCTCCATTTTCATTTTAAGTGTGACAAGATAGTCTTCATCCTGTTCGTCGTCATCCGGTATCCGACTGGAGAATAAATCCAAGGGTGTTGTGATCTCCCGTCCGTAGAGCATCATTGATGGGCTTAATTGAAGGGTTTCATGTTGAACGGAGCGATATGCTAAAAGAAATAATGGGATTAGTTCGTCCCAATCTCTCTGATGTTTGGCCACGAACATAGAGAGGTATTGCATAATCGTTCTGTTTAGACGTTCAACTAAGCCATCTGATTGAGGGTGGAGTGGAGTAGTCCGAGTCTTCTTAATACCGAATTTGGACATTACATCCTGGAAGATTCGGGATTCAAAAGTTCGTCCTTGGTCGGAGTGTAGTTCCAGGGGAAGTCCATGACGACTGACGATATGTGTAATAAAAGCATCCACTACTGTTGTCGTTTGGTAATTTGGAAGTGGAATCACTTCTGGCCAGCGTGTAAAATAATCTGAAACTACCAACATGAATCGATTATTGGATGGTGTTTTTGGGAGGGGTCCTAAGATGTTCATGGCGATTCGTTCAAAAGGGGCGCCTGCATTATGAATTCGAAGAGGTCCTGTTCCTTTCTCAGTTGGTCCTTTCTTTGCTGTGCATGTGTCGCAGCTTCTACACCAATCTTCTACGTCTTGTTTGCAGTTACTCCAGTAAAATTGTTTTCGAATTATTGATAGGGTTTTATTGACGCCAAAATGTCCGGAAGCCAGTGTGTTATGGGCTTCCTTAAGGATATTGTCCTTTTGATGCGTTGGGACGAGGATTTGCCAGACGGTATTTGTACCGTCTGTGGATTCCCATTTTCGATAAAGGGTATGATCTCTTAGATGTAGAGCGTTCCAGATTGATGCATACTATTTGGCTTCAGCAGACAAAGCAGTGGCGTCTTCTCTAGTTGGTCAGTGATCTTGTCTCTTACAATTAATCAAAAATTTTAATGTAGGATCTTCTTGTTAGTAAGTACTCCATTCGTGAGATGGAATGTTTATTCTGATCCGTGCTACTTTTCCTTCGATATTTTCTTTCTCTTCAAGTTTGGTACACTTCGCACAGGTTTCTTCGCAAGGTCTTCTAGAAAGGGCGTCCGCGTTACAATGGTTTTTACCCCTACGGTGTTGGATGGTAATATCATATTCTTGTAGTCTCTCGATCCATTTCGCAATTAGTCCCTCAGGGGTTTTAAAAGATAAAAGCCATTTTAGAGCTGCATGGTCGGTACGAACAAGGAATTTATTTCCATAGAGATAGTGGTGAAAATGTTCTATGGATTTAATGATTGCTAACAATTCTCTCCTTGTTGCGCAGTAATTCCTTTCTGGTTTGGTTAAAGATTTGTTAAAATAAGAAATCACTCGTTCTTCATGGTTCTGTACTTGGGAAAGGACTGCTCCGATACCGAAATTGGATGCATCTGTATCTAAAATGAGTTTGTGAAGGATAAGCTAAGATGGGAGGATTACGCTTCAGCTCTTCGAAAGCCTTGGTAGATTCTGTGGTCCAAAGAAAATCCTTTTTCTCCGTCTGGTTATACAGTGGTCTTGCGAGAGTCGAAAAGTTCTTTACAAATTTCGAATAATAATTGCAAAGACCTAAGAAACTCTTCAGTTCCGATTTATCCTTTGGGGGTGTTCATTTCTCGATTGAGGAAGTTTTCAAGGGGTCGGTCGAAATCCCTTCGGCCGATACTATGTGTCCGAGATATTTGACAGATTTTTGAAAGAATGGACATTTCTTCGTGCTCAGCAAGAGGTTAGTTTCCTTCAACCTATGGAAGACGGTTCTCAAATTTTGCAACTCTTCAGTGAAGGTTGTCCCAAAAATAATGATGTCATCCAAATATACCAGGCAAATCTTCCAAGTGAGCTCTGTAAGAACCGTGTCCATAATTCGCTCGAACGTGGCCGGCGCATTACAGAGGCCAAAAGGCATCACTTTGAATTGCCAAAGTCCAGTACCCACGGTGAATGCCGTCTTCTGTCGGTCTTCTGGGTCGAGTCCAATCTGCCAGTACCCTGACTGCAGATCTAAGGTCGAGAACCACGAAGCACCGGCGATGGCATCCAATGTATCCTCGATACGGGGTATTGGATATGAATCCTTTTTGGTGATATCGTTCAACCGACGATAATCCATGCAAAAACGTGTGGATCCATCCTTCTTTTTTACCAAAACAATCGGCGACGCCCAGGGGCTCGACGATTTCTCAATAACACCATTATTTTCCATTTCCGAAAGTAGTTTTCGAACCTCTTCTCTGCGACTGATGGGGAGTCGTCTCGGTTGTTGTTTGATAGGGGGATGATCTCCCGTATCGATCTTATGATTCAGTATGTTGCACTTTCCCACATCAGAAGGATTCTTCGCAAAAGAATCTTCAAATTCCCAAAGGAATGTTAGAAACTGTCCTTTTTCTTCCTTCGTTAAATGCATGGCATTATCATTGAAGAGTTTCTCTAAATGTGTCGGTGGTGTTGAGGTTATAACCTCTTGACAGCTATCTGACGGATTATTTTCTATGAATTGAAGGTCTATTATTTTCAGTACGTCTGTCGTTGGTTCGACTTGAAGTAAGTTATGAGGAATAGACGAGATTCGAGCTTCTACTGACTTCGTGTCAAAACCATTAATCGAGAGAACATTTTTCTGTAAATCGATATTTGCTTTGAATTTAATAAGAAAATCTAACCCTAAAATGACATCGTCAACGATGTCGCTGACATAAGCGGAGTACCATAGACAACTATAGATGACCAAGTACTTAATATATTTGTATTGTGGCGGTCGCGCAACCGCACAGCCCGGATTTCCCTAGACGCGCCCAGCGTCACATCGAGTCGTCTCTCTAGGTTTCGCGCTATTCCTGCTTTACGCGTTTTGCCCGCGACTTTTGTTTGTCACTTCGTTCTTCCTCTTTCTTCTCCGGCTTTCAACGAGTAAACACGTATTTATCTGTACCTAGAATCCTAATCCACACGCCATTACTGCGCGTCCTTGTCCGCGACTTTTCCTGAGTCCGACATACGGTCTACCGAGATTTGGAGTGCTTCCTGCTACCTTTCGCGAGTAATCTAATTCCGCCGGTTGAGCGAATTCTGGCAACGATCGCAAATCGCTCCACATAGGTGATCTTGTATCCTTACCCTTTTGTACATTCTCCGACTCACCGAGTCTTTCACGATTCTTATCGCTTCTCTGCGATTTTGTAAATATTGGCGATCTGTTAAATATACGCGTTTCCTCTGGATCAACGTGTAGTTTCAATCTTCCTGGGTCTCTTCGTCCCCTTCGTCCATAACATCCTTAATGGCCGCCGCGCGTACCGAATTACAATTTCCTACACACACCCACATCGGTGAGCAGTAATACCGACGTAGTCGGGTGGAGGGCTGCCTCACCGACCTCGCGTTCTTATCTACGCGAATTCCCGTAACCTTACCTCGACTGACCTCACCATAGACTTATACTCATAGACCGCGCATTCTGTGAGAAGCGTTGAAGACAACATGATACGAGAGAGCAATACTGGGGGTGAGCCTGTCTCTGTCTAACTGGAGCGTTGGTGGGGGGAATAAGGAAAAGAGGAGAAGAGCATACGTTTACCGTGTCGTTACCATACTTATACTCATAGAAGTAATTAAAGAGGCGAAGATTTCAATCTTACAGCGGTTACTTTTTTCAATATTTCTTTATATGTATATTGTTTGGAAATAAAATATAGCAATAAAAATAACCTATCAAAAAGTAGTTGATGACTATAAAATAGTATTTGATGTTAGTAAATAAATTCTGTCGAAGGAGTAAAATTTATATTTTGTTAAGTTACAACATGCAATACACGTGTAAAAATTCTTTGCGAAAGCGAAAAGTAAATACTTTATCAAGCCAGCTTAGACAATGTAATGACCATTGCAAAATTACAAATACTTCTCTATTACCGCGCTAAAAAGGGAAAGGGAGAAAGAGAAATAAATACTTGATGTTTTATTGGAAATAAATATTTATTATTACAAAAGATCCTATATCTAATAATCTTAGATCGTATCTATTATTGTAATTTTGTACTTATTGATTTTTAAATACAACCATTCGACTATGGAAAGTTCTAACGCGTTGTACCAAGTCTTGTGAAGATTTAGCCTCATGATGAAGACGGATTTTAAAATATCTATTTAAAATTTGACTAATTAAATCTAGTTTATGATTATTAAAAACTGATTTCTCAAGACACATATCAATTTCTGAGAAAATATTTAAAGGAAGCAATAATTTTTTGGCATGTATTATTAGTTTTTGAAGCAAATTTTTTGTATAGAATAAATTTGGCGTACTTCTCAACACTTTTTCCGCAGTTTTACAAATAGTAACTACGTCATTGCTTGGTGTTATTAATCCTCTTCTAGACTTAGAATTGGCAGTTTCTTTATTTTTCGTGACTCTATTTTTCAAATTTATCAGTTTTGAAGAAATGAAACCATCCTCCAACTGCTCAAGGCATAATTCACATTTTATTGACTTTCTGATACTGTTTACAATTGAGCCAGCAATATATGTCACGACTTCATGATAGTATTCACCCCATGACCAACCATTACTACCCACGTAATCGTGATCAAATGCAACGATATTGAGTACTTCATCGTCAGAGATTTGTGTCTTTGTAGAAATATCATTTAATTTCAGTACACTAGTATTATCCTGTAATATGCAATTTGCTCTATTTGGAGTAATCGAATTAACGTGAGTTACTACTTTTTTGTAACTTGATCTAAATTGACGACATGTCGGGTTGTTATTAAATCCACCCATCCGTCGAATGCAGGAGAAAAATGTCTCTAAATGATCCTGCGACAGTTTGTAAGTGAGAAGATAACTCATAACGCCTTTTTCGAAAACATATCGTGCTAATTGTAACGCGCTTTTCATACCTACAATTAAACCCCAAAATCCTATTCTACGTTTACTTTTCAAAATTGGTATTCTCTGGCTTGACATTGGATTTTCGATAAGTTCGAGATATTTGATATATTCAATATGTCCTGTTACTATTTCTTCCATTTCTTCTCAATTTTCTTTGTTTATGCATGTTTGGGAATAACTTTTTGAGAATTTTGTCCGCGAATTCAAGATATCAAAAATGTCATTAATTCTTTTACAAAATTTTGAAGTTGCTTCAACGTCTACAAACTCATTTGGAAAAGTCTCTTTCATGAAGAGCAAAGCTTTAGCAACAGAGTCACTGAATACTTGCACAGCTAATTTAACTTTCATCTTTTCTTTCTGGAAGTTTATGTGTCGTCGACGGATTTTAGTCGCTGGATGTAAGCCGTACTGTTCTTGATAGTCGACAAGTTTTATCAAGTAACTCCATTTAATTGCGTGACCTTCGTTGTCAACGATATCATATTCTGAAAATGTACCGCGTATTAATTTGACCATATGGCAAGCATCAGGTACAACTACTATTGGTTCTTTTGTCACAGGATGTTCGAAGATTGAATCGTTTTCAATATCATTTATATTTGCTCCTAGATATTTAATCATAGCCAAGTTAGTAGATGCTCCGTCGAACGTTATGGATCGGATGTCACTGATTCCATGATCATGCAAAATGGTTAAGGTTTCTTTCATTATATTTGCCCTAGCTCCAGCTGTTAAGCTTCTTATAAAATAATATGAAATTGGAGTCTTGAAATGTCCGTTCAAACAAACTAGCATGATCACTAAAGCATAAGTGGCTTCGTCAGATTCACCATTATCAAGACCCAAGTCGACCTGCCCATGGTATTGTTTGCCATCCCATTCGATCATCTTCTTGATAGACATTTCATCCACTTGAATCCCAAACTGTTGTTTAACTCCTTTCTCAACATTTTGATCAATCATATTTTTTAAATTTGTTAAAACTGGTTTGCTTATACCAGGACTCGTATCAATTTTCGAGAACCATTTTCGCACTGTGTGGGGGTGAGGCAGAGCTTTCATAAAAGTGTTTCTTACATACTCGTAGGCTGGTGTTGAATAAAATAGCAAACTACAAATGAACTCTTTGAGGGCAGGAGGATAGGTATTTTTTTTTTTTGTTAATAGGTTTTGTATTATTTCGGATAGTGCTGGACTCGTAGTAAACTAGAAAGGAATGGGGCAATAAAAATTATCATTATTTTTATGAAAAATCAATTGAAAAAAGGAAATTAATTTTCGGAAGGTAGGACAAATAATAAAATCTAAATATCATATTAATATAAACGTTTTAATTTTTCCAAGTTATTTGTAAAGCAACGGTATAAATAAGCATAAAGCAGAACGAAAAACATTAATTAGTTCATTATAATAAAGCATTATATGTATATAGGTGATGTACATACAAAGGGAACGGTTTTGTTAATACAATTTATTTGTAAATATATTTATACACAAAAATGTATATTTCAATTCAAATTGATCGTGTTTTTCACATATACGTATATACCTAGTAAACACCAGTCTTTGTGTTTACTACGTATACATATATATGTAATAAAGAAAATGCTATAAAAAAAGATGTATATTGACATGACAAATTTCTCTAATTACAATGTCTAACTACAATGGGACAAATACATAATTATTTTTGTGATACCCACGGATGTGGGTAAAAAAATGTATTGGATGCTTTCTATTCGTGTGACTTATGCCTAATTTCATCAACGTCGTTTAACCCCTTGCCTTACGATTTAATTTCCAACTGTGCGTGCCAAAAGCGAATGAGAAGTAACTGAATGTCGTGCGTCTATAATGTCTCCGTGACATTTGCTTATATTTGGCACGGCCACCTCACCATGTTTCTGAGACGCCTTATTCATGTTTGGTCCGGTAGACTTACGACGTCTCTGAGGCGTCATTGTAAGCTAAGGGGTTAATGCGTTAATCCGAGTTTAAACTCTTCCAAATAAAGCAAACTTAGATAAAATCCCAAACGACATTGGTGAAATCGTGCATCGTGAAATCGTCCACACAGAAATATGTTATTGTTTGTATATTATCTTGAGTTAATAGAATGGCAATGAAATAACTTTGTGTTAACATAAAGGAGTTTAACTATAATTTGAAATTCAAGTGGATTAAACGTGTACTATCAAGAACAGTATGGCTTTACATTCAGCGACTACAATCCGCCAACGATACATCAACTTTCAGTCATAAAAATAAAAAAGACCCTTTAAAATTAATTTACAAGAGACACAATTTGTATTTGGAAATTATAAACATTCTACTCTCCTAATTTAAAACATCAGTTAATTTTTAAATTTGACCACAATTGTAGGTAGACGAAATAATTTGAAATTGTTTAAATCTAACTCACTTGCAATGTATTAGAAATTTCACTAGATAATAAGCCGTTATTCTTCAAGTGATTTAATAATGAATTAAAAGTTTCAACTTTCTCGGTCAAACGTTTTATTTTTTGATTTAAGATCTTTGCCTGGGATTTCGATTTTTTACAATACCCTTGAACAATATTCAAACTAGTTTCACTCGTAAAATCTTCTCTTCGAAGGTCTCCGATATACCGAGGTTTATGAAAGTATGTATGAACCTCCATTGGTTCATTTGATTTTCTCATGAAAGAAAACATAACATTATAAATATAAAGCACTTTGTAGAAGACTTAATGCAAAATATGATATTAATGTCTCTAAACAAACCTTTTCAATGCAGTTGTCTGTTTCACATTAGTACTACACTCAGAATCCATAGGTATATTTGGTTCCTTGTACTGATCATGTATAATTTCGGAATGAAATTCATGTTCAGTGATTGCACTAAACTGCTTAATATTGTCTTTGCTATAAATTTTAATACATTATTTGATCTTCTACATTCTAGGCTACATTATTATAACTATAACAATTTTAAAATATTACATTTCAACATGTACACTTGATGTAACATTTTTACTCTCAGCAGTAGCGTAGTCAGGGGGGTGCGGTGGGTGCGGGCCGCACCGGGTGACACCCATCAGAGGGGTGACACCCGACCCAACTGTCCAGTGCCGACTATAAATGACTTATTTTAAAAAAGTACAATAAGTCCGGAACCTTACCAAAAATATTCTTAAAAAGAGAGGGGTGACATTCAATGCAACTGTGAAATGCTCATTCAACTGACCTATTTTGAAAAAGGGAGAGTTATCTGCATTATTTTTCCATCCCGGTTATTAAAACTCGACCTCCTTTAATCCTTTTTCTTTTTGGGCTCGGGTAGGCAAGGTCATCCCGGTTATCAAAACTCAACCGAGGTGGATAAAATCCAACTCCTCGTCCACGCGGTATCCACTGGATTATGCAAACGGGGCAATGGTTGATTGGGTGATTGGTTGTTCAACCGCCATTTCTGTAAAACGTTATGTACGTATGTACTACGTACTACCAGTATTCCACTATAGGTTCGTTAGAATTTCATACATAATACGTAGGTATGCAAGGAGAATAGATTTCAAAGTGAAGGGGGGGTGATACCATGAGATACCGCACCGGGTGACACCCGCCCTAGCGACGCCGCTGACTCTCAGCAACTTCAACACAAGAATATAAAACATCTTGTATGTCAATATTGGTAACATCAGCCAAAATTGCATTTGAGTTATCCCTTGAACATATTGTTATCACATTGAAAAGTTATATAATAAAAATAATCACCACTGTACCTGTTAGCCTGTAATTGATGTGAATGTAAAACTGATGTCTCATCACTAGTTTTTGATAACAAAAACGTTTCCTTTGTGCTACTTGCTGCTTTTATGTTGTTGTTTAATATATTTTCGCTACAATTATACATATTTTAATAAATAACAAAACAATAATCAGAAAATATTTATATTAAATGAAAGTGTACCGATTAGATGAAGGTAATAATACAGTTGGAACAGCTTCGGGTATTAAACATCTTTTAACTGTATCTCCAATTACTTTATACCGGAAATCTTTTTCTTTAAAATGTTTGCTGCAAACTGCACTGGATTTATTAACTTTTTTGCCGATATTTACAAACCATTTTTCTTTTACATCTTCTCTTTTGGGGAGACTAAAAATATATCAACATTGAAAGTTGTTTCAATCTAAAATGCTTAAGTCTATATTACACATTTCATATTACTTACATATGAATAGAAACATTCTGATTTTTCTCACTTTCCTCCTTACATATGCAACAGTATTTTACCATTATTTAAATTCTTTTACAATTATTAATGTTGTTTACGTTGTTATGATTTAGGTTAGCGTGTACACTCGTTGACACGACGTAACCCGTAACGAATGGTAACGATAACGACACGGTAAACGTATGCTCTTCTCCTCTTTTACTTATTCCCCCCACCAACGCTCCAGTTAGACAGAGACAGGTTCACCCCCAGTATTGCTCTCTCGTATCATGTTGTCTTCAACGCTTCTCACAGAATGCGCGGTCTATGAGTATAAGTCTATAGCTACACAATGCAACGACCACCCCACACGTCGGTCGGCCGCTTGACGGTTTCTCGCGCATCATCTGGCCGACGTTGATGTTTATAATAAATTCATTTTTGCCAGAAACTCCAATAAATCAGCTTCTTCTGACGTTAAGGTTTTATGCGACTGGGTGTCACTTGTTGTCAGCAGCAGATTTTTCTGGAGTGAGCAAAACAAGTGCTCATAGAATTACTCATCGAGTAACTGCTGCAATTGCTCGTCTTCGGTCAAAATACATAAAGTTCCCTGTACTTGACGAAAAAATCAAAAGGTGAAAATGTCGTTTAGGGGAGCATTCTCCAATGATCTTGACCTTGACATATATTATCAAGGACATCCTCACCCTCATAACTTGTTAACAAACAATGAGCGACGGCTAAAACCTTCGGATTCGTACTCAGGAGGATGTCCTTCATAATATATATGTAGGTCAAGATCATTGGCGAATGCTCCCCTAAACGACATTTTTACCAATCAAAAGGGAACAGATGAAGTTTTTTGAAATTGCACGATTTCCAACGGTAATAGGTTGCATAGACTGCACTCATATAAAAATACAGTAATTTGGTAAGTATAATATTTAAAATTTCAAAGGAGAAATATGTGGCAAACATTATTGTTAATGCATTTTTTCATATATAAGAGCTATATACGCACTTAATTTCTATTGATACTAACTGTACAAAGATGAACTAAAAGTTATTTATTTCAGGTAGAAACGATGCGCCGCATCGGAAAGGAACCATCGTCGAGCTGCCACCACTGTGGTGACCCCGACGACACCGCCCAGCACACGCTGGAATTTTGTCCAGCGTGGTGCGTTGAAAGGGCGGTGCTCGTCGGGGAGATTGGGCCCGATCTCTCCCTGCCCGGAGTTTTTAGGGCTATTTTAGCACGGGAGAGATCGTGCGAGTCCGTTATGCAGAAAAAGGAGGAGGCCGAGAGGAAGCGCCGGGGCGGAGTGCCCCGGCGGAGAAGAAGAAGAGGAGGTGGTCGCGGGGGCGGAGTGCCCTGGCGGAGAAGAAGAAGAGGAGGTGGTCGCGGGGGGCGGGCAGCGTCCCCCGCGGTTGGCTCCCAGCCGGGGGCCGCGGTTGATAGGCGGTGGGCCGGAGTGCTTAGGCCGAGGCCCGCCGCCGGTAGTGGAGGAGGATGAGGTCGGCGGGGAGGGGCGGCGACACCCCTAATATAGGTGTGGCGGACTTCGCTCCTCCCCGTTGACGGAGGGTGGCCCTCGGGCCCCGTATGAGACGGAGCCCTCCCTCGCGCCTCTTTGTGCGGGGGAGGAAGACGGGAGGCAGTAGGGGCCGGGCGCGGGTGGGGATCCTCGCGGCCGGCCCGCCTCCGAGCAGTCGGGCGGGGGGGCCGGTGGCCGGCACCCTGCCCGAGGAGTAGGGGCACTAAGGTGCCCTGAAGAAGGCCCGCCCCAGTCAAACGGGGCGGGCCAGGTGCGAGGGGTGCCCGGAAGATATGCCGCTGGCGAAGCCTGGGCACCCCTCAGTCAAGTACCTAGACGGCCACCGTGGGGTTTTAGTGGGTATGCCCGGCGCATCACTTGCGTCGGGGGAGCCCCACATAACCCTCGTCCTCCGCCCCAGGAGGCGAGGGTATGCGTAATGCATTTCCCCACGTTAAAAAAAAAAAAAAAAAAAAAAAAAAAGGTAGAAACGATGCTGAATATTTTAGAAATAGGAAAGGCTATTTTTCTATAAATGTACAAACAATCTGCAATGCAAATTTAGAAATAACGGATGTTATGGCTCGTTGGCAAGGATCAGTGCACGACGCTACAATATTTAATAATTCTAGGATACGCGACTTATTTGAAACTGGAACATTTCAAGATTCTTTGTTGTTAGGTGATGGTGGTTATTCCCTTCGTTTATATTTGATGACACCTTTACAAAATCCACGAACTAGCGCAGAGCATCTGTATAATGAATCGCACATACAGTGAGTGTAGAAAGTATTCGGACACTCAAGTCTGTCACGAAGAATTGCCCTGAAATGAGTAAGTAAGGGGCTGTTACGATTTTTCGATTCCATTTCTTATTCTCTGACATCTATATTCATTCACCCGTAGAAAAAAGTGCGAACATAACATAAATAACACCTGTTTAATTTGAAGAAGAACAAAAAAGGCGCTTCTTGAGGCTGCAAAAAGTATTCGGACACCCTGAAATTTTGGCGTTTACTTGGAGCTTACGTTCGTGCAAATTCGCTTTCGGTAGTTTTACGATAGATATGTTATTCCTCTTCGTCCACTTCAGTTATCAATCGAACAGCCCGGATGACGGTCGAGCGATAGTTTGTAAACATGGGCCGCAAGTCAACGGAGACATCGGAAGCAGAGCGAAAATTAATAGTAAGGCTTCATAATCAGTGTAAATCACTTCGCGAAATCGAAAAGCTCACTGGGAGGCCGAAATCTACGGTTTACAATATAATCGAACGTTTTGGCCGAAGAAAAACAATGAAAAATAAACCGAGAAGTGGACGCCCTCGCTCTCTCACCGACGCAGACAGGCGGTTTATCGTGCGGCAGATTAAAAAGAATCCCCAAATCAGTGCCCCTACAATAACAGCCGATCTACTCAAGAGAGGAGTGAATGTCTCCGTGAGTACAGTACGTAATGTGTGTCGTGCAAAAGGCTACCATGGTAGAGTAGCCAGGAAAAAAGGATGGATCAGCGAGGCAAATCGCAAAAAGAGACTACAGTTCGCTAAAGATTATCGAAATGAGCCCCCCGAGTTCTGGGACAATGTTATTTTCAGCGACGAAAGTAAATATAATATTTTCGGTTCGGATGGGAGACAAATGGTGTGGCGGAAAAAAAATAAAGAGCTAGATCCGAAGAATTTAAAAGCCACTGTGAAACATGGAGGAGGTTCGGTTATGGTGTGGGGCTGCATGAGCACCTCAGGGGTCGGTAAAATTAATTTTATCGAAGGCATCATGGACCATAAACAATATATAGATATTCTTAAGAATAATTTGACGGCTAGTGCAGAGAAATTAGGACTTCGAGACAGATTTGTGTTCCAACAGGACAATGATCCGAAACATACGGCGAGAAACACGAAGATATGGCTTCTATATAACGCGCCGAAACAATTACGCACCCCACCTCAGTCGGCAGACTTAAACCCGATTGAGAATCTGTGGAGCTTTCTCGAGAAAGCCATCAGGAAAAGAGAAATTTCCAGTAAAATGAGCCTCAAAGCAGCACTGCAAGAAGAATGGGATAGAATACCACAATCTCTGACCAAATCTCTAGTCAGATCAATGCCGAAGCGTCTTGATGCCGTTATAAAGGCCAAAGGTCATGCAACGAAATATTAATTTGGTGATATTTTGGTGATATAAGGACCCTGTCCTGCATTCAATCATTGTGATAGTGGAGTGTCCGAATACTTTTTGCACCTCCGAAAAACTATTTTTTTGTTCTTCTTTAAATTAACCAAGTATTATTTATGTTATGTTTGCATTTTTTGTTACGATTGAATAAATATAGATATTGGAAAATGAGATGTGTAATTGAAAACTTGCAATACCCCTTCACTCATTCATTTTAGAGCATTGTCCGTGACAGACTCGGGTGTCCGAATACTTTCTACACTCACTGTACGAACACGCAATACTATCGAGCGTGTATTCGGAATATGAAAAAGAAGGTTCCCTATTTTAGCGCTTGGGTCTCGTTTTCAAACAGTGGATAAAATATTATCTATTATTGTTGCAACTGCTGTGTTGCATAACATTGCTCGACGTGCTGGAGATCCATTACCAACAGATGATCCCGCATTACAATTGCCTGCTGCATGGCAAGATATTTTAGAAAATGGGAATATATTGTTGCGTGAACTATTAAGCTGTACTACTGAATATAGAAAAGGAACTGGTTTATTGAAGGTTTAAGGTTTGGGGGTAGTGAGTACGTGCTTAACGGTCCAGGGCAATTGCAGGAATGCCCCCGAAGGAGGTTGTTTATATCGCTCGTCCGTTATGTTTCTTGTCATGGCAACACGCAGGTATTGAAGGTTGCCACATAACGGGGTCGATCCGTAACACTACCCCCTTCTTTTAAAGATTGAACAAGTAATGTAGAACGATATAACAATAACAACGACGAACATGTAACATAGAATGAAATAACAACAACGTCGGATGAATCAATTTAAAAAATCATCTTCCTCTTCCGATTCCTCTTCTGGCCGACGGTTGGAGGAGCCATACTCGGTCGTTTTCCTTGAAGAGTCGATCTGTAGCTCGTTTATCGTAATTTATTTTCATCCTTCTTGATGTAGTATCTAGACGTTGTCGAATGAAGTTATGGCTCATCTCCATTTTCATTTTAAGTGTGACAAGATAGTCTTCATCCTGTTCGTCGTCATCCGGTATCCGACTGGAGAATAAATCCAAGGGTGTTGTGATCTCCCGTCCGTAGAGCATCATTGATGGGCTTAATTGAAGGGTTTCATGTTGAACGGAGCGATATGCTAAAAGAAATAATGGGATTAGTTCGTCCCAATCTCTCTGATGTTTGGCCACGAACATAGAGAGGTATTGCATAATCGTTCTGTTTAGACGTTCAACTAAGCCATCTGATTGAGGGTGGAGTGGAGTAGTCCGAGTCTTCTTAATACCGAATTTGGACATTACATCCTGGAAGATTCGGGATTCAAAAGTTCGTCCTTGGTCGGAGTGTAGTTCCAGGGGAAGTCCATGACGACTGACGATATGTGTAATAAAAGCATCCACTACTGTTGTCGTTTGGTAATTTGGAAGTGGAATCACTTCTGGCCAGCGTGTAAAATAATCTGAAACTACCAACATGAATCGATTATTGGATGGTGTTTTTGGGAGGGGTCCTAAGATGTTCATGGCGATTCGTTCAAAAGGGGCGCCTGCATTATGAATTCGAAGAGGTCCTGTTCCTTTCTCAGTTGGTCCTTTCTTTGCTGTGCATGTGTCGCAGCTTCTACACCAATCTTCTACGTCTTGTTTGCAGTTACTCCAGTAAAATTGTTTTCGAATTATTGATAGGGTTTTATTGACGCCAAAATGTCCGGAAGCCAGTGTGTTATGGGCTTCCTTAAGGATATTGTCCTTTTGATGCGTTGGGACGAGGATTTGCCAGACGGTATTTGTACCGTCTGTGGATTCCCATTTTCGATAAAGGGTATGATCTCTTAGATGTAGAGCGTTCCAGATTGATGCATACTATTTGGCTTCAGCAGACAAAGCAGTGGCGTCTTCTCTAGTTGGTCAGTGATCTTGTCTCTTACAATTAATCAAAAATTTTAATGTAGGATCTTCTTGTTAGTAAGTACTCCATTCGTGAGATGGAATGTTTATTCTGATCCGTGCTACTTTTCCTTCGATATTTTCTTTCTCTTCAAGTTTGGTACACTTCGCACAGGTTTCTTCGCAAGGTCTTCTAGAAAGGGCGTCCGCGTTACAATGGTTTTTACCCCTACGGTGTTGGATGGTAATATCATATTCTTGTAGTCTCTCGATCCATTTCGCAATTAGTCCCTCAGGGGTTTTAAAAGATAAAAGCCATTTTAGAGCTGCATGGTCGGTACGAACAAGGAATTTATTTCCATAGAGATAGTGGTGAAAATGTTCTATGGATTTAATGATTGCTAACAATTCTCTCCTTGTTGCGCAGTAATTCCTTTCTGGTTTGGTTAAAGATTTGTTAAAATAAGAAATCACTCGTTCTTCATGGTTCTGTACTTGGGAAAGGACTGCTCCGATACCGAAATTGGATGCATCTGTATCTAAAATGAGTTTGTGAAGGATAAGCTAAGATGGGAGGATTACGCTTCAGCTCTTCGAAAGCCTTGGTAGATTCTGTGGTCCAAAGAAAATCCTTTTTCTCCGTCTGGTTATACAGTGGTCTTGCGAGAGTCGAAAAGTTCTTTACAAATTTCGAATAATAATTGCAAAGACCTAAGAAACTCTTCAGTTCCGATTTATCCTTTGGGGGTGTTCATTTCTCGATTGAGGAAGTTTTCAAGGGGTCGGTCGAAATCCCTTCGGCCGATACTATGTGTCCGAGATATTTGACAGATTTTTGAAAGAATGGACATTTCTTCGTGCTCAGCAAGAGGTTAGTTTCCTTCAACCTATGGAAGACGGTTCTCAAATTTTGCAACTCTTCAGTGAAGGTTGTCCCAAAAATAATGATGTCATCCAAATATACCAGGCAAATCTTCCAAGTGAGCTCTGTAAGAACCGTGTCCATAATTCGCTCGAACGTGGCCGGCGCATTACAGAGGCCAAAAGGCATCACTTTGAATTGCCAAAGTCCAGTACCCACGGTGAATGCCGTCTTCTGTCGGTCTTCTGGGTCGAGTCCAATCTGCCAGTACCCTGACTGCAGATCTAAGGTCGAGAACCACGAAGCACCGGCGATGGCATCCAATGTATCCTCGATACGGGGTATTGGATATGAATCCTTTTTGGTGATATCGTTCAACCGACGATAATCCATGCAAAAACGTGTGGATCCATCCTTCTTTTTTACCAAAACAATCGGCGACGCCCAGGGGCTCGACGATTTCTCAATAACACCATTATTTTCCATTTCCGAAAGTAGTTTTCGAACCTCTTCTCTGCGACTGATGGGGAGTCGTCTCGGTTGTTGTTTGATAGGGGGATGATCTCCCGTATCGATCTTATGATTCAGTATGTTGCACTTTCCCACATCAGAAGGATTCTTCGCAAAAGAATCTTCAAATTCCCAAAGGAATGTTAGAAACTGTCCTTTTTCTTCCTTCGTTAAATGCATGGCATTATCATTGAAGAGTTTCTCTAAATGTGTCGGTGGTGTTGAGGTTATAACCTCTTGACAGCTATCTGACGGATTATTTTCTATGAATTGAAGGTCTATTATTTTCAGTACGTCTGTCGTTGGTTCGACTTGAAGTAAGTTATGAGGAATAGACGAGATTCGAGCTTCTACTGACTTCGTGTCAAAACCATTAATCGAGAGAACATTTTTCTGTAAATCGATATTTGCTTTGAATTTAATAAGAAAATCTAACCCTAAAATGACATCGTCAACGATGTCGCTGACATAAGCGGAGTACCATAGACAACTATAGATGACCAAGTACTTAATATATTTGTATTGTGGCGGTCGCGCAACCGCACAGCCCGGATTTCCCTAGACGCGCCCAGCGTCACATCGAGTCGTCTCTCTAGGTTTCGCGCTATTCCTGCTTTACGCGTTTTGCCCGCGACTTTTGTTTGTCACTTCGTTCTTCCTCTTTCTTCTCCGGCTTTCAACGAGTAAACACGTATTTATCTGTACCTAGAATCCTAATCCACACGCCATTACTGCGCGTCCTTGTCCGCGACTTTTCCTGAGTCCGACATACGGTCTACCGAGATTTGGAGTGCTTCCTGCTACCTTTCGCGAGTAATCTAATTCCGCCGGTTGAGCGAATTCTGGCAACGATCGCAAATCCCTCCACATAGGTGATCTTGTATCCTTACCCTTTTGTACATTCTCCGACTCACCGAGTCTTTCACGATTCTTATCGCTTCTCTGCGATTTTGTAAATATTGGCGATCTGTTAAATATACGCGTTTCCTCTGGATCAACGTGTAGTTCCAATCTTCCTGGGTCTCTTCGTCCCCTTCGTCCATAACATCCTTAATGGCCGCCGCGCGTACCGAATTACAATTTCCTACACGCACCCACATCGGTGAGCAGTAATACCGACGTACTCGGGTGGAGGGCTGCCTCACCGACCTCGCGTTCTTATCTACGCGAATTCCCGTAACCTTACCTCGACTAACCTCACACGGGACCAACGCAACCCCCACAGCATGACGTGTTACAGCGCCTTCATACCCTTTTCTCCGTACTAAAAATGGGAACGCGGGAAAATTGATTGCAAGAAACACATGTGTAGTATCACCGTCTTAGTTATCTATGATTACCGAGATGGGACTGTTGTATAATAGAGCTTGTTAATTACTATTATTTATACATATAACCACCGAGGAGAGATATGTAAAGAGGGTCAGCGCATGCCGATCTAGGGACGTCAGAAAATTTTACCGTAGGCTAGCGCCGCCTTGTGTACATGGGCATAATTACATAGCAAACCCACACAGCTTACATGACAACATTACTGACAAGGGATTCTTTGCTTGATGGTAACACTCATGTCTCTGCGATAAAAAAAGATTTTATTGAGTTGCTCCAAGTCGCCCTAAGATCTCTTTTATATGCCTGTATAAAGTATTTTGTGTAGCATAATGTCGCCTTTTATGAACGGAAGAATAGTGATGTTCGTGAAATTAATATTTTTTATTGGATTTATACCTACGCAAAATAGACGATATATGGCTAACGCATGCAATCATTTCAAAGAGTTTTTCTAGCTAGTTTACCAAGTGTGGCAATAGAAAAGGTTAGAAATATATGTATATGGCTGTATCCGGCGTCTAACACCGTGACATTAAGGAGAAGTAACGTGAAGTTGGCTCAGTCAGCGCTTAATGTTGCGCACAGCTGTTTGCGCAGGCAGAAACAGAATATTAACGGTCCATGTACTTACATATGGTTGCAGCGTAAAATAATTTATCTACATGAAATACAATGTTTATATCCATAAAATATATCATATAACTATGCATACAGGGTGTCTCAGGCCAACAGATTCGGAATTCGTGGAGACATAGAGTGGCTTGAGGTGAATATAAAGTCCTATACCGTTTTGCGATAATCACAATAGCTTTCGAGAAATTAATTAAGGCAGATCAAAGGAAAGGGTGCCCGCCTAAATAGCAGCCTGCCCGTATTCGTTGGCAAGTAAACTGGATCGTTCTATAGCTCCAGTGGCCCCAGCGCTCCCCCCGCTGTTATTTAGGCGGACGTTCTTTCCTTTGATCTGCCACAATTAATTTCTTGAAAACTGTTGCGATTATCGCAAAACGGTACAGGACTTTATGTACACCTCAAGCCTCTCTATGTCTCCACGAATTCAGCGTCTGTTGGTCTGGGACATCCTGTATAATAAGTAATATTAGTTGTCGAAAACGACATACAAGGCATAATAGCGCAGAAATGAAAACACCATGGTGTAACATATATACATATATTAAATTCAATAACTAAACATTAAAATATAAATTTATATTTGTAAATTTTTTTCCTTTGTTTTCTTCGCCTCGCTCCTCTCTTCACGCCCCATCAGTTCCTCTTTCATTCTCCCGCGCGTCTCCACTTCCCATCCTTCCCTCTCTTTCCGCTTCTCTTACGTTTCTCTCTCCCCCATTCCTTATTCCTCCATTTCTTCTTCCTCTCCCTCGTATGCGGTGATACGCATATCTACAATTAGAAAATATATTTTGAAGTTTTTATCACATATTACTTTTACACTAATTGGAATTTTGCGTTGTTAAAGAATATCGAGTTAAGTTCTTTGAAGAAATGAATTTCTTTGAATTTTCATCAAAAGTAGAATATTAACATTTTGCACTTTCGGAATCGTATTTAAAAATTCCAAAGATTGACAAGCGCATATGGACCTAAAGGAAACGCACGATATTAATTTATAAAACTCGTACGTGTTAATTTGTCAATGAAAATCTACCAATGTGAATTCTTGAATTATTAGAAACATTGCATTATGAAACTGTAGACAAATGATAATGACAAATGCATCACTAATAAGATAGTAATTTAAAAACCTGTTTGTAACACGTACATGGAAAAGCGAAATTACACTTTGATATAGACATTAGTAGATATAAATTCTTAATACTTTTCGCGTTAGACAGTACAAAAAATGCTTTCATTAACCCGTTCACTGCTATAGGCGCATATATACGTCCGGCAAAAATGATGATGTGGAATATGAACGCAAATGTGCATCCAGTAAAAGCGAAAGTAGCAGGGATAGTCTGCAATGCCCCCACCATGGAACAATCTTCCCTCTCTACCAGTAACTTCTCCTCCAGCGGCTACCCGCATGAGGAGAATCCGTGCCGCGGCAGCCACTCACAACTCTAGCGGCGGTAGTGGCAGATAATGTGACGTCACGTAACGATGGTAGAGGGGGAGGCTGTAAGTCTTGGCAGACCATCTCTGGTTGCGTGTGATATGTTTAGCGATTTTTTCAATCCTGTCGCTATGCAACCGATAGTCGCACAAACCACATACCACGTTGCACAGCAACGAGAAAAAACGAAATTCTGTTAATTTCGGTTATTTACTTTCTGTATCATTAACCTTATTTCATGACCTTCAATAACCTTCACTGTGTTATCCTTGAATGCGTTATGAAAAGGGCTACAAAAATAGGTGTTTAACACTAAAGCTACCAAACGCAGGTCAAATGACCGTTTTACAAGGGAAATCCCCATAAGGAAAAAATCTTCGGTAGGTTTAGTGTTAAAAAATGATGGTCCCATTAAAAAAATGAAGTTGATCTTCATTTCACCTTAACACTCCACCTGAAGGTCAAATCAATAGTATCACGATACGCCCTCCTCGAAGCCATACAACTTTCGTCTGAAATATTTCTTTTTATTTTGCTCTATTTTTTATATATTCAGTCGCCTCAATTTAAATGCCGCACCCTGTATATTACGCGATTCAGTTCCCCTACAAATTGCAACTGCGGCTGTATGCCACCCACGCGAAGCGCTTCAACATGAAGCATTCCACGGTAAAAACGTTACTACTTGTAAATGTTTCACTCACCTCTGATCATGGGCGTATCCAGGGGTGGGCAAGGAGGGGCAGCTGCCCCCCCTTTCGTGGAAAAAATTTAAATTTAAGAAGTTTCTAGTTCTTTACAGATTTGAGATGTTTCATGTGTAAGAGGACTCGCGTAAAATAAACTGTTACGGAAGATCGAGAGAAAAGGAACTCGTAACTGAATATGCAAAGAAACTTTTACTAGCACAATCTCTATTGTCCGAGATCTTGATCGTTCACAATCTGTATCGCTCGCTCTTAAAGGAGGAGCTCGCTCAAGCAAGGAGCAATTAGTAGAAACTGTAATTAAAAAATTTGCAGCTAATCCTCGCAAACTATTGTTTAAAAATTAATTTTTTTTTAAGTAAATGGTGTTCTTATGTCATTGTGTCGTATTGCATGGCACCATGGATACCACTCCACTCCGACAAAGAGGTTAAATTCAGAAAATTGCCCCCTCTTCCGCTTTGAGCTGGATACGCCCTTGCCTCTGATTACGCTCGGCCCGATGTTGCCCGGCACGACTTTTCCTTGGTCGGTTTTCGGGCTCTACGCGCTGTGGCTCCCTGGGACCCGGCTGCCCGCCACGCGGCTCTCTGGGACCCGGCTCCCCGGCATGCGGTTGCCTGGCACGCGACTCCCCGGCAGGGGGTGCCGGTGCATCTTTCGCCTCATTTTCGGATGACTCTGCACTCTGAACTAAAACGGAGCAAACGCACGATTAAAAATGTACAAAATAAAGATTTACAAATGTTGAAATATCTATTCATTATGGTAATAGTAAAATGAAAAAAAGTGCCACTTACAAGATCCCATCTTGCTTGCTGGCACTCCTACTCAAGACTGCAGCCCGCGAAAGCCTTGGTAACGTGCAGAGCTGCCGGAAAACAAAAGTACATCGGTTTTACACATAGCATTAACGTGACAAAACCTATACTTTTCCTAAATTTCGTTATATGGTCTTATAAAAGCAGTAAGCTAAGGGTTTTCACTGTTGAATAATGATATCTAGCAAATATCTTGAATCGTAAATAAATCGTATCTTGATCCGCCACTGAAAGTAAAATTATGTTTATATGACCAATCTTCCTTGTTTAGTGTGAGATATACCCCCCGAAGTATTGACATATATTTCTGAAACACCTGTATCTTTCATATTCATCCAAACCTCAGTTGGTGAAGATGATACGCGTCCCCTTGCAAGAGTATAGACGATTGCGGAATACGACAATTTTCTGGAATCATGGTTCTTTTCAGGCAAGATTTTTCCAAAGAGATCCACTGTTATTTTCTCTCGCTCCCTCTTCCTCTCTCTCTCTCTCTCTCTCTCTCTCTCTCTCTCTCTCTCCCTCTCTGGTTTTTTTTGATTTTAGTAAAGCTTTTGATCGTGTTGATCATAATATATTGTTGCGGAAATTGCAATCCCTCCGCTTTTCGAGGTCTGCTCTTGAATGGTTACATGCCTATCTCACTGGATGTCAGCAAGTGGTTTTGGGCTTGGACAATCAGATGTCTACTTTGCTCCCTATTTTATCGGGGGTACCTCAAGGTTCGGTTTTAGGACCCCTGCTTTTCTCTTTGTTTGTTAATGATTTACCTAATTCTCTGGTGCATTGTAGGCATATGATGTATGCTGACGACTTGATGATATATTTTCATTGCCTTCCATCTGAGATACTGTCGGGAATTAGCCGTGTCAATGCTGATATTGCTGCCATTGTTTTGTGGGCTCGGAACAATAGGCTTATTCTAAATGCCGCTAAAACTAAGGCAATGATTTGTGGTAGTGCCCGCTATGTCAATCAACTTGATCTTAATGTGGTGCGCGGTCTTGTAATTGAGTCTACTTCGATTCCTTATGTCACTTCCGCTAGGGTTTTAGGTTTGCATGTCGACAGTACTCTGAATAGGAAGAGTCATGTCAGTATAATTGCGTCTAAGATTTACCATACCCTATACCGACTGAAGAGAAATAAGGAATTTTTGGATGTCTCCCTTCGCAAGCATCTTGTTACTGCGCTGATCTTTCCTCTAGTTGATTACTGCTCACCGGTCTTCTGTGATATCACTGATGAACAGAATTTGAGGTTGCAGCGTGCTGTTAATTCTTGTGTACGTTTTATATTCGACTTGCGGAGGGATGTACACATCTCGCCTTATTTTAAGAGACTGGGTTGGTTGAAGGTTGACATGAGAAGGGACTATTTCCTTGCTTGTGCTCTCTACAGGATCTTGTCTACCGGGGCTCCATGCTACTTGCGCGATCTCTTTTCTTTTCATAGTTCCTCCTCGTCACGTGACCTTCGGGCGGACAGGAATGAGTTAGACCTGACTATTCCTCGTTGTCGTACTGTAACCCTTCAGAAGGCTTTCTACGTAAAGTCTGCTTACTTTTGGAACGCTCTGCCGTGTACTATTCGTGAGTCGGTGTCTATTAGTAGTTTTAAGTCTAGACTATTTATATATCTTAAGGATAAGTGTGAATAGTTTCTGTTGCTTGCACTATTACCTTCGTCATTATTATTATTATTTTCTATAAAATTTATTTTTGTTTGTTTTGATTGTTCGGGGCCTGAAGGATCTTAGGTCCAGGCCTGTTAATAAATTCTAATTCTAATTCTAATTCTCTCGGGCGCGCGCGCTCAAACGCTTTCGCTCATCTACCGCTTGTAGCGTGTATTTAATCTACATTGCACATCCTCCGATTCCCCGATCACACCTCTAATATTGTCATACGATTCTCGCCACTTTAACATCAGATAATCTCGCATGGTATGATCACATTTACGGCTCCATACGAGCACTGTATTGTAATTATTCTACTAATTTTATAAATATATTCATCAATAAATTAAAGGCAAGAAAATAAGTATAAACTTTATTAAAGAAATAATTCGACTCGTTATTCGGACTCTCACAGGGAAGAAGCCGAAATGGTCGCTTTCGATTTTAACACTAGGTTTACGGAAACCCGTCAATTTGACGGATTTAAATGGGAAATTGCGTTTATAAAAAAAGTCCCGTAAACCTAGTGTTAATGTACTTTTGTAGCGTAATAGTAAATATCTTTCTGATGATGTTTTAAATATTAGTGTAATCACTGACTATTTGAAAATATATAATAGGTACAGAAGTATCGGTGGCATGGTACAGTGGTTATTAACATGATAACCTACAGTCCGACGTTCAATTCCCACGAAAAGGACTTTTTTTAAATTTTATTGTAACGATGCTTCACAATGGATATCATACATACAATTAAAGAAAATAATCTGGTGTCACTCTCATTCTGTACTATGATCCTGTAAAAGTATATTCAAGTCAAAAGCGGTCACCTCGGGTTCTTCTTTATGAGGCATACATTTGCCTTCGCATGCCGAATCATTTTTTTTTTTAGAAAATATTAAATCGTAGAGTCTGCCTCCTCCAGTATACTCTTCATTTCCAGCAGCCCCTTTCATAACCACGCGCGCACTGTACTTTCGCATGCGTGTGGCTCGAGACCGCTTAGATTTCTTCGAAGGATCAAACAATGCATAATAGCTACTTTTCTTTTACAACTCAATTCGTCTAATTATATTCTCGTCTGCTTTGGATAATTCAAACAGATTCATATCTATCTGTAAAGTGATATGATATTATCTGATCATAGCGGTAAAAGAAAACTACTTATTGTTAGTATCTCCACGAAGAACATTGTAAAGAAACACTAGATCCGTAAAAATCCTTTTTCCTTCTGTCCTTTCTCTTGCCGACAAGAAAGAGAGGGATGTATCCCCCAAAAAGAGATGTACCGATCGGATGGAACGAGAGGCACGCATTGACGAAACAAAGACAATCGATTCTCTCTCGTCCTTCCCTGTCTTTCATTTTCAAACCCTGGGAAGCCTCGGGCCTGTCATTCTGACATTGCCGCTGTGATATAATTTGGCGAATTTAGGATCTATTTTAAGAATTTGGATAGGACGTGGCAACACCGCAAAATCGAGTGGTGACGAGTAACCGGCGGAAACACACCGCAAATTCGACACTCCTCGACGGCGCACAGTGGGCAATATACGTGTATTTGCGGAAAAAAGTCAATATCTTTTGATTGAGATGGAATTTTAAGACGATTTTTTTTTTGACTTTGTGACGTTGCATTTTTGGCACGTCACAAAAATGTAATAAAATCGAATTAATGCGACTCGGACGGACGACAGACAGCGTCGACGGACGCAACGAAGGAGACATATAGAGTAATCGACAAAAACTTAGATTTAGTAGATCGATGTATTGCGGACTACACCAACACGGAGAAACAGCAGCGTGGACACACTACCGCCGCGGGACATCAACACCGCCCGCACCCTTCTCATCATCAGGCGTTCGGACGAGGATCACCGCCCCACTCCGCGCTCTCCTTATCATCGGCGCAGCGGAACGACCACCGGCCGCACCGCCGAGGCTTCTAGGCGAGGGGCATATTACCGCTCCGCGCTCTCCTCGTCAACAAGCTGCGGGACGAGTACCGCCCGCACCGCCGAGACTACAGGGCAAGGAGCGTCACATCGCTCCGCGCCCTCCTCATCATCAACGTCGCGGGACGAGCATCGCCGCGTCGCTGGACTGTACCGGCGAGTGGAGGGGAAACCAAGAGGGACTTTGCCGCCTAGACCAGGCGCGCATTACCGGAGATCACACCTGATCTTCGGTTGCATCAGGGCGAGATGCAGCTGCAGGGGGATGACCAGAGCAAGATCATACCGCCGTGGGGGATGAATGCCAGCGCGAGCGCTGCTCGTTTTATGACTTCTCGGCCAGGCGCCGAATCATCCTCCACCACAGTACCGGCGGAGGTGACTGGAGACCACCTCTCGATAATTCAAGAAGAGGAACGATCTCGCGGCCAGGCGCCGCTCCAGCCAGCTTCCAATACCGATACCGCAGCCAGGGGTAAGGCATCCGTCATCTGGGGCAGGCTCGACTCTCCACCCAATGGACTTTTGGATTTTGGATTTGGCCGGGTGGAGGAACGTCGCAGCATCGATAGCCCAGCGGATGCCAGCGGATCGGTCATGCCATCTAAAGAGACACCCTTGCAGGAAATCAGCCCACGTCACATCCCTTGGTTTTCCCGCCGATAGCAACATTACCGAAGAGGATCCGGCGTCTACGCCAATCAACGAGGAGGATTTTGGCGCCTAGAGGAGCAGGAGTGGGGATCGGCAAGGAGCTTCGGCGCGGGACACCCTGACCGCGACCTCTTCCGTTTTGACTGCCGTCCGTGCGAATCTGTATTTACCGAGCGTACCGTTTTAATACCGATTTTTGGTTAAACCGTCTAGTTGTTATTGTCGCGAAGCGCGCAATTTTATAATTAATACCGTGTGTGACACCAGTATCTGGATTACCGTTTTGGAGGACTTTGGCGAGGCCACCCAGTCTTTCGAGTACCGGTGAGCGATCTCCCCAAAGGTATTACCGAATAGGGAAAAATTATTGTATTTAGTACCGCGATAAGTTTAGCGGGTTATTGTTCACCGTGTGGCGTGTGCTTGTGTGTAGGAGTGTGGTGTAGCGGGTTTCGCGTACCGTTTTTGAATTACCGCTAATTACCGTTATTTTAAATAGCGTCCGTTGTCTCCTTCGTTGCCCTTTCGTACCGGAACGGAGCAGCCGTTAGGGCATTAGTCCGGCCCTAGCGTAGTCGAATCAAAGATTGTTGTCTCACGTATTAGGATACTTAGGTAAATTCTCGTGGTCCACGTTCGACTCGTGGACCGAGGTGTGACTGTCTTAGATTCTGTGGCGAGCGAATTGTCGGAGCGATCCCAGTGAATCGCCCCTCTACCGTTTTAAACAAGCTGAGCAGCTCGGAGCTTTCCGTCCCGAGGGAATTCGACTCAAATACCGTTTCGTAATTTTTGAGTGGGACCAGGTCCGCTTATTACCGTTGCCGAAGACGCAACTGGCGCCCATACCGGATTCATCTCGTTTTGGTTTTTTGGTTACCGCGGCTCCCGCAGACATTGGTATTTCGGCAGTCTGACGTGAGCGCGGGCGGGATTTACCGTCGTGTGCGGTGTAGGAAGCAGGATCGCGCGCGACAAAGGCGGCCTGATCCTTTGGTTTGTTAATTACCGCGAGTGAGTCGACGTCTCTCGGGCCGAAGTTTTAACGGTCGCGATCGGGATTTTGTGACGCTCGTAAAGAATAATAGTGTACCGCGTTATTTATTTCAATAAATATCATTTACCGTATTTATTCTTTTATCGAGCAATTGGGCTTCCCGAATTACCGTTATAACTTATAGAGGAAGGTTCCCCGCACATGAAAAATCGGCGGGACATTCAAAATAATTAATATTTATTGAGAAAATTAATAAAAATGTTATCCAAAAATGATTTTCTCCTTAAAACAAAAGAAAAACAGCAGAAGTTATTTTCTAAACTAAAAATAGTTATTTATCTCGTCTAAAATAATAATGTGCGTAGCTGAAAAACCACACATAAATATCAGGTTATTAGCTATGACATTACTTTCTATTATATTTGGCAACGTACTTAGAACGTTCAATAGAAAAACTAAAAATGAAAATATTTACACAAAATGGATACATTTTCAATTAGTTATTATACTTTATCGAATGAATTGCTGAAATGTAATCAGAAAATCAGGGATTTAAAAGCTTTTATCCGAAAAGAGCATACACAGCTTGATGACAACTAAATTGATACAATTACAAATAGCATAGAAAAACGTTTTCTTCCTCATTTTAAAACGAGATGGCGAAATTGCAGCACGCATTTAGACCGATTTTTTCAAACCAATGCAGAATGGTTAAATAAAACATTTACTATAAAGTGTACTAAGAATGAAGAGGAAGAGCAAATTGTACAACAGAACTCATTCCCAACAGGTCGGCCCCGTAAGAGATTTGGGGAATGTAGTAATCGCGTTAAACGATACAAAATTCAGCAATTAAGAGAAACCTATCCGGCAGAAAGAGTAGCCCCTTTTGTGTGGTAAATACATTTTTTTTTAAACGAGAGCATACTGACAGCGCTGACATCTACCGCGGATTTGTGTAAGCGTGATACGCTTGCTGTCACAACTAACCAAACATGTGATTTCCTAATACATTTCTTATCGTCATTCGAATTCGTGCAAACATGCGCAAGAAAATTTTGTACATACTTATTCTTTAAAGTGTGAGGAATAAGCTGGAAGTGAAATTAAGACGGAGAAAAACTGAGATTACATTGAAAACTTTAAGTGAATATTGACTTCTAGGTCTGGTCGCACTGTTTCCTGTAAAATGTTGTAACTGGCTTTAATATCATTAAATCGCATTAACTCCGGCTGATACATTAAGTCAAATGATGTATCTTTAGTGTAAACACATTCATTTCTTCAAAAGTGAAACGGTTTTTTTTCTGGAGACACGTAAAGTGGAGCAATATTTTGCGTTCATTTTTGCCGAATGACATTATCGAATTGCAAAGTACTGCTACACTGAAACCATTCAACTTTAGGGGATTTTTTTTGTGAAACAAGGATTCTCAATGTTTTTTCTTTTAAATAAGCCGTAAATGAAGTTCGTACGACATATTTGAAAAAAATACTTTTTTCCGCCCATTTCCCACTGTGCGCATTTCCCACTTTTGAAGAAATGAATGTGTTTACACTAAAGATACATCATTTGACTTAATGTATCAGCCGGAGTTAACGCGATTTAATAATATTAAAGCAAGTTACAACATTTTACAAGAAACAGTGCGACCAGACCTAGAAGTCAATATTCACTTAAAGTTTTCAATGTAATCTCAGTTTTTCTCCGTCTTAATTTCACTTCCAGCGTATTCCTCACACTTTAAAGAATAAGTATGTACAAAATTTTCTTGCGCATGTTTGCGCGAATTCGAATGCCGATAAGAAATGTACTAGGAAATCACATTTTTGGTTAGTTGTGACAGCAAGCGTATCGCGCTTACACAAATCCGCGGTAGATGTCAGCGCTGTCAGTATGCTCTCGTTTAAAAAAAAAAATTATCTAACACATAAAAGGGACTACTCTTTCGTGTATTAATCGTGAGATGATTAATTATATCTATATTGGTATTGGTGTGTTTATGTTGACGGTCGTAAAATATAAATATTATCTCTCTTTTCATCACTTATCTCCGTTCCTTATTTGTCATTAGTTTTAATTCGGTTTTCGTTCTTATTTAATCCATTTCTTTACGTGGTTTCTAACATATTAAACTTTTAATTCCCAAATTGTTTTAATATTTCTTTTTACATTTTTAGTTTGGTCTTTAAGATGTGTGCTTTTACTGAAAAGAGCTTTACAATCTCTGACTTTCTGGTTAGACTTAAACAACTCACAAGAGCAAGTGTTATAACTTATTGCAATTGTATCCATTATGGTAAAAAACATCTATTGAACGTTCCAAGTAAATTGTTCAATATAACAGAAAGTAACATCGCAGGTAATAACCCGGTATTTATGTGTGGGCTTCTTTGCCCCCACCCTGAACTAACTTAACCACATTGTTTTAGGCGACATAAATATCTATTTTCAGTTTAGAAAATAACTTCTGCTGTTTTTATTTTATATTTGAAAGGGAAAATAATTTTTTGTATAACATTTTTGTTAATTTTCGTAATAGATATTAATTATTTTGAATGTCTCGCCTATTTTCCATGTGCGGGGAATCTTTCCCTATAAGTCAAAAAAAGAATCGTCTTAAAATTCCAACCCAATCAAAAGATATTTACTTTTTTCCGCAAATACACGTATATTGCCCACTGTGCGCCGTTTATACAAATATCATATAAAAGTATTTGATTCCGAATGCTTTTGAAAATGTGCGGAACATCATATATAACATAAATTTTAGGTGAGTCGTATTCACCGTGAGCCAAGAAATATGGGTCTTCGGCATTAACAATCCTTCGATTTAGAGCGCTTCGATTGTTGGCACCTTCGTCGCATACAATTGCCCGAATTTTAAAACCTGTTTCTAACACCGTTTTTATTATTAAGTCGATAATACCGTCCAGTTTTGTACCAAGCACTGGACCGGCACTCAAAAAGTATGCAATGGGTTGTTTCCAGTTAAAAATCAACCCCCTTATCATGAAAACTAAAACACTAGTTGCCACGGCATTATTCTTATGCTCTATTGTACCGAAATCCTCGAAGCCTTCGATTTTTTGTAAAGTTTCGTGAAACTCGAGCCCATATTTAATTTTCATTTCGTCCATGCATAAAACGCATTGACGTTCTGTCGTGGACATACATGAGGCTTTTATACGCAGTGCTTCTAAAATCGACGAGCAAATACCTGGCCATAATTTGACAGTGCCAAACCAATTTTTTAACGTTGTTTTCGCAGGCAACACGAATCCCATATTTTCTCGCATTTTCATATATAAACTTGGCGATGCATAATGCATTTTTAACACCATATTTTTTTCACTGTCAGTGAACTCTGAACCGCGTCTATGAAATAATTGCATCGAAAGGAACGTTAAAACGAAACCTTGGACGCGTCGTTTAATTGCCATTTTAAGAGAATCATTGCAGATGATTCCTTCGGCAATGGAATTCAATCGTGCTTTCAACGATCGAATTACACTGTCCTTATTCTTAATTTTTCGTGTCAACTCCGCAATTTTCCGCCGTTGCCGTCGAAGATGTTGACAATAATTATTTTTTAATTTACGAAAAACCGCGTGATCTATGGTATGCACAGAATTATCCTCGTTATCACTATCGGTATCGTAAGCAACAGGTACTGCATTTTTTTTTAATCCGCCCGTCGTCGGATATACCATATTTCGAGCAAAATGTCTTGAACATATTGCTAACTTTCGTAATTCGCGATCTGGCTCCTTAGCTTTATCCTCTAAACCACAGTTGATGAGCCAGGTCGCCAAGATATCTTGATTTCTAACGGGCAATCTAAAAAACTTTACGTGGGGCACTTTATGTCTGCTGCGGAGTTGACAATTCCTATACGCACACGTATAACTGTGAGTCACTTTATTCTTACCTGTGTTATGGTGCGTTGTACGTCTCTCTCTAGATGTATCCATGGCTTTTTAAACTTTCTTCGCTCGTTTCCTTTTTTATAATATTATATATATATGAATATATTAATATTAACAATATGTATCAACAAAAATTAATATAATAATTGAACTATATAACAGTATGAACAATAACAATATGAACTATGGAACAATATTAACCCAAATTAATAATACAATATATGCAGGAACAAGAATATGTATGCATATACTGATATTTATCGAATTAACTATACACTCTATACTTTGTACTTTATAAATCTTTGTTAATTTGTGATAGCAGGTAATGCACTTTACACACATTTCTTACGCACAAAGCTATCACAGAAATATTCCGATATACGTTACGATGTGCACTCAAACGCGCGTAAGGTAGAATAACGTGATTTGTTTATTAGAGCTAACGCTATCTCCTAATTGGATGTCACATAGCGAGCAAATCGTCGTCTAACCGACCGATCAACACGACGATAAACAAACAGAAGAAATTCCTTAATTATATCCAAACTGACATCCTTGACCCTTTGTGCGCTATGAAAGCCTATATGCGTTCTCAAATAACCATTCACTTTAGGCTACAAACGCATATATGCTATTGATGCTTGTAAATTTAGAGATATAAAAACTTAGTAGAGTGCGTTTAAGTATACTTTTGTGCAATGGAATTTCAAAGTTGCCCAGCCCAGCATGCGCGTTGTCGTAAAAAGTGGGTAGTCCACAGCACACGCTTAACTTCAGACAACTCAGCGCTCAAAGGCTTAAGATCGTCTTTGACGGTTGCATGAAATTAAATTTCCTTTTTTGTTCCATTCCACGCACGATAACTACATCAACGTTGCCTAACATCGTGGAATTTGTCGCAAATAATATTCAACAGGCGACTGCTGTATATAAACACTATCGGATTGGCAGACGATGACAAGTTCGTCAGTATGCGATATCCGATTAGGTCATAGAACATTACATTGTAACAACAATGTTGAAATTGGAATAATGTTCGATCGGCTATATGTATACATGTGCAAATGAATCAAACCATTAAAGCTCCTACACACAGGCCCAATATGTGACTCGGTACATTACATATAACATTTTATTATATTACCGCTGCAAGAAAAAGAACACCTTCGGTAATCCGAGAGACTAAATCAGTTTATTGATAATGAATAGCAATCAGTCTCGGCATACTCACATATTAGGTAAAGCCAAAAGAAATATCATCTTTATATCAGCTGCGGCAAAGAACAAAACAGCGACATTACTTTTCGCTTTACTTACTATTAGGTGTATAAATTAATTCTCGGCCTTTTTGATCAAACTTTGATCTTTATTATAAAAAAAAATTAGATATCTCTTAATCTTCAAAATAATCTCCCTCACTTTCTATACATTTTGCCACTTTTCAGGCAACTTTCGTATTCCGTGTCGGAAAAATGACGGTGGTTTGACCAGGGCGTTCTTTATCTCGGAAATCAAAATTTCCATTCTGAAAATTTTGGAACCATTTTTTACACGTACTGTAGGACACAGCATTTTCGCCTAAGGCGGAACAAATCAATTCTTTAGCTTCAGCAGCACTTTTTTTCAATTGAAAGGAGAAAAGAAGGCAATGCCTCAGGTGCTGCTTTTCGAACGACATAACGTTTACTATTTGGTTTTTGAGGTTATATTATCAACAACATTAAGTATGATAGCTCGTTTTGAAGCCAAAGGATGGCACTTCAAAATAACTATACGGCGGGAAAGATATGCAAATTTAAATAGATACTCTCTTCAAATGAAGTGAGGGGCCGAGAATTAATTTATACACCTAATATATCCCATTTTTCCTTGTCCTGTAGTGTAATAAAATATTGTACCATCCTGATATCGTACCGTATCAAATATTGCGTCCACCACCTGGAGAAACATTTACCCTCATTGCTTTTGATTCTTGTAATCAGTATAAAATAGTGTATTATTCATTCATGCGCGCTATCTACTTATTATATGTTTATGAATATAATAATTTTACAATAGAGAGATAATAGATAATAGAAATTATTACGGATTAACGCATTCATATTGCTGTAGAAATGAAATAATAAAGATACGGGAAATCAATTTTAAACATACATACATATGTATATACAATTATTTATTGTATCCCGACTTAATCTAATCTCACCTGAATATATTCTTTCTCTTAATTATGCCTTTCTTATTTAGTAAATTGTAAACAAGAAGTACATAACAGTGCTGATAATTACACATTTCTTTGCTTTACAGACAGTACTGACCGCTAAAACAGTATTTGCGTATACAATGTTTAATGATCAAACAGGCTACTACAATTATCTCCGCGCCCGGTCCGAGTGTAGAAAGTAAAATTCTGCAGATTCTCTCTATAAAATAGATGGGTATCCGGTAGGTCAAGCAGAACACTGCAAATATCCCCGCGCCCGGTCCGAGTGTAGAAAGTAAAATTCTGCAGATTCTGTCTATAAAATATATGGGTATCCGGTCGGTCAAACAGAACACTGCAATTATCCCCACGCCCGCCTCGCCCGCAAACCGGAGTCCCTAGATCGGCATGCGCTGACCCTCTTTACACATCTCTCCTCGGTGATATAACAGTCTCTCTTCAGTGATCATAGATAACTAAGACGGTGATATATGTTTTGAAATATTTGTCAAAAGGACTGTTCCCTTTTAGAAATACATCATTTTAAGTCAAATTCAGTAGAATTTAGGTATTTTACCAAAAATGAAATGCTAGTAATATATCAATAAAGTTTTTTTTATTAAAAGGACGACATACAACGCCTCGCACTTTTACACAGTATGCGTGCTTCTTCATGTACTGGGCTTTGCACAGACGACCGTGTGTCTTTCCCATTTAAAATTCTATTTATACCAGTAGCAGCCCAGTTGTGACAACACAATTTGCAAAAAAATTGTATACAAAAATCTTTTAACTGAACTTTGTGAATTTCACAACTAAAATTAAAATGAATGTTTTAAAATGAACAAATATTTGGGTAAAATATATAAAATTAAATTATAAATTTTTAAAAAATTGAAAATTAAATTTACATTGCAATATTGTAATTTTTTTTGAAATAATTCCTAAATATTCTCTCCTTTCTATCAAACTTGTTTTCTGTAGAGAATAAGCTTTTTTTTTAGGAAATATTACATTACGGTAGCCTTCTTCTGAATATAAATTCGATCAGTTCAAATATATTCTTAAAGGGGTTTATTTCTAGATATTAAAGACCAAATCACATTTCCAAAAAAATTGCAATCACTAAGCTATACTTTCTGGAAATAAAAAAACTTATTCTGTAAGAAAACAAGTTTTAAATTTACTGTAATGACTCGTCCGAATCTGTTATTTGCAACGCTCCTGTACTGTACAACTAAACAGGACACAAAGCAGAAACAGAAACGGATCATAACAATGGTACATAGGCTGCTTCGCTTTCACCCCAATAATCAGACAATATCTATTCAGTTCACAGATGGGCATTAATGTACTTGTTCTTGTTATAGAGTTTTCATGTGCAACAGCGTCTTCTGCAGATTTGTGAGATGGTGGTGTAAATGGAGAAAGCTGCAGTTCTACAACCTCAGCTGTCTCAGGTGGAACCTTTGATATCTCTGAAGTTCCTGGTAGTTCGATACTTGCTGAAACAATTAGATTAATATATAAATAATACATTTTTTAATATATGAGGACATAGATGTAAGACTTGTTTAAAAATCTTTACTTACATATCCTTAGTAGGTTCAATGTAAGAGTGGCATTATCTTGTAAAAATTTCAATGTTTTTTTATCTGACAGTGCAAAATGAAGATCGCACACTTTCTTAGTTTTGAAAATTTTTTCTGCTGGCGTATCCAATAAAGTGCAATTTGCACATGCTTCTAACCATTTCTCAAATCTCACAGGAGAAACAGAAGGGTTGGGAAAGCTATGACGTGTTGATCTTTCGTCTTTGCAACCTTTAACTGCACAAACCCTCTGTCTCGACATATTAATCGCTACTATGGTATAAAATAAAGTAATGGATAATAGTTAAGAGATTAAAGTCCAATACATAGAAAGATATACTTACTTATTAACACAAGATTATTAAAGAAAATAGAAACGAAACAATGTATATAATAATTATAGATTTATTAATAACAGATTATTAAAGAAAACAATACAAACCAAACTGACAATACATATAATAATTAAATAGTATTTAACGTAAAATTATTAATGAAAAGACTATAAACGAAACGCACAATACATATAATAACTGTATAGTAATTAACGCAAGATTATTAAAGAAAACAATATAAACTAAACACACAACACGTGTAATGTCGGAAAGAACGATGAAAATAACACAGAAATAACTAGAATAATCTTGAAGAAACGTAAATAAGACAAAAAGAAAGCACGAGATTTATAACCGTATGTTCAGCACTGTGTGTATGGTCGTTATGACGTATCCATGGCACAGCGCAATCGACAGTCGGTACATGTTACACCAGCGCTGCGGTTACTTTTCCCCAAACTAAAAATGCTGTATGGCCTTGACGGTATGAGTTGACCCCCCATGCGGAGTACTTCACTGAGTATCCTTCTATTTCTACATCGATTTCTTTTATGCCAAAAATTTTGATGTTCTCTCCAGTGACGGTTCGGTTAACATCGACGAGAAGGTTTGTATATTCGTTGTCGCGTTTGTCAAATAAAGATCTTTTTACTAGGGTAATCACTGCACCCGTATCTACAAGGAAATTTCTTAAAATTCCGTTAATTTTACCAAGAAGGTACAAACCCTCCGTTCGATGATCATTTTGTCGTGGGGGAGAGGGAGCGACTGACGGCTCCCCACTTACGGCGTCGCCCCGTCTTTTCCCGAAGTCTTTTTGATTCTACGCCCACATAGCACAAGTACGTCCTGAGAACGTCCACAGTACGTCCGTATCGTATAATCGAATATCCTGAGGATATCCCAAATACGACCAGAAACGTCCGCGGGACGTACGGCGGATGACCGTATGTCCGCCTTCTCATGGCCCTCAGTATGTCCACAGGATGTCCTGCGGGATATTCGTGGGATGTACGTAGGATCTTACGAGGATCTTACTAGTATCTTACTAGTATTTGAGAATCTAACCTAACCTTATTATATATATACAGGGTGTCTCAGACCACCCATACAATCTTTCGTGGGGACGTAGAGCGGCTTAATATAAGCACAAAAGTCCTGGACCATTATTCAATATTCGCAATATTTATCGAGTTATTAATTGTTAAAGATCAAAGGAAAGGGCGTCCGCCAAAATAGTAGCGGGAGAAGCGATGGAGCCTCTGCGAGCTGTAGGACGGCCCAGTTTACCTACAAACAAATGCGGGGTGCGGTAAGGGGAAGAATAACGAAAAAGAAGCCGGCCGTGCAGCGGTGTCTTAGCCTTCCCCTTACCGCGTCCCGCGTTTGTTTGTAGGTAAACTGGGCCGTCCTACAGCTCGCAGAGGCTCCATCGCTTCTCCCGCTGCTATTTTGGCGGACGCCCTTTCCTTTGATCTTTAACAATTAATAACTCAATAAATATTGCGATTATCGCAAAACGGTACAGGACTTTTATGTTCAGCGCAAGCCGCTTTATGTCCCCACGAGAGATTGTATGGGTGGTCTGAGACACCCTGTATATATATAACCGGACCTAAGCTTATCTTACAATTTATAAATAAACACAAATCTTTTCAAGAATATTTTTATTTAAAATATATTTATTATAATTAGCTTACAATTAATGCATTGTATTTTTATGCGTTCAGGAGCACATTCCAACCAAGATTTTATTGGGGCCACAAACACTTCTTTTGTGTGGTTCATCCTGATCTTCTCCATAGTACATCTGCAAATAAAAATTTGAGTGTTGGATATAGGTCATATAATTGACATTTAACTATAACTTTATTGTGTATGCAGCGGCCTATTTATATTCATATTTAAAAATCATGAGAACAAAAATATTCTTACCTCGTATGATTGAGCAAATTTGTAAATTCTCAAAGGCATTCTTGCCTTTTCTTCCTTGCCGATTAAATTGGTGTGCCTTATCATCTGTCAGTAGTGGACGTAATATTTCGAATGTTGTAATGTTCACATTTCCCCTTATCCGCGTACAATAACTGACCTAATGTAACATAACAAGAATTTGTATAATATACAATCAAGTTAGATCCTTAGAATTTTTAGAACTATTCGAATTTTTGTCAGACCTCTATGCAGTATCTATTTGTGGAAAGCAAATCCTATTTCCAATATTCTCTCCAGTTGTAATGCATTTAGAGCAGCTAGAATATCCCGTGTGTCTTGGTACAAATCTTTATGTAAAGACTCAGCTTCGTGGTTTACAGCCGCAGCAGTAGCAACATCGCATGATGAAATCTTTTTAATGATGCATCCTGTATTATTTCTGCATCCACTTTACACATCCTCTGCATATGCCTCTTTGATATGCATGATAAATCCTTTTTGGTCTCCTGTGGTCCATTTTGATATCTATTAAAAAGTTTCAAATATATGCTATACATATGAAATATTAATTTACTACAGTTGGATGCTATAAATATGTATATGTGTGTAGATGCGAAATAAAGTACCTTGAAAGGTAAGAATTCAAAAGCAATCCGTTAGTCCACAACACATGAAGCACCCCAAGTTACCTTCGTGTCTGCTACCGGAAGGTGTCCAGTCGCTGGATCTATTTAGTAACCGTCACGATTTTCCTTCCGCGAGAGCGTTTTATTCTGCGACGACAAAAATCCTCGTAATTCACGGCCAAAATCTGTAGCCCCAAAACGTGAAACACTGCTAAAGCCAGCTAAAGCCATTGCCGGCACTCATGCGCCACCTACTTCAATTGAATAAAACGTTTGAGACCTTTCGGGATATACTTAGGATGTACTTGGGACGTTGTAAACGTTCGTATGTATACAGGATATTCAGGATATACGTAGGATATCATGAGGACGTTCGTGCTGTGTGGGCGATTTGTCCTAGTCGCGGGTTTTCCTCCGTTAAGTTGTTTGGTTTGGAATGGTCTGTTTTTAAGACCATCCGGTTGTCTACAATTACACGCAAAATGTCCCAATTTTCCACATTTCCAGCACTCTCTGGAAGATGGACGCGAGGTACTCTGTTGTGTAAAGTTTCTTTGCGGATAGGTCTCTTTGCGAGGAGCAAATTTCTGTGGGAAGGATTTTTGAGGTTTTTGATAATCAAATCTATCGCGAAACCTATCGGCATCGATCGCGGCGTTTAATGCCTGTATCCGGAGGGCCCGTTCGAGGACATCGTTTAATGAGGAACATCCCATGGACGCTAACATTACGTCTTTCTTTGTTTGAGGGTTTCTAATGACTTCCACAAATTTTATGCTAGATCGTTTGTCACGATATTCGATATTACAATCCGAGAAAACAGTCTGTGCGAGTACACAGATATCTGTCGCAAGTTCTTGAAGCGACTGATTTGAAGCTTGTTTGTAATTATAAAATTTGTAGCTACACCGCTCGGCTCGCCTCTTCGAACGTTACGCAGAGTCAGCATTCCTGACCGACCAGGCTCTGCGTAACAGAAAACTGGTGTCAGAAGTGGGGTATTTTATTGAGACACTCCAGTTTTGGAAACGAATTTTGATACAAAATTCTTCACCAACAACCCCACCTTGCATTATCCAGATAACCAACGGTTCGCAGGGAACGGGTTTGACTGTCTTGGTCATTTCCCTGATCCTAGCTGCCGACCTACCTCTCGATTCGAAGTGTGTTAGGAGTGTTTCACCACGGTCACTCTGCCTCTTCGTCTCGAGTAACCAACGGTTCGCAGCGAAAGGATTTGACTGCCTTGGTCATTTCCCTGATCCTAGCTGCCGTCCTACCCCTCGATTCGAAGTGTGTTAGGAGTGACTCACCATGGTCACTCTGCCTCTTATTGTTAGACTCGAGTAACTGTCCTTGGAATTTTCCTTCAAACCATCTGTTTTCCTCACCTCCCTACCCTAAATGTCTAACGAAACCCTCATCGCTACAAAAGGTCACCAGCTAATTCTTGTCTCAATTTGCTGATAAACACACTGCACAAGGATGACGGACAACGGGAGCAACGCCACCACCTCGGAGGCGCTGACGCAATCCATGATCGAGGCTTTTAACTTCACAATAAAGGAAACACGAATTCAGAACGCCGTATCCACGATACCTGCTTTAACGAGGAGGATACATCACTATCCGAATTCCTTCAAAGAACAAACCTGATGAGCAATACCTTGATCGAGATTCATCGTCAATTCGCCATCATACAAACGTATTCGGACCGCAAAATTGTTGGAAATCAATAACGCCAAAACAAAATGCAACTAAGCTAAGAAAACCGGGCATGATCAACAAAACCACAACCACCGGCAGAACTTACACAAAATACCACCATCCATCACGGCGGAAATCACACTCGACATTTCCACCACAAACTGCAGCAATGCCCACACGGCCCAACCGAGCACCAGTACTGTATCGTCACTTTGAACATCTCGTGTATAGGGCACGATCACACAAACTGCACCGCTGGCGATTTGACGGATCGCAACATCGCCAAGCAGCCGAGGCAATGGACCATCCTGTTTACCGGGGCCTTCTACTCCAGTCAGGCTCCGGAATACACCGAACAACAACCCGGCGGAGGAAGAAGTCTAGTGTGCCAAGTGCCGTTTCTCCTTTCCCTTTGCCCCGCTTCAACAACAAAACAAACAATATTCTTTCCTTCACACTCCTCTCGCAGGAAAAACCCCTGACTCCACGCGAGTGAAAATAAGTGCTCGAATAGAATGAGAGTGAAATAATAAGAATGAGAGAATGGAAATATGCGAGTGGCATGGGGGCCTCTCCTTTTTCACTGCGTGGAAAAGATGCCTGTATGCGCAGGTTGACCCTATGTCAATCTTTATAGCATAAGTAACACCGCCGCTAACTGTAGCACTACCAGCCCATTCTCCCACCCACCTCATCAGTCTCTTTTTTCTTTTTTACTAATCAATTTTCCTCACTTACATTCCCTAATAAATCCTAATAAAACATCCAATGGATCACCTAAGCGAATACGTGCGTGAGCCACGATATGAACCTGTTACATACTCGGGACCTCATATTTTATTAAAACATTAAGATAATTAACGTTCGTATCATGCTCCATGTAGGGTACTCACCGCGAAGGAGACGCGTCAGCATTTAGACACCGCGAGGCGACCCAGCTGAGGAATGCGTCGACTCCGCCAGCATGGGCTCGCACCACATGCCGCGCGCCTCTTGCCTACCTACTTTGGGGCACGGACACCGCACTCCGTGCCTCGCTTGACCACCGAATCATTTACAATAAAAGACTCGCGATTGTAATCAACATTGCCTTTAGAGTTTCAGACTTCGTTACGCTGTCACTCTGCTCCGTTATCTTGCACCGATTCATATTAGAATCTCGGGTAAGGACAAAGTCCCGTACTTTATCGTTTAGCACCGCGCAATAGTCGCTTTGCAACGTAAAATCGGGAAGGGCCCGCGGAATACTTGACTCTCGATAAACGTAGACCACGAACTGGCTACGTGTAGACTCAACTGCGTAAAACACTCTTAAATCTTTGCCAGCCCACGCAAGAGCCTGGAGCTGTAGTTTGTAAGCGTAACTAAGATTAAAATCACGTCGCGAACGCGTAAACGTGTCTCCTCCGCGTTGAGTAGGCTTTAAAGCAAAATAACTATTGTAAATCGCGGAATAGAATTATATTCTTGTATCAAAATCGATCGCCCTCAGTCTCATTGTACACCTGAGTTGCGATCTCTCTTGTATTTATTCAGTTCAATGTACGATTTGATATTCGTTAACCTCAGAATCCTAGTGGAGTCATATGTCATTAGACATTCAAATGCAGGAAGGTGCGCTAACCCAAGCCTTAACCTAGCCTACTCCACTATATTCCTAATACCGAAGAATTAAGTTCTACCGCTCGGGTTCAATTTCCTCCTTTAAACCATTTGTTACTGGGACCTTCCATCCTGACAACTCCCTACGTAACAAACCACACGTGAAAGCATCATCAAACATATGATGTTTCATTTAAGGAGGGGGGTGTTACGTAACAACTTTGCACCCAGTTGAAACCTTGGATTCGTAACGTGTCTCATGCATGAGCCTCATAGATCACGAATTGAGGGTCAAATTTCAACAGCTCAGCACAGAAAGGAAATGCGTCAGCACAAGAAATGTGCTGACACCACGACCTATATTCATGCATTGCAATAGCCCTTCTGGCAGATTCATCCGCACCACCCCGCGTTCCCCGCAAAAGCCCATAAATAAACCATATAAAAGACGTACATTTGTAGCGTCTTTCGTCTTAGAGTTCTCGATTCTCGTCATAGTAAGATCGTCTGAACCAGCCTAGTCTATCGTCATCAAACCGCACCGCGCATTAGACGCTTTGCCAAACCGACGTAGTCTTAGAGCAGACCCGCGGAAAATCAGAACGCCGTATTAGACTAAAGCCACGGACAACGACTCATACCCAGACACGAGGTAAAACGGCTATATCAACCGTATACTCTCTACACGGTATCCTCGAGGTCGATTTCTCCCGTGTCGCTTAAGCATCGTGCGCCCCTTGATCTTCGCGTTAGAAATTCTACTTTTCAATTCTGCCAGCCCTCGCCGTAGCCAGGAGCTGTAATTCAGAAGTAATAAACACGCTACGTGACAAGTTCTCCTTCCCCGTGTTGAGCTGCATAGAGTCTGGACGCACGCGGAAAAACGGTAAACTAATTAATGTAAGCGTGACAACCGCCCCAGTCCGATCGTACCGACTGTTGGCGACACATTGTATCATTTGGAGACACAATATAATTACCATTTTTACCATCAGGATAACGGTTTTAGTAGTAACCTACTTAAAAATCCGTCCTAACATCCTTAGTACAGTGAGGTGCGCTTAGCGCTTTAAACAAGCAAGATCCCACACGCGAAGAGACGAGCTACACCGCTCGGCTCGCCTCTTCGAACGTTACGCAGAGTTAGCATTCCTGACCGACCAGGCTCTTCGTAACAATACTATAGATTTTCAGTATTAGCAGTGAATTTCGGAACACAGACACAGTCGTAGTATTACCACCGAGGAGAGATCGTCAAAGAGGGTCAGTGCTTATGCGTCTAGAGGGGCCAAAAAATTTCACTGCGTTGAACGCGACTTTGGCGGAACTATATAGCAAAGCAACATAGCTTACATTACAACTTGTAGGTTAGGGATCACACGTCTTTATTGCTTCTTTGTCCGATGGTCGACTGTCTGGCCCGCGCGCCGACAATCCCGGCGTCGCTGCCAACCGTCGCTGTCGCGCTACTTGCGCGACTTCTGGTTTGCCTAGGGTATCTACAAACTCCATAAAAGTACGGTTGATCGACTAGAGCACTACACTATCTCCGGGACCCGCCGGGACGCGGCAAAACAGCCCCTCCAAATACACGGGCGCCAACCCTCTTGTTACGACCCTACCCTAGGTCGTCTAGGGAATATTACACTATATAGAGATAAAACCTATGATTATAATATCACCTTATTTTAAAACTTATTTCATTGGTAGAATAGCTTAGGAGATAGACATATACGTCTAAGAAATATGATACGATACGCGCACGCACACACACACACAGTTTCACAAAGTAAAGGTCTGACGTGGCCTGATTCGCCAACTTATGTAACTCCTCAAGGAATCCGCATAGCAACGAGAACGCATGAGGAGAAGTGGCCTGATCCACCCATCATCGGACTTCCTGTAGACGCCACAAGAGCTAAGGAGAAGTTTCCCGGAACGCACGAGGAGAGATAAGGCCTGACTCTGAAAACGCACTTAAGGCCCGCATCCCATCTGCAGCCAGGAAGACGTCTATAAATCTAGGTCATCACTTTTATAGCTTTTCTAGAAATCCTGTAAATTGACCACACGCAAACCCCATACACCAGTAGATTTTTAGTATAAAAAGGGAGCCTGCGAGCCCCGAGAGTCAGTTCATTTTTAGTCCAAGTGCAGTCGCAGTGCAGTTCAGTTCTAGTACACCAGTTCTTCTTCGATCTTCACCAGCGACGATACTCGGCAGTAGTCTAGTCAGTTAGAGTCAGTGTCCAGCCAACAAGGAACAAGGTATACCCTTTTAAATCTTATAAATTTTTGTGTCCAAATCGACAGACGTCGGGACTTTGAATCTTGGCCAAAGACAAGAGGCGCGTTTTCCCCTCGCCGCGCGCCTCAAATCAATCGCGCTTGCCCCACATGTTCATCGCTCTTGCCCGTCGCCGCGCGCCTCTTGTCCATCGCCGTTCACCGACTCCGCTCATTGGCTCACGCGTTTTTATTAATATTTCGAAAATTATTGCGAATTTTGCATTATGGTATATGTCTTTTCTTCTCGGTTTTACCCAATCTATCTCCAACTTTCGGGTTGGACATCTTATGTCAAACACCCTGTATATGTACTATTGTCCGACTCTCATAAGAGATACTGTTTCGTCCGTTTCGCACCGCCGCTCGGCACTCCGCATAGCGAGCAGCACCGCTAGTGTGCCATGTCGCCACAAGGGGCCGCCGCCGTCACCCGTTTCTCGTACATGGAAAGCGGCCGCGCATGGCACTTAAACCCCAAGCCTACTCGGCGACCGAACAACGGCTTTTTCAGTCGTTCCTGAGTTCTCGGAGCGTTCGGACGTGTTTACGCCTCGCTTCCGTCTCTTATGCAGTAGTGCATATTACGGTCTTCGGATTTCGGTTACTCACATAATTTCATTTTCGCTGTGATTGCGCGCTTTTACATTATTCTTATATTTAATTAATTACTTTAATATACTTATTATTTTCCTTTTCTAATTTTTCTTTTCGTTTACTTGGTATATGTTTATTGCCTCGGGCGGCAATTAATCGCCGAGCCCCTTCGGGGGCTCTCAATTAGTCATAGGTTTTCTTAATTAATGTCCTATCACTGGTGGTAACACTTGTGTGTGTCCAGGGATGTCTAAAATAAAATCTAAGTTATCACTTAATAAATCTAAAAATCAGAAGGGCCCTCTCCATGGTCCGGGTTTTCATACCAGGAGCAGCAACCCCCGTCCTCCGCTTAAAGTTTTTCCTGATCAGTCTCGATCTGGTCCCAATTAAAACTTAAGAACTAATAATCAAGCCTCCACAGTCCTTGTGCCTCCTGGGGCTTCAACTGAACTTCTACTCGGTGCTATACACCATCCTGGGGTAAGTCGTATGTCTGACGCCCAGTCTTTATTGAATTTATCCCAATTAATTCAATTATTGACCGACGCACGGAGGTCATGTCGGACCCATGTGCAGACAATTCCTCATTTCGCGTTTCTTCGCGTAAAAAGAAACGTAAGAGCTCTACGCTTGGTCCAGAGTCCCCACAACTAAACCCCTTGGCATCTAAAGCATCAGGTAATCCTAATCTCAGTTCATCTGCCGATAATCTAATTTCTCAACTAACGGACTTTCCAGTTAAAAATAATTCATTTAATAAACGTGATGGAAAAGTACCTTCAAAATCAGTTACTAGAAATTCTTCGTCACCCCCGGTATTGTCTAATCCTGAGCGACCTACACTCAAGGATATTGAAGATATGGAAGTCAATATTTTGCAGGCGAGTGGGCCATCGAGTCAACCCGTTACAGTTCAGTTTCCTACAGCGAACCGATTCGAATTATTATCGGCCTTCACTGGCCATGATAATAATCGCGACAATTATCTTGACAATCTTAATCCAAAAATTAATATTACTGACAGAAATTTGCCTGTTAATAATCCTTCTACTTCTAGCCGACCTTCTGTCAATTCTAATGTCAAATCTAATGTTCAGTTACAAATTAAACCACCTCCATTATATATATCCCATTTTTCTGCGTCCCTTCCGGACTTTACCAAAATAATGAACAAAAATTATGGTAGCTCTTACAAGCTAAAACTATTGGCCAGTGGTATTCGTATACAGTTTGATAATTTTGATCACTTTAAAGATCTGAAAACTAAGCTTATTGATAATAACACATCATTTTTTACCTTCACACCTAATTCCGAAAAACTCATTAGTATGGTTATCAAAGGACTTCCTATCGTTGACACCGACGATCTCATGGCTGAATTAAAGAATAACGGTTTAACTCCAGTCTCTGTTAATGTTGTTAATCGAAGCAATACCAAATTCCCTATTTATCGAGTCAATTTTCCATCTGATACTACAGCCAATACTATATACAGCTGTTCTTACTTGTTTAATGTCCGTGTTTATTGGGATAAATTCCAATCACTCCGTAATTATACCCAATGCTTTCGATGCCAATCATTGGGGCACTCTGCTACAAATTGCAATCGTCAACCTAAGTGCGTGAAATGTGCCATGCCACATCATACGTCCGTTTGTACTAAACTCATTTCCGTCCCCCCAAAATGCGTTAACTGCAACGGGGACCATACGGCTAACTATTCTAAATGTCCGTTCATTTTAAAATACATTAACTCTAAAGTTAATCCTAACGATAATAATCGATTCAATAAAATAGCTTCTTCAGCCAACCCCCCTCCTTTCTCGGCCACATTTCCGTCTCTAATTCCTTTGGACAAGGCACCTGTCCCTCGGCGCTCATCCATGTATAAGTCCTATGCTGGTGTTGTACAGTTTTCAGACCACCAGCACGCACACACTGATGCTCCGGCAAATCCTCGACCGAACTCCGATTCTGAGAAGTCATTTGCCAATTTTCGTGAGCTGATAGAATCTATTAACACATTAAATTCACATATTGACATTAATAAATTCCTCGCCTTGGTCAACGACCTAAATAACAAATTATCTCATTGTAACAACGAACAAGAAAAATTCTTGGCCCTCTGGGAGACCATATCATGTCTAGGATAAATTCCCACGAATTATTTTATGGAATGCTCGATCTGTCGCTAAAAAGCGTAACGAACTTCTTATCCTCCTTGCTGAACACAGGATTGATATTTTTATTATTACAGAAACATGGTTAAAACCTAAAATGTTCTTTTCTATCCCTAATTTTAGTATTGCGCGTGATGATCGCTTGCTTGACGATCGTTCTGGCGGAGGAGTAGCCATTCTAGTTAAAAATCATATTAAATTTACTTTATTATCTTATCGTATAAATAAAGCTGTCGAATCTGTTCTCATTAAGCTTGAGCGATGTAATCTAATAATCGGAGCGATTTATGTTCCTCCGCAAATTAAGTTAAAAAAAGATGACTTTTCCTTTTTGGCTTCCCTATCTTCCCCCTTCATAATTGGAGGTGACTTTAATGCCAAGCATCCTTCTTGGAATAATCTGAGTTCAAATAGGAACGGTACTGTTATACATACTATTTCTTCTAAGTTCAATGCCAGAATTATTTTTCCTGACTCTCCTACTTTTTTTCCTTCACATCCTATAACTGCTGTTCCATCCATTATCGATTTCTTCTTAACCACAACTAAAGTCGCGTTTTCTTGTGAAACTTTACAGCAAGGTGACTCCGATCACCTCCCTGTATTATTAGTTCACAATCCCACCAAAAATGTTGGTGGATCTTTGGTAATCACTGACTGGGATAAATATAAATCCTACACCAATAACTTCATTCTCGTGGAAGACTTTCAAGATCAAAATGATTTGGACACTCACATCAAGATGGTTAATTCCTTCTTGAAAGCCTGCCTGTACAAGGCCAGCTCTTCCTCCTCGCCTAAGGACAGCATCCAGGGTAAACTTGGTGCTGATTCCCTTTTGGCAAACTTGATTAAAATGAGGAACTGAGCGAGACATTCCTTCCAACGGACTCGTTCTTATTACTTTTTGCACATCTGCAAATGTATTACAATTGACATTAGGGCGAGAGTGTCCAAAATCAGATCTGATGACTGGTCTTACAAATTGCAATCTTTTACTAAAACTGATCATACATTTTGGCCTACTTATCACAAATTATTCAATCCTCGTAGATATAAAATCTTACCTCCGCTCAAAACCAATTCTGGCATTGACTTTGACCCCTTGAGTAAAGTCAATTCACTGGCTAACCAGTTCCAAGAGGTCCCTACCATCGCTGCAAGTCGAACTTCTTGTCGCGACGTCATGATTAAAAACTTCATTCGATCACTGTCCTTCGAGTCGCCTCCTCCATATGACCACTGTAACTTAAACCAATACATGGTCAAATTAAAGATAAGAAAGCTAAAAAATAATAAAGCTCCTGGGCATGACGGCATAAGCGCGTCCCGGGAGGCGGGGGGATGCGTAACGCATTTCCCCATGTAAAAAAAAAAAAAAAAAAAGGGCAGTATACTTTCAATTGGTTCCCCACCTGAGCCCATCCTCGCACTTGCGCGTTGGATTACGGCTCTCAATTTACGTTATCTGCATACGTTCAGTACTTTTGTATGGTGCGATCATATGGTGGAGGGCTATCCCCAAATATGTTCGTAAAAAGTTACAGACCTTTCAAAATAAGACGTTAAGGTTCATCTTGAACAGACCATTATCGCATAAAATATCTAACGTCAAGTTGCATAAACAGGCCAATATACCATTGCTCGAGGATTTATTAACCACTCACATATTGACATTTCAAAAAACTCAATTCATCAATCCTATACTGCATTCCGTTATGGATACTTTTAATAAAGATATCATTCCTTACAAAATTAAAACTCCTTTTCCTATCATTGGCAAGTGATCTCTTCTACCTTATGTTTTCTAACCATTCAATATCATCTCCTTTTTTATTACTTTTTGTCTTACATCACTTACTCATTCATGGTAAGTTTTCGGTAAAAGTGGGGTTGAGGGGACCCACCTCCGATGACCTTGAATTTTACATATGTTGTCAAGGACACTCTCCTGAATAACGTGCAAAAAATTGTAGGCCGCGGACGCTGTTCGTTAAAAAGTTATTAACAAACAAAGTTAGTGAGAAGTAAATGGAATCTTAATTGTACGACACCATGTACATTCGTAACACTTCACTCTAACTTATATTTGTATTAGTATGAATGAATAGTACATGTGTGAGCGGGGGGGCGCAGCCCTCATGACTTCAAAGATCGGAAGGTTTTAGTCGGCACTCATTGTTTGTTACAAAATTAGGCAAAACAGCAGAAGCTATGGAGATTGATCTAACCAGAAAGGCTTTCCACGCTTTCAAGTTAAGATTAATTTATTATTGCGCGGGCGGGCGCGTAAGCGCCCGTGCCGCGCCTAACCATCGCACCTGCCTAACCCTTATTAGGCTCCCCGCCTAACCTAACCCTAACATAACATAACTCGCCTAAGCTTTATAAGGGTAACAAAAATAGAGCAAGGCGTTACGAATATATATGGTGTCGCATACTTAAGGTTCCACATAGTTTTCGCTAACTTCTTTCCTTAATAACTTTTTAACGAACAGCGTCCGCGGCCTAAAATTTTTTGCACGTTATTCAGGAGAGTGTCCTTGACAACATATGTGAAAATGAAGGTGATCAGAGGTGGGTCCCCTCAACCCCACTTTTACCAAGTTTTCATTGGTGGGCTGCCCCCCTTCAGCGTGATTCACTTGTTGAATCCTGCGAAGGTGCAGTCTCTCTTTCACCGCTTCCCCTCCTACTTATTGTAGGAGTCAGGAGGCTCTTGTGCCCGGCCAGCTCAACCAATTTCCTTCTATGATTTGTTGGGTGCTTCCCATAATCACAATTACTCTTATTACTTTTCCATATTTATTCATTCTCTCAGTCCTAGAGGTTTTTTTGCAATATTTTCCTCTTTTCACATTAATTTTTATTCACAATCTCCCAACTACAGGCTGTTAACATCATTACTACTTTCTGCTAAACGGTAAAAGGGCAACTGCTCTTAGATACGTTTCTTAAATGTTGAGGTGACTCAGTCGCTCTTTTGAGTTCCCTCTTCATTACTGTTTGTTAAATATTTAAAAAAAAAAAAAAAAACGACCGAACAACGGCTTTTTCAACACTTATGCCCGTATTCATAGTCGTTCCTTGAGGAATAAGAATTCCTTATTCCTTATTCCACACTTCATAAACCTTCCTTCGCCGAATAAGGAGCCTTTATTGGCTTCCTTACCTCAAGGGTGGTGGTCGCAAGCTTCCTTGGGGAGGAGATTCCGCCTATGGTCTGTTCGGTTTTGCTGTACCTCTGAATTTCAGCACATGATGCGCAGAGTATATACAACCAACGTAACCTATAAAAATTTGTCACATTGTAATTGCGTGGTTATTGGTGGTGTCATATTTTCATTCAAAGGACATAAATAGAAAAAAGGATCATGGACAACGAATTTTTAAATGATTCCGACGAGGAATTTCAGGAAGAAAATTTAGAATATCCGATTGTGAACTAAATTATGAAAAGGTACATTCGTGATTGGGAAAATCCTTTGGAGTTTTTCGAAGATGTTGCTTTTCAGAAAAGGTATAGATTCACCAAAGAAGCTGTAATTGAGATCTTATTACCCCTGGTGAATTCTCGGTTGAGACGTGTTATTAATTATAGTTTGAATTGGGAGTCTAGTAGTCAATAAGTTAATGACGTATATAACTTGAATGATAAACTGTATTTTTGTATGTTTTACAATAAGGTTTTAAGAGCTATATAAATCTCGTGTGTACTCTCTGAGGCGTCCCTGACAACTGCGCTTTTGTTATAACATTCAAACAAAAACATGCCTTTCACTCTTCTCACTTCATTCCATTCGTGTACCATAGCAATTCGCCCAAAGTAAACATTACTTTTCAGTCCTACCAACAAGACGATTCAACAATCGCGGACTGCCAGTTTCCCCATTAATACAATTGTTAATAGCACTGCGTTTTTATGCAACAAGCAGCTTTCAGGTTTGAAACTTTAGTTGTAACACTGTGCTAACTGAATAGGCAATTCATTTTTATTTCACTTGTATGCTGTTTTAATTGCAGATTGTTAATGCAGACTTACGAGGATACAGTCAAGCCTCAGTATCGAGAATTGTTGCACGAGTTTCTAGAATTTTAGCATCACATTTAAGTACATATATTAACTTTTCGACGGAACAAAAACGTCGAGATAATAAAATCAAATTTTATGATGTGGCCAACTTTCCATCCGTAATAGGTTTTATCGATTGTACCCATATTCGTATAGCGAATCCTGGAAGGAATAATGGAGAGGTATTCCGAAATCGAAAAGAATGGTTCTCTTTAAATGTACAGGTACATTTGCTCGACTGTTTTATTTAGTGTTCATATCGAATTTCATATGTTAAATAATTATGAATAAGTTAATTTTTATGATTTGTTGTTTTTATAGGTTGTAGCTGGTCCTCGAAGAGAAATTCTCGATATAGTTGTCAGACATCCTGGTTCAACACACGATGCCGTAATATTTGATAGAAGCGGTCTGCGATGTCGTTTTGAGCTGGGACACCTGGATGGAATTTTACTTGGCGATAGTGGGTATGCATGCCGTAGGTACTTACTGACGCCTGTTTTAAGACCTGAGACCGATGCAGAAAGTGCATACAATACTGCACATACGAAAAGACGAGTTATCGTGGAACAACTTTTCGGAGTTTGGAAACGTAGATTTCCATGTCTGCAATATGGTTTGACGACAAAGTTGTGCACATCTGTGGCAATTGTCTGTGCCACTGCCATTTTACACAATTTGTGTATTGAGAATAATTTGGGCGAACTGAATGAAGAGCAGCTGAACGATGATATGTTTGAGGAAAGTATAAATCAAGAACAAGATGGGATAGGACTTGCACACAGAAATGCTTTCATTTTAAGGCATTTTTCTTAAATGCATGAACCAATTGTATTTTTAGGCACAACCATAAAGGGTTAAATTTATATTTACAAGTGGCATGTTCTTCATGTTATAAATTCATACAAATTTACGATTGTATATATGTTTAGATTAAAAAATTAATAATGATTTGAAAAATGTTTTATTTATTTACCAAAAACTAAACTAAAACGTTCTTTATTGAAAGTGGCGTTTCAAAATTTGAAACCACAAGATTTCATTTTTTGTAATAAATATATTTTCTATAAAACATAAACATTTTATATAAATGTAATCTTACATTATAATTCTAACAAACTAAATATTAATAAAAACACAATTCACATTTGAATTGCTCTATATAACTATATAACTTTAAAAAGATCCCAAGTTTTATCACAGATTTATGTTACCAATATTTTATGTAATTATAAGTAATTATTTTGTGTAAATCTAAGTTTGCCTCAATGCCTCTTCCTCTCTCAACAGTTTCAACAGAACAATCTTTTCTTCCGCTTCAGAAATTGCCATTTTCTTGGCATGAAGCTCCCGCTGCTGCACGATTGCTTCTCGCAGTCTTATTAATCTTAACTCCTTTTCGTTACATTCCTGAAAATCAATTATTTTAACATTAATATTTTATTATCATTAATTTGATGAACTGAAGATTACTTCCCCGCACTTTCGTTTTATTGTGATTTCAATAACTTGCCAGATAAATATCCTGTTATTACATGAAAACGTTATACATTAAGCTGTTGCTGAAATATTTGATTTAATTTACTGGGATATGATATGTGCTTTACCAGCAAGTTATTCAAATGACAACACAATCTTTTTCATATTAACTAATATTAATAATTAATATAAACCTAATTTATAAGATTTTTTATTACGTTCAGATTTTTATCCTTTAAAGTACCCCTTTTTTCTGATTGTCTATTGCTGGAGATAGATACGGTATTATCATTATATACAACAGAATTATTAGTGATATCATCATTATCCTCAACATCATCCTCAATTATGTTTTGTGCGGTTAACACAGAAGCCACAGGTATATTATCTAACTAGGGGGTAAACCCTCCTGCGCTTTCGCTTCGCTCAAGCGCCAACACCCCAGATCGCCTTTGCTCGCGCTTCGCGCTCGCTTTACCGGGTGCGAATAGGCACGACCGCGGCACTCGCGCTTCGCGCTCGCCCACGAATTTCAAACCGTTTCGAAATTGTTGAAAATTCAAGTATTGAGATATGGAACTATACTACAGAGTCCTCTGCGCTTTCGCTTCGCTCAAGCGCCATACCCCCCGAGGTCGTCGGACGCTCGCGCTCGTCCGTGAAATGCAGCATTTCTGCAATAGGCCCAAGTGATCAAAACAGGACAATTAAATGAATTCAAACCAAAATTTGACATGTACATCGAGTATATACACCTTTGCTGCGGTGAGACTTTATGCATGGTTATCTTCAACCATTCAGAAATTGCGGCAAATTGAAATCTTTAATCCAGTATTCCGGCGAAATGCTTGCGCGGATTTAAACAAAATTTGGCATGTAATTTAATAAAAGTATACCCACTTGGTGCCACGAAACTTTATGCATGGTCATCTTGAACCGTTTCGAAATTACGGGATTTTCAAACAATAATTATAATAAAATAATGGATTAAAGATTTGAAACCGGCACCATTTCGAAACGGCTCAAGATGGCTATACATAAACTTTTTCCTGGCATCAAATGGGTATATAGTTGATATGCATGCCAAATTTTGTCCGAATGCGTTCAGCCGTTTTGCTGGAATAGTGGATTAAAAATTTGAATTTGCCGCTATTTCGGAAAAACGGCTGAACGGATCGCAACGAAATTTGGCATGTACTTTGAGTATATATCCATTTGGTGCCAGGAAACTTTATGTATCGCTACCTTCAACCGTTTAGAAATGGCAGCAATATTAAATTTAAATTACATTTTTTTCAAATATTGAATGTCCTGCCATTTTGTGTTGGTTCAAGATGGCGGCTCACAAACCTTATTGTGAACTCACAGTAGTGTACTTGATTTTTGTGCCAAATTTCGTCCCGATCGGTTCAGCCGTTTTTCCGAAATCGAGGATCTACACGGACACACACACACACACACACACACACACGAACGGTTTTCGCGATGGCGATTGCATAAGTCACTCCCTTTACGGTCGTGCCTAATAAAATACATCAAAATGTTCGTTTCTAATCATAAGATTGCAAAAATCTATCATATTACAATGCTCTGCTCAGAACGGTGGAAGGCCGGTTCAGATTTCTCTAGAGAGACACCGATTTTGCTCTTGTGCGTACACCCAAGATGCTTTTATTCGCAATAAAATACATCGAAATGATCGTTTCTGATTAGAAAATGGCAAAAATTTATTGTATTACAACGCCCTGCTCAGGACGGTGGAAGGCCGGTTCACATTCCCTCAGAGGGACACTCAATGAACCGGCCTTCAACCGTTCTGAGCAGGGAGCTTCTTGACGTGATCTTGTAACCAGAAATTATCTTTTTGATGTATTTTATTGCGAATAAAAGCATTCGTAGGCAAACATATGAGATTTCATCTATTGGCTGTCGGGAGAGGACACTGACTTTGCTCAATCGGCGACTCCCCCGACATAAGGCTGTCCTTCTCGCACTCAGAGGAACCAACGGAGACAGTCGCACACGGAGCATTCCACTCAAGCGCCATACCCCCCTGAGAACTTTTCGGGAGTGACTTATTTTTTCTTTTTTTTTTAATATTGAGCGGTTTCCATGCTTTAAGATGATCTTGTATTAATCTAATTCATATTAATCTATTAACCCCTTGCACTCGAGGGCTCCGGAGCAGAGCCATTTAAAATTTCCGTTTAAACTCATGGGCTCCGCTTTGGATACAATACAAATAATTGATTGTTAATCGAGTTTATTAAAAGCTTCAAGTGCAAAGGGATAAATTATTTGTATTGTATCCGAAGCGGAGCCCTGGAGTACAAAACGTTAATAATAATAAATAATAATAATACAACAATAATTTTATAAGAAATATATATAATTTATTTTAATTGAAAACACTGATAGTAATAATAATGATGATGGTGATGATACTGATGATGATGATAAAAATAATATTATAATGAAAAGAAAGAAATATACAATTTTAGTCGAATTATAATAATAGTAAACAATAAATAATAATAATAGTAATTATTTGAAAAAAATGTTTATATTTTTTTCGCCCTCACTACGGCGCCGAGCGTACCACCGTCCCCGGCTGGCGCCTCGACCTCTTCCCCTCCCTCTTCCCCTCCCTCTTGCCCTTATCGCAGGCGGCGTAATTGGCGCTCTTGTCCTCTCTGCCGTTTCCCCTCTTTGTGAGCCTATCATTTGAAAATAATAATAAATTATTATTAATAATTCTATATTATCAAGTCTAATCATTAACGCTATTCCAAAAAAAATATATTATATATTATTACTATAAACTCTAATTATTATTGCATTTCTAACAAACAGTAATATCAAAATCAGGTGAAAAAAAAAGAAGAAGGAAAGAATTAAATACCTTCATTCGGTAAAAGTTTCATTATTTTCTCCAACTGCTTTTCTAATAGCATTTTTTGATGTTTTAGTAATTCAACGGATATTTTTTCGTCGTCGTTCCGTCCAGTTGCCTGCTCTGTCTCCATGCTGGTGCTGGTATTATTACTTGTATTCTGATCTATTAATTTAATAAACCATGTTTTATAGAAATAAATATAATATAAATGAAATTCCTCATTTGAATGAATATGTGTAAACTGAACATCTTGTATTGAATATTATAAAGCTAATAATGGTTGTATTTGCTGTCAGCGCTAGCATTACAGCAAACATGATTTCAAAATGTACGATAGCATGCTACAGTAGTGTTATTCGAGAATATAATGTCATTAAATTTGTCATTATGCAACTTAGTGCTGGCAGCAATTTTAGAACACAGCCATTATTAGCTTCATAATTATAATATTCAATATTCGATGTTCGTCGTATGAAAAGGAAGAAGTCAGTATAAGGTCAGTGGGTAGAGCGTTTGTGTTTGAGGAAAAGGTGTTGAAGGCAGAAGGGTGTAGTTGTACTATTGTAAAGGAATGTCTAAAAGAAAAGAGAGAGACGAAAGTAGAAACATGCAGTGGTAGAGAAAGAATAAATTAGATAAATAAATGAATGTATTTTTAGTCAGATCGAGTTAAACCAGTTAGAAGAGGTTCAATGAGAAAAAAAGAAAGAGAACTCGTAGAAGGAAGACAGCTAGATAACCAAAGACAGGAGCGGTATAATAGAATCAGAGATTTCAGGTATAACAGTTTGTATAAGTATATAATATGGACAAATAGACCAAAATACTTAACCAAAGTAGAGGTAGAGGGTTGGGATGAAGGAAAATTAAAAGCGATGATAAGATGTGGAAGCTTCGACGAATATAATCGATATTGCTTAAATGAGTTAACGTAGTGTAAGCTTTGTGAAAGAAAGTTTGAAATACTAAAACGTATACTCCACGAATATTCGAAAGTACTGTGACCGAAATGTATGTTGGAAGAAATCACTTTATATATATTAATCCAAATGAGAAATTTTATTGTTTATGCTTGCAAAATTACCGTTGCCATTACGAATATGATATCGTAGAAGCGTGCTACCAATAGCATTTCAATTTTATTAGCATGCTAATACTGCGAATACAGCTTTCAAATTGGAACGCTATTTCCAACGCTGACAGTAAGCGCAAGGAAAAAAAAAAAAATACAGAAGTAAATACCAAAATTGAATTTTTATGTAAAGAAATGTTTATAGAAATGAAATATAAATCTAGTTTATATCTCATTTCTACAAACATTATTCTATAAACGCTATTGGTAGCGCGCTTCTATGATTTCATATTTGCAAAGGTAACAGAAATTTTGCAAATATTACCAATAATGGAAAATAATCTTTAACGTACCTGTCATTTTTTTTGTTTCTTTACTTTGTTCTTCCTGCTTACTGAAATCGAAAGGTTGAATTTATGTAAAAGTAATAAGAAAAATAATAATAATGTAATTATACCTCGTAAAATTTTCTGCAATGCGTACACTAATATGGCGTATGACGTGTATTACGTGAATTGCGCCATAAATTATCAACAAAAATAAAAAAAAAAACAGACGAACGAGCGCTCTCGTAGAGCCTATAGTCAGGGCCGTAACGCTAACCCTATATATCGTTATACATTGATGACAATAATTTCTTAAATAAATTATCAATTTACTATTACTTTTATATTTATTATACCGGAAAAAATGCCGAAAAAATAAAAAAATTGTCGTGATTTAGGGAATTTTTGGGTCGCCATATTGGGTCCGCTATTTGTAAATCTATAAGTATAATTGAAACTAATGCAAACATCATAAATGCACCACGTCGAGTGAAAAATAGCGATTAGTCTTTCTAATTTCATTGAATAATGGCTTCAACCGCCATTTTTAAGCAGCCATATTGGATTTGAAATTTTTGGAGTGTACATCCTTAAAATACAGCATTTTTGACCACCAATGAAACAATTTTGGTAGAGTTACTCAAAAGTTTTCAGTTTGAAATAGAGCTGTTTTGAAGAGAAGTGCCTGTTTTTTTCCGCTCTTTTTCCGTTTCATCCGCCATATCTTTTTTCCTAATGAACCAAATGGAATTTTGACAACGGAATCTTGAAGAGCGACCTCAAAAACCCTAGAATACATAGTTCCATCAAAATATTCCACCTTTTAATGCATGGAAGTTTGACTCGAAAACAAGACAAGAATTTCGGACATTTGGTCGTTAATGGGTTAAGATGGTTATATTCGCATCGCAACATAGCTGTACACTCCACGTTACTGCTACAAGGAGTGCACATAACTAGACGGTATCAACTGTGCAAGAGCAATCCGTCGACCTCAATTCCGAGATGTCTATAGGAGCATCTCCAATAAGTTAATAATCGTATGATAAACTGGTAACGTACATCATCGCCTATTCTTCCTTTCAGGTATTTATATCATTTACGTCCTTCATACCGAGTCGAAGAGAGAAGCGCTCAACACAACGTAACGTGACCTAATAATTAAGACTTGTTCTTATTTAGTTGAATGCGCGATATTTTCATATAATCAGAACTTCCTTCTAATAGAAAGATTATTTTAACAGAACTTTCTCGTGTCTAATGTAATCTGGTTTTCTGTAAACTCCGTATTCTTATAATCTCGCGTTAATCTTAATTAAATAATTCCTTAGTTAAACGATCCAGTTATCCTTGTTCTCACCCGTCCTTCTTTAAACGGTTAATACGTAGTTAATTTCTCTTGTTAATGCAACGCCACTCGACACCCGGAATAGCTCGCCGCTTCGGCTGAGTTTGCTGTATCGCCGCGAGGTGTCACCGCGGTCACTAGTCTCTCGCATGAGGATAGCGGCCGCGAAGGGCCCTTAAGTCCCGGCCGAATCACCGTCGAAGGTTTACGCCCTGGTTCCTACGGTTTCCGTAGTGATTATATTGTTTACTTCGGTGTTGATGTGGTGTACGAGCGGCGGTTACCTATATTGGGTTTGTAGTGGTGTACGATTGGCGGTTACTTACTTTGGGTTTGTTGGTGGTGTACGATTGGCGGTTACTTACTTTGGGTTTGTTGGTGGTGTACGATTGGCGGTTGGGTCTAGTTTTCCATTCGTGGGGTTCCTTATGTAGAGCGTTTCCAAACCATTTATGTGTTTCTTAAATGTTCGTCTTAAGGTGCGTTTACATCAGACGAGCGAATGCTCATTCTATCCCTACTCTATTAAATTCTTTTAGTGTAAACTAACGTAGAGCATTCTTTGGTGGTTGTTCTGTCTGCGTTCACAAAGATTCTATAGAATATTCTAAGAATACTCGCTCGCTTGATGTAAACGGCACTAGAGCGTGCGAACAGTTACTTAGAGCGTTCTTGCGTGTTCGAACGTGCTCGCTCCGTGGGGCGGTCTCTTCAAAGCGTTCGAGCAATGAGCTGATCGTTCGGCTGATCTAAACATCTATTGTGCAAGAATTTTAGTTCTTGGTTCTCATTCTTGCTCGTTGATATTTTGGTATAAACGCTGAAAAGGAGCTTTCATTTACACTAAAAGATCAAGAAAGAATGCTCTTGTTCTACCTCTAGCTCTTAGTTCGTTTGGTGTAAACGTACCTTTACATAATTCCACATATTTCTTTACTCAGTTTGCGCCTACTTGTGGATTAAACATTTACTTATTGTCCTCTTAAAACCCATAAGATTGTTTTGATCTCTGTCATTTGCCATCAGGCTTTTGCATTCGGTGTTTTGCATTCTGTTTTCTGTGTGCTGTATTTACTTCGGTAAGCGGTATTCTACGCGCTTAACTATTATTAATATTCTACGCGGTATTAACCGCCGATACTACGCGCTCGACCAAAAACTCGCGGCGTGAAGAGATTTGGAAATTATCACGAAGCATGCACGACTCGCAATTATCGTCGTAATTGTGTGCCGCGCCTGTACGCCCGCGCTACCGAGACCTTTGCGAGTCTAATCGAGTTACTACGAATTGCGAGACAACCAATCTGTTAACTTCAATTCTTGCTCTCACTAGCTTTCTTCAATAAATTGTTATTTTGTTTGTTATCTAACCTCTGCTTTAATTTCTGCTGCTTGTTCTCACGCTTCCTAACCCCGCCCCTCTCCGTCGCAACTTGCATCCTGAGCTACGGGTCGCGGTACCACTTCGCTCGCGTAGATAGGGAGGGACCGCAGGTTCTCGAGAAATGTTAAAAACGACGCAGCGGCGCACAGTGGGACAAACTGCTCATTCTTGTGTCAAAATCAAAAATCTCTTGATAGGAATAAGATAGAGGCATGAATCTTTTTCGAGGATACAGCTAAGATATTGCAGATTAAGGGAAAAATAAGGAGATAGCGTTGGAAACAAGATTTAACCTCGAAAATTCATGTCAAAAATGACATTTTCGTTCAACTTTGCGGTTTTTTCATTATAAAATGGAACTGAATCCCTTTTTTAACTTTCTGCCAAAGTAGTTTTATAGATTTTGACCCGCTGAATTCAAATCTCACCGCAAAAGTTGTCTAGCCTTTCAGGATTTGGCAGAAAATGAGGTTTAAAATTCGGATTTTTGAAACTCATGTTTTTTCAAGTTTATATGCGTTAACCCTTTGCACTCCTTAAACAAATTTAAAGATTTTACAATATTTTAGAAATTGCGTTGTGTAATCTTGAGTTTAGCTCGACGTTGGGGTTGGCGTAAAAAATGTGATGTCAAGCCACACTCGACATACGAGTGCTAAGGATTAATAACACTGTTTTAAATGCATACATCGTATTTATTCACGAATAGTATAAAAATTAATAAGAAAACATATTTTATAAATATGGATAATCGAAAATATACGTTGTATAAAAATACAAAAATATGTTCTTACCATGCTTTGACTATTTATGGTATTGTTAAGGGGAATCAACACCTTATAGTGACCTAAAAGGAACTAGCCCGGGAGCCAATAGAATTCGCAGAAACTATGAAAAAGTCCTGAGGATATCTCGTCTTCGTAGTACGTCAATTCCTCATGAGACTGGTATTTATTGAAAGCTTGAACTCTGCTGCACCCCCGCTCTGGTCTCGTATAGAGGGACAAAGCCGCGATAAACGAATAATTGCAGTCGAAAGAAGCATCGGTCTCTGCAGCTGTCAACGACAGTCCAACATGGCCGCTCGAGCAATCGCATTTTCTCTTATTTCTCCAATTTAACGACACTACACTCCAATATCGGACCAGAGCGGGGTCGGCACTTCATCACAGATATTAGGAAAATTCATTTCACTGCACTTTGTTCCCGTAATAAGCTGTGATTTCTAAACTACGAATCCAGCTGTCACATCGCCGAAAAATAGCGTATAATAGTTCCCGAGTTTGGTGTCTGGCGGCGTTCCCATCGATTCTTCGCTCAGGTGCTGCTTCAACCACAATCTTGGGGGGTCCTGTGCCCACCTGTGCCCTCGGACCACCTCGGACATGCCCGACAATGCCCGATCGCCGCGCTCATTCAAATTGATTCACATAACCCCGCTAAATCAAAAACGAGTCTGTTTTGAAATACGATGCCACTATGAATTATGGAAAATTAAAATAAGAGAATGAGCGGAAATGAGGAAAACCTGGTTTACTATCGTGATCCGTATAACTTTCCCTTTTTTATTCTTTATTCAAAATCCATTCTTATTTCAGATGAAGTCAGTAATTAAATGAAAGGGGTTTTGCGGAAAAGGGATGGATTGCAGGTTATGCACGCACGAAAAATTTACTTCTTACTTATTTTACGATCTGTTCTTACAAAAAGTATACTTTCAAACTATTTCATAATATTATTATAATTACATTATAAGTCAAAATGGGTTTATTAGAAAAACATGAAACGTACTTAGGTTAGGTACGCAGGAGAAAATTTCAATGTAATTTGTAAGGTTATACCGAGGGCTCAGACCAAGAGAAAATTTACTTATTACTTATTTTAAGTTTTGTTTTTATTAAAAATGTATTTTAAAACTAAATTCATAATTTACAAAATCAATAATATTTAATTAAAAATAATTTATTTTACAAAACTTATAATATTTAATTGTAATTAATAATAATGCTTCCGCCGCCCCGGCCTCCTCCGCCCCGACCTCCGCGGCCCCGACCTCCGCGGCCCCGACCTCCGCGGCCCCGACGTCCGCGGCCCCGCCGGCCGATTCCTAGTAGCAGTAAAATGGCCTCTTCACTCTAGAACAGAAAGCAAATGAATTTTCTTATTGTTTTTATCGTACATATTTGTGGAAAGCGTAATAAGAAGATATAATACTTACAGCCTGGCGGGCCGCGGGCTCCTCCGACCGCATCCTCAGGAGCGCATTAATTGCCGAGCCCAACGCCGCCTGTTAACGCAAATTTATTAATTAGCTTATTTATAAATTAGCTTCGATATATCTAGTGTTAATAAATTCTTTGCCTACTTTTTTTTATAGATAACTCACAAAAATGTTATTTTTTCTGCAAGTACTTACGTTCCTGCGCATGGTGACCGCTTCGGTTGGGACGGCGGCGTCGCCCACCGCATCGGGCGCCTCCCCTGGCGGCGGCGTCGGCGTCGGTGGCGGCGAGACCGTCGCCGTCGTCGTCATTGACGTCGACGGCGTCATTAGTCTCAACATTTCTGCCTAAAAAGTAGAACAATAACGTAATTTATTGCATTTACTAATAAAGTTATACAAAAAGGAATGACGCTTACCACCTCATCCACCCTGTCCTCGCCCTGTTCTCGTACCTTTTCGATCTGAAATCAAAAAGTATTTATAAAAAATTGCATCTTAATGTTTCGAGTTAACTACGCTTCGTGAGATACCACGAAATCTTTTATAGCAAAATATTAGTCTTTCTACTTACTTTTGGGAGGTTCATTTTGATCTATGCTGCGTTCAATAAGAAATGATCAATCCAGATCACTCAGTGTTACCTAGCGACTACTGGTCACTATGTACTGGTCAGCGTTGCCAGGGAGAGTCCCTCGACCACCTTTTCGTGACGTCACATTACTCCCGCGCTGGGAACGCTGTTTCACATGTTTCTACATACATTGTCGTTTGTAGTTTCATCAACGCAAGGTGCAGTTTGAATTTTTTTCAATCAAGGATTCTTGACTGCATCCCGTTGTTTCGATAGTGCGTGCGTGTACGTGCGAAAATTTTCGTTTTACGCGGACCATTGTGCTTGATAAAAATATGGACAAAGAGAACATTAATATTTGCGCGAAAATTCGCATCGCAAAAAAAAAAATCGCTCCGAAAAAACGTATCATCCGTCAACATGGCGACTGAGTCTTGCCAAGAGATTGCGTCAACGGTAAGTCATTTTTTTGTTTAAAAAATTATTTATCGTTGTATTGGGGTCAGCGTTTTTCAAACTTCAAAAAATGCTAAGAAGCTTGATCGCGCTGTTTTAATTTAACATATATGCGGTAAATTTTACTTCTATCGGCTCAATCCTATTTTGATATTACATTGAGCGGGAGTGGAGACATTAGAGGGTTGTTATAATCATTGATCGTGATTCCAATAAACCTCATTGTAATATCAATGTTCACAATACTTTTCGACACAGAACAGAAGAAGCGCTATCGCGCCGTTTGGCGCCCTCGGACCTCGGACATGGACGATCACCGCGCTCATTCACATAACCTGACATAACCAGACATAACCCCGCTAAATCGGAAACAAGTCGGTTTTGAAATACGAAGCCACCCACTGTGCATTATGGAAAATTAAAATAAAAGAATGAGCTGAAATGCAGAAAATCTGGTTTACTATCGTGATCCGTATAACTTTCCCCCGTGTATTCTTTATTTAAAATCCGTTATTATTTCAGATGAAGTCAATAATTAAATGAAAGGGGGTTTGTGGAAAAAAGATGGAATGTAGGTTAGGCACGCATGAAAAATTTATTTATTACTTATTTTACGATCTGTTTTCATTGAAAGTATAAATTAAAACTAATTCATAATCATATTATTATAATTACATTATAAAGGAATTGGGGTTATTAGAAAAGCATGAAACGTACTTAGGTTCGGTAGGCAGGAGAAAATTTGAATGGAGTTTCTAAGGTTATACCGAGGGCTTAGCCGAGAAAAAATTTACTTATTACTTATTTTATGTTTTGTTTTTATTAAAAGCGTATTTTAAAACTAAATTCATAATTATATTATCTGAATAATATTATAAATGAAAAGGACTTTCTCGGAAAAGAATGAAACATATGTAAGCAAGGCAGGCAGGAAAAAATTGAGCTGAAATGAGAAACACTTGGTTTTACTATCATGATCCGTATTACTTTCCCGTTTTTATTATTTATTTAAAATCCATTATTATTTCAGGTTAACTTAATAATTAAATGCAAGGAGGTTCGTGGAAAAAGGGTAAAATGTAGGTTAGGCAAGCACGAAAAATTTACTTATTATTTATTTTACGATCTGTTTTCATTAAAAGTATACATTAAAACTAATTGATAATTATATTATTATAATTACATTATAAATGAAAATGGGTTTCGTAAAAAAACATGAAACGTACTTAGGTTATGTAGGCTGGAAACAATGGGAACTTATTTTTACGTTTTTTTTTTATTAAATATGTATTCTAAAACTAAATTCACAATTATGTGAATATAATTATATTATGAATGAAAAGGAATTTCTCAAAAAATATGAAATATATGTAAGCTAGACAGGCAGGAATGAAATTGAATGGGATTTGTTGGATCGCGGAGCGCTCATACCCGGATAAGAATAATTCCTCATTGTGTTTTTTTTATATTAAAAATATATATATTTTTTTTATTTCTTATAGTTGATAATAACTAAATGGCCGCCCCGTCCTCCGCGACCGCCCCGTCCTCCACGGCTCCGGCCTCCGCGACCCCGCCGTAGGCCGAGAAGAATCGTTAGCGCCTCTTCGTTCTGCAAAACAAATGAAGAATTTTCTTATTGTTTTTATTAAACATATTTCCGGAAAACGTAATAGAAGGGTATAATACTTACATTTCGGCGGGCCGCAGGGTCACCCGCCCCCATCGCCAGAAGAGCGATAATCGCCGAACCCAACGTTTCCTGTTTAAAAAAATTTATTAATCAATTATTAATTTATGACAAATTTGCGAAAATCTGAATAGAAGTATTCGATAACCGATAGAAATATAATTAACTGTATGTGCCGATGAATACGAAAGTGGTCTGAGAAACCAAAAATCTGAATAATACTTGCGCCGTGTTATCACTATCTACAGAATAAAAATATGAAGTCATTTTTCAACGAAAAATGTTTTACTTGGACCATTTTTATCATCACCGGCACATACAAATCGCACCCTCGGTTCAAAAGTAACACAAAAATCAGGTTTTTTGAATTATTACCATCAAAGATGTGTGTAAATACTACTCCATATCTCTTTTTTCTAGATACTTTCCCTCTCCTTCTGAAAAACGAACTTTCTTGATCTGCATCATTTTTGAACCAAGGGTGTGGTATAACAAATGACCACATAGATTGAATCCGTATATATGACTACTTCACACGATAATTGTGAAATATACGTATGTAATATACAGGGTGACCCGTAACTACTGTAACACCCGTGAGGGGGTGATTCGTGGAGTCATCCTGAACAACTTTTTCCTTTGCCATAATATCGGACGAGGCCCCGTTTTTGAATTATTAACGAAAAATCCTGGTCTATGAGTGCGCATGCGTGCAGCCGGCTGGACACCGCGCTATACCGTGGTCGTGAACAAACGCGTTGCGGTGGTATAGTCAGATCGATTGAGGAATACAATATTAATACAAATCAAGATTACAGATGAATATTGCATAAACTAATTAATCATTATTCACGGAGAGTGAACAAACCGATTACATTAGCTATGGGCACCCTGTACAATACTATGAGTCTGAATGGTTGACTAATCTATCGATGCATCTTTGCCGATTCTCGTAATGTAAATACGTGCGTGATATCTTCCGAACCAACGAAGAACGTGCCATTGCGCAATTTATGTGGCACACCGTTGCCTGTTCGGTCAAAGCCAACAAAGATGTGTAAATAAAGTTTTGTAATACTAATAAATGGTTAAACATTGAGATACACAATTATGCTTTGAAGTATCTTTTCACTTACAGGTTTTTCACATTAAAATTACCCTTTTGCAAATCAAGTGCTTTTACATATACATATATTAAATTTTAAAAAAATCAAATAATATTATAATTACATAGTCAGAAATGAAAAAATGTACGATAATTCATATAATTATATAATTACACATGGACATGAAGGTGTGTATGAAAACAGATAAAAAGAAAGGGGGAATTTCATTTCCAAAAGAATGAATTAAATTTGCAAAAGGGTGAATTTCATTTGAAAAACCTGCATATTTAACTCACGAAATTGTTATGTTTTGTAAAAGTACTTACATTTTGATTTAGAGGCCGGCTGCCAGCCTCCGCCGCCGTGGCCACCCCCGCCTCGGGTTCTGCAACCGTTAAAATCTGAAAGAAATCGAATTATTAAACCATACAATAACAATATTTATGACCCAATAAAAATGCACGGCGTGCGTGTTGTAGAATTAACCCTTTGCGGACGAACACCGCATATATGCGTTCTGCGCAAACCATCAATGTGGCCGAGAAGCTCATATAGGCGTTCGGCAAAAACAAGTAATAAAGTCGAAAGCTTGTAAATACATCCGGCGAACACAACTGATAGAACCGAAAGATATAAGCTGGTGTACTAAGAACGATAATTGCGTGTAAGCAGAATGCGCGCTGCCAATTTCAAACGAATATCGCGACAGAAGCTCAGCCATACGAAACGCTTGGCTTCTAACCGTTCCGTCCACAAACGGTTAATATGCGGGGACCAAGTGCACCTTTTTTGTTTATTTTGTAAAAAATTGAACAATAACGTAATTTATTGCATTTATTAATAAAGTGATAGAAAAAGGAATGAAAATGCTTACCACCTCATCCTTCGCCTCTCCTTCTTGTTCCGTCTTTGCAATCTGAAATCACAAAGTATTTATAAGAAATTACTTCTTACTCGTTCGAATGCCAAGCGATGCGATTGCGCTTCTTTTGGTCTGTGTCGAAATCAACGATTAATCAACCCCCTTGTCCCTACTCCCGCTGAATGAGATATTAAAATATTACCGAATCGAAAGAAGTAAGATTTACCACATATATGTTAACCTAAAACAGCGCGATCGATTTTCTTGGGATTTTTTGACACCGAACAGAAGCGCAATATCACCATTTGGCAATTTCGGATTGACAAGCAACAAATACCCCTGATGGCACTCAAACGGTTAAATACGTTTCATGGGATACCACAAAATCTTGTATAGCAAAGTGATAGATTTTTTCAACTTACTTCGCCTTGGTCACCCATTGCTTCTACTGGCTTCTTTCTACCAGGCTTCCACCTTCCACAGTTCTTGCACTATGTAGATCAGCGTTACCAGAGAGTGTCCCTATACCACCGTTTTGTGACGTTACATCATTCCCCGTGGCCAATCCTACAGTTGCGCGGGGTACCGATTTCTCTCACGTGGGTAGCCGGTGGGAGTTTCGTCCGGCAACGCTCATCTCACGTGCTTCTGCAAAAATTCTACTTTGTAGTTTGATCAACGGAAGGTGCAGTTGAACTTTTCTTTTTAACAAAGCTGATTCCGTTATACCAATAGTGCGTGCGTGTATGTACGAAAAGTTTGTGGATTACGCGAATAATACTGTAGTGTGGTTTGACACACCATGGATAATTCGAACAATTACAACTGCACGAACATTCATGCCGCAGGACAGAAAAATCAGCGCCAGGCACGATACTGTACTGGAGGTTGGCGACTAGGTCTTTCCAAGAGATCGCGCCAACGGTAAGTCATTTTTTTTTTTTTTTTAACAATTATTTATCGTTGTATTGAGGTCAGAGTTTTTCAAACTTTTTGTCAAGATGCATAGATTAGGTTGCTGTAAAAGATCGTTCCGTTTTTACGACCCTGCTCTAGCATTGAAAAACGGGACAAACTTTTGCATCAAGCTAATATATCCATTTCCCCGAAAAGGTTGGAAACCACTTAAAAAATATAGAAAAGTATCAGTTGAAGTCCATTAAAACATGATTGATTCTGGTTAAAGTATGAGATCAAGTCAAATTCACAACACCGCATGGCCGTGCTATTGCGGTTGAAACAGTTAAGATGGCGCTCGAGAGGGAAGTCTGTAGGTATTTGCTTGTGTGTGTGGATCATTGGATATATACAAGATGAGCAAGTGAGTTGCAGGGGATGCACGCCGGTAGTTTCTATGAGAAAGGAACGTGGACAAAACGGCGTCCCTGCAAGGAGACATTAACGCGCGACTACAGCGTGGTAGCGAGATCTCCGCGAGGCAGGGATGACTGCTCGCGGGAGGTTATGTCGACAAAGAAAGGTTAAGTCGAGAAGGAGGTTATGTCTCTAAACCGAGCTAGTTGTTGGTCGGTAAGTTCGCCCCTACACGCGAATCCACCGGAGGGCATGCACTGGATCGGTCGATAACGTGAAAGTCCGAAGGGAGTCGGTAAAGCAGGCTGCTTACGCCAGCCGCGTGACGTCACACGAACAGGTCCGGACAGGACGAGATAGGAAGGGAAATGGCCACTCAAGCACTTGCGCGACGCGCGCGCAAACTAAATCTATATTTACAAGTATATACAAAGCTCGGCGTCTAAGCCGATTAGGGAGATAGCGAAAGCTACCCGGAATCGCGCACAGGCGATTATGACGCGCATGTAACGCGTTGTCTATTAGGCGTCGGACTAACGGTCGTCGACGACGCGGGAAGGTCGCAGCGGGTCTGCGAGATAATCGCGGCAAGGCGAAGCCAATAGGAAGACGCACGTTCGCGAGAGCGAATACACTAGGTGCGATAGTACGTACGGCAGTTAGGTATGCACTGTGGACGCGCACTATTCACTCGCGTGGGTCGACACGTGGAAGGCACGTGGAAAGCGTGTGCGAAGAGAGATCGCAATTACGCGTGGGCGCAGCAAGGCGCACGTGGGCACGCGGACTAGGCGTCAAGGTAACTTTGTAACGCGGCAAGAAAATCGCTATGCTACGCGGAAGGCAGCAGAAGGAAACGTCGCGGTAACACAAAGAGAAGATGCTTGGTGAGTCTTCGTCACGGTATGCAAGGCGTGAATCCTCACGAAAACTGTCCTGGAAGAGGGTCGCGGAAAGACTGACGAAAAACGCGCGAAGGCGCATAAAGAACCGAAAGCGTTCTTTTTTAAGAGAGGCGACTCGACCTAGGGCGTGCGACGCCACTAGGGACTTTTGGGGAAAATGTGCGATGCAATCGCTACATCATTCCCCCCTTTTAAAAAGGTTTAAACATACAAAACAAGAAAACAATACTAATGTATCGCGCGGCTAAAACTAATTACATGGTTCCTTAAACCTAATTCTGTGCAGCGTCCTTGTCACTGCGGGACGTCCGTAAGTTTTAAGGATGCCGCGAGGTTGCGGCGGATACGGCGACGCAAGAGTAGAAGAAGAAGGTGCCGGTGATGACACGACGCTGGCAGGCGAAGCAGGGCTCGCCGGTGAGGGAAGGTCCTCGGGCACAGCGGCCAACGTATATGCGGGTTTGAGTCTCGCGATGGAGACATGCTCGATTCTTCCTTCTCGGTCGATGGCGAAGACACGGTCCGAAATTCGCTCTACCACCTTGTGCGGGCCGGTGTAAGGTTGCTGCAGCGGGGGCTGCGTAGCGTCGACCCTTAAGAAAACGTGGGAGCACGAGTGCAGGTCCTTGAAGTGGAAAACTCGGCGCTTGGAGTGGTGTGCCGTAGGAACGGGACGCAGCTTGCGCATGAGGATGCGGAATTCTTCGAGGAACACCTGAGGATTGCTGTCGAGTTCCTCGGAGTCGAAGAATTCGGCCGGCACTCGGAGAGTGGATCCGTAAACGAGTTCAGTGGGGGAACCCTTGAGGTCTTCTTTATAGCACGTGCGGAGCCCCAAGAGGACAACTGGCAGGATACTGGTCCAGTCTTCCTGTTCATGGCACATGATGGCAGCTTTGAGAGTGCGGTGCCATCGCTCGAGTATGCCATTGGACTCCGGGTGGTAGGCGGTTGTGCGGCAGCGGCGGCCGCCGACGAGTTTCACCAGGGCGGCGAAAAGAGCTGCCTCAAACTGAGAGCCACGGTCCGTGGTGATGAGGCGTGGAGCGCCGAATCTGGCGATCCAGTGGGTGAAGAAAGTCTTGGCCACGGTGTCAGCGGTGGCCTCGGTGATGGGCACGGCTTCGGGCCATCTGGAGAATCGGTCTATCATGGTTAGAATATACCTGTAACCGTGAACGACAGGTAATAGACCGACAATGTCTAAGTGTACGTGCGAAAAACGATTGTCTGGGACCGAAATGTGGTCAGGCACGAGGTGATTGTGCCGGTGGATTTTAGAGCGTTGGCACTGTAGGCAAGACTTGGCCCAAGTCGCAATGTCTTTGTTCATCGCGGGCCAGAAGAACTTGGTCACTATCGCACGACGCGTGGCTTTGGCACTCGAGTGAGAAAGCTGGTGCGCAATGTCAAACACACGCTTGCGCAGTGCAACGGGTACGTAGACGCGTATCATACCGTAAGATATGTCACAGAACAAGGTGCTGTGCGAACCGGAGAGAGTGAATCGCTAAAGTTGACACGATGCGTTCGTTGAGCGCAGGAGGTTGTGAAGCTCTTGGTCGGCGACCTGGTGCTGCGCAATTTCCTCGTTGTCCAAGGAGACTGGAACGGAGATAGCATCTGTCTGTACAGGAACTTCTGGAGTCGGAGGCGTGGAAAAGGAATCCACTCGCGACAGGGCGTCTGCGACGACATTGTCCACTCCGGAGATGTGACGGATATCGGTGGTGAACTCCGAAATGAAGGAGAGGTGTCTACACTGGCGAGGTGATGACTGCTCGGCCTTCTTCGAAAAGGCGAAGGTGAGCGGCTTGTGGTCCGTGACAACATGGAACTCACGTCCTTCGAGCACGTGGCGGAAGTGATGGATGGCTCGAAAAACGGCAAGGAGCTCTCGGTCATATGTGCTGTAGCGCCGTTCGGCAGGTTCGAGTTTTCTAGAGAAAAAACACAAAGGTCGTCTGGTGCCTCTGATCTCCTGGTGCAGAACGGCTCCGAGCGCGAGGTCGGAAGCATCCGTCTGGAGGGAAAGTACGCCCTCGGCAGACGGGTAAGACAGCAAAGCGGCGGACGACAGGGCGTCCTTGAGATCCTGGAAGGACTGTGTCATGGGGTCCGTCCAGGTGACTGGGAGGCGGCATCCCTTCTTCTGACCGGCGACAGCTGCTTGGAGAGGGGCCTGTAAGGCAGCAGCGTGTTTGATGAACCTGTTATAGTAGTTGATCATGCCGAGAAAACGGCGCAGGCCGGCCACGGTGTTTGGCAGAGGCAGGGAACGTATCGCTTCGACCTTTTCAAGGAGCGGTTGCAGGCCATCTGCGCTGATCCGGTGGCCGAGAAAGTTGACGGCAGCTTGGCCAAACAAGCACTTGTCAGGGTTGATGACAAGACCGTAATGTTGGAGGCGCTCAAACAAGGATGTGAGGTGAGTGCGATGTTCGTCCTCGTCCTTGGAGGCCACGAGTATGTCGTGAAAAGTCCAGACCTGAGACGACTTCGTTGATGAACCTCTGGAACGTCTGGGCCGCGTTCCGAAGTCCGAACGTCATGAAAGGGAACTCAAAGAGCCCAAAAGGTGTGATGATGGCAGTCTTCGGGATGTCCTGCGGCCTGACAGGAATCTGTTGTTACGCTCGTACTAAGTCGATAGTAGAAAAAATGGAGGTACCGTGAAGAGCTGCAACGCTGTCTTGGATGAACGGCAACGGGTAGCGGTCTGGAGTCGTCGCTGCGTTCAGACGGCGGTAGTCTCCGCAAGGGCGGTATTGGCTATTCTTTTTTAAAACCAGATGAAGAGGACTGGCCCAGGGGCTTTTGGACGGCCTGCAGAGGCCCTGGTGGACCATGAAGTCGAACTCTTCTCTGGCGGCCTTGAGCTTGGCCGGGTCTAGTCGTCGAGCTCTGGCAGTAAGCGGAGGTCCGGAGGTCTCTATGAAATGCTGAACAGAGTGCTTAGGAGACGTAGACACGATGGACGTGCTGGTCAAGGACGGAAATCGCTGGAGCAGATCCTTGTAAAGTTGATCGGCTGATAAGCGGTGGACTTCCGGGAGCTGTACGGTACGTACGGGCGCACGCACGTGGAGCGAAGTGGTTTCGTCCAATAGTCTCCCATTCCGGATGTCGACAAGAAGGTTGTAATGCGACAGGAAGTCGCTGCCAAGTATAGGCTGTTCGAGCTCGCTGATAAGGAATGACCAACAGTATGGACGTCTGAGTCCTAAATCCAGGGTCAGAGTACGACGGCCGAACGTGCGGATGCGGGACCCATTAGCTGCGTGGAGCGTGATGTCTCCTGTGTTGCGACGGTCGCTTGGAGAAGCAGGGATCACCGACATGTCGGCACCGGTGTCGATCAGGAAGCTGAGAGCAGTGCGTTTGTCATGCAATGTAAGGCGACGCCGGGCAAAACCTCGAAGATCGGACGTCGGCGACATCCGAGGCGTTAGTTTTCCGCCTTGTCAGGCTTGACCCACGAGCAAGGGGTCTGGCAGTTCCTGGCGTCGAGTCCAAAACGGTTGTGGTAATAACACAAGTTGTTGGATCGTGAACGTTCCGTGCGGGAACGAGAGGTCGAACGGTCGTATCGCGAACGACGACGATCTCGGGAGAGCGGACGTGAAGGCCTCCTCGTCTCGAGTCGGTCGAGACGGGCTATGACTGCGTTCAGCTTCTCCTCGAGCGGTGAAGGGCTGGGTGTGGACGGGCGAGCGGCTGCTGCGTCCGAAAATGAGAATGGCGGAGCGACCGGGGCGGAGACAGCGTCTATTCCGGCGGGCTCCACCTCCTGGATCCGGTCGGCGAGGAGCGCCAATTCCTCCAGTGAAGAGGAAGTTGCGACGACAAGTATAGCCTGCGATCTGGCAGACAGCTGCTTGATCCATAAAGATTTGAGGACCTCGTCGCTGACGCGGGACTGGCCTAAGCCTTGAAGACGTCCTAGGAGCTGAGACGGCTTGTCACCACTGTGGTCTATACCTGAGAGTAAAAGGTCCAGCCGGCGCTGTTCGCTGTCCGCGAACACCCTGATCAAGCGATGCTTGAGCGTCTGATATTGGTCTTTGGCCGGTGGCCGAGCGATGAGGTCGCTGATAATGGCGATGACGTGTTCGTCAAGGCCTTGGATGGCGTACGAAAACTTGGTTTCGTCGGACGTGACGCCAGCGGTCTTGAACTGCGATTCCAGCCGGAAGAACCATGCTTCCGGTGCAGTTTTCCAAAATTCGGAAACACGAATACCAACGCGCGCAAGGATGGCCTCGGTGGAAGGTGCCACGGCGAGGTCCTTGGCGCCGGGGCCGGTCTGCGTTGGGTCTGCCATCGTGGCGCAGAGATACGTGGTCGCGAGATTCAAATCAGCGGAACGTTAAATGCAGAAAAATACACCGCATTTTTAAGAGAATCGTTGCCTATTCTGTTAGAAAATGTACCCTTGCACATTCGTCAAGAAATGTGGTATCAACATGATGGATGTCCAGCCCATTCTTTCCGTGTCGCAAAACAGTTTTTAAATGATAAGTTTCCAAATCGTTGGATTGGACGTAACGGACCCGTATTATGGCCAGCTCGTTTACCAGACCTTACACCTCTGGATTTTTATCTGTGGGGAAAACTGAAAGATGAAGTTTATCATGAAAAACCAACCACTGCAGAGAACATGAAAGAACGAATCATTAGGGCTTGTGCGTCGATTCCCTCAGAAATGAATGACAGAGCAATACATTGTATTATTACTTCACGGTTAAATAAATGTATCGCAGCTCAAGGGAATAATTTTGAACATTTAGCGTAGCGACAATAAAGCAAATAAACCTTACATATTGAATTCGATTTATTCCATATTTCTGGGTTGAAGGTCATAGGTATGTTACATTGCTGAACTCCTTTAAATGTCGGCTACAATATGCAATGAAAAAAAATATGCGATTCCATTTAAAAAAACCTCGGTGACCTTGAAAACACGAAAAAAATGACCTTGAAAAAAATTATATTATGATGGTAATGTGAGTCCTTCCAAACCATTATAATTCTGATTCATCCATATTTCGTATCTTTAAATCCAACAGAAATATTCAGGTGTTCTGTTTATTTCAACTCACCCTGTATATGCATCTGGATGTAATTTTGGTGCTGCAATTTGTATGTGAGTGCCATCAATGGCTCCTATCACCTTCGGAAATTTATATTTATTGTCAATATATGTCCAGATTTCTTCAGCTCTTGCTCGATGTGGCCATGTGATAAATGTGTCCATATGTGAATACAAGGCATTTACGACCTTCTGAACACATCTCCACGCAGTTCCTTTGCCAACATCGAATCGATCAGCTACACATCTATAATTATCAATTAACAGTTATATATAATACATGTGATATTTTACCTATATAATTTATTTTAACAAATTCAAAATTTAATCAATGTATCTTATCTGTAAGAATTAGGAGTTGCCATCATCCAAATTGCTAATAATAATGTCTTCTCTGGTGATATAGAATGTCTGCCACAAGTCTCGGACTGCTTCGACAATTGTGCATTGAGGAGTTGTAATAAAAACCTAAATGTTGACCGACTGAGGCTATGGACGTAAATAAATATATATATATATATATATCTTCTTCTATTCCAGGTGCAATCACTTTAACTGAGTGAGCTGCTTCTTTTATTGCTTTCAATAATTTCATTTTACTAAAATTTTTCTGTGCTGAATTAAACATCTTAATTAATTCATCATAAGCAAATTCAGCAGGTATTCCTCCAGTAGCATATTTAGCAATAATCAAAATTTTCTCCTTTTCAGGTACTTTCTTCTGCACAATATATTGCTTTACAGTTTTAACAACTATATTTTTCTTAAGATTTTCATCTTTAATATTCCTAGTTGCTGATATTGCTGCACAAATAGCAACATTTACATCTGAATGTTTCAGATAATGTCCACCACCTTGTGTACTTTGATTTATTTGTATCAATAACTCAACTTCTGTAATCTTTAGATCAGCTGCCATATTCTTAATATCATCTTTACTGAAGCATGCTCCAGCTAGTGGTGTCAAAATTTTCAACTCTTTCTTTTCATATCCATATCTTATCAATCTGGCTAATGTTTCATGTGCCAGTAATGCAGCTTGTTTAAGTGTGATTACCATATATCTATTATCACTTTCAGGTTTATATTCTGCATTTTCTTGCTTGTAAGTAGCTACAAACACACAATGTTTCTCCATCTCTTGCTGTGTCTTTTTCACTTTAAAAATGAATTTCCAAGTCTTGTCACCAGTACCTTTCTTAACTCTTCTTGATTCTGGACCAACTTCATAAATAATTCTTGAACAAAATTCTACACATTTAAACTTAGTAGTTTCGGTTAATTCTGCTTCATAATCATCACAGTGTAGTTTAAATTCATTTTGCAATTTTTTATAATCAAAATCTAAACCTGCATGCTTGTTGAAAAACAAGTCAACATCATATCCATCCACTTCTATCTCTTTCATAATTCCATGATTCATTAATGAACCAGGCTTTGATCCAGTAACCTCAAAAGTCTTAGGAGCCATAGTTACAGGTAAAATCAAAGTTATTACTAATGCCAAAAAATGAAACAAAATTATAAATGCTTGATTCAACGATGTGAATCAACTCAGTTTCCACACCTCCAAACTCTTCTAATCGATCTTTAACTTTAGACAAGTCTTCAGTAAAGAGTATCTCAAAGTGGCTATGCACTTCAGTACGAATTGCAGACTTTGCTAAACTGGTACTAGTAAGTTCGAAATCTAGGAATACAAAGGTGCAAGGAACAAACAAAAAACCACACTGACAAACAGTGTAATTACATATGTATTGTACCAAGTTATCTTTGTGTATATCAATTCCTAGGTGATCGTCCTTCTTAGTTAATTTGATAGTAAATCTGTAATTCATCGATTGTCGCTGCGTGCTGCTGCTTCTGCTCGATATAACGGTAAAAGTATGTTTGAGCGGGGCATAAGCTTACGGTGGAAAATAGAGGGCGTTAGCATAGAACTTTCCCGAATTCAAAATATCGCGCGCGAGGTATAAAAGGAGCATCCAGAAAGGTCGATGGATCAATAATAAAAGACTCCTACTTAAGAGTGAAGAAATCTAGAAACAGGAAGCAAGAAGAGGGAAAGTTCTATAAGGCGGGTTTAGGGAAATCACGGAATCTCGATCCGTGTGGCATCAGGAGCTTCGAAGAAATAATCGCGATCTTCGCAGAAATTGCGAAAGCCGAATCAGCTGCGCGGCGCCTAGACACGTCTGCCAGAACGGCTCTCGTCAAACATAAACATTATACGTATCGAAGAGTCGAGTGAGAAAGATTGAGTGCGAGTGAGAGCGAACGACCATAGCGTCGACAATACGATAACACACATACGCTTTGCTTACAGAGTGTGTAGAGAAGGGAAAGACACTTGGGGCCTACGGCACATACACACTTACATATATATATATCTGGAGATATAGAGATTGTGTACGATTTAATTAACCTAAATAAAACTAAATTTATCATTGAATTCTTTTCTACCCGCCAACTGCGTTTCCCCTCACACCTGCCCAAAACGAAACCCGTTACATTTGGCGCCCGAACAGGGACAGGTGTGAAGAATCTGGACGGCGTAGAAAGGATGCCTAAGGATCCGAACCAGGAGTCGGTCGCTCCCCGAGATTCGGGAATTGGGCGGACGAGCGAAGGAGGACCACGCTACTCGGGGACACAAGCTCTCGATAGCATCATCGAAGAAATAACGCTGAATGCCAGTGATTTGACCGGGAACAGCACCGCGGAGGACGGGGCAGATAATCACCACGCAAGATCCGGTGGAATGGCACAGATGATCGAAGACTCCCGACGGGAGACCCGGGAGGAGATACGACGACTCGAACAGCGAGTCGATGAAAAACTTAAAGATATGGCTGGAAATTTGGCCGATCTGATACACCGAGAAATAGACAGAGCAATGAAGACGACGGAAAACCAACTGCAAGCGCTGACGGACAAGTTGACCACGAGCATGAGTAGCACCCATGAGTTAGCCATGGGTACCGTAGAATGGGTGACCAGGACCCAAGAAGACGTAGATCGACTGGAAGCGAAGGTGGAACAAAACGCGGACCTAATAAGAGATCTGCTACGACAACAATCCCAAGGGACGACATGGCAAGCGGGGACGAATGAAGCTAGGGTCACACACATCACCACGTCCAGAGCGAATCCACCCACCTTTAGTGGAGCGGAAAGAGATAGGCCGGTAAAATTCCTCAAGGACTTGAGGGAATTTTGCAGGGCCACAAGGGTTCAGGCACACGAGGAGAAATACATTATCCAGCAGAGTCTGAAAGGGTCAGCGCAGGAATGGTGGAGCTGGGCGGAGACGCACACCATGGACATGGAGGATTTCCGTGAGAGATTCAAACGGACCTACTGGGACGATGATAAGCAGAGGAAGGTACGCCAGGATCTAAACACGGGCTGGTATATCGAAGGAAGTAGCGGGTCCCGAGTGGACTACGCCATACGCCTCTTTAGCTGCTCAAGGGAGCTGGAACCAGCTCCAACAGAGGAAGAAACGGTGCGCCTTCTGTCGGCACATTTCAGCGGGACGGTACTAGAACAGGTGAAACTCAGAAGAGTCACCACGCTGGAGGCGCTGATCGAGGTTCTGAGAACGGTCGATCAGATACCCGCCACGAATGCAGAGCTCGCCAAAAGACGAGGAAGATGGGGGGACTCGGAACAGAGGCCCAGTGAAAATCGGAGGATGAATACACGTCCTGCACAACCGGCAAACTACCCGTATAGGGAACGGACCGAATTCCCACGTGAGAACCCAAGAAATTGGGTGGCTCTAGGAACACGGCCCACTGCAAGCAGAAGGGAAGACATCACAACAAGAAGAATTGTACCACAGACAAACAGAATACAAATGTTACAAACCACGACGCCAAGGGAGCACGAAGGGCAACCCACGAACCCAGAGACGGGAAACGAGTAAAGGTTGTACGTCCGGCCGAGAAGAGAGGGAAGGAAGCAAGAGAAAGGCGACGTACAACGAAAGCTCGGGAAAAAACCATAAAAATAGGATCTCTTTTCGAAAACCCACGGGAGTTCCTATTGGAGAAGAAAGAGCTAGAAGGGAGAGAAGAGGAGGCCAAAGAATGCATAACGGTGGTCATGCAAATAGAGGGCGTCAAAGTAGAAGCATTAGTAGACACAGGAAGCGAAATTTCCTGTATATCCGAGAAATTTTTTGAAGAAAACAGAGAGAAGCTAAAGCGCTGTGGAACACTACCAGTACAGGGAATACAGGTGGTGGGTGCTACTGGGGGAAAGGCGGTGAAACCAAAAATGCAAACATTCGTACACATTACGGCGGGGGAATGGAGGAAACAAGAAACACTCGTAATAATCCCCAAGCTAGTACGAAAATGCATAATTGGGATAGATCTCCTAAGAAAATGGAAGGTTTCCATTGACCTCGCGACAAATACGGTACAAATGAAGGATCGTAACAAGGCTGTCAACTTACAAGCGATGCAACCACGCAGACAGGGATGCTGCCGAAGAAAGCAAACGCAAGACAAGGAAAGCACAGCCAACGAACCATCAACCGAAATAAGGTCGCTCGAGACAAAAATGGAAACACGCACCAAACAAAGGAGACACCAGGACCCCAGCACCGGAAGGGAAATAGAAGAAGATAAGAAAAAACGAAAAGAGCCACAACTTACGGAAGAAGAAATCGAGGGAAAATTAGCTAAATGTGCAGGATTAACCCCAAGAGAAAAGGAGCAGTTCAGGGCGCTGATACGCAGATACAGTCACCTTTTTAGGAACCAACCGGGGAGGATTAGTATATATGAACATAAACTGGAGATTGCCGAGAAAAGGACGTTTGTGAGGAAAACGTACCCAGTTCCCATGGCACACCGGGAAAAGGTGAACGCAGCGATTCAGGAAATGCTGGACCAGGGAATTATCCAACGCTCGAATAGCCCGTGGATCAACCCAATGGTCACAGTCATCAAGAAGGATGGATCGGTGCGACTATGCCTCGACGCAAGGGAACTAAACAAACTCATGACGGACGACCACGAGTGCGCGATGAACTTGGAAGAGATATTCCAAAAGTGCCACGGCGTCAAGGTAATGAGCAGTTTCGACCTCACAAGCAGTTTTTGGCAAATACCACTAGAACCTGAGTCCAGGAAGTACACGGCATTCTTGCACCAAGGGAAATGCTACGAATTCAGGGTCACACCCTTTGGCTTAAAGACGAGCAGTGCAGCACTAATAAGGGGACTAGACCTGGTACTTCAAGGACTGGGGGGACAAACTATTAACTTCGTGGATGACTTACTGTGTGTTTCACAAAACAACCAGGACCACATGAAACACATGGAAAAACTATTCCAAAGGATGGAAGAACACAACATGACCCTAAATTTCAAAAAGTCAAAATTCTTCAGAGAAGAGATTGATTTCCTGGGCCATGTGATGACGACGGAGGGGATTCGACCACAAGCGGACAAGATAACTGCAATACAAAACTTCCCGGAACCACGGAATGCAAAACAGCTCAGAGGTTTCTTGGGACTGGTAAACTTCTATACAAAGTTTACGAAAAACCACGCGGAGGAGACAGTACCACTGCTGGAGCTGCTTGCAAAGAACACACGGTGGAAATGGGACGAACGAAGAGCACAAGCCTTCAAGAAAGTAAAAGATCTTTTCTGTGAGAAGGTCCTTTTACGACACCCAGATCCCACAAAACCGTACCTACTGCGGACTGATGCAAGCGAACAAGCGTTGGGGGCAACACTTGCACAAGTACAGCAGAATGGAGAAGAAGGGGTCATCGCTTTCGCTAGCAGGACATTGAAAGGCGCCGAGTTAAGATATGCCACAACGGAAAAGGAACTACTAGCCGTAGTATGGGCCCTGCAAAAGTTCCGAACGTTCCTGCTGGGAAATAAAGTGACGGTCGCAACGGATCACCACGCCCTCACATTCTTAAAAAGGGCTACGTTTACCAACGCACGCCTAACTCGATGGGTGCTGGCAATCCAGGACTACGATCTAGAAGTGATACACTGCCCGGGAAAGGACAACACAGCAGCAGACACGCTAAGCCGCATAAGGATGGGGGGACCAGAGGAGGAAGAGGACAAGGAAGGCATAGTAACCATACACGCGATGCTGGCGAAGAAACCGACGAAAGAGCTGCAACAGTCAATGAAGAAAATAGGGAAATTACAAAGGGAGGATGAAGCACTAAAGAAAGCATTCGCACAAATAGAAATAGACGAAAAGGAGAAGAGGAAGGGCAAACGATACATACTAGAAGACGGAGTACTAAGAATAAAAACACCAAAAGGCGGAAGAAGGATATGCTTGCCACAAGGAATCGTGGACAAGCTAGTGAAAGAATGCCATGAAATGTATGGCCATGTAGGACCAGAAAAATGTTTCAAAATGTTATCCGAAGACTTCAGCTACCCAAAATTCGCACACCACATAAAACGATTGCTATCATGTTGCGACTCATGTCAGCGCAACAAGGTCCCAAACCAAATAAGCTATGCAGTGATGCAAAACATAACGCCGGAGAAACCGGGGGATCGGGTATCAATCGATTTTTATGGACCGCTTCCAACAGCGAAAGGAGGGGTAAAGCACATCTTGGTAACAATTGACGCATTTACCAAATTCGTAGTACTCTATCCGATCAAAAAGGCGACAACAGACGCAGTCATTCGGAAAATCTTCGGGCACTACGCGAAAAAATATGGAAAACCAAAACGACTACAGTTCGATCACGGAACACAATTCACAGCAAAGAAATGGATGCAGCGCCTCAAAGAGGAAGAGGTACAACCAGTATTCTCATCAATACGACACCCACAGGGGAACATTGTCGAACGGGTAAACAGGGAGCTGGGACATTTCTTCAGAACATTTGTAGCAAATAAGCACACAGCATGGGCAAATTGGGTGCCGGTAATTCAGGATTGCATAAATGAAGTGCACCACGATACAACAGAATTAACACCAGTGGAGCTACAAACGAATAAAAAACCACAGCGCGCCTGGAGACGTTGACTCAAGACAGCGAAAGAAAAGGAGAACGATGAAAAGGAATACGAAGAAAAGCTATAGCTAGCAAGGGAAAGAATCAAAAGGAAAGGGAGAAGAAGAGGGCACAAAGATACGACAACACACACAAAATAACATCATTTAAAGAGAGAGACTTAGTACTAGTGAGGGCATGCAACGTGTCCGACATGTTGCAAAATCAAATATCGAAATTTTTCCAATTATATGAAGGGCCATATATCCTCAAAAAGCAAATCGCACCGGCAACGTTCCTATTGGAAAGGCCAGGGACGGGCGAGGAAAGAGGCATGTTCCATGTCAACAATTTCAAACGGTACAAGTACCCAAACAGCGGAGGTAATACAATGGAGACAGGTGGTAGCCCGCGCAAACGGTAACCCCATGATGACAAACCGAGCAAAGGTGACAAGCACTGACAGAAGAGAAACGAGGCAGGGCAAGAGGAGAAGACAATACAAGACGAACTGGAGCAAGGGGAAGAAAATCGAGCCAACCGAAATCCATCAGTCGCGAAATAAGTAGCGAAACAAGCAGTGACCAGGATACACGATAAACGCGATAAGAAAAGTGAGCAAAAATGGACGGATACCCACTTGACCATTTAATCTTGGAGGAGTACCCGGTGAGAATAACGACGTATAACACACCAACAAGCTTCTGGGTGCGGCTCATCCGAGACGAAATACTATACAAGGACTTCATGCGTCACGTACAAGAATTCTACCGACACACACCGACGAATAAAGAGTACGAGCCCCAAAGAGGAGACCCGGTGGTGGTACAATTCGACGGAAAGTATGAAAGAGGTCTAGTAGCCACCGGCGGGGAGATAATAAAGGTCTGGTTAGGGGACGTAGGCACGGTAGCAATTTACCACCGAACGGAAGTAAAAAAAAAATGGAGGAGTACCACAAGAAAATAACATCTCTGGCGATCCCGTGCGGCCTGGTGGGGACACACCCAAGAGAGGAGTTCTGGACGCAACAGGAGTGCGACATGACGCGGAGAGCAATAAAAAAACATAACTGGAGAATGGTGATCCAAAGAAAACACACAGACAACGGCACCATGTGGGTCGAGCTACTTAGAGAAGAGAATGGAGTATACAGATCAGCGACCAGGGAAGTACACGACATGGTAGGATCACGGAGAGCACCCAACATGAGGCCGGTCAGACTGGACGAGCCGGTCATCGTATTCGCGGACCAAGACTCGGGGTACGAAACATCAGACGTAGAAGCAGAATGTAAATATATATACACGTACGAAATTAAACAATAGACTAACGCGGGAGAGAATGCGAGAGCGGCATACTAACTGTGTAGGAAAAATAGTTGGGAAGGCGACAACCCGCGACACTTCCCACCTATTTTTGGGGGGACAATATAACGGTAAAAGTATGTTTGAGCGGGGCATAAGCTTACGGTGGAAAATAGAGGGCGTTAGCATAGAACTTTCCCGAATTCAAAATATCGCGCGCGAGGTATAAAAGGAGCATCCGGAAAGGTCGATGGATCAATAATAAAAGCTCTTAGATACGTTTCTTATGTTGAGGCAACTCGGTCGCTTTTTTTCGAGTTTCCCTCCACATTAATTCTTGTTAAATATTTACAAAAAAAAAAAAAAAAGTCGATGGATCAATAATAAAAGACTCCTACTTAAGAGTGAAGAAATCTAGAAACAGGAAGCAAGAAGAGGGAAAGTTCTATAAGGCGGGTTTAGGGAAATCACGGAATCTCGATCCGTGTGTCATCAGGAGCTTCGAAGAAATAATCGCGATCTTCGCAGAAATTGCGAAAGCCGAATCAGCTGCGCGGCGCCTAGACACGTCTGCCAGAACGGCTCTCGTCAAACATAAACATTATACGTATCGAAGAGTCGAGTGAGAAAGATTGAGTGCGAGTGAGAGCGAACGACCATAGCGTCGACAATACGATAACACACATACGCTTTGCTTACAGAGTGTGTAGAGAAGGGAAAGACACTTGGGGCCTACGGCACATACACACTTACATATATGTATATATATATATATATATCTGGAGATATAGAGATTGTGTACGATTTAATTAACCTAAATAAAACTAAATTTATCATTGAATTCTTTTCTACCCGCCAACTGCGTTTCCCCTCACACCTGCCCAAAACGAAACCCGTTACAGTAAGAATTAGGAGTTGCCATCATCCAAATTGCTAATAATAATGTCTTCTCTGGTGATATAGAATGTCTGCCACAAGTCTCGGACTGCTTCGACAATTGTGCATTGAGGAGTTGTAATAAAAACCTAAATGTTGACCGACTGAGGCTATGGACGTAAATAAATATATATATATATATATATATATATACATTAACATCATTATTATGTGTTCTGTTCATACTGTATACATATTTACATCTCTTCACATTTGTCACAATACTTTTCTCAATAATTAATTATACTGTAACGTGGTTTTCGGGTATAAGGCCCCGCACCGATTTCCTCTCCGGAGGGGAAATTAGCTCAGACAAGGGCCTCAAGCCACGAGGAGGGACGGGGTTGGCCGCAGGGAAAAGACGGGAGTGAAAGCAGGCGACAAATAAAGCGGGACCGATTTCAGATTACAAAAAGTCCCTTTAGGATATTGTTTATTGGAAAATCGCGTGGCGCGGAAAAGAACGCATGAAATCGACAGCACAGAATATTACAGAACATTTCATTTTAAATGTACATAGAGAATCATTAGCTCACTTATAATTACTAATTACTAGTCATCTGATTGTAAATAGCAATAATTTAATAACTAACTTACCGAAAATGACTTTTAAAAGCAGCGTCGGTATATAACCACACTACATCTTCGATGTAATTTTTGCATCGTATGTTCGGTATTCGTTGATTACAATTGCGTAGAATTTCTACGATTTCGGAATCGGAATCGCTAGACTCTTCACTAGACTCGAGTACTAGCTTCATCACAATTTCACATAACACTTTGTTCCGTGTGTTTTGCTCCATAGTTTTAGGTTAGCTTCAGTTGGCTTGTTTCTTTTTCATATGTATATTCGCTGCCAGCACTGAAAATATCGTTCCAAAATGAAATCCGTACAGGCATCAATAGCACGCTTTCTAAAATTGGAACGCTATTGGTAGCGTGCTTTGATGACGACATGCTTGCAGCGCTGGCAGTGCATTTTGAAACACGCCCTGTAAACGGTTAATACGCAGTTAATGTCTCTTGTTATGTTAACGCCGCTCGACACTCGGAATAGCTCGCTGCTCGGTTGAGTTTGCTGTATCGCCGCGAGGTGCCACCGCGGTCGCTAGTTTCTCGCATGAGGAAAGCGACCGCGAAGAGCCCTTAAGTCCCGGTCTAATCACCGTCGGAGGTTTACGTATTATTTCCTACGGTTTCCGTAGGGGTTTTATTGTTTACTTTTGGCTTGTATGTGGGTGCAAGCGGTGGTTTACCATATACCATATTGGTGTTGTTTGTGGTGGTTCCTCATGTTGAGTTTGTGTGGTTTACGATTGGCGTTTACTTTCTTTGAGTTTGTTGTTGTTGTTGTGTACGAGCGGCGACCATCCCAATATATTGGGTGTTATTCTTGTTTACAATTGGCGGTTAATTGGGTTCTTTCCCTTCGTGGGGTTCCTTTCGGAGAGCAATTTGGCTTTTCTGTCCTTTGCATTCTGGTTTCTGTGTACTGTGTTTACATCGGCAATCGAGATTCTAACGGCACCGGAGCCTCTAGGCCTGAGCCTAGTTCACATTTTTCTAAGTTTTTCTGTATGCGTGGAGTCGCACTTCTAAGCCCTTCAAACAGATTCATAGTAGTTATTACTGCTATTGTGAATTCGATGTACAGTAAGACCTGTTTTTGTGCGGTCCTTTTTTATGCGATTTGTTTTGTGCGATTTCTTTCGTGCGATTTCTTTTTATGCGGTATATGAATTTTAACGGCGTTGGCACCACTGTAATGTTTTCTTTCAGTGCATATACATGCACACTTCAAGACGCTCTGTTCATTTGTTTTAAACAGTCTCCCGACAATGCACATTCAATTATTTTCGCTCCACGCGCTAGCAGCACACGCTTCGTATTCCGAGTTTTATCCACGATTTACGTGTTTAAGGATTCATTTTACAGTGAGATTAAAGGTAAATAAATTAATTACTTTTGTTTCTATTTGTATATAGTTTTTATGATTTTTATTTTATTTTTAGACATAAGTACTTCCTTAAAATGAATAATCATAGGCAAAAAAAAGTGAAAAGAAAGACAATTCCATTAGAAACAAAAATTCTAATATTAAATAGACTAGCAGATGGTGAAAGATCCACAGCTGTTGCTAACGAATTTAAATTAGGTGAATCCACTATAAGAGCTATACACAAACGTGCGAGTAAAATAAATGAATCTATTAATAGTGCAACAAACGAAAGCAGTAGAAGAGCATCATATTCAAGAAATATTGTAAAAGAGAAGACGGAAAAGGCTCTCGTGTTTTGGATTAAAGATTTAACTAAAGAACGAATCCCGATTCACAAAGATTTAATTAAAGAAAAAGCTAGACACTATTTTAACCAGCTGAAGGATTTAGAACCATCTAGTTCGTCATCCTGTTTAGAAAACCTGAAATTTTCTGCGAGCAATGGCTGGTTTACTGGATTTTTACAACGATACGCACTTCACAATGTGAAGATACAAGGCGAGGCAGCGTCCGCCGATGAAACAGCTGCTAAGAATTATTGTAAAGTATTAGCAAAAATCATTGATGATGGTGGATATTGCTCAGATCAAGTATTTAATGCAGATGAAACTGGACTATTTTGGAAAAAGATGCCCAGTCGAACGTTCATTCCCAAGTCTGAAAAAATTGCAAGTGGTTTTAAAGCTGCAAAGGATCGAATTACACTCCTTCTTTGCAGTAATGCATCTGGTGCAAAAATGTTAAAACCACTTATTATAAATAAAGCTTTGCACCCACGTGCGCTAAAAGGCATAAATTTAGCTGAATATCCACTACATTTCATGGCCAATAAAAAAGCATGGGTCACATCAGCTGTTTTTACAACATGGTTCAACGATTGCTTCGTACCAGAAGTTGAAAAATACATGACAGAGATGGGTCTTCCTTTTAAAGTGTTGCTAATTGTTGACAATGCACCCGGCCATCCTTGTTTAGAACATCCTAATGTACAAATAGTGTTTTTACCACCAAATACGACTAGCCTTATACAACCACTGGATCAGGGCATAATTGCAAATTTTAAGAAACATTATGTGAAATTAACTTTCAGCTACATTTTGAAAAAATTAAAAAACGATGGAATAAGCCTGACTGAAGTTTGGAAAAAGTTCTCAATTTTAGACTGCATAAACCACACTACTGCAGCAATTACTCAAATAAAACAACACACATTAAATTCGTGCTGGAAAGCAATCTGGCCTGAATGTGTCATTCATCGAAATGTAACCGAAAAGACGGCCACGTTATTATCAGAAATTACTGAGCTCGCACATAACATCAGCGGAGAAGGCTTTGACACTTTCAGCGAAAATGATCTTGTCGAAATGATTGGGGACGAAACTGTCAATGATAGTGACATTATCAACAATTTGATAGATTATGAAGACGGACAAGAAGAACCGGATTGTATTACAGCGGATAAAATATATGCAGGGCTCCAGCTTTCCAACAAATTGGAAAAACATTTTCTTAAAATAGATACCAATTCCGAAAGGAGTTTGAAATTCCAAAAAGAGCTTCGATCATGCATATCTGGCTATCGTGACGTTTACAAGCAATTGACCAATCGACCGGCGTCGCAAACACCGATCACTGACTTTATGGTGCCAAAAAATAAATCAATTGAAATTGTATCTTCAAGTGATGAAAGCGATTTTGAACCAATTCATCACAAAAAGATGCGCGTTTTGGATTACAACGAGTAGCAGTGAATTAGGTAATATGCATTTTAAAAACTTCTCTATGTATACAATGAGAAATTAAATGGTTTTAAAATATTTCCATGTGTATGTAATTTAATTATTTATTTTGTTTGAAAGCACTTTCTCATGTATTTCGTAAATAATTGACGTGTTTTCTAAGTGCGACTTTTTTTATGCGGTCCCTCTCTGCCGCATAAAAAAAATTGGTAATTATGTATTATAGGGGATGCACCTTCGATCGCTCTGGTTTTCGAAGAGAATATTGAAATTTGCGTTTAAAAATAAACTCTGCTAGATAATGAGTATAATGATAATTACGTCTTCCATATGTTGGTACAACACCCCGAATATCACGCCACAAACGTTCAATATTTTGCGTATGAACTTTGGTATGCGGATCTACAAAATTCTTACTGTGATTCACAACTTCGTGTGTGTATCCGTGATTTTTCAATAGGTTATATGATTTCCAGCAGTCACTATAAATAATACTACCCGGTGCAATATGACGTTGAATAATTGGAATGAGTGTTTCTGATGTACGATTTTCAACAGGAAGAACAAATATTTTTCCGCTTGAACGTTCAATTCCTCCAAATAACCACTGACCGGTAACAAGACGTCCACGATGATATTTGCGTCTTCCAAATTTTGCTTTGTCTATTTCTACGACAACATTTAAGCCGCCAATTTGGTCGTCGTTATTTAACAGCCATTGTGATAGAAGCTATATTGAAAAATTAAAAAAAAGGGGAAAAACTGAATGTGTGTGCTCATATTTAATTGTTACATGCAAAGAAATAAGAGAATACATTACACTATTACACCATACCATAAAAAATAAAAATCTCACCTCTCGACAAAAATTTATCCAATCTACCGCAGTATGTGACGAAATCAACAGTTCTCCTTGGATAAATACCTGACGTGGAGTATTTAGTAACATAAAATAGGCAATTATGCGACAAATGGTTGATAAATCTAGTGTAGCTCGTGCAAACCATGAATTAGTTAAAGCACTAATCTTGAAGTTGCATGCTTTCTTTTGCCGTTTTCTGCCGCGAATTTTTTTGTAATATACGTTACTACAATGAATAAGCAACGATTTGTTCTCTAAAGTTAAATGTACAACTTGGTTGCACCGAGGACACATTACTTCATCACGAATAACTTTCTTTTGCGCAAGAAATGTCACTAAATCTTCATAATTATGCGTTAAATGGAAAAATTCGTGAAATAACATGACGAACTGTGTAGTGCTACTGTACAAACGTACTAATCGTTTACAACTGAAAGGTATGTGATTCAAGCAACACCGACACAGCGGCGCCTTTGTTTATGTGTGTATGTTTACAGTAGCAACACCTAGAGCAATATATGTCAAAGTCAGGATCATATCTGTCTGCGTTCCTTAACATAACGTTATATTATTTTTCAAACTTCTTTTGTTAATAACTTTTTAATAAACATCGAGCGACGCATAAAACTTTTTGCAAGTTACTCAGGGTCACAAACTGTACAACATATGTGAAAACCAGAGCGATCGAAGGTGCATCCCCTATAATACATAATTACCAAAAAATTTTCTGTTGTATATCGTACAAAGTTGTTTAATATATGTAAGTATTTATGAAATTTTCGAATATTTTTTTGTGCGGTTTCTTTTATGCGGTCCCTATCCACCGCACAAAAACAGGTTTTACTGTATATACTTGTACGCGTGTATACCCGTTCTTCTATTTACGCGGATCATCTGTTGCATACGGTTTTTCTTACGCGTTCAAAATTCGGTTATCCCGTACTTCACCGATGAGCATTTCACCGACACCGAACTTCGCCGACAATATTAACCGTTTGAGTGCTACGGGTCTTTATTGTTTCCCAATCCAAAATTGCGAACCGGCGCGATAGCGCTTGCCTCCTTCCGTGTCGAAAAATGCCAAGAAGCTCGATTGCGCTGTTTTAGGTTAACATGTATGCTAAAAAATCTTACTTCTTTCGATTTAGTAGTATTCTAATATCTCATTGAGCGGGAGTAGCGGCAAAGGGGTTAATTGATTAATCATTGATTCTGATTCCAAGAATTCTGATCGTAAAGTGAATGCCCATAATACGCTAGCACTTTTCGACACGGAACAGAAGAAGCGCAATATCGCCGCTCGGCAGTCACAAGCGGTTAACTCTCCGACACGTTTAGATCACCGACAATTTTAATTGCAAAAATAAAAAATCTAAAAAGAAAATGTTAGCTTTTAAAATAAGGTCCTTGTTTTAGCATTACTTTAGCACTACTTTCAGCATTGCGGTATCTTCATTTCTTTACAAGTAATTTAACTTCGACAAATCCGGCCAATGTGTCTCACCCGATTACGAATGCCCGCTACTTTAAATATTTAGAAACTTGTGTACTACCAAGCGAGCACTGCAACTTTACCAAACTTCTGTCAAATGAGCCCTTTCTTTGAAGTCAATCTTAGTTTTTCGGTCAGTCTTTTGAAAGAATATCGTCTAAAGCTGACTGTCCCATTACAGCGCGGTGCGGAATCTTCGTAGGAGGACCCTAACATTTGAGCGCGACGCAATACAGCGCTATACCATCAGTATAGATATATTCATTATATCAATATCGATCTTCTTCAGCGAGGGGTATATTGAAACAATAATATCGACGGAAAAATATTGCAGAAAATTAAAATGACATTGATCAATATTATTCATTCGCGTAAGGGCTACTCATTTTTTACCGCCCACAATATTATTGCTTAAATAATATTAACCGTGTAGGGGGGCCCTTACAGTCGCACGTACCTTTTCTTTGAAATTTGTAGAAAGAACTGCAGTAGTGTCTCGATATATGGCCACCGCTCGGGATAGTGCCAGGCTATGTATACGGAGAGGTAAATTTCAGATATTTGGACAATGTCATCTGACTTTGGTTCACCCAATGCCCATTGGCAAGAGCGTGAAAGAAGCACTGCGAGCGAGATGAAAGTTCTCTGTGTCGAACTTCTGCAATACATATTGAAAACTTAAGGTTTACAGAGAGCACAGGACAGCTTTAACTTTAATATTATCACTTTATTATATAATATAGTAACAGGTGTACTCTTGTTGAAGGATAAGAACTGAATTAATTCAGATTGCATCTTCCTAATAAGATCCTACATAATCGGTGTCTCTAGATCCCATTAGATGGCGCCGTTGTAACTAATATAATTTCTATGGGCCTTACTCTCACCCTAGAGGTAAGTGGCCAATACCTATTCCCTACTATCAGTAGGACGTGAAAAGGGACAGTTAGAAGCACTCCCGACTCAATTATTATATAATTTAACTACAAATAAGGAAAGACGACACGTTTTGTGATAAAAATTTTATATACCTAGACTATTTTAGTTAAGTTACAAACTAGAGAATGACTACCCCGCAAGGAGTACCACAAAAAGGACAAAGCCCGATAGGGCCAAAGGACGACAACTATGATACAGACATCTCAAATGAGGAAATAAATGAATCATTCTTAAAGACAATATCCGACAAAGGATTAAATACAATTATAGGCATAGAAAACAACGAAGAACCCAGATTAGTTTCGCAAAAGACAGACTCACCTCCTCAAGGCGTAGAGGATAGGGTTGCCCGCAAACGGAAACGCCAATGGGAAGAAGCGAACCGGACCTCAAAGCCAAGTAACGAACAGGGAGAGGATACAAACGACAGGGAGAGCCCGACAGCCACCAAACGGATGAAGATATACCAAATCCTCGAAAACCAAACTAAAAACAGATACCCAATCCAAAATAAAGGCCCTTACATAGTGCATATTGTGGCAAAAGAGGAAGGTTTTAATATTGGTAACCTACACCCCATAGCAATGGGTATGAAAATTAAAAAGACGATAGGAGATAGCTTTAAAATTAAGAAATTAGGCAGAGATAAAATACAGCTAGAGTTCGAAACAACAAAGGAAGCTAACGACTGCACAGAAAAACTGGGAAGATCAGTCCCGGGGTGGTGCGCTTATATCCCCAATTTTAGGTTAACTAGGACAGGAATACTGTTCAACATAGATGAGTCCCTCACACTAGAAGACCTGGAAGAAGGGATTAGGAATCATCAAAGCCAGGAACACTGGGATTTCGCTCTTGAACGGATTACTTATTGGGACAGAGAGAATGAAAGACCCATCCCAACAAACAAAGTTAAATTCATTATAAAATCAGATGTCCTGCCGTTCAGGGTGAACATCTGGGGGTACCTAGCAAAAGTCAAACCATACGTTCAAAGACTAAAAAAGTGCACAAACTGCCTAAGAATAGGACACACTCACCACCAATGTCGAGCAAACCCAAGATGTGGGTTTTGTGCAACTACACATGAGGTAAAGGACAAATGCGCATCAAACGTACAGATCTGCCCAACATGCGGGGGCAACCACAAAGCTTTCAGCAGGGAATGCACTGCAATGGAGCAACAAAGGCTAATAATGACGTGCATGGCCTTCCTCAACATTGATGTAAAAAAAGCTAAAGAGTATATATATGATAACAATATAACGACTCAAAAACAACTAAACCAACTGTACGACATGCAAGAACGCAAAATGAAAATTTTTAACTGGACCACCGACACGATGATTAAGAAGCTAATCCCCAAAACCGTGGGAGGTTCCCCAAAAAGGGCCCATAACCCCACGAAATATGTTAAAAACAAAGAATTAGAACAAATCAACAACCAACACCAAAATACAAGGGAAACTCAGCACCCAATGCAAATGGAGCCCGACCCGCCCCCCTCCCGACCCCAGAACACGACGTCTCCAAAGAACGTTAAGAAAAGCCCAGCGCAAAGTAAAAACGTCCAACCTGCACCTCTGCAATCGTCAACCGAAAACACACCAAAAACGCAAACAAACAAGGCGATCAACGTATACATATCAGGAAAGGAAAATATCCCCGGAGAACCAAAACTGGCAGGATTAGATAAGATAAACAGGATCACCCCGCCACAAAATGAGAAAAGGAAGCTAACTATCCAGCCGACAAAGCAAAGTAAGGTAAGAGTCACTGTTTGAGATTCGCGTTGAGCTAAGCGTTGAGAAAGGACGTGGTGGAGACAGGTGTTAAATAATGTTAGTGTTAACGCGGGATTGTCGTGTAATGGCCATGAGAGGCCTCAGTCGTTTATTGTGTAAGTCATATGATGCGTCACAGAGTGATAGGTCAATAGCTCATGAGAGCACGGTGAGAGTAGAAATGAAAAGCCCGTCGGTATTGTTAGACCTAAACGGCGCGAACAGAGCGTAGCTCTGTGAGCTAATGCTGTGCACCCGCGATCCGCGTGATACACTCCGCATGAGTGATCGTGTTGATATACTGTTGAGAATACAAAGAAAGCGTAAACGAGCCGACCGTAACTGAGAGCGCGTAACAGACTTGTTGAGAATTACCGTAAGACCATTCGAGAGGTCTCAATGCGATGACTCAAGCGATGTGAGTATGACTCGACACACCTGTTAAACCGAGTGTCACTTGTGTAAGACCGAGCGCGACTCGCAGCTCGCGTGTGACTTATAAGAGACTGTGAGAGACTCTGTAACTGTGAAGGACCGAGTGGAACACTTGCAGCTCGCGACGCGTGCACTCGTCGCGTGCTGCGCGGTGATAAGAGCCACCTGTCGATTAATCGATGATCTAGAATTAATGAGATGTGTATTAGTCCGTTAGAGTGCTCTCAGATGCGGTTCGGCGTGAGTGGGCAGCCACGCGCAGCGTGTGCTGCCACAACGCGGTGTACTATACATTGTGAGGAATCTTAAATCCAGATCTTTCCCGAACATTCCGCCAGTGGGCTGATGAGTTGTCCCTGAGTTATCGGATGCGTAGACTGGTAGCACAGCTAGCTTGGTGATGGGTCGTGTGAGGCTGGAGTTGGCCGTTTTCAGTGTCACGACACGTGTAAGTCCATCCTGGCCAGGATGTAGAGCGGTGACCCGAGCTAGCGGCCATTTGGACGGTGAAAGTCGTTCATCTGTGAGAAGAACAAGTGAGCCAAGTTTGATCTGAAAAGGAGGAGAATGCCATTTTGAAATTGACTGCAATTGATGGAGGTATTGTGAAGACCATTGAACCCAGAACTGCTGCATGCGCTGTTGGATGAGTTGCCAGCGAGAGAGTCGAGACTCTGCCAGGTCCAGCAACGAGGGTTCTGGTGGTGCGAGCAAGGCACCGCCGATGAGGAAGTGGCCTGGTGTGAGTGCTGAGACGTCGTCCGGGTCGTCGTTCAGTGGCTCGAGAGGCCGTGAGTTGAGGATGGCCTCGATTTGAGAGAGCAGTGTGGTAAGCTCCTCAAATGTGAGCACAGTGTCCCTGATGGCCCGTCGCAGGTGGTGCTTGATGGATTTGACCACTGCTTCCCATTTGCCGCCCATGTGTGGTGCTGCAGGTGGGTTGAAGGTCCCCTGCATGTGCTCAGAAGAGAGCGCCGTCTCGAGATGAGCCTGCTCCTGTGAGCCCCGGTTGAAGAGACGTTTGAGAGCTACATCAGCTCCTACAAAGTTAGTGCCGCAGTCTGAGTAAAGAGTGTGAGGCGTCCCACGCCTTGATGAGAACCTCCTGAGTGCAGCAATGAAACCTTCGGTTGAATAGTCGGTCCCTGCTTCCAGGTGAACGGCGGAGGTAGAGAAGCACACAAACACACACATCCATCCCTTGTGTGGTTTGCCTCCTCTGCCCTTCCAAGCCTTGATCGTGAGGGGTCCGGCGTAGTCGACTCCAGTGTGTGTGAATGGTCTTGATGGTGCAACTCGAGAGAGAGGTAGTTGGCCCATCAGTTGATGGGCACGGATCCCCCTCTGTCGAGCACACGTGATGCAGCGAAGAATGTGAGACTTCACTGGAGCCCTTCCGCCGAGTATCCAATATGAGCGCCGAGTGTGTGCCAGACTGAGCTGGGTGCCTCCATGGAGCGTAAATTCATGGGCATGAGCTATAATCAGATTAGACAATTGTGAATGCCGAGGCAATATTGCAGGATGTTTAGTTTCAAATGAAAGATCTGATAGATGGAGTCGTCCTCCGACACGTATCACTCCTTGAGCGCCCAGAAATGCAGTGAGGCGGCTGAATGGATGGTTCTTTGAGAATGTTCCTTGAGTGTCGAGCGTTTTCAGTTCCTGATGGAAGTAGGCTGCTTGGGTTGCCTTAATCCAGAACACCTTTGCCCTTTGCAGATCACTGGGATGAACTCTAGTAACTGATTCTTGTCGGCTCCCTAGAGTGCGCCTCATCCTATCAGCGATTCTGTAACAAAGAGCTGTAATACGGAACAATTTAGTAAGATTGGAGTACTTGTAGATGAGATCCCAGTGGTACTCCGGTGCTGAGGTGACTGCCAGAAGCGAGATGCCTGGTCGTGCTTCCAGCGCGCTTGTGTCGTCGTTGATTGATGGTTGAGTTGGCCAGGAATCGCTAGAGTCGGTCAACCATGGTGGTCCTGTCCACCATAAATCATGAGATTCCAGTTGGGCTGTCGTCATGCCCCGTGATGCGCAATCCGCTGGATTAGATGAACCGGGAACGTGCCTCCATTGAGCGTCCGGATTGAGTTCTTGAATTTGAGTAACCCGGTTTCGTACGAAGTCCTTCCAGCGCGAAGCGTGAGATTTGATCCACGTTAGTGTTACTTGTGAGTCCGTCCACAGATGTGTTGCCTTGACGTCCACTTGTAGGGTGGCTTGGACGTATTTCATGAGCTTAGCTAGTAGCAGCGCTGCTGATAGTTCCAATCTAGGAATCGTGAGGCGTTTGAGGGGTGCTACTTTAGTTTTCGAGCAGACTAGCGACGTCGCTGTCTTCGTGGACGGTGATTGCACGATGATGTAGATCACCGCGGCCATGGCTAGTTGGGATGCATCTGCAAACCCGTGTAGTTCCACTGTTGAGCTTGTCCAAGTGTTGAGCCACCTTGGTATTGAAAGCTTGCGCAAGCTTGTGAGGTCTTCATTGATTGTGAGCCATCTTGTGCAGACCTGGGATGGCAGTGGATCGTCCCAGTTGAGCTTGTGCAGCCAGAGCTCCTGTAAAAGCATCTTGGCCCTGATTACGACCGGTGAGATGAAGCCTAGTGGATCAAAAATCTGAGCCACCTCAGATGCGATCATGCGTTTGCTGATCGAGTGTGACGACAAAGATGTAGCATGTGATGAGAATCCGAATCTGTCTGTATGAGGGTTCCAATGAAGTCCGAGTATTTTGGTGTTGCAATCGTCCAATGAGATAGTGGCAGTTGATGATTGTTCTGGTGAGACTGCTGAAAGCACATCTGGGTGTGTTGAATGGCACTTTGCCAAGGGGAAGCCGCCCGCGTTGCATAGCCCCTTTAAATGTTGAGTAATCTGGATGAGCTGGTGCACCGTGTCTGCACCCCCGAAGATGTCATCCACATATCTGCCCTGTTTAATGCATGGCACTGCCAATGGAAACCTGTGCCCTTCATCCTCGGTGAGCTGTAACAGAGTGCGTACTGCAAGAAAAGGAGCTGCTTTGAGACCATAAGTGACAGTTGTCAGCTGATATGGGACCTCGCTGTGCTTGTCATCCATCCACAGAATCCGTTGTAAATTCCAGTCCTCTTGATGCACCTTGATCATTCGATACATCTTGGTGATGTCTGTGGCGAAGAGATGTCTGTGATGTCTAATCCACAGGAGTACGTCAGTGATATTGAGCAGCAGATTGGCACCTGTGTGCATAAGATCATTGATTGAATAGCCTGACGTAGATGGGCATGACCCATTGAACACAACCCTGAGCTTGGTGGTGGTGCTATCAGGTTTGAGAACTCCATGGTGAGGCAGATAATACAAGCTGTCATCTGAATTTGAGGTTATGGGTGCCTTCACCATATGACCGAGCTGCTCGTACTCCGTCATGAATTTCCTGTAAAGCTGTTCGTATTGTGCATCCTTCTTGAATCTTCGCAGTACTCGTTGGAGTGAGTGCTGAGCTGCCTCATGTGAATGGCCTAGGACATTGACTGATAGTTTGAGTGGTAGCCGAACAATGTAGCGACCTGAGTTGTCGCGTGCATGGGTGTTGCGGAAGTGCTCCTCGCACTCCATCTCGTCAGGAGAGAGCGAGGTTGAGTCCTCTTCAGGCACTTCCTCTTGATGCCAAAATTTAGTTAGAAGATTTTGTAACTCACATTGTTCCGGCTGAGCTGTTGCATGGAGAGCTTTCAGGGTGGCTGATTGAGATGGTCTTGCTGGCCCCAGGATAAGCCATCCGAAGATTGAATGCTGAGCCATTGGTTGTGAAGGTGAGCCCTTTATGATGTTTGGCTTGATGATCTGTCCATAGAAATCCGCTCCTATGATGATGTCAATAGGTCTAGGCTTGTAGAACTCAGGATCAGCTAGCCCCAGGTTGGCCAAATGTGGCCAAAAGTGTTGATCCATTTGAAATGTCGGTAACACTGATGTCAATGTCGATAGGACATGAGCTTGAACGGTGACCATTGCTGGTGACTGGCGTGCGCGAAGCGCCAGTGTGACGATGCCCTTTGTTTGTGATGTTCTTGAATCTCCAATCCCCGAGATGGTAAGCGCAGCTTACGTCACTTCCGACCCCGTATCAATCAGTAAGCGGGCTTGGAGTTGAGAGTTTGGTTGGCTGACGTGAGCCAAAGCAGTCGCGAGTAGGCAGGCGTGCGACTGGTGATGAGAGGTTGAGCTTGGCTGGACGATTGGACCTCCACTTCAATAGTCCTGAGTCGCCTGGTAATGGGCCGGCGTTGGTGGTGCATCATGCAGCATGGTGTGATGCTGCTTCGCACACTTCCTGCAGGTCCTTGAGCTGCGGCAGGAGCGGGCGTTGTGTCGGCCAAAGCAGTTGAAACACAATCGCTTCTTCACGATTGCGTTGAGCCGGTCCTTGGGAGTGAGTATCCTGAACTTTGGGCAAGTCACAATGAAATGTGACTCCCCACACTGGTCACATCCGTATGCGCTGGCTGATGCTTCCGTGTTGAGAGAGGCGATCTTGACGTCAGCAGCTGGAGAGGATGCCTTCTTCACGGCTGCTGCGTAGTGTGCTGTCCTGGTGTGCTTGACTGTAGGTTGTTGTGTGGACCTCTGGTGAGACGACGATGATGTGGCCTGAGACTCTGACGCAGCTGCCTCAATGCGCTCTAGCGCTTTCACCTTTCCATCCAGGAATGTCTCGAGCTGGAGGAAGCGAGGGTACTCTTGTAGCGCCCCCAGAGATGTCTCCCACTGCTCCCTGGTCTTTTGGTCGAGCTGTGAGGTGATCTTGTACACCTGGATGGCGTTGTAAGCGTCGGCCGGTGTGAGGTCCAATGAATCGAGCGCCTTGGTGGCCTTGCTCACCGAGTTGAGCAGCTCCTTCAATGAGGCGGCGGTGTGCTTGGCGGTGGATGAGCGTCCGACGAACCTCTTGAGGTGGGCTTCGACGAGGTTGCGACGATTTTCAAACCGCTTGATGAGCGTTTCCCAAGCTGGCTTGAATGAGGCGTCCATGTGTTGGAATCCACTGATGCACTCAGCAGCTTCCCCAGTGAGACAGCCCTTGAGGTAGTGGAGTCGCTCCACATCGGTGAGTCGCTCGTTCTTCAGGATGAGACTGCTAAACACATCCCTGAAGCCCATCCACTCAGCGTAATCCCCTGCGAACTTTGGCAGTGGGATCTCTGGCAGCTTGGATCCCCGCCAGTGTGTGGTCTCTTGAGCTGCTTGTTGCGCGGCCTGTTGAGCTTGCTGTTGTGCCGCCTTGTGAGCAGCCTCGATCGCTGCATCACGGGCAGCATGCAGTGCAGTCCTGATTTGTCCTACGGCACGCTTAGCAGCACGATACGCCCTTGCTTCACGACCGAGAGAGTCCTTGGAGAAGTAGTCGTGATTGGTGAGATGTTCCGGCCAGGCTGCTTCGAGAAAGGCGTGCGTGTTCAGGAAGGCTTTGTGCTGCTCCTCCAGGTGGTTGAGCAGGACTTCCACATCGAAGGTTGAGGTGAGTTGTGCATCGGTAGGCAGCTCCTTGTGCACCTCCTCCATGTCTTCGATCCTGGACCACTGACTGAGTACTTTCAGGGTCAGTTGAGAGGACAACAGCAAGGTCTTCCTTTTGCCCTTGCCTCGGGTATCGGACCCCTGTGAGGTGGCTGAGCCGGCGTCTGAATCCTCAACATCCTGAGTGTCCGTTGAGGGCGTCACCTTGAGTGTGACTGGGCTATTTCGCCCGGATGCTGGCTTTGAGCTCGGCTTGAGCTTGTCCTCGTCCGCCATGCCTAAGGGGCCGCAGTGAGGAAGACGAAGTGAAGCGCAGTGTTGAGTGAGACGTGGTTTTGATCGAAGGCAGAGAAAACTGCGCGATTCGGATAGATATCCCACCAGCAGTGAGGCGAACTCGTCTGACAAAGAATACGAAAACCACTCAGCCGGTGATTCGTCGCACTGAAAAGCACTTTGGTTAAACGGGAGAAGAAGTCTCTTTGTTGAAACCACGTATTGTATCGAAGAGAGACGGCACTGGGTTTTCTTCGCGATGAGCGAGAGAAACTGCGCACTCAACACTCGATGACGCGTGAGCGCACAGACGAGCGAACAAAGGGTTCGACTGTGTCGAGCCACAGAGCGCACACACGTGTGCGTAGTACCGTGACGCACGAAGAAACGCGACGCACAAAGGAAACGCGACGCACAAAGCCGAGGTGTGAGGAGAACAAAGAGTCTGCACACCGTGTTGACCGAAACGGCTTTGAGAAAGCACGACGTTTATGAGAGATCACTGTCCCGGCACCGCTTCGCGCACTGTGCACTGAGTCGTCTTGAGCTTGCTCGAAAGCTCGAGAAAGTTCGCGAAATGTCGCGCACAAAGAGTCTTTTCGCGGTCGGTTCGCTCACCGCGCGAGCACGTGCACGAACCGCGTGCAAAAGCACGGTAAAACTTGAGAATACGGGCACCATCGCCAATTATCATAAAACTTTACACACTTGTTAATTTCGACGCGGGGAACACGAATCTGGCAATTAAAACTGTCGCAAATTAGCCGTTTAGGAGATAAAAATTGTTAAATATTGGAGATGTCAGGTTGGAGACTCCGGCATAGCCGCATACAGATGGCGGCGCTGAGAGCAACTTTCGCGTGCGCCGATTGGTCCTCTTGGCTGCGCATGCGGACTAGCGTAAGTAGAACGTCATACACGGCGGGCATTTCAATTCGAACAGCAGAGGTTATTGAGATTGATCTAAACAGAAAGGCTTACCACGCTCTCAAGTTAGATTATTTTGTTTATCTCGCGGGCGGGCGCGTAAGCGCCCGTGCCGCGACTAACCATCACACCCGCCTAAGTTTAATAAGGGTTAGGAAGGTGCAATGGTTAGTCGCGGCACGGGCGCTTACGCGCCCAGCCGCGAGATAAAAAAAATAATCTAACTTGAGAGCGTGGTAAACCTTTCTGTTTAGACCAATCAAGGACACACGTTATTATTTATATAGGGTAGGGAAATATCAAAGACAACTAATTTTTAAGTTTTACATTTCTTAACTTTTTATTTTTAAGCATAAGCGAAAGTGAAAACTAGATCGACTTGCACCTTCCTAACCCTTATTAAACTTAGGCGGGTGCGATGGTTAGTCTTAATATTTTCCTATCCTATATGAATAATAACGTGTGTCCTTGATTGGTCTAAACAGAAAGGTTTACCACGCTCTCAAGTTAGATTATTTTTTTTATCTCGCGGCTGGGCGCGTAAGCGCCCGTGCCGCGACTAACCATTGCACCTTCCTAACCCTTATTAAACTTAGGCGGGTGTGATGGTTAGTCGCGGCACGGGCGCTTACGCGCCCGCCCGCGCGATAAACAAAATAATCTAACTTGAGAGCGTGGTAAGCCTTTCTGTTTAGATCAATCTCAATAACCTCTGCTGTTCGAATTGAAATGCCCGCCGTGTATGACGTTCTACTTACGCTAGTCCGCATGCGCAGCCAAGAGGACCAATCGGCGCACGCGAAAGTTGCTCTCAGCGCCGCCATCTGTATGCGGCTATGCCGGAGTCTCCAACCTGACATCTCCAATATTTAACAATTTTTATCTCCTAAACGGCTAATTTGCGACAGTTTTAATTGCCAGATTCGTGTTCCCCGCGTCGAAATTAACAAGTGTGTAAAATTTCGGCCAAATTGGCGATGGTGCCCGTATTCTCAAGTTTTACCAAAGATAGTTTTTATATTGGATTATTTTTTGTATCCCCTTTGTTGTACGCTTTGTTATGAAAAGTACAACCACGATAAATCCAGCTGTATTGTTACACGAACATAATTTAAATAATTCATAATATATTTGCTAATATATTTCATTGGTGAAACGCATACTTCACAATACCGTTGTACCGTGCTGTACAATAAATCTGAATCTTATAAATATTTTCAAATCAATGTCGACAAAGGACAAATCAGTCGATCGATTCTTAAACGATTAGAAATAATTTTACTGTGGAAGGTTTTACTTGATGTGTGTGTAAAGCTTTTATTTTAAGCATTGAGGCCCAGTTGCACGAGTCGAACTTATGAATTAGCTCGTACTATTCTTGTCTATTGGCCCTACACATTAGATTTGTCGCGTTATGGACACGAACGTGATCGTTAAAAAAATGCATATACATGGTCTTTCGCGCAGTATATGTTTTCCCGCAAAGTTTACACTGTAACGGGTGTACGTTTTTTATATGTTTGTCGAAGTCAGTGTATGTCAGGAATTCTCGCCGGCATGTTATACATGCAAATGGGACGAACCCGCCGGCTGTCTCTTGCAGTAATTGATCTGTGAAATTCATAAACACATAACGATCTAATATAAACTTATTTTAGATAACTAGAGCGAGAACAGCACAAACATTGACTACGAAACATACGCAACAATCTGTCTGATTCGTTCCCATCATTTGCCTCGCGGATTGGCTGTTGATCGTTGGCACCCCCGCCTGCAGCCATCTAAAACAGTACACATAAATATATAGCTTGAATACTATAGTAATTCAATCAACGTTATACAATAAAGAACTAAAAATCGTATCATTTATAATGAACACGTTTATACGGGGTGTCCCAGACCTACCTAACACTATCTCGTGAGAACGTAGGGCGGCTTAAAATAAAAACAGAAGTCCTGTGCCGTTATTCGATATTCGTAATAATTATCGGGAAATAAATGTTAGAATATCAAAGCGTACGCAAAGCAGGAAAGGCGGAGCACTCGGCGGTTCGAGCTATAGCTAAGGTTGGGGGCACATTTCTGTGTATAATACGCATAAAGGCAGAAAACGCGCAGAATACGCAGAAAACATGCAGAAACAGGGAGTTTTTAAAGAAAAAATTACTAAGAAAATGCTCCGCCTTTACTGCTTGGCGTGCGCTTTGATCTTCTAACATTTTTTTCTCGATAATTATTACGAATGTCGAATGACGGCACAGGACTTCTGTGTGTATCTTAAGCCAACCTACGTTCTCACGAGATAATGTTAGGTTGGTCTGGAATACCCTGTAAATCAAATAATAATAATAATAACGGTATGACAATTCTCTCACTTGGTTGTCAATGACTACGCGGTCATTATCCACGGCGCCGTCGGCCGCGGCGCTCGGCGATACGGGGTCCTCCTGGCGCTCCACAGGGGACAGACTCCGTGGCCGCAATTCTATCCTAGGGGGGGGGGCGGCCCCCTCGGGTGTAGAATGACAGTAGCCTAGAACAAAAATTTCGACGGGGTGAGTAAAAAGTACTGGAACAGTGAAATGTCTGAAAATCCAAGTATTTTAGAGAAAAATGTTCCAAATAAACTTCTTTTTACTCACTTGCATGTGTTATCCCGGGTGTTGGGGGTAATAATCTTGTTTCCGGCACCGCACTGTGTAATTCCAACAGCTGAGCCATACATTCATTCGTGGATTTAATATGGCGCTCCATTTTTTTTAATATAGTTAGTGTTTCTTCACATACGCTGCAAGACATTATTCAAAATCTGCAACAGTAGTGTTGACGATTGGTATTCTAGCATAGCCATTATTAAAAAAAAAGTTTCACGTTGAGCATACGTCTGGTTTTTGAGATGTACCGGGTGTTTCACACCACCCGGGTCAGTCGATTCTTTCGTAAACGGGACATTTTAAAGAAACACGTTTCAGACAAAAGTTGTAATGCTTAAAAATACGTATTCAACGGGAGTACCTAGTTATTTGATCTAGGACGGCACTGTCAAGGACACGTGAAGGTCAAATTAATTTTTTTAAATGGAATTACATAATTTTTCTTCGATTGTATAATTCCTCTGACTATTCTGCATATAAAAATATTAAGGTAGAATTCTCGAAAATTCAATAGTTTGCGAGATATTTTTCACTTTATTATCGAACATTTCGATATAAAGTACAAAGTATCTTATAAACTATTCATTGTTCGCCACCAAGATCCAGCCAGTGAAGGCAAGATGTGACCAAGAGAAATTATATAATTCTATTTAAAAAAATTAAGTTGACCTTCATGTGTCCTTGACAACGCTATACTATAGGTCAAATGACTACTCTCGTTGAATACGCCTTTGTAAGCCTTACACCTTTTGTCTGAAACATTTTTCTCTAAAACGTCCCGTTTACGAAAGAATCGGGTGACGTGACCCGGGTGGTCCGAAACACCCGGCATATCTCAGAAACCAGACGTATGCTATGCTCAATGTGGAACGTTCTTTTTTAATAATGTCTCATCATAAGCTATCATTTGACGTATGAGTCAATTTTAAAATCGAGGGCGGAGAAACGGGCAAAAAACGGGGTGTTTTCGCGACGTCCTATAAGTTAGCGGAACAAAATGAGCGGAATCAATTCTAATTAATATTACAATTTGTTGCTCATTTGTTGCTCCATTAGTTTTTTTTTTTTTTAAATATATGTTGCGCTAACGGAAGATTATAAGTTAGCGGAACAATATATTTTTTAATGACAAAAACAATAAAAAAGCACATAACGATTATAGAAGAATTTGTTGCTCATTTGTTGCTTTCAGAATATGCTAGTCCGGAATGTATTGCACTGCTAGTTTTTTTTTTTTAATTTATGTTCCCATAACGCAAGATTGAGTTAGCGGAACGTTACGTATATAACAACGAATAATTTCGTGAAAAAATTTGTTGCTCGGACGTGCTTGGTACCAAAATGTTCGTAATGAAAAATACTTTCAGAAAATATCGGTCACCGATCTTGTTGCTCGTCGGAAAGTGTTGGAAAAGAGTCGCGAAGTCGCCAGACTTATCCGCCGAAATGTGTACGACTCGTAAACTTTCATAAGGAATAATTTGGTCAAAAAATTTGTTGCTCGGACGTGCTTGATACCAAAACGTTCGCAATGGAACATAGTTTCCGAAAATATCGGTTACCGATCTTGTTGCTCGTCGCAAAGTGTTGGAAAAGGGTCGCGAAATTGCCAAACTCATATGTACACCGAAATGTATATGACACGTAAACTGTCACAAGGGATAATTCCGTCAAAATATCTGTTGCTCGGACGTGCTCAGCTGTTTCATTACGAACATTTTGGTGCCAAGAACGTCCGAGCAACAAATTTTTTGACGAAATTGTTCCTTGTGGAATTTTACGAGTCGTACACATTTCGGCGAATAAGTCTGGCGACTTCGCGACTCTTTCCCAACACTTTGCAACGAGCAACAAAATCGGTGACCGACAGTTTCTGAAACTGTTTTATTGCGAACATTTTAGTACCAAGCACGTCCGAGCAACTAATTTTTGGACGAAATTATTCGTTGTTATATACGAACGTTCCGCTAACTCAATCTTGTGTTATGGGAACATCAAATTAAAAGAAAAATAGCAGTGCAATACATTCCGGACTAGCATATTCTGAAAGCAACAAATGAGCAACAAATTCTTCTATAATCGTTGTGTGGCTTTTATTGTTTTTGTCATTAAAAAATAATCAAACTTAATCTTCCGTTAGCAGTAACGCAATTAATCAGATCCCAACTTACCTCGTTAATAACGCTCCTTAGTTCGCCGGATTCACTATCCAAATGACGCGTGCTGACAATAACAAAGGACATGTGTATTGACAAGATTCGAACCGATACAACGGCATGCCGTCCTCACCTTCTCCTCTAAAGTCCGGTAACTCTGAAATTGTCTTATCAAAACAAACAGTTCTTGTATTTCTTATATTCATACATATAAAACAACACATATAAAATACACAGCATAAATCTATTTCAATGAGTAACAGCAGAAAATATACAGCTTAATTAAATATATTTTTAATAAAGGTAAGTATTCTATTAAAAAGTAAATCATACTATACTAATCCAAAAAATTAAAGGAACAAGAAACGTAACACAATTTTTTAGTGTTTTTTGAAGAGCTATATCTTCGTGAAAAATGATCATATCGGGATGCGATAAAAAGCATTTTGAATCTCCAAGTCTCTAGTTTCGCGATTTTTTGGCAGAAAAATTTTGTGTACCTTGGTTATCGCACAATCATAAGAAATAGCGCGAGACAAAAATATGCAAAATTTTCTGCTTCCTCTCAAGGGTCCCCGAGCTTAGGAAAATTTTTCTCACAATCAGTTAAACAGATGCATAGGACAGTTAGTCTGTTTATTCAGCTTCAATTTGGTTCTTCTTTGGTCCCTGTACGTCAATTTTTCCCCGAGATATCTGACTTTTAATGAAAAACGGCCCTTTTGGTTTAATTATCAATATCTCAGCAACCAATAAGCGCACAGAAAATTTCAAAATCTTTTTAAAAACTTGAATAAATTCTCTACAAGAGACTGTGATGGCTTTTTGAGAAAAAAATTTTTTTGAATCCTCAACATTACTTTGGAAAAGGTACAAAAAATCACTTTTTATCGTCCTTTAGTAAATCTGTCGCTACTTTGCAAATGTTGATAGCAAGACTAATGCCCAGACAGCAATGAATGTTCGGAGAATATTCTCACAATATGAGGTCCAAATATTCTGAGAATATTCGGAAAGAATATTCTTATATGGTTCTAAGGATGTTCTGAATGTCATTGGAATATGATTTTGTTAAGTTCGTAGAATATTCTTTTCGAATATTCTCAGAATATATACACATCATATTGTGAGAATATTCGAAAAGAATATTCTTATATGGTTCTAAGAATTTTCTAAATGTTATTGGAATATTATTTATTAAGTTCTCAGAACATTCTAATAACATAGCTCCGTATCTAATAAGGAGAGGCCGTCGCGCGCCGACACCGGCTTGAAACTCTCCAAATTTAAAATATATTCCAGCTGTCCAAGCCTACAGATTAGTGGCAATCGATAAAGTGCATTTAGAGTTTCTGAAAAAATTACAGTCCAATTTTGCAATATGTCAGCCTATAAACATGTGGCAAAGTCGCGCATATCGCCAAGAAAGAGAGTTCCGTTGACTCCCGGGAAAGAGAGGCACATATTGCTCAGAAAGAGACGCACTGATCCGACGGGAGCAGATGGGAGAGAGAAGCACGTATGGACGAGACAAAGACAATCGATTCTCCTTGCTTTTCGCCGTCGAACGCTCGGAAGGCTCGGAAGTGCTCGGAAGCTTCGACTACGAATACGAAGGGAGAAAGAATCGAGTGTCTTTCTCTCGTCGATACGCATCTCTCTGTCCCGTCGAATTAGTGCGTCTTGTTGTCGCTCGAAGTGTCAGCCGACGCTGTCATTAGGTTTTTTGTGTATATTGTGCGATTTCTAAAGACTCAGTGCTTTTCTGGTCAGTAATTAAAAAGAAAAGAAGAAATGGTAAAACTTGAGAATACGGGCACCATCGCCAATTTGGCGGAAATTTTACACACTTGTTAATTTCGACGCGGGGAACACGAATCTGGCAATTAAAACTGTCGCAAATTAGCCGTTTAGGAGATAAAAATTGTTAAATATTGGAGATGTCAGGTTGGAGACTCCGGCATAGCCGCATACAGATGGCGGCGCTGAGAGCAACTTTCGCGTGCGCCGATTGGTCCTCTTGGCTGCGCATGCGGACTAGCGTAAGTAGAACGTCGTACACGGCGGGCATTTCAATTCGAACAGCAGAGGTTATTGAGATTGATCTAAACAGAAAGGCTTACCACGCTCTCAAGTTAGATTATTTTGTTTATCTCGCGGGCGGGCGCGTAAGCGCCCGTGCCGCGACTAACCATCACACCCGCCTAAGTTTAATAAGGGTTAGGAAGGTGCAATGGTTAGTCGCGGCACGGGCGCTTACGCGCCCAGCCGCGAGATAAAAAAAATAATCTAACTTGAGAGCGTGGTAAACCTTTCTGTTTAGACCAATCAAGGACACACGTTATTATTCATATAGGGTAGGGAAATATCAAAGACAACTAATTTTTAAGTTTTACATTTCTTAACTTTTTATTTTTAAGCATAAGCGAAAGTGAAAACTAGATCGACTTGCACCTTCCTAACCCTTATTAAACTTAGGCGGGTGCGATGGTTAGTCTTTTGATATTTTCCTATCCTATATGAATAATAACGTGTGTCCTTGATTGGTCTAAACAGAAAGGTTTACCACGCTCTCAAGTTAGATTATTTTTTTTATCTCGCGGCTGGGCGCGTAAGCGCCCGTGCCGCGACTAACCATTGCACCTTCCTAACCCTTATTAAACTTAGGCGGGTGTGATGGTTAGTCGCGGCACGGGCGCTTACGCGCCCGCCCGCGCGATAAACAAAATAATCTAACTTGAGAGCGTGGTAAGCCTTTCTGTTTAGATCAATCTCAATAACCTCTGCTGTTCGAATTGAAATGCCCGCCGTGTATGACGTTCTACTTACGCTAGTCCGCATGCGCAGCCAAGAGGACCAATCGGCGCACGCGAAAGTTGCTCTCAGCGCCGCCATCTGTATGCGGCTATGCCGGAGTCTCCAACCTGACATCTCCAATATTTAACAATTTTTATCTCCTAAACGGCTAATTTGCGACAGTTTTAATTGCCAGATTCGTGTTCCCCGCGTCGAAATTAACAAGTGTGTAAAATTTCGGCCAAATTGGCGATGGTGCCCGTATTCTCAAGTTTTACCAAAAGCACGAACACGAGAGTTCACCACGCGAAAATCACCCGAACGAGGATTCCGCGGGCCGTGAGCTGAGTCCAAAAGAGTCTTACGCGAGAACACCAGAAAATTCCGTTGAGAAACCACAATGAGAAACCGCGTGGGTAAGACACGAGTTGCACAGTCGACGGTTACGGTACGAATGCTTTGTCTCGGCTTCTTCCGCGTGACGTCACGCGAGCGACCAATCACGAGTCGCCTAAGCCGCGTCGCGCGCCACCACGGCGTCGCTTGGCGCGCAGACCACCGGCACGCGCGGGAGTTTTCCCAACATGGCGACGAACGCGCGGGAGATTATCCAATATGTCCGCCATCGTGCGGGAACGAAGCCAAGATGTCCGCGCACTACGAACGAGAAGGCAAGATGGCCACAGCCACTTGAAGTCTCACACACATGAATGTTCACAGATGAGATGCACTACACGACACACAGCGAACGCGTTTGTCTCCACCATCCGGCTCGAAGGACCAAATGTTTGAGATTCGCGTTGAGCTAAGCGTTGAGAAAGGACGTGGTGGAGACAGGTGTTAAATAATGTTAGTGTTAACGCGGGATTGTCGTGTAATGGCCATGAGAGGCCTCAGTCGTTTATTGTGTAAGTCATATGATGCGTCACAGAGTGATAGGTCAATAGCTCATGAGAGCACGGTGAGAGTAGAAATGAAAAGCCCGTCGGTATTGTTAGACCTAAACGGCGCGAACAGAGCGTAGCTCTGTGAGCTAATGCTGTGCACCCGCGATCCGCGTGATACACTCCGCATGAGTGATCGTGTTGATGTACTGTTGAGAATACAAAGAAAGCGTAAACGAGCCGACCGTAACTGAGAGCGCGTAACAGACTTGTTGAGAATTACCGTAAGACCATTCGAGAGGTCTCAATGCGATGACTCAAGCGATGTGAGTATGACTCGACACACCTGTTAAACCGAGTGTCACTTGTGTAAGACCGAGCGCGACTCGCAGCTCGCGTGTGACTTATAAGAGACTGTGAGAGACTCTGTAACTGTGAAGGACCGAGTGGAACACTTGCAGCTCGCGACGCGTGCACTCGTCGCGTGCTGCGCGGTGATAAGAGCCACCTGTCGATTAATCGATGATCTAGAATTAATGAGATGTGTATTAGTCCGTTAGAGTGCTCTCAGATGCGGTTCGGCGTGAGTGGGCAGCCACGCGCAGCGTGTGCTGCCACAACGCGGTGTACTATACATTGTGAGGAATCTTAAATCCAGATCTTTCCCGAACAGTCACCTCAAATAAAACCATAAAGATAGAAAAGTTACAACCTAGTAAATAACTCCTCACGTACAAAGTAAAAAGGTGTCCACCTCACTTACTGCATTCCACTATTTACTTTCTTATACGGAATACAGTGGCTCAATGGCAGGACTAGGGCACACCCGGGACAGCCAAATGTATGCAATTAACACAACCACAAATAAAAGAACCAATAATACGTGTATCCTTCAGTGGAATTGCAGGGGAATCAAAGGCAAAGTACTCAGCCTGGCAAAAATATTAGAGGATACGGACATAGCCTGTTTGCAAGAAACGTGGCTAGTACGCAAAGATAAAATTAACTTTCCGACCCATGCATCCATCCGCCATGATCGAGGACAAGGAGAACGTGGGGGCGGTCTAATCACTCTAATCCATAATCAGATACCATATAAAATACTAGATCTGAAAACCCAATATCAATCCGAAGTGGAGGTTTTGGGCACAAGAATTACCACTAAGAGCAACAAGGCAATAAATATTATTAATGTGTATAGACCGCCAAACAGGAGCATCCCCAAAGGCGCATGGAACAGCATTTTATCACAAATAATGGGACAAACCAATGGAGAGGATGTTCTGATTTGCGGGGACCTTAACGCGAAACACTTCCTATGGGGACCCCCTGGACAAGTGGAAAATTCCTCTGGCAAAGATCTAATATACGCCATCCAAGAAAACGATCTAGTCGCTTTAAACCAAAACGTTTCCACCATGGCATTTGCGCAACAGCCATTACGAAATCCATCAAGTCCAGATATTACACTGGCCTCGATAGGGATAGCCAATCTCCTCAGCTGGGAGGTGACAGCAGACCCCCTAGGAAGCGACCACCTTCCAATTAAAATAAATATGGGCCACTCACCCGAGCTCATACTTAATCAAAAGACAAGGATAGACTGTAGGGATGTCAACTGGGCTTCATACCAGGCACATTTGGAAGACTTTTCAGAGCTACAGGGTCCTGTAACATACAAAAACGTACTAGAAGAATATAAAAAGCTAACAATGGAAATCCTACGGGCCCTTGAGTTCGCTGGAGCAAGAATAACAAAAGCTTCAATAGATACCAAACCCAGGGCAAGGACCAGGAGGCAACTATACTGGTGGAACGACATTTGCGAACAAGCAATTAATAATAGGAAACAGGCATACAGGAACTTCAAGAACGATCCAACAGGTATAAATATAACAGCTTGGAACAAAGCCACAAAGGAGGCTAACAATAAGAAGACTCTATATGCCGCTAAAAGACAGAGTTTTAAGAACATCGCGGATAATCTAAAGCCAAACACCCCTTCTAAGGTGGTCTGGGAGTGGATAAACAAATTCAAAAACTCTAAATACTGGACTAGCGGCAATCAGATGTGTCCAAAGGCGAGAGAGCAATTAGCAAACGAATACATAGAGAAGCTAACACCTCCGTCAAATTTCAACTACGGACACATAAATCCTCACACGAGCCCAATCAACGAAATTAACTCTCCGATTACTAAGACAGAATTTGACATTACCCTGAACAGATTAAACCTAAAAACAACGTATGGGCCAGATCTCATTAGTAATCTCTCCCTGAAAAATCTCCCAAATAAGACCAGAGATAGACTAAGAGAGATCTTCCAGAAAATCATCGACTTAGGAGACCCTCCTGAGGTGTGGACAGTGTCCAATGTTTCTCTGATACCCAAAGCGAACTCCAGCAGCTTTAGACCGATAGCTATAACATCTTGCCTTCAAAAGCTGCTCGAGGTATTTGTCAAGAGGCGACTTGAGAAATTCGCGGAGCAGGAGCTGGTTATACCGACAATACAAAACGGGTTCAGGAAGGAACGATCCTGCATCGACTCGATAAACAACCTTACTTTGGACATATACAACCAATTTGCCAAGTGTGGATACTTGGTCGCCATGTTCATCGACATAAAAGGAGCATACGATAACGTCTGTATGGATGTCTTATGGGATTCCTTGAGCAAATTGAGGATCCCGTATAACACCATAAGACTTATAAGACAGCTAACAAGATACAGAGAGCTTAACTTTTATCTCAATGGACAACACCTTCAGACCAGGGTAGCTACGAAAGGCCTACCCCAAGGGGCTGTCCTGAGCCCATTGTTATTTAACCTATACACCAGAGATATCTTGAGAAACATTGGACACAACACGCAAATCACACAATATGCAGACGACATTACCATCTACGTCGAGGGTCCCCAACTACACAAAGTGGAAAAAAGTGCTGTGGAAAAACATCTTCCGGGCGCTAAAAAACGGCATGCAGATCGCCCTGCCCACGGCTAGGACAGCCATTGTTGCAATGGCTGTCCTACATAACATCCGCAACTTTGGTGATACCACTCCATATGGTATGGGTGATTATTTTTAAACATATCAAACTTGTTACATATACTGTGAAGATAGTAACCCCTATATTTTCTTTAATTTGTATTTGCAGACGCAGACGATGAAGATTCTGAGCAGGAGGTGGCGGAAGAGGAGCCACCCAGCTCAAGGCAGCCAGACTGTACAGCTGGGTCTCTCTTCCGCCAGCAATTCATCCGTCGCTATTTCACCTAAGATGCCCCTTTCTTCACCAGCTCAACAACCACTAGCCGCACTCTTTCGACAATCACGCAATTCCGAAGTTCTGCATTGTCATACACTTCAAATGGGTCTATCCGCTCTCTATATATATTTATTTCACGAACCTTTTCCAAATGCTCAATTATACCCTATGTTTAATATTTAGAATAAATCTTATTTTTTATAGAAAACTGTGCTACTTCTTTATTATCTTTCCTCCAGCATATTGTGACGTTTTTCGCCCGGACTGTTAAAAGAGAGTCAGATTTTCCCCGGGGAAAATAAGGGAACGCGGATTTACGGCGCCCCCACACGCGAGTGGAGGAATCTTAACGGGTTAAAGGCGTCACACGAGTTAGGTATTGGTCTCAAAATCCCTCACGATATCACCCGAGTCTCGTCTCGCGGTTAGCCCTTCGGAACCGAACGTTTGTTGGGCGCCAGACGCCGCTGCGTCGTTTTTCTCAGTGACCTGCGGTTCCTCCCTTACCCCGCGAGCCGGAGTGATACCGCGACCCGTAGCTCAGGACGCGAATCGCGACGGAGAGGGGCGGGGTCAGGAAGCGTGAGAGTAAGCGTTAGAAATTAAAGCAGAGATTCGGTAACAAAAGAATTAACAGTTTATTGAAAGAAAATAGCAGGTGAAAAAGTTGAAGTTAGCGGAAGGGTTGCCTCGCAGTACGTATCGCGCGATTAGACTCGCAAGGATCGAGGTAGCGCGGGCGTACAGGCGCGGTACGCAATTACAATGGTAATCACGAATCGTACTTGCTTCGCGACAATTTGCAGGTAACTTTACGCCGCGAGTTTTCGGTCGGGCGCGTGATACCGATAACTGTCCCGAATGCGCCCGTCGGTTATCGTCGCGTTACAGATTGTTAAATATGATTCGCAGGCTAGAGGCAACCCTGAGAGAATGAATGCGATACAGTTGAGAAATAATAAAAGATGAAATAGTAATAGGAAACACTGAGCAAAGCAGAAGCGAGCGTTAAGCCAAGATAGTAATAGGCAGTGCAATTAAAGTAGTGCAAGACAAAGATGATATAGGGAGCTCGGATGGAGCACCCCTGCGCGAGGTCGCGCGACCTTGCGCCGCGGTCGCTTAGAGATCACGTAAATCAGGTGTTCGGATTTTACAGAAGATTCCTATTTACTAACGATACGGTATGAAAGGCATCCGGAGCTGAATTAACAATTTTTACGTCCGATTCCAACAATGAAAATTACGATAACAAACACGCGGACAAAGAATCGGACGGACTTGCGTACGGACGGTACGGAGAGTCCTCCACAGGATACGACACACGATAATTCAGGCATAAGTTAAATAAAGGAAACAAAATGATATTGATAATGTGACAAATCGGTCTGATTGTCCTGGGTGGCAGTCGCACTCCTCTACCGAAAACGCCCCTATGTCCGGCTCGCACCCCCTCGGTCTGCCCCCTGGCAGTGACCGGAATTCAGCGGCCTACGTCCCCCGCCCAGTCGCTCGCGACTATCCCTCAGCGGGACCCGTACCCTCGAGGACACTTCCTCGAGGAGGACCAGACGAGTCCTTCGCGACTGCCACACAGAACAAGAGGGAATAATTTAAAAGTAGGCACGCACTCACCACTCCTTTATAGCGAGGACTTGCGCTCTTTCGCTCTCGCTCGATATTACTCTCTCTCTCCCTCGGTCTCTCGCTCTCTCTCAGGCAATCCTCGGTTGGGAGGCACGACTCGGGCACACGATCGTAAAAGAACAGAAAGCTTCTAGGTTTTACAATAAGAACTGGTTGCTTTAGGTAACTCCGGACGCAAGTGCCGGGCCCTTCGTACCCGTGCCGTGCCGTACCCGCGGGTTCCCTTTCCACACTCACACCTAGCCTAACGCACGCGATTTATTATTGGTTATTCGCGGGTGACGTTGACGGGTCCTGGCTGCTCGATGGAGGTATCGGCAGGGGCTAGGAGATTTGATTTTCCGGCGTGGCGTGCTATCCCGGTCTTCGGCAAGGCAGCGCAGGTGGTCCTTTTCCAGGGGCCGAGGTATCTGGTCGAGGTTGAGGTAGAGATCTTCGGGGTACCTCCTTTTCCGCCACCAACTCGCCTCGGTGCGCTCCTCCTCCACCCTCCAGGCCTCGCCAAGGTGAGGGGCCGCGTCTTACCCGAGTCCAGGGCAGGCAGACAGCTTCCCCGGAACCGTGTCACGTCTGACACGGTGCGAGCTCCGAGGACCTCCGTGGTCCTCGGGGACGGTGTAGGCACCCCTCCAGCGGTCGGACATCCTTCTTGGTTCTCCTCCTGCAGGAGCTCGTCGGGCCCCGACGGTTTCAGGCTCGCCCTCGTGACGCGATGTTATCTCCTCCTGCTTCTCCCGACCGCTGGTCCTCCTAGATGGTGTTGGAGCTGCTGTGACCTCCCCTCTCCAGTTATCCCTCGGTCCGGTCCCTTGAGCTGCATCCCTTTGGTGGGGCGGACGACTCCACGGCCCTTGCCTCCGCCCTCGGCCTCGGCTAGAGGCGCCGCCACGTCACCGATGCAGCTTGAGTACGCTGGTCCCCTCAGGTAACAGTGGTCCGGTTGCGCCACGCCGGTTCGCCTCTCCATGACCTCCTCCGATCTCCTGGTTGTTTGTGCAGGCTCGTTCCCTCGCTAGGCTGGTGGAGCTCGTCGTGCGTTTTTTTCATGAAAAATTCATTCGTTCTCAGTCATTCATTCGCTAGTGTTTTACAAAATAAAGGGATCCGCGACGTGACTCTAAATTCTAACAAACGGTTCACAATTACTTAGATACGCGATCCTGTTCGGCTTTTAACTATTTATTCTAAAATCGGTTATCGTGTGCCTCCCGCGGACTCGATATTAGGTACCTTATCGTTATCCTATTTGATTTGCTATTCTTTAAGGAGCACTTAGGCTCCTAGGGACCCGATTTCCCTTTATACCCGAGCCGCCCCTGGGGAGAATTGTGCGGTGCAAAATGCAACGTCACAATATATACACAAAGATACTTTAGCATTTACTTTCTTTTTAGGCACGACTGTAAAGGGAGTGACTTATTTTCTGTTATGACGGCCTGCCGTTACATTTTTCTATATAGAATCTATTTTCGAATCTTTGTTACAAAGAAAACGGAACACTGGCTAACTGAGCATGTGCTGTAGAATAGCAGATACTTAGATATGTAGATATTGATAGGATGTAAAATGAAAAAGATGGGGTCTATTTACAAATGTTTTTATTATTTATAGGACACACATCAAAGGAGAGAGAATTTTACAGAAGCCAATGCACGAAATTCTGGAATTCGTGCATTGTAGTTATCTTGGAGGATTCAATATACAGTAGCCACGAAGAAAAGAAGTAAAACACTGAACTGACGGAAACCTGGAGGCGTAGGCAGCCATGGGCACTGGAAGGAAGTATCGCTTCCTACAGGCGAGGTGGAGTCTGGACAGTGATGGTTGCAGGTACAGAAGCCTCGAGAAGTGTAATAGTTTCTCACCAAAAAAAGAAGCTTCTGTCCCTGCAAAAGCAGTTGTGCCCTCCTGCGAATGGGCGGTTCCTCCTCAGTTGGGCATTCGCCACCCGTTGTTGTGTTCGCAGGAGGCGCATTTCCGCTTCGTGCTTTTGAGCCTGGTACCGGTTTTGGACCTGCAACCTGTCTTCGTATGTTTCCCAGTGCCTCTCCTCATATGCTGTCAACTCCTGCTGTTTTCGCCTCCTACGAGGGTGAACAGCAGGTTCGACAGCATCTGAGGTAGAGGCACTGGGTTCGACTGTCGCGTCTCCGGATGGTATGAGCTCGCTGTAAATGTCATATAATAATTATTATCATTAGCCAAATTAGTATGTGCTTCGTATCATAGATAATTTATATTAAGACTTACCCAGTTGCAGGATCCAAAACATACACCTCTGCTGACTCGTCTTCTTGAGTTGCAGAGGTGACGGTACCAGATTCTCGCTGAAAGAAATTTAAATGCATATGTTGTATTGAAATGAAACTTTCTTTCTCCTACAAGAACAGAAGAGAAGTACCGTGTTGCAAAGAAACAAATGAAAATAGCTACTTACCACGCCATCACTGTCCAACGGATTTACATCCATCTCGAAGTCCATCGGACATAAGGATTCGATAAAGAAATCCTGGTCCGATGGGCTTGAGATGGAGGGTCCTCCACCGGTGGCACTTCTGGCTCGCCTGTAGGCAGCGACCTTTTTCTTCGCAGCCACCTTCCATCGCTGGTAGGCGCTGCGAAGCTCCTTCCAGTCTCGCTGGCTGCCTGTTGCCTTCCCGATTTCCGCCAGTTCCTTCCATTTTTTCTTCTTTTCCTCGTGGCTACTGGCTTTGCTGCTTTTGTCCTCCAAGATAACTTTATTAGTTTGCACGAATTCCAGAATTCGTGCTTTTTCCGCTTCCGTAAAATTCTCTCTCCTTCTCGCATTAGGGTTTGCCATCTAAAAGATCATTTATTATTAATATTTTAGAAATAATATCCTAGTTTTACAATACGCGCAACACGTGTATCTATACTTACGATGCGTATCCTGCAGACGTCGAGAGCAAAGTGAAACGAACAATGAATTTTCGACGACAAAGGAATATAACAAATGACGATCGTTCCACGGTCATGGTCCTGGTAGCTATTTTACGCAATATACGTAACGTTTTTTAATACCGATTATTACCTTTCGATCAACAATTTAAGTATACAGTCGTATGCTCGATGTTAACAAATTGTTAAGCATCTGCAGCCATATCATTAATCATCTGAAAACTAAAGTTGGAGAGTTTGTATTGCCCACATTTCAATTCAAGTTCCCCGCATTTTTATTAGTAGGACGCATGCGCAGTATTGGCCAAACGTGATTTTGCAACGTTGCCATATTTACTTCCCAAGTTGAGCGTGTTTTGCTATAAGCGCTGCTAAACGTGGATGAGAGTACGACCATGTTTAGCCGCGCTCGAATCGACTTTAGGTAAATAGGGTTTAGATGGGCTTATAAAGTACGAGTGAGAGTAAGGCCCATTGTTTCTGGAGAGAGGACACTATTGTCTCGCTGTACTACGACCAATTGCAATTCACATCCGAAACCAAGAACCAAGTTATTGAAATTGTCACCACTGTATAAACATAACCTTAATAAATCTATGTAGTCTATGTCCGATTATTCAATGATATAAATACCTTACAAGACTCCTAGAAGGAAGGTAAAGGAGAGAATTGTCTCCAGAATTACGAACAACATCGTCTGAAATAAAGAAAAGGTTAAAATTATATGCACAAAGTAATATACATTGGAATCAGACGTACCTCGTAGTCTACGAGAATCTTGATTAACACACTCGACGAGCGTCTAGTGTATCACATAACCCGAGACTGAACGATCAGCCAATCAGAAGGTTCTATCGCTCTCGGGCACAACAGCCAATCAGACGGCTCAACTGCCTACGTGTACAATAGCCAATGAAGAGGCTTTCGTTCGAGAAAGGCTAAACTAGCTGCAATAACGCACCGCCAATTATGAAAAAGAACTGTATTTCCCTATTTGCAAGAACCACCGGAACTTCTTAGACGTGAGTGTGTCGTAACCTCGACAGGTTGAATCCCTTACTAAAAACACCTCGCTCTACCAATCGACGTTCTTCCCATCGGGTCGTAACACTCTTTAACAATCTCTCCTCGGTAGTATTACTAATATAATATTTGGTAGACTTACATAAACTAAAATAATACTGAGTTTCAAGGAACACGAATAGTATATTTAAAACAAAAGTATATACAATATGTAATTCAAAATAGACAACAATAGAAACAAAATAAGAAAGGAAACATTTTTTTAAAGAGAATTTAATTGTTTTTTCAGGATTAGAACATTCAGGCTTTCTTTTTCCAATTGCATCTCCAGTATTTCTATTCCTAATGCAGTTTTCTTCCGTGCACCTTCTTTTAAGATCTGTACTAATTCCAATTTTGATTGTACCAGATCATTTGTGTTTTCGTTTATCAACATTGACGTGAGATTGTTTAGATTTTTTTCGCTTTAATGGCCTTGGGTGATTATTTGCTCCAGAATTTCGAGTTCCTTAGAGGATGATGTGGACGTTGCTACTATATCCTCCAGCGTCAATTCATCTGTAACGGACTTTGTTTCCGCTGGGTTTTGATCACGGGAGGGGCCAGAAGCTCTCGAGTGACCAGGGTCAGTGGAGGACTATAGAGAGGGAAACTGGGTTTTTATATTTTTAGATATTACCCGAAAACACTAAATTTAGGTTAAATTTTTTAATCATTCTTCAGAAAGAAGAAAAGAGTTTGCGTCGGTCTCAATAAAAATTTGAGTGCGTTTATTCGAGTAAAAGAATCCCGACGCTGTTATGCGATACCGTTGTTCGCTGCGGTGCCGGTGCGATACAGCTGTGTCTGTGTATGTATTTACTAATATACGTCTGTGATGTACGTATTTACAAATATCCGGCTGTTTATGTCCGACGGTGACGCGGTCTGTTTTGCTGCGAGCAGCTGACGGCGGCCGTGTCGGTGGCCGTACGTGAGAGTGGGGCGCCGTCCAAACGGCACAAACGTAACAAACGCCGATCTGGAAGCGAAGGGCGCCGATCGTCTCGGTACTAAAAGACGCACAGTGGGGCCAAATCCCAAAAAGCTGGTCAAAAGTCGAGAACGTTATAAATTCGGCTGAAAGTCAGTACTCGGGGGTTTTTGGGGTCGCTGATTATGAATCCGAAGTCAAAATTTGAAATAAAAACAAAATGGCGGATTTGACATGAATCACTTTTATAGAGAAAATACAAAATATATTCATATGTTGTATAATACGATAAAAAATACAATCGGTTGATTTAAAGTTCATGGATCGTCATCCAAAGAATAAGTTGATTCACAATCAATTGATGAAAAAGTTTTTAAATCGCTGGAGCTTCCTGTACTCGCTGGTATACGTTGCGCAACTAACAATGAAGCTGCTACTGGGAGCAACGACTTCGAGTTTTTTCGAGGCAATTCGCGCAAACTTGAAATAAATGGATCGGATATTAATAATAAGCGTAAAATGATGTCTTCCATTGTTTTGACTCGGGAACACTTTCTTACAAAATCTTCACAAAACTTTTTAATGTATTTATTAGTACATTCTTGAGCGTCTTCAGACATCTGCCCTATCGGCAATACCGATGAGTTTATCACTTCTGCGCCATGAATCAATATCTTATGTACCGAAGTTGGCATGTAGAACCACGGATATAAATGCACAAAGTAGCGAGCTGTCTGTAAGGTGTAATCTTTAAATTTTATGAAATCGATTTCATGGCCACTCGAAATTGTCTGCAATATCACATGGAAACGCTTAATCAAGTCCTCATCAACCCCCGTTATAGCAGCAGAAATGCTTGAGTTTTCGAAAAATCTTCGAGCGGTATTCCCATCATTCGAGCTACCGAAACCAGGCTTTGGTTGATCGACTATTAGACCTAATTTCATACGGAAACCCTTCTGTATATGGGTTTTTCGGATTGTTACTTTTTCCTTTTCTTTATCACTACGCGCTTGCCAGTTTTTAATTCCAAGCTTATATGCTACATGCAAACAGCATTCGAAAAACCGTATCCATGCATGCAAAGTTGACAATCCAAACTGTAGATGATTTTCAGAGACTTCCTTTTCTAGAATTGCGTCGATGTTGTTAAAGTCTTTTGAAGTTGCTTTGCATAAATAGCATCGTTGAGTAGACATATTATGCGTGATAGCATTACAAACTTTACCGTCTATCATGGTGAAAGCAAGTCGGAAAGAAACTCTTATTTCTTTTCCATTTACGACCTTTTCGAAAGGGACAAGATTGTTCTCTTGCTGTTTAATATACTTCATTTCCTCACGAGTGGCTTCAGGACTCTCGTGAAAAAATTGGATCCTAATTGGTCTACAAAAACGAGGAGATGACGGCCTCGGATTTTTTCATACGACAAGCCTTGCGTTTGTTTCTTGGTCGTCTGATACAAGCTGCAGTGGAACGATTGAGGTAAAAAAAATATTAGCATCGGACTTGCTTCCATAATCATTGGTGAACTTTTGTTTGTACAATGAAGTGCAAAGTCGGTGTCCCCCTGAGCAAACGCGTCACTCAGTGAACCGGCCTTCCACCGCTCCGAGCAGGGAGCATTGGGGAGCATTTCGACATTGTCATATGAGAGATTTTTGTAATCTTGTAACCTGAAATTATCATTTCGATGTATTTTATTGCGAATAAAAGCATTCGTAGGCAAAACATATGAGATTTCATTGAGAAAATTTGGCGTTTTCGAGGCGCTTCAGTCAGGTACCTTGGAGCTGACGGTGGTAATCTTCCTAGATCCTGTACTCCGACGTCAAGGAAAACGAGAGTTCGAGATAGTCCCGAAGGTGTTACAGAAGGAGATCGAATAAAATGCACTTTCACTAATTCGATGTACTAAGAAATATGTATATATATTGTTTGTAACACGTAAACAAGAATACTATTACAGAAGTTCTTAAATATATATATAGTATAGATTTCTACCAGACGCGACCGGAGTCTTCAGCGTTTGTTTGATAATTGTACTTTGAGTGTCAGAACAGAAGTAAGTTTGGTTTTTTAATCTCTCGCTTGGCTTGCCCCGGAGAGCTTCGAAAAGCCGCGCCACCCAAGTTTGGGTGGGGAACCAATCACGGAAATGTCGTAGGAACGCTCAACTATGACTGACCAATCGTTGTTGGGGAATAAGCGATGGTGATCGCTGGTCGGTGGCTGTTGATGACGCGGCTGCTGTGCACGTGGGTCAACACAACCCGCGGCAAGCTGCAGTTTATTGTTTTATTGCCTAGGTTCGTGAGAATGTTCGTTCGGAGGATTATCCCAGCGGGAATTTTACTTATCTGTTAAATTATCGGCAAAACCCAGAAGACGGTAAGAGTTTCTAAACTAAAAGCAGCAATAGCCGCTATACCTGGAGGAAAAGAAAGAATAGTTGTGGTATTACCTGCGAAAGTAAAGGGAATGTAACTTCAATTGTAATTATATTAAATAGGAAAATTTTCAAAAAACCTATATACTAGTAAAGTTGGTGACATTACCTTGGAAGGTTGAGACTTACGTCATGGAGATGAACGTTCATAGAGAGGAACAGAAAATAGAGGAAACAGGTGGTTCCATAGCCCTCCAGACAACAAAGGGTCCTAGAATCGGAGGCGCAGCTTCGAGGTTATAATGGTTTTTGATTGATAAGGTGAGCCTTTAGCCAAATTATCGGCCAAAGAAAGGAAAAGGCACCTTGATTCTATAAGGGATAGTATCCCTGGTGTACAGGGATAGGTTGCGCACAAGTTTATTAGGGTGCTTTAGGACATTAAAATTATCAATGTTATTTGTAACAAAGGACCCCAGCAGGGGAATATTGGTTTCTTTGTGCAAGTCAGCTGTTGAGTAGCGGGGTGATTTGTTGGTGGCTATTTTTATTATTTTTGATTGAAGTCTTTGTAACTTAGTTTTAAGATAATTTGGAAGTGCATTCCACCACAGAATGGAACCATAGGTTAACACGGGTCTGATACAGGCACGATAAATTGTCAGTCTTAATTTGGATTTGAGGTAAGACTTACGAGATATGATTGGGTGTTATGTGTTAAAAACTTGATTTGCTTTGTTTAGTCGATTAAGGGCGGCAAATGACCAGTTCATTCGCGAGTGGAGAGTGACGCCAAGGTATTTCACTGTTTGGTCCCACAGCGAGCTAACCCCCATGACCCTGATCTCATCCGGAGGCTTGACAATCCTCCTTCTAGGGAAAATGATGATTTCAGTTTTGAGAGGATTTAATTCAAGTTTCCAGTCATTAAAGAAGTCAGTAATATTGACTAGATAACCTTGGAGATTATCTACAGCACGTTTGAGTGAGTAAGAGGATGTACTGATGGCTGAGTCATCCGCAAACAGGTAGAGGTTACAGTGCTCCTTGAGAGGAAGATCATTTATGTACAGGTTGAAAAGCAAGGGCCCCAGGACCGATCCTTGGGGGACACCTGTTGATAATACCGACCGAGGTAGGGAATCCCCCCCCCCCCCTAATGTGGACAAAGAATGAACGATTTTCAAGGTAGGATTTAACGAGCATGATAATGTCATGATTAATTTGCAGGTTATGGAGCTTAAGCAGGAGAGCATCATGCCAGACAGTATCAAATGCTTTAGCGAGGTCCAGAAGTGCAAGAGCCGTGAACCGCCTTACGTTAATTTCATGCGTGATAGACTGAGTCAACCTGGCTAGTTGTTGCATGCAGGAATGGGCTCGACGAAAGCCAGATTGGTGGTCCATAAGAAGCTTATGAGAAGTTACATGCTGTGAGATGACGTTTGAAATGAGTGACTCAAAGACTTTGCCCAGGACAGGAAGAAGGCTAATTGGTCTAAAGCTGGCCGGAGAGTCCCTAGGATTACTGGGCTTAGGGATAGGGATGACTTTAGCAATCTTCCAAGGGCATGGGAAATAATTAAGCTTGAGGCATGCTTCAAAAATAAGGTGAATTTCCTTTAATATAGTTGCGGAAGAGGCGTTTTTAAGCATTAAGGCGGTAATCTTATCATTTCCCGGAGCCTTATAATTTAATAAATTGACAATAGGACTGGCTTGACGCGGTTTCTTAGGAATTTGAGATTCAAGTATTTTGTTATTTTCCTGTGACTTGAAGGGTTTGGAGTTCTTATTCGAGAGATAGGCGAGGAGAGCTGGGCACTTGGAGAAGTTAGCCGTGTGGGGCCCACCACAGTTAATACACGTGGGAGCAGTGTCAAGCGTTTTAGTACACTCAGCAGTGTGATGTTTACCAGCACATTTAACACACTTGGGAGGAATGTTGCAATTTGTTGCTGAGTGTCCAAAAGCCTGACATCGGTGGCACTGAGTATGGTTCTTTTTTGAAAGATATTTTTCCCAATAAATTAATAAACCCTACCGAACTTCTCCAAGAGCGCAGTGGCTTCTTCTTTATTTTTGCCCATTATCACTGTATCGTCGGCAAACGCCAGGATACCCACTTTACTTGTACCCACACATATGCCTTTATCATCGTTGTCTATATCGTCTATAATAAAATCCATAATAATATTAAAAATCAAAGGGGAAAGTGGGTCACCCTGCTTGACCCCTCGCGTAAAACCTATTTTGACCGATCCGTCTTCCGCTTTAATGTCTGTTATGTTGTTTTTATACAGGGTGTCCCGTAACTAGTGTAAGAGCCGGGAATGGGGGCTTCCTGGGCTGATCCTGAACAACTTTTTCCTTTGCCAAAATATCGGACGAGGCCGCGTTTTTGAGTTATTAAGGAAAATGTCTGGCCAATGAGTGCGCGCAAATTTCCCGCGCTCAGGGCCGTGGACGTTGGCTGACCATCGCGCTCGGCCGTGGTCGTGTCAAACGCGCCGCGGTTCAGGTCAAAGTAGTAGGTAATGCGAAATTAATAAAAATCAGGATTAGTCATGAATAATGAATAAACATATTAATAATTATTCATGTAAAGTAAACAAACGTACGTCGCGACGCTGCACGAGTCGATAAAGGCACGTGTCTGCCTTACAAAATGATTTGCCGATATCAATTAAGTTTACGAAAAAGTGATTTTGCAATAAGTTTAGGAAAAAGGATTGGTGGATTATGAAATAGGAGTGGAATATCAATAACAAGTCCATTACTCACAGCTTTCCATGAAAAAATGGGTCGCGTCATTGGATCTCTCCATCGCTCCTGATCATCCAGAGAATATCGACGAACAGCTGATCGCAGCCGGGTCATTGAACTGGCATGGCTGCACGGTTACTAACACTTTCAATGTCCATACGTGAAGCTTTCGTTTCCAATCTCCGACGTTTCGTTAATTTTTAATCCATTATTCTTAACTCCCGACGGTGCTTCGAAAAAGGAGGGCCCCGATACGAGTAACACCTTTAAGGCCAAACACGTCCTTGCACGGTTTACAATAATCCTTTGCACTTTCCGAAAATTATTCACGATAAACTCCTCTTTATTAACCTACATCGTCGCGTTGTCCGTATCGAGATCGACCATATCGACTGCCTTCTCGATCGGCATTTGTCAACTAAGGCTGTGCTACACAATGCGACGACCACCTCACACGTCGGTCGGCCGCTTGACGGTTTCTCGCGCATCAACTGGCCGACGTTGTAAGGTGGTCGTCGCATTGTGTAGCACAGCCTTAGTTGACAAATGATTGAGAAGGCAGTCGATATGGTCGATCTCGATGCGGCAACGCGACGATGTAGGTTAATAACGAGGAGGTTATCATGAATAATTTTCGGAAAGTGCAAAGGATTATTGTAAAACGAGCAAGGACGTGTTTGGCCTTAAAGGTGTTACTCGTATCGGGGCCCTCCTTTCTCGAAGCACCGTTGGGAGTTAAGAATAATGGATTAAAAATTAACGAAACGTCGGAGGTGGGAAACGAAATCTTCACGCATGGACATTGAAAGTGTTAGTGATCGTGCAGCCATGCCAGTAATGACCCGGCTGCGATCAGCTGTTCGTCGATATTCTCTGGATGATCAGGAGCGATGGAGAGATCCAATGACGCGACCCATTTTTTCATGGAAAGCTGTGAGTAATGGACTTGTTATTGATATTCCACTCCTATTTCATAATCCACCAATCTTTTTTCCTAAACTTATTGCAAAATCACTTTTTCGTAAACTTATTTGATATCAGCAAATCATTTTGTAAGGCAGACACGTGCCTTTATCGACTCGTGCAGCGTCGCGACGTACGTTTGTTTACTTTACGTGAATAATTATTAATATGTTTATTCATTATTCATGACTAATCCTGATTTTTATTAATTTCCCATTACTCCTTTGACCTGAACCGCGGCGCGTTTGACACGACCACGACCGAGCGCGATGGTCAGCCAACGTCCACGGCCCTGAGCGCGGGAAATTTGCGCGCACTCATTGGCCAGACATTTTCCTTAATAACTCAAAAACGCGGCCTCGTCCGATATTTTGGCAAAGGAAAAAGTTGTTCAGGATCAGCCCAGGAAGCCCCCATTCCCGGCTCTTACACCAGTTACGGGACACCCTGTATAATTGCCGGATGTAGTTGGCTAAATACACCGGCACACCTTTTAAAACTAAAGCTTGTTGAATCATGGAGTGTGGGATCATGTCAAACGCCTTCTGAATATCTAAAATAGTAAACACACCACTGGATTTTTTCGCCTCTTTAATTAAATTATTTAGTAAAAACACATTGTTTCTGCATCCATTTTCGCTAGCAAAACCTTTCTGTCTAATAGAATTATCCGTTATATTTCTTAGCCTATTGTCCAGGACCCCAGAAAACACTCTCGCGATCATCGATCCAATAGTTATCGGCCTCCAATTTTCAACACACTGTTGGTCCCTTCCTGCTTTTGGAATTAACGTAGTTCGATTAATTCGCCATGCCGCAGGATAAATAGATTTAGCCAACAGTATGTTGAAAAGCGTCGCCAATAACTCATCAACACCTTTACGCATTAAATGTCGCTTGTAGATCTTATCCGGGCCGCACGCTGACGTGCCCTTGATTTTAGCTAATCGGTTTTTGACATCTTTGGGGCTGCAAACGGCGATGTTAAATTTATTATTTAAATTCTCCACCGGTGTGTTCAGTCTCACTAAGGGGCCTTCTGTTTGCCATAGACTGCTATACATATTTCTAATATTCTCAGCCTTCGGTAACTTAATTGGCGGGTCAAGAAACGACAAATTATTACTAATTACCATAGATGCTAACTTTTTTGGACATTTTTTAATCATATCTTGACATCTCGAATATCTAAATTTTTTCCTACCCTGGTGGTTATTACGATTTTTTCTTCTCCTATTTCTAATCCTTTTTTCTTGACTTTCTTCTTGCCTGTCTTCAGCAATTAATATTTCCACTAAATCTTTCTCAACAAATTTGTCTATCAATCCTTTAAAAACTTCTTCCGACATGTCACTTCTGTTAAGCCATAATTCATTTAATTTTCCTGCTAATCGTACCATATTTTCATCACCAGTTATCTCTATTCCATTTATCGCATTATCTAGCTTGTTTAACCATTCATTCTTTTCCTCTTCATATTCTATATTTTCATTTTTAATTATAAGTTCTTCCTCAATTATACTTACTATCTTCTGGGCTGGTAAGGGTCGATCTAGCGCTGCCAATACCTCTTGATCTTCTTCCTCACTACTGTCCCTTGCCGGGCTAATTCCTTTTCTGAGGACTAGTCCTAATTGGCGCCTTCTATCGCTAATTTGTTTACTATTTTTACCCGGGAAGTGCGGCGACAACTCCTTGTTGGGAAATCTAGTATTAACAACACTTCCATTTAGATCTATCAGCCGCTGATCCTCCTCTTCAGACCACAGATTTACCCTTGTTCTGTTTCGGTTGGGTGTTCTAGGTATTGCAGCCGCCCGCCTTTCTTCGTTCCTAACTAAAGGATGTGCATGGCGTTTATGTTGGCTGAGTCCAGTTTGCGTTTGGAACGACAGTTCACACTCCTCACAGCCAAATGGATGACGTACGCGACTGCTCCTATCCACCATAGCAGGTTTACATCGGGTGTAATGCACCCGCCAATTATGGGCTCCAGGGAATACCCTGTCACATTGGGTGCATTTCCATTTAACTTTTTCCAATAAATGTTTTTCCTTGTTATGTCTGTCTAATTGTTTATAGTCCAAGAAACTCAAATTAATATTCTCTTTTACACTACATATAGCGCAATTGGTGCTCTCACCAATTAGGGGCACTTCTATCACCCATTGGTTAGCATCCATCGCCATTTTATTTTAATTATTTTAATTTTCTTTATCTAGAGCTTTTCTGCAATACTGCTAGTATCAATACCAATACCAAATTAACCCCGCCAAGACTAGGAATGCCTAGCGGCCACGTGAGGGCCTGCAACAACATATCTGCTGACAAATAACGTAACCGGTGGAATCGTTACTGTAGGCTAATTCAGATCAGATTTAGTTCAAGCCAAATTTAATTAAATTGAACCAAACCTGATCTAATTCAACTCAACTATTGGCAAAGCTATACACTCAGATTCTATTTATTTTATACAGAAACAAACTTCCCGCCAACAAGGACGGTCGCAATCGCAGCGCATAGCACCAATTAATCAAATCAAATTGTACATAGCACTTAATTTATTTGTTTATTTATCTATTTATTTATTTATTTATTTATTACCCACTTATTATAGGTATAGGGGCACTCACATTGAGTAGTTTATTCCCTCCAGCTTCCTGAAGGTAACCCCTATTATGGTCATTTGGTGATCTATGACCAGTGCCAACAATATTTATATGCTATTGCAGGCCCAAGACTACACCCCGTAACCATAACCCCCATAAGGAGCTTAACGTCCTTAGGGGAGTCATGGTCACGCGGGGACCCCTCCATCATTGGCTGCGGGAGCACCCGCGTGCAATGCCTCCGGAAAGGTCTCACCCACTCTCCTTCATCGGCTGCGGGAGCACCCGCGTGCAATGCCTCCGGAAGTGGGTGACCACGTATCGTGATTTTTTATCGAGGTTTACTCCTCTAGGCACGGTGGAGGAGTAATCTCCTCCTAACGGCTCCAGCCAGCCGGGCGTTTGTATTCCGGGTCGCCATCCCTTACCAGCTTGGAGGAAAACTCACTCCTAACGGTGAACTGGTCACCGGGCTCAGGTACCCTCGGGAGCGCCAACTCCCGAGCCCTGGTACTCACACGAGCACCAGAGCCCCTGAGGGGAGCAGGTGAGGGAGCATAAACTCCCTCTATCGGCCCCTGCCCAGGCCGGGATTTGGATTCAGGGTTACCTTCCCCTACCAGCATGGATGAAAACATCCTATCGGTGTGCTGGAACACCGGGCTCGGGTGACCCCGGGAGCGCCAACTCCCGTACCTGGATGTGTTTCCATCCAGGCCCCTGAGGAATATATAGGGCACCTTCTTAATATCACTGTATTTAATCCCAGGGGGAAAGTTGACCCTGTAGATGGGGTGGATTTTAGACTTATTAATGAGAATACAAGAGTTGGCTGCCAAACCGAGTTCCTTTAATTCATTGAGAATGCCATCAGTTGGGGTATCCGGAAGCCTCTTAATAACTACACTGTTAGCCTTATCCGCATTAAGGGTGAAAGTAAAGAACGGCTTATCTTGTTCTTTTAAAAGCGCTTTAAGCGGTACAGCATAGATTTGTAAAGATTTATTAATTCGGAATAACATTGCCTTTGGTGTTGATTACAAAGGTGAGCTTTTACGATCTACGCGATACAGCGGGAATCCCTTACGAGGCCTTCAAGCGACCTTGTCCTACGATCTAACACGCGCGTCATTTCCCACAGCGACCCGCCCCTCTGTGGTAGAATCAACGTTGCGTGGGAGGTCCGCCCCGGCTGGTTCATAAATGTCAGAAAATGTAAGAACTTAGACATAACGCGGGGTTAAACAAAAACGGAAACATTTTGAGCGAAGAAACGAAACGCATATTTATTATTAACAATAATTGAATCGAACGTGAACGAAAGAATTTAACACAAATAATAAACAAGAATTTAAACTAAAATAAATAATACAAAATCATAATAAACAAAAAGTAACAGAATCATAACAAATGCTCAAAATGACCACCACTATTCTCAATGCATAAAGCAACACGCTTAACAAAATTTTTTCTAACGCTTTCCAACATTTCAGGAGTAATCGCATGCATTGCCTCACAAATTTTTATTTTTAAAACATTCTGGTCCGAAGGTAGATTTTCATACACCTTATTCTTCACGTACTCCATAAAAAAAAATCTACCGGGGTAAGGTCGGGTACGTGGTGGCCATTTAACCGGTCCACCACGACCAATCCACCGCTTAGAATATTTATTTTCCAGGGCGGCACGGGCGGCACGAGAAGCATGGGCTGGGTGCCCGTCGTGCAATACGCGTTCTCATAGCATAGGGGACGTCAACCAAAAGCTGATCCAATTCGTTCTTAATAAAAGTTGTATATGTTTCCGCGGTAACATTAGCATCCATAAATCGTGGACCGTCGATAAAATCCCCAACTATCCCCGCCCATACGTTTATGCTGAAACGGCCTTGCACGTGAATTTCTTTCCGGCAGTGGGGATTTTCCGTCGCGTAATGGTGTTCATTTCTTCTGTGTATTACACCCTCACTCGTGAAAGTACATTCGTCCGTCCATAGAATTCGCCCTAGTAAATCATCGTTGGCTACATCGTCTAAATTCACCTAAATTGAGGACAATAGAACAGGCATGACATTAAAATAAACAACAGTTAACTAAAAATCAGACCAACCTAAATCTTTAAGTGATTTCTCCACACCTCATCAGCAATCCAATCACAAAATTCAAGACGCCTTAGAAGGTCGCCGGGCAAAAGCTTTTGCGTCGTGTAGCGTTTCCACGACCGTATTCCTAAGTTTTTTTTAATGATTTTGTGTACCTGGCTGTTCGATATATTTAAATCGCGGGCAATTGCACGCGTACTCGTGTGCGGATTGGCCGTCACGGCTGTCCGAACATTAGCAACATGCTCTGCATTTCGTTGGCGAATGTGGAGAGGTCGGTGTGATATATGAAATGATCTGTGGCGACGGAGTTTTTGCGCCAACCTGCTAAAGCAGCTGTAATGAGGATGGTGCATGTTCGGAAACCTTATTGCATAGAGCGCGGCCGCTTCTCTTTCGTTTCGTCGGCACTCCCCGTATATTAAAACCATTTCCTTTAATTCTTCGTCCGAATAGGTGTGACGGCTCTCCAAGTTAACAAACTGTTACGTCCCGAACGAAGCGTGCGAGACGTCGACAGCACGATTTCCGAAGAATCGTTCGCTCGACCTGGAGGCCAGATGGGCGGTCAGTCGAAACTTTACTCGCGTTTATCTGACGGTCGAACGGCACCCTTTTTTGAGTCAACACGATACGCGCTATAACTCGGGATAGGGCAGAAAGTCAATGATCGTCGATCGTTAAGAGGGAGGTTGTCGATGTCTTATGAGGATAGGGTACGTGGTTAGGGAGGTGGAACGTATAGCAACCAGTATCACAAAGGAAGAGAAAGAGAGAAAGTGAGCGAGGGACAGAGAGTAGATAAGAGGATTTAATTCAACTGTGGTCTTACCTTTCGGTTGATATGTATCTATATATATATATATATATCTATGTAGATGTAGGCGCGGCCTAAACGTCGTTGGATGAGGAGTGGTAGAAACAAATACACTGAACTTTGATGATAGAAATAAATCGAATGCACGTATATTGTAAGAAGAGACAAACGGAATTACACAAATAATATGGCAAGTATAAGCAAGGAACTGGTGAATACTGCACGAAGTGTTCGATACTATGGTCACTAATTGAATGAACTGGTGACGAGAGTGTTGGGCGAAGACAGGATGGCAAAATAAAGTTGGTAAGGAAAAACTTAAGGGGTGCAGGGTCGTAAAGTGATTTGAAGCGAGTTTCGAATTTTAGTCAATGGGAAGGTTCTCGGTACGGTCTCAAGAGGTATGGTGACAAGATGTTTAGGTACTGCGATAAAAGGGAATAGGAGAGTCGGATTACGGATGTATGTTGGCGTCAATGCTGTCAAATAAGAGAGAAAAACGCCTCACGTTGCTTGAAAGTAAGAACAGGAAGGTAAGGATAAAATGGGTGAAAGAGCATGTTACCTGAATGGTAATTAACGGAAAGACATGGAGGGTAAATGTGAGAGGAATAGGATCGGAAATAATTAAATATGGAAGAAAAGGGATGAGATATCAAATGGTGTCCAAGCACAAAACATATTATATAGAATTGAAAACTCTGACAAAAAGCTGGTCGGATTTCAAGATGATTTGAATTGGATACTTACTTTTGAACTGCAAATATTGGACCCAAGCAGGAGACCCTTATAGTTTGGTCGCGATTAGTTAATTTATATAATTGAAATTGAAATAAACTCTGATTGTAGATTTATAATTCTGAAGTGAAAAAGACTAACTCAAGTAGACGTTGGATATTATTGCTCTAATACGGCTCGACGAAGTGAACTGATGAAACTCGAATGATCGGCAAAGTGAACTGAAGAAAGACTGAGACTAGAATGATCGAAAATCAGTGCTGGTAGTGCCATTTATAATCCCTTAACAGGATGTACGTGGGCGTAGGGTGACCGTTGCTATATGGGAAAAAATAGGGGGAATAGATTCGTCTTCGATTTCGCCATATCTTGCGGACCAATTAAATTAAGCCACGTAAGGGCCTTCGGTCCCCTAGTTGTGCTCGTGCAGGTCATTTTCCCATCGTTGCCATCGTTGCCCTTGGTCTCGATAAGTTCTTTTTCTTTTTCATTTTTACTGTTAGGCGTGAGGTTGACATAGTAGTGGAGATGGGTAATACATGTTTCACTGTGTTTGTGGCATTTGGAGTCTTGATGAGTAATGTGTTACGTAATTTGTACGGTTTGTGGATTATGGGCGTTTCCCATGCGGGAAAGCTAATAGTATATGTGCACCGTTAAACTATATTACCTTTACACAAAATTATTAATAATTGATTCTATGTCGAAGGGAACATAGTGATAGAACCCCAAGTTACGCTTCAGGTGCGTAAGAGAATTATCTTATCCGGTGTTACCATTCATAGTGGTCGTACCGGTGACCGGATTGTCATAGCGTTTCTTTGACATCGAGTTACGTCGCGGACGTAACACCTCCCCCCTTAGACGAGCGTTATGGGCAACATGACGGTCGTCGTCCGGCAGGACTGTACGTGTACCTGGAAAAGATTTTTATTTCAGTTTACATCTGGAAAAGTTGTTTCTCGTTCGAAAGTGCACGTACATGACTAATATCTACGTAGATGGTTTAACAATCCCATTATCGTTATTTTTATAGATATCATTTAATTTGAATACTGTTTGGGTGTTACTGGTTAAACCATCTGGAATTCCTTAACTTTATGGTGTTTTGTTAGGAAAAGTGTGTTTGTAGTGGAGTGTTTGTTTTTCGGAGTGTATGTGTTTCTATGATAAAAGATACTGAAGTAAATAGTAAAAGTAATTGACATTTAATTGTAAAAATTTGTCAACCTAATCAATCCTTTTGAAAAAAAAAACAAAGAAATGAATTAATCATTTGAAGGTTTTACTGATTACTTTGCAAATTGACGTATACTTGCAGAAAAATTTTATGAGGTATATATTGTCAAATATAAAAAAATATATATTAATTTCATCATTATCCGCAAAATTCCCTTTCCTGTCACCATCTCTCTTCTGCCTCCATAACGATCCTGGATTGTTCCGTCCATCCCAGTTTGAAAACCATGTTCGTCCCCGACTGGAGCCGCGACCTCGCCAATTTCCTCTTGTCAATTTCTCTGCCCGACTCTCCTTCGTGGGTCACGTGCGATCGCCACCCTCTCCATTTCTTCATTCAACACCTTTCCGCAATCTCTCTTGAAATGCCCTAACAGGCCGCACCTAAAACGACTTCCTGGCTCATTTGTCCAAAATACCACTGGCTTTCGTCCATTCGAATTATCTGGTCTGTTCATTTTCCTTTTCTCTGTCTCATCTTTCAGTTTTGCCTTTACCATATTTAGACTACGACTCTCGTTCGACATATTTTCTATGACAGTTACGACAGTTTAATATGACTTAGGCAATGACATTAGTAAATCACATACAGTATTATCTTCTTTGATTTCCGCTCCTGTAGCCTTTAACTTCCTTATTACCTCGTCCAATCTACTGTTACGTCCCGAACATAGAATGATAGCATATCTGTTTAGCTATCGTGTCAGTTGCTTTGTTTAAATTCATTATCCATTTGTATCCCGAGAATACTCTATAGAACATGAAAGCTCCACGTCCTGAGAAATTGAACTGATCTAATAATTGTTCTCTGGTTATTGTTCCATATTTTCCTTCATGTTTTTCTTTTACGAATATAACACTAAACGCTGCAGGTGGAGGAAACATTCGAGTTGCCTGTCTAGTAGTAACTATAAGTGCAATGTCTGCTATCAGTGTTATTAGAGTCCTAACTTCCGCAGGTTCTTTTTCTTTGATGACTGACAGTATGGTATCTATGTCCGGAAAGTGCGCAAATGCTCTTTTTACCGCCTCTGCCCATTTTTGCGAATACCTTCGGTCTGATTTCAAGTAGCATAATAGCGCCGTTAAAGGACCTAATGATTGCGGCATTGATGCCCTCTTTTCAGGTGGGAAAGTGATTCCTTCGCATAGTGGATGATGGACACCATAGATGCCGTATTGGGCTAAACTTACGTCTTTTTGCTGATTGTTACGCCTTTCAATTGGCATGTAATGATGCCCTAATCTTAGTTCTTTTCTACGCAGCGCATAACCACTAAGAAAGTTAAACACTGGGTTAGCGATGCCGTACCAGTTTTCTGGGTCTCTTTGGTCATACTTCTTGAATTCACACCCATACTCTTTGCCACATTTCTTCACTATTTCTTTTATGTCATCCTTTTTAACGTTGAGATTAGAATTAAGATATGTTATTTTGAAATCTGTCGTCGCAATTCTGGCTTCCAAAGTTCCCCCTGTTTGGTTGTACTCTTGACGCAACATGGTGTAAGTAGTAAAAAGGATGTTGTGTACTTGGTCTCCAATGCCTAGATTGCAGTATGGTACATCCACTTTAAAGAATGCGTCTAAAATCTTTTTGTGTGCGTTTGCTATAAACTTTATTACTGATGCCTTCTTGTTCTTTTCTTGTGGCACTTTCACCTTTTTTGCTGATATTAATTCCACATTGGGGTTGTTTGCGTCCACTATAATTCGCTTAGGTACTGAATTAATGTTTTCATTAGCGCTCCCAATTTTTAGGCACGACCGTAAAGGGAGTGACTTATGCAATCGCCATCGCGAAAACCGTTCGTATGTATGTGTGTGTGTATGTATGTGTGTCCGTGTATATCCTCGATTTCGGAAAAACGGCTGAACCGATCGGGACGAAATTTGGCACAAAAATCAAGTACACTACTGTGAGTTGACAATAAGGTTTGTGAGCCGCCATCTTGAACCGGTACAAGATGGCGGGAGATTCAAAATTTGAAAAAAATGTAATTTAAATTTAATATTGCTGCCATTTCTAAACGGCTGAAGATAGCGATACATAAAGTTTGCTGGCACCAAATGGATATATACTCAAAGTACATGCCAAATTTCGTTGCGATCCGTTCAGCCGTTTGGCCGGAATACTGGACTAATGGAAATAGTGCAAAATTCATTAATCCCTTAGTCCAGTTTTCCGGCCAAACGGCTGAACGGATTCGAACAAAATTTGGCATGTACATCGAGTATATATCCATTTGGTGCCATGAAACTTTATGTATGGCCATCTTCAACCGTTTCGAAATGGCGGCAAATTCAAATTTTTTATCCATTATTTCAGCCAAAGAGTTGATCACCGAGGAGAGATTGTTAAAGAGGGTCAGCGCCCGTGTATTTGGAGGGGCCGTTTTGCCGGGTCCTGGCGGGTCCCGGAGATAATTGCAGTGCTCTATTCGATCAACCGTACTTATGGAGTTGTAATGTAAGCTATGTTGCTTTGCTATGTAGTTACGCAAAAATGGCGCTGAAAGCAGTGAAAATTTTCGGCCCCTCTAAACGCATAAGCGCTGACCCTCTTTAACAATCTCTCCTCGGTGAGTTGATTAGTCCACTATTCCGGCAAAATGACTGAACGGATTCGGACAAAATGTGGCATGCATATCAAGTATATACCCATTTGGTGCCAGGAAACTTTATGTATCGCTATCTTCAACCGTTTAGAAATGGCAGCAATATGCATGGTCATCTTGAAACGGCTGAACGGATTCGGACAAAATTTGGCATGTACATCAAGTATATACCCATTTGGTGCCACGAAACATTGTGTATGGGCATCTTCAACCATTTCGAAATGGTGCCAGTTTCAAATCTTTAATTCACTATTTTATTTATAATTATAGTTTGAAAATCCCGTAATTTCGAAACGGTTGAAGATGACCATAAAGTTTTGTGGCACCAAATGGGTATATTTTTAAACTACATTGCAAATTTTGTTTGAATCCGCGCAAGCGTTTAGCCGGAATACTGGATTAAAGATTTCAATTTGTCGCAATTTCTGAATGGTTGAAGTTAACCATGCATAAAGTTTCACCGCAGCAAAGGAGTATATACTTGATGTACATGTAAAAGTTTGGTTCGGATGCATTTAATTGTCCGGTTTCGATCACTTGCGCGCATTGCAGAAATGCTACATTTCGCGGGCGAGCGCGAAGCGCGAGCACCCGACGTTCTCAGGGGGTATGGCGCTTGAGCGAAGCGAAAGCGCAGAGGACTCTCTAGCATAGTTTAATATCTCAATACTTGAATTTTCAACAATTTCGAAACGGTTTGAAATTCGTGGGCGAGCGCGAAGCGCGAGTGCCGCGGTCGTGCCTATTGCAGAAAAGCAAAGCTTTTCTGCACCCGGTAAAGCGAGCGCGAAGCGCGAGCAAAGGCGATCTGGGGGGTTGGCGCTTGAGCGAAGCGAAAGCGCAGGGGGTTTACCCCCTAGTTATTTCTGTTACGTCCCGAACGAAGCGTGCGAGACGTCGACAGCACGATTCCCGAAGAATCGTTCGCTCGACCTGGAGGCCAGATGGGCGGTCAGTCGAAACTTTACTCGCGTTTATCCGACGGTCGAACGGCACCCTTTTTTTGAGTCAACACGATACGCGCTATAACTCGGGATAGGGCGGAAAGTCAATGATCGTCGATCGTTAAGAGGGAGGTTGTCGATGTCTTATGAGGATAGGGTACGAGATTAGGGAGGTGGAACGTATAGCAACCAGTATCACAAAGGAAGAGAAAGAGAGAAAGTGAAAAAGTGAGCGAGGGACAGAGAGTAGACAAGAGGGTTTAATTCAACTGTGGTCTTACCTTTCGGCTGATATATATATCTATATATATACGAGTGTAGAGGTAGGCGTAGCCTGAAAGTCGCTGGGTGAGGATTGGTAGAAAAAACACTGAACTTTGATTATAGAAATAAATTGAATGCACGTATATTGTAAGAAAAAAAAACAAACGGAATTACACAAATAATATGGCAAGTATAAGCAAAGAACTGGTGAATACTGCACGAAGTGTTCGATACTATGGTCACTAGTCGAATGAACTGGTGACGAGAGTGTTGGGCGAAGACAGGATGGCAAAATAAAGTTGGTAAGGAAAAACTTAAGGGGTGCAGGGTCGTAAAGTGATTTGAAGCGAGTTTCGAATTTTAGTCAATGGGAAGGTTCTCGGTACGGTCGAGTGGTCGACTCAAGAGGTATGGTGACAAGATGTTTAGGTACTGCGATAAAAGGGAATAGGAGAGTCGGATTACGGAGGTATGTTGGCGTCAATGCTGTCAAATAAGAGAGGCATCTGCGAAAAACGCCTCACGTTGCTTGAAAGTAAGAACAGGAGGGTAAGGATAAAATGGGTGAAAGAGCATGTTACCTGAATGGTAATTAACGGAAAGACATGGAGGGTAAATGTGAGAGGAATAGGATCGGAAATAATTAAATATGGAAGAAAAGGGATGAGATATCAAATGGTGTCCAAGCACAAAACATATTATATAGAATTGAAAACTCTGACAAAAATCTGGTCGGATTTCAAGACGGTTTGAATTGGATACTTACTTTTGAACTGCAAATATCGGACCCAAGTAGGAGACCCTTATAGTTTGGTCGCGATTAGTTAATTTATGAAATTGAAATAAACTCTGATTGTAGATTTATAATTCTGAAGTGAAAAAGACTAACTCAAGTAGACGTTGGATATTATTGCTCTAATACGGCTCGACGAAGTGAACTGATGAAACTCGAATGATCGGCAAAGTGAACTGAAGAAAGACTGAGACTAGAATGATCGAAAATCAGTGCTGGTAGTGCCATTTATAATCCCTTAACAGGATGTACGTGGGCGTAGGGTGACCGTTGCTATATGGGAAAAAATAGGGGGAATAGATTCGTCTTCGATTTCGCCATATCTTGCGGACCAATTAAATTAAGCCACGTAAGGGCCTTCGGTCCCCTAGCTGTGCTCGTGCAGGTCATTTTCCCATCGTTGCCATCGTTGCCCTTGGTCTCGATAAGTTCTTTTTCTTTTCATTTTTACTGTTAGGCGTGAGGTTGACATAGTAGTGGAGATGGGTAATACATGTTTCACTGTGTTTGTGGCATTTGGAGTCTTGATGAGTAATGTGTTACGTAATTTGTACGGCTTGTGGATTATGGGCGTTTCCCATGCGGGAAAGCTAATAGTATATGTGCATCGTTAAACTATATTACCTTCACACAGAATTATTAATAATTGATTCGATGTCGAAGGGAACATGGTGATAGAACCCCAAGTTACGCTTCAGGTGCGTAAGAGAATTATCTTATCCGGTGTTACCATTCATAGTGGTCGTACCGGTGACCGGATTGTCATAGTGTCTCTTTGACATCGAGTTACGTTACGTCGCGGACGTAACACCTCCCCCCATAGACGAGCGTTATGGGTAGCATGACGGTCGTCGTCCGGCAGGACCGTTACGTGATGATTGCATTGTACGTGTACCTGGAAAAGATTTTTATTTAAGTTTACATCTGGAAAAGTTGTTTTTCGTTCGAAGTGCACGTACATGACTAATATCTATGTTGATGGTTTAACAATCCCATTATCGCTATTTTTATAAATATCATTTAATTGGAATACTGTTTGGGTGTTACTGGTTAAACCATCTGGAATTCCTTAACTTTATGGTGTTTTATTAGGAAAAGTGTGTTTGTAGTGGAATGTTTGTTTTTGGAAGTGTAGGTGTTTCTATGGTAAAAGATATTGCAGTAAATAGTAAAAGTAATTGATATTATATTGTAAAAATTTGTCAACCTAATCAATCCTTGAAAAAAAACAAAGAAATGAATTAATCATTTGAAGGTTTTACTGATTACTTTGCAAATTGACGTATACTTATAAAAAAAAAATTTTATGAGGTATATATTGTTAAATATAAAAAAAAATATATTATTATGTTTTTTTTTTTTTTTTTTTTTTATATATTTTAATACTTGCTTAATATGATACGTATATGCATGTATATATGTATATATTTATATGGATATGTATGAGAGAAAGGAAATGCACACGCACACAAAACAAAAAAATAATATAAAATTTAGGGTTAATCCCACAATTGGGAGACTAGTATCTCCTTCCCGTTTAATAATTCTCTCGTCGGAGTCATCATGTATGTGTCAATACATGCGGGACACGTCGCCGCTGGTCTTATTCGGACGAGTTCTCGTCCGCAGCGGGTGCACTCAGCATATCGACTGATCCTTTCAGTCATGGCCATCGTATGCCAATCATGATGCATCCGCAATTCTTCCCTTTCCTCTGGGGTATGTTGCTCCGAACATGGTAAACAAAGTCGGATTGTCGGTATCTCCTTGTGGACGAAGAATGGGGTCTGACTGAATTTGAGGCATATCATTCGCAGGAGGATACGGTATGTCTCAGGGTAATCTGCAGGGAGTACACCATCCATTGGCGCGAAGAACGCCTTGGTGACGTCGGTAAAAAGATTGTGTGGCACTGGCATCCTGTTTATGATTGTCTTTTGGTAATAGAGTTATTACGTTGTTGGAGTAGGATGGGAATACAGTATGGTAAGAAGTAGTGAGATTCTGGTTTTAGTCCGTCTAGGTGTGTCCGTCCCCTCAATTGTCGGTGTACGTATTTTACCATCTTTGGATTACTTCTACTTCTTGTCCGTAGAGGAAGATGTTTTTAGAAGTTAACATATATTCCTCTATGCAGTCAGGACAGTCGCTAGCTGGACGGCATTTGAGTATCTGGTCTCGACATCGCGTGCAATATGCATATTGGTGTGTGAGAAAAGAGGGTATTAGGGAATGCCATATCCAGCGCGCTTCGTATGATAGTCTCTGGTTGTCTGTCAGTTTGCAGTAGCATTGTAAGCACACCCGTGAAAACTGGTTGCAATAGAAAGGTTCTGGGGTCGGGGTAAGGCAAATTAGTTGTAAGAGGAGTTGATAGGTCTCCGGATGTTGAGTTGGTGGAATTCCGTCCATTGGTCCATAATATTCTTCGCCTTCATTCTCAGGTCCTCGGAACAAGTTATGTGGTACAGGCATCTGGGCAAAGGTGATCGTGTTGATTTGATTATGGATTGCTTGGTAAGGTATTTGGTGCAATTATGAGTCCGAGGGTAATCAGTTCTTGCTGAGTTTGGTCAGTGAGTCTGTAGTTCTTCGTCAGTTGGTCATAGTCGTAGGGTACGTTTCTTGAAAGGTACGCTGATCCCACCTCCTCAGGGTGATAGGACCAGCGGTTCCGTAGGTTTTGTATTATTCGTTGGTTATAGTAAGTGGAAAAAATGATGTAGCATTGTATGCATTCGGTTGCCGATCGTTCTCTTAGTAATCTTCTATCACATTGAGAGCATCGGAGAGGGTGTATACGCCGGTTATTGAGTCGGTGAAATGTATGCGTTTTCCAACGCTCTTGAGGAGTCGCAGATCGGCAATCGTTACAGTACCAAAGTTCAATAACTTGACCGAATTCGGAACTTACGCACTTATGTGCATGCCCCGTGGTGCAAGTAGCCAATTGGGCGTTGCACCGTTTCCGTGTAGTTTGTGGGTTCCTGCTCGGCCACATGGCTAGAAACAAGGTTTCAACGTTTGTTTTGTGGTTCTGTTCATCTTGCGTGTGGTGGGCAGGGTAATTTTGGTGAAATTGTATCAAGTAAGATTTGATATTATGATTGCAAGGAGATAAGTTTGTGGGGGTTTGTAATAAATTGGGTATATGTACGGAGTGGTTCGTGTCTTTATTGGGACAATGCTAAGTATATTCGTTAACTATGAATGGTAATATTATAGTATTCATTAGGCGGAGTCCCTTTCCGCGTTGGTGGAGACTATGGTAGCCTGGATCTCCCAAGGTTCTGGCATCTGTTGTACCCTTTTCTTAGGGCCGTTACTAGTTGGTACCATTTCGGTAGTACTGTTGAATATTTCCCGCAGGACATTGCCTGGGTCAATAGGACGTATTGTAGCCCACACTTATCGCAGGTTAGAGGTGGTAGTGGCCTTGTTTCACTCCCCCCCCCCCCCCTTTTTCTTTAGACATATAAGTGGAAGGTGTCCTGGTCTACGTCTGTGGAGATTATTATGCCTCTGTCCGTCCATGGTTCGGGTGAAACTGGGTTAAGCCTGTTCAATTCCATCCTGTATTTATGATAGTGCATGCACCAGGCACTGCACTTTCGGCAATTCCCGGCCGGTCGTATCAGTGCGTACTGCATTCCGCATTTGTCGCATACTGGGGGTGACAAGGGACGGATCCCTGCGAAATGTATTTCCCTTCTTCCCCACTCCACGGTTGGGTCTGAGGCCACGCAGCAGGGGCAATACCTGCGTTTTATCGTGTACCCGTCCACGTAGTCTACATGCGTGTAGACTTCCCCCCGTAAGCAGAGGCCTCGCATCCGGTAGGCTAGTTCAGGGAAGGTGGCCGGGTGATATGGTGGTCGGAATTCCATGTTCTATAGTTACGGTATGTAATAATGGTTTAATTAGGTCCTCTGTGTTGTTTTTTTTTTTTTTTTATAGTGTAGACAGAAACTGGTCCAATTATTGGACCGTGAAGTATGTGGTTGTTGGTCCGTTCTTTCCGTCACATAAGGTGGGATAAAGGGGTGGATTTTTTGAATCAGGTGTCGGAGGGGTTTGTGTAGGAGCGGTGCCGGTTGTCAGTTCTGTGAGCTCGTGTGGAGCCGTATTGTCTGTTTTTGTGACAGTTGTAGGATCCTTCTTCCCTAATTGCACTATCAGGTGGGTGACTGAGTCCCACACAGCTCCTATCAGGTATAAGGACCATCCATAGATAGAGTGCAGCGTATATCCGTGTATTATAGTATCGGCAATCAGTTTCACGAATTTGCCGATGAGCATCAGGCCGATTAGTCCGGCGCTCACATTTCCGAACATAATAAATTTTTCCCACACCCTTCCCCATGCGGATTCGGCTATTCTTTCAACAGTGTTCTGATCTAATAAATGTGATAGGGACGTTCCTTGTGCGGTAACGGATTTTCCCATCATGCTCCGTGAAATAATATTTAGAACAGCGGGTTGCTCTGCTGGTAGCATTATGTGGTCGCGTAAATTATTGAGATCGGTTTCTGTATAGATTCCGCTAGTAGCCAATGATCCTGGGTTGGTGTAAGTCCATGTTGGCTTGACCATTGGTTTAATGGTAGTCGGAGACGAGGCGGCTAATTGGTGCTGGTGTAATTTTGTACCAGGCATTTTCCAATAGGTACATTGGTGGTAGGAAATGACTACAGCTGATTTGCGTTCCTGTTTTCATGAGGATGTGCGTTTGTGGTGTTAAGAAGTACGTTTCGTTATTCAAAGTTACCGGCAGTTGGTGATAGCATTCCGTTTTCCGTAGCAATTTTACCTCGACGGGCACACATTTTACAATGTGCACCACTTCTCCCGTGGCTACCGCCATATAACCTGGGCCTTTCATCAGATGGTATGCAAACACATCCGGTGATTGGGTTGCTATCGAGAGTGTGTTCCTCAGCATTTGTTGTTCCAATGTGCATTGTTGCATTAGGATATCATAGTACAATTGAGTCATTTGTGTGCGGATATGCTTCTCGACGTAGATGAATTTGGAGTTAACATATGAAAAAATATCCAGATTAATGGTGTCTATTTTTGTTTGTGGAATTTCCATTTCTCGGAGAGCCATCGTTAAGACTGTCATCCCGTACCAGCAGATGCTCGTATGGCCCGACGGGAACGATTCTCGAGATTTGTCGATAGTGTCTTGCCTCTTGTGTTCGTCCTGACAATGGCCGACTGCCACGTATCCTCGCGTGTCATTCCCACATGGATTTCCGATTGGCCTGCAGACGTCTAGAAAGTGTGGCCTCAGCTCACCACTCGCCTTTTTGCTGATTTCGGTGAGCAGGGCGGTAAGTGCTGCACCGAGAACGAATCGTACCGCTGTCCGTGTGGCTTCCAATATGGTTCCTTCCATGGTGGCGGTGTCGTGCCGGGTTAACGCCCCGACAAACGCTTTGCCGATGATGCCCATCATCGGCATGACCATGTTGATTACAAGGACCGTAGTGGTGGACATCGGGTCCGGTATGTATGGGTACCCTATCGTGTGGTCTCCACAGGCGTACCCTCGTTGCACCGGTGGGATTTGCGTTCTGATGGAGGTGACGGCAATGGCCACCACGGTGACTGTCACGGCCTCCCATACTAGTGCTCTTGACATGTTGCTTGGCCCTACTGTTTTCTGCAACTGATGATTTTTTTGAATTTTAATGTCTTTTTATATCTTTCGCAGCGATCCTAGCGCTCCTCCTGGGTCCTTCGAGCTCGGGGGTGGCGGTGGATGATCGTGGAATTCCCGTCTGTCCCCGCTTCCTTCCCTGACCGTGGGTTTCCCCTTCTGCTTCCTGTGGTGGCTGTGTGGCGCGCATTTGGTCCGCGTGCACCTTAACGCGTTCCCCTTTTCGTTCGATTTCGAACACGTCTCTTCCGAGGTGTCTGTAGACGCGAAATGGTCCTTCGCAAGAGTGGTCGAGGTGCGCGTTATAACCTTCCACCGCGTTTGAGAGTCGGTGGTTGCGCGTGAACACCCAGTCTCCGATCTGATGAAGAGGTGCCCGCTCTTTACCGCGGCAACGGTCTTGGTACCTCCGCTGGTTGGTCGTGATCTCGCGGCCTGGTGGTCTGAATTCCGCTCGTGGTAACTGCCAATCTCCCGGGCGGTGCAGATTGTACCCGAGGAGTATTTCGCTCGGTGTCTTCTGCGTTTCTCCTTGTCCGTAACTGGTACAAGATGCGGGGGACGTGTTTGTCCCAGTCCTGTTGCTTGTCTGGCGTTAGGCACAAGCGTAGCCCCTTCTTGATCTCCTGGTTCCTCCTTTCTGTCGGGTTGGCTTGAGGGTGGTATACGGGGGTGGTCCATATCCTCGCTCCCCATCGCTGGCATGCTTCGTCCCATATTCGGCTTCTGAAGCAGGGCCCATTGTCCGTGAGCACCGCTTGAGGGTAGCCCCATCGAGCGTATACCTGCTCTTCTAGTGCCCTTGCAATGGTGTCAGCGAGCGCGTTGCGTACCGGTACTGCTTCCACCCATCGACTGTACAGGTCGGTGGCGACTAGTAGGTGTCGCGCCCCCTTGCTGGTGCGGGAGTATGGGCCCATTAGGTCGACGGCTACTACTTCCCAGGGTTGTCGTGCCTCCCTTGGTCGGAGATTCCTCTCGCCGTCCGGTCTGCGTGATTTCGTGCACTGCCACAGCCGACACTGGTGCACGTATCATCGCACGTCGTCCCTTATTTTCCGCCAGTAATAGCGGGAGGCTATGGCCCGCAGCGTCTCGTCCATCCCACGGTGACCGGCGTGTGGCCCGTCGTAGTACTTGTTCAGGATTTGCGAGTTTCAAAACTTGAACGTGATGGGCCGACCCGCGAATTGCGAATCGCTCATTCGATCGTATCCGACGATCTCGTGCAGTCTCAGGAACGAAAGGAACAATGGGTTCAGTGAACGTGCTTGGCGTGAATTGTTATACAACACAATGTTTATTCTCTAGATTACACAACGATGAAACACAAAATATGAAAGTTAACGCAGCGAGGTACAGTTCTGAATTCGCACGTGGTATCTCGCTCGCGGTGCGTGCGCCACGTGGCGCTGAAAAAGAGCGCGGAAGATGTCGAGGCTCCAATCGCCACTTAGCGGGAAGTAAATCGCCGAACTAGCGCGATTACTAATAAATGCGATTGATTTGCGTAACTGTATTCCCAATAGGAACACGGTAATAACAAAACCCGTAACGGGCGGTGCGCGAGATAGCGCGGTCTGGTTGATACACGATACGTGAATCGAGCGGACAACAGACGTCCTGCTTCCAAAGGATACTCCACGGAAGTAATCATAAACGGAAAAAGGGTTACGGCTCCCGTGCGTGGCCTAATTACCGTATAGGCCGCACAGGTGCCACGGCGCTTGGTGCGTGTACGCGTCGTAATGCGCAAGCCCGCTGGGTGAGCGCGTGACGTCATCTTATTAGAATCGCATGAACGTACTTAGTTTAATGAGAGCCCCGACTCACTTTAATGTAAATTCATTGTACCATAATAAATCTAAAATTGAATCTAAAATTCTGTAATAATGATACGTATTACGAATCCCGAACATCCCGGCCCGCGTTGAACATATTTGTTCAAGAGGACAGCTCGCGAGGTTCTACGATATTGGTCGGGCACACTCGGCTATGATCGAGAGGAGTGGGGGAAGGACCCCACGCACGTACTCCTCGGTCGACGGTCACGAAGCATAGATGGCACGTCGTAACAGGCTACGAAACGTCCACGCATAACCTAATAGCATCGGTTACTAAGAACAATGAACTATTCACGTGGCGGCATACTTTGTTGATAGGTCGTTTAAATTGATTGTCGGCCGTACGAACGGTGACGACTCGAGTGACGCCATCTTGACCAGGATGATGAGCAGGGTAATGAGGTCATTTGACTATAAGATGTGGTTAACAACCCAGTCATGTTTGCTTGTGCAAGTTTAGAGTAGTATTTTTGTATAATAGGATCAAAACTAATGGGTTCTCCTTTGGTATTTGACTGTTTGAATACACCAGCAAGTTCCTCTCTTGTGTACCAGTTTAATTGGTCCGTAATTTGGCTTAGTAAGGACAAATCCTCTTTGTATGTTCCAAGCATAGAGTGATAGCAGATTTGCTTGGCCATTGCTTCATCAGCTCCAGTCAGGTTAAGCTCCCAAGAGTAGTTGGAAAAGATCTTGTAGAATGCCCATGCCCCGTTTCCTGAGAAGTTAAACCCAGACAAAAGATTCTTTGTCAAATATTCGCTATTCCCTACTTTGTGTTTTTCTGTGGTAAATATGTATGAGAATGCCGCCGGAGGAGGAAACATTCTTGTAGCTTGTCTTGTTGTGGTGATCAAAGCTATATCACACATCAAAGTGATCATAGATCTACCTTCATTAGGTAATTTTCCTTTCAACAACCCTAAAACAATTTCTATGTCAGGGAAATGAGCAAAAGCCCTCTTTACTGCCATCTCCCATTTCTTCTCATACTGTTTTTCTGATTTTAAATAACGGCAATGCGGCCGAGACGCCATTTACATGGTGGCAATTCTGGGTCGCGCAAGAGTACTAGTTGTCCTTTACGAATAAGCGATTGCGCGATCCGCCATTTTGGACGTTGGTGTAGAGTTTGAAGATAGTCTCTTTGCCACGAACGCCAGAAGCCTTGCGTCATTTGGTATACGAGCTGCCAACGTGATAAACGGTTTTCCTTGAGGTGCAGTAAACTTGATTCTGGTGGAGAGGTTAGCGGTGTGCCTACGAGAAAGTGTGCCGGAGTTAGCGCGTGGTAATCATCAATATTGTCAGATTGTGCTGCGATGGGCCTTGAATTGAGACAGGCCTCAATACGGCAAAGGAGCGTCAGAAACTCTGTAAGTGTCAACGTGTGTGCACCAACACATCGTCTGATATGAAATTTGACACTTTTTACGGCGGCTTCCCATAGTCCTCCAAAGTGGGGTGCCCTTGGAGGTATAAAGTGCCATTGGACCTGATCGTTGGCCATCAAGTCGGCAACAGTGGAGTTTCTAACTGCTGAGTTGAACCATCTTCGGAGTTCCTTAGATGCGCCGTGGAAATTGGAACCATTGTCAGAATACATGGCGCTAGGGAGACCGCGACGCGCTACAAAGCGTTGGTATGCCGCAATAAACGCACCGGAAGTTCCGTCAGTGGCAAGCTCGAGGTGGATGGCCTTGGTGGTCATGCAAATAAAAATAACAATGTATACTTTATGTGACTGACGACCCCGTCCAGCAACCACGCGAGCCAACAAAGGGCCCGCATAGTCGACACCGGTGTTGACAAAGGGCCGCTCGACCTTTGCGACTCGAGCGGCAGGAAGATCGCCCATCAGCTCATTGGGGATCTCAGCGCGCTCGCGTGTACAAGCGACGCAGGAATATATGACCGTAGTATTATCGTTCGCGCCCGGAGGATCCAATAGTCCTGTCGGAGACACTCCAGCGTGAGCGTTGCATGCAGATGCCGCAGGTGAGTATCTCTTATAATCATTTTAACTATTGGATGTGATGCCAAAATAACTGGCTATTTGCTTTCAGCAGGAATATCGGCATGTGCTAGTCGACCCCGTACCCGCATGATCCCTTCGGTATCCAAAAACGGTCCCAACGCCAGGAGAGAAGAACTTCTTGGAAGTGGACGATTTTGTAGGAGGTGAGACAACTCATTCGGGAAGGTGCCCAACTGAACAGCCTTCAACCAAAAGACTCTGCATCGTTTCACTTCGTCGGCGGTGAGAGGAGGAGGGATGCTGGTACCGGCATGGCGGTGAGCTTCAGACTTCAATCTATTATTACTTATGAATCGGAATATATACGCTGTCACGCGTAACAAACGAGGCCATGAAGATAATCGTGTTGGTAGGTCCCATTTGTTGTCAATGATACCGAGGCAACCCGGTAAATGAACGCGAGCTTCGTAATGAGTCGAGTCCGAGCTATGTAAAATTTTAGGCCAAGCCTCACATGGTTCGCGTAACCATGATGGCCCACGCCACCATAGGTCATGAGAGCATAATTGGGATGGAGAAAGACCCCGCGACGCACAATCCGCCGGGTTATTGTCTGACGACACATGTCGCCACGAAGCATTAGGAAGGGTCGTTTGTATCAAGGACACCCTATTCGCAACAAAAGTTTTCCATCGCGTTGGGAGTTGTTTTATCCATGCTAGAGTAATGGTGGAATCGGTCCAGCACGTAATAGTCGGGTCGGGATACTCGACAGCGGAGATTATATAATTAATAAGCTTGGCTAATAACACGGCGGCGCATAACTCCAAACGAGGAACTGAAATAGTTTTCACGGGTGCTACACGGGATTTAGCCGCTATTAACTTTACGGCGATTTCTCCCTTGGACGACGTGTATCTTTGGTATACGACCGCAGCATATGCTGCGGTGGATGCATCAGCAAACCCATGCAATTCACAACTGCCGTGTGGGCACGACACACAACGCGGAATAAATAATTTATTTAACTGTGGAAGCTCTTGAACATAGTCTAACCACATTCGCTTAATTTCATCTGGGGGTTCGGTATCCCAACCGCACTTCGCCAGCCACAGCTTTTGCACGAAGATCTTAGCCGTGACGACCACGGGAGTCATCCATCCAAGCGGATCGAACATGCGAGCCACTGCTGACAATATGGTGCGTTTACTTATTTTGTCCACGCTGGGAGTAGCAAAACGGAAGAGTAACCGATCACTCTTAGGATCCCAAGAAAGTCCAAGAACTGAGAGTGAATTCCCAATTGGATTAGTTGGGTCAACGGCTAGCCCATGATCCTCCGGATCAACGTCAGCGAGAAGTGCAGGATCATTACTAGCCCATTTACGCAATCGAAATCGGGCCTTAGCTAATAAGGCTATTAATTGGTCGCGAGTTTGGCGAAGTTCCTCAGCATCATTCGAACCAAAGATACAGTCATCTACATACGTTTGGTGTCGCAAGACCGACACCGCAAGGGGAAGTTCGCGGCCCTCATCTAAAACAAGCTGGTGAAGCACGCGTATTGCCATAAAGGGAGCGGACGATGTACCGTATGTTACTGTCTTGAGTTGGTACTCATGTATCGGTTCCGAGGGAGACTCTCGCCACAGTATTCGTTGATACTTCCTGTCTTGCTCGTGGATCAGTATTTGACGGTACATTTTCGCAATGTCCGCGCTGTAAACGTATTGAAAGTGCCGCCACCTCAAGAGAATGCCAAGAATGTCCACTTGAAGCTTGGGCCCAGACAGGAGCAAATCATTCAAGGATTTACCATTTGAGGATTTACACGAGGCGTTGAAAACCACTCGGAGCCGAGAAGTTAAGCTATTATCCTTTATAACCGCGTGATGAGGGATAAAATAAGAAGAAGAGATTAATGAAGGCTGAATAGGTTCAACCTTCTCCATGTGACCTAATGTCAAATATTCGCGCATAAATTTTATATACTCATCGGATAACGCGGGATTCGCTGAAGGCGCGATTCCAGTCGCGTCAGGCAATGTATTGCAGTATGGCGAGAATCTCCCAACGTAACGTCAACGGACGCGAATGGGAGCTTCAGAATGTATCGTCCATCGCTGTCCCTCGAATATGTCTTAAGGAAATGTTGCTCACATTGATTATCAGCGCGACTAACTGTTGTCGAAGCAGGGACTTCCTCCAGTTCCCAAAATCTACTCAAGGATTCGTCAATATGTTCTGACAGCCCATGATGGACGGTAACGTGGGAGCAGGATGAGGGTTTGGAGATCGGTCCAGAAAGGATCCAACCTAATCGGGTCCTTTGGGCGTTGGGCTCGGTTTTGGCTCCTTTGCGAACACCATTCAATATAATTTCATGGTAGAGATCAGCAACGATGATGAGCTCGATGGGATCCGGGCTAAATGGGCGATCATCCGCTAGCCGCAACCCTGAAAGATGTTGCCAGTCAGCACTCTGCACGCGAGTCACAGGTACATACCTGGTGAGCGATCCCAATACAACAGCAGTCGTCGACCACGAAGGAGTCCGCGACGTGGAAGAGGATCTGTGGAGCTTGGCAGTCTGCTGAGCCTGTGCCTTGCAGCCGCCAATTCCGGAAACGCAAATCGAAGTCCTGTCCAATTTTACGTGCAATCGCTTGGCTAGGGCCCCAGTCATCAAAGTAGCAACAGATCCGGGATCAATGAGTGCTCGCACTCCAAGGCAGCAACCATTGGATAACGCACTCACGTTTACACGCGCTGTTGATAGTAAAATCGAATTAGACTTATGATCTACTAAAAGGGAGCTCACCTCATTTTCCGTGCCATCGGAAGGTGAACTGGCCACTGGAACCGGCTCCACGGTGCGGGAAAAATGCAACAACGAATGATGTTGTTTGCATTCCTTACAATTATATGGAGATTTACAATTTACATTGGAATGACCGCTCGCGAAGCAATTAATGCAGCGAGTGAGTTTTTTTACAATTTTGAAACGCTCGGATGGTGACTTCTCGAGGAACGACGGACACTTAAACATCAGATGCGATGAATGGCAAACCGGACATTTTACTTGTGACGTAGAGGAAACGTGTGTCTCGATAGGCCTCATACGTGAAGGCTTATCTCGATTTGAAACTAGGATTTCCGTACGAATCGGCACGATTGACTCCAAGGCGCACACACGTGTTTCTAAGAATTCGCTGAATTGTGCAAATGTGGGAAACTGTGTAGAATTCCCCAACCTTATTTCCCAAGCCTTGCGAGAGACTTTATCAAGGCATTGAACTGCAAAATGCACAATTACATGATCCCATTGATCCACCGGGCAATTAAGAACGCGAAGTGCTTTGATTGAGCCGTGTATTCGATCGTGGAGACCCCGTAGCTCCCTAGCATTTTCGTTGGTGACCGGGTTAATGGCGAATAAAATTTGCAAATGGCGTGATGTTAGCCTACGCGGATTCGCGTATCGAGAAGTAACAGCATCCCATGCTATTTTAAAATTCGCTGCTGTTATCGGTAGATGCGCAATGACCATTTTGGCCTCGTTTGTTAATGCGGACGATAAGTAATGCATCTTATCGGTTTCGGACAGACACTTATCTGATATTACAAGTGATGTGAATTGGTCTCTGAAGCTCTCCCATTTTTCTAGTGTGCCATCGAATGAAGGTAGCTTCATTGCGGGAAGTTGCCAAGCGGCTCTAGAAGATGGCGGTGCTGAGGAAGAAGCCGGAAGCGAGCCATGACGTGGAGAAGATGGCGCCGATGGTGCTCCAAGCTGCTCCAGGATGTCTTGGAGATAATCCATTGTCTCCAAATAGATGTCTTCGCATCTATCGAATAATTGCTCCTTGAAGTAGGGTAGTGAAGCCTTGGTTTTCTCGTCCACACGCGCAGAGATGTCCGCATTGAGGTCTTGGAATTGGTCAAAGGCCTCCTTGATATAATCAAGGCGGCTTCGTGTCGCGGTCGCCGTCATTTTCTTGCGACCGAGTTTTTTAAAGTTTGTCACGGCGCGGTCTATCGACCGTGCTAGTTGAAACTGCCGCTCGAGAATTTTCTCGAGGTCAGCCATTGTTGCTGGTTAGTTCAAGTTCACTTTAGACCTTGGCCAACGGTATGCCCCAGGAACGGTAGTCTCGTAGTATCGAAAGTGCATTTCGATAGCGCGCAGGTGAGCCCGTGCATCTGTAGCCGTTCTAGTACCAACCCGAGATGACGCATGTGCCCTGTTCGCGCCTCACCAAATAGTTTTAATAAGACGCGAGGATCGACGCGGGTTCACCGTATCAGACGGTCAGACGCGGAAAGAGGAGTGGTGTCGAAAGTAAAGGCGAGGTGTAAAGTTTGAAAGTTAATTAACACCACGAACACTTAAATTTATTCACAATATGTACACGAGCTCAAAGAACTCTTGGTTGACGAAAGAGAGCCAAGATGGCTTCGCTCGTTACGCGTAACACGCGGTATCAGACACGTGGCACGCAACGGAGATGTAAAATAAAGGCGGCACTTTGGGTATTTTGCACTCATTAGCAACACAATGGTTTTACAATGCCAAAACAATGGCCAGTGGTTAGTGTCGAGATGCAATGCAAGGTAAACGATAATGGTTTTGGTTGCTCAAAGGAGCGGTCAGCAAAGGAAAGCTGTGGCAACACGTGCAAAGGAAAACGCTAGCCGTGACCCACTTCTACAAACAGATCCACGGACGTGAAATGGATCGCGAATATAGGCCCAGGATCCTATCCGCGACCTATTTTACATTTCCTCCGTGCAGGTGCCGTGGCACCTCTCGCGTGGGAATTAACGCAACGCGCATGTCGCGTACATCGCGTGACGTCAAAACTACAAGTGCGAGAGGAGCGTACTTATAGTTGCGAGCGCCCCGATCTTTGGTTTGTTTCTATTATGTAAAGTAAATGAATAAAAATAAATAGATGATATGGAATGTAAATTGATATCTCCAAACATGCTCCTCCCAATTTGTTCGCGATTGAGATGGGTGATCGCGCGCAACTGGTTCGCCGTATCAGACGGCGGGACGCGGCACCTGTATGGAGAATTAAAAATGTTTCCGACGAGTGAGAGAATGTTTTACACTGCACAGACACTTTTATTGCTAAACTATTTACAGCGTTTATGCGACAGACGTACTGTTCACAAGGTATTCTCTCGAAAGAGTTTCGGTGGCGAAGCGCCCCTACGTGAGGTTTCGCATTGGCGCACGCACGTGCGAAGGAACAGTTCGCGATTAAGCGAGAAAACGGAAAACACTCGATATGAGCGGTTCGCGCCTTTACTGGTGTATTACGTAAATACGATGCGACAGCCCAAAATGGGCAAAGGTGCTCGAAGAGAGCGGTCCACGAATTACTTCGCGGTGGTGCAGCCACTGCACCTTATACTCGATTTTAAAGTGTGACTGTTCGGTGATAGCGAATCCACGGAAGTGGTCAGAAAAGGGGTCCCACGAAATAGGCCAAGGCTTCTGCCGGGCGCGTAATTAGCATATTTCCCGGTATGAAGCGCTTAATGCGTGAGAAATTACGTACCGCGCATGTCGTGTAAGCGCGTGGCGCTTGATGCGTGGGAACGTGCGTACCGCGCATGTCGTATAAGCGCGTGACGTCATTTAGACGATTCCGCAAGGAGCGTATGTATACGCGTGAGCGCCCCGACCGAACCATTTAGCACTAGTATTATATCTGTTGAATATTAAAGAAATAAAATAAAGGATTTTAATGCAACAGTGCGTTGTCATTTCTAAACACAATTGACGGAGTACACAATAATATCGTCGAGATAGGCGATACAGAACTTCTGCAGATATCCCGCGAGAACCTCTTGGTTCATGAGTCGCTGGAACGTGGCCGGTGCGTTTTTTAACCCGAAAGGCATCACCCGGAATTGGTACTGCTTTCCGTCCGGAGCAGCGAAGGCTGTCAGTGGTTTGGCCGGTGGGTCCATCGGGATCTGCCAATATCCGCTGCGGAGATCCAGGAACCGCCCCCCCCCCCCATCCTTCTTCTGCACTATTACTATGGGTGAGTAATAGGGAGAGTTGGAGGGCTCTATTATCCCCTGTTCGAGCATCTCACGAATCTGCCGCTGGATTATTTCCCGTTTTCCGGGGGGAGTGGCGGTAGATTGGAGAATTGAAAGGGGTCGAGGTAGTGATGTCTATTTTATGCGTCGTGGTCCGAGTTTGTCTTAATTTGTCCCGCTCGTTGAATACCTCACTGAAACTCATCATGAGGTCATAAAACTCCTTTGTCCATGCGTCAGGGAGCTGGTGTCGTACGGCGGTCAAATCGATTATTGGTTTCGACCCAGGTAGGCGCGGGCGGCAGTATAAGTGCACTCGGCGTTCCTTCCCCAGGTAAAGGTACCCTTCCGTGTGATCCTGTACGGCCTTGTTCTCGCGGAGCCATCGGTGCCCGAGTAGAATGGGCTCGCGGAGATCCTTGCTAATTAGGAATTCCCCGCTGAACGGTTGTCCCTGGATGGCGAAATTAATGTTTATGGTTCCACTGATTGCCATAGCGGACCCCTTTGCCGCCAATCGCGCTTCCCTTGCGGAAGGTTTTATGGCCTCTACCTGCGCCGCCGTGAGGGTAGAGTACGCGACGAAGTTATCGCTCGCCGCGGAATCGACGAGCGCGTATATTTCGCGATCCCCTATACGGAGGGGAATTCGCGGGAGCACATCTTCGTTTAGGAAGGCGGCGCTGAGCGATTCTCGCTGTTGCCGCTGCCGGTTGCCGCGCTCCCGGCTGCGCTCCTCCAGTTTCCCGTCGAGTTTCATCCCTTCGTGCCAGGGTGGGGCAATCCTTGTGGAAGTGTCGCTCCGGGCAGTATCGACATCTTGGGAGATCGGACGTCCTTGGGGGTGGAGAAGTGGCCTCAGTTATCGGCCGTCCCTTTTCTGGTCGCGATCCTGATGCCCGAATCTCCGCCTCGTCCAGCTCGGCCTCCGTGGCGTAGGTTAGAAGATTCGCGAAGGTGCGTGGAGCCGCGATCCTGATAGCGCGGCGTAGGGTCGGTCGTAGCCCCTCCAGTAACAAGGCCGTTTTCTCGGCCTCTGTCGCGTATGGCTGTAACCGCTGCGCGATCTGGTACTTCCTTTGTAGGAAGGCCGCGGCGGGTTCCTTTTCTCCCTGTCGGCGCGAGAAGAGCGTCGTGTGGATCCTAGCGCGAGCTGCTGGGCTGTCGAAACGGCTCCTCAGGAGTTCCTTGAAATCTTCCCACGAGAAGGTGGGTGGTACCCTGGTAGCAGGCCCACCATCTCTGCGCGTCTTCCTTTAGTTGTTTCCCCGCCACCTTGATCCAGCGTGTCGGTTCGATGAGCGTATGTTCGAAATATTCTTCGCACTCTCTGAAGAACTTTTCCGGGTCTTCATGGTCCTGCCCGGAGTATTCTGGGGGCGGCCTGATGGGTGCCCGCACGTCCCGTATCAGAGCTTGCAGCTCTGCAGCCGTAAGGGTGCACCCTACGTTCGGCAAGTGGTTTCCCCTCGGTGTACGGGGCGGGGGCGGAATTGCTTCCGCTTCGCTGTCCGTAAGCCACAAGCGTGTGGGTGATACGGCAGCGACTTGTTCGTTGGGCGCCACCGGGTTTTGATGTCTACTCCCGGAAGTGGATTGGCGTGAGTGGTCGGCGGAAGTCATCGCCGACGTGTGCGCGATCCGCGTCTTTGGCTTCGCCCGGGCGGTCAGGGCCTTACAGGTATGCGCCTGCATTGGCGTATATCAACATATATCACATTTTTATCACATCTGAACTTTAATGATATAAAAACGATTTAAGAAAGCTTTTCTAATATTTTTGCTAAAAGAGTATTTTGTATTTGCATTTGCTCTCTTTGTAAAGCCAATGATTCCTCATGGCGTTTTTATCGAGCCTCTTCTCTGATAGCAGCATCATCCCGAAAAATATCAGTCCACAAATCAAGCTCTTTTGAAACGCGACTCTTCTTCTTCTTCAGCGTACGTATTTGTCCTTCACTGTCTGAGGAAATCTCAGTGGCCAGTGGTATTATGGTTGCGGGCCGTGTCTAGCATCCATGCCTGTAACACTGTATTCATTGCATGAAGAAATGAAACGTAAGGCATTTCGCGTTGTAGCCTAGGAGCAAACTCCCGCAATTGGCGGTATGTGACGTCGCACAATATTGGAAAGCTAGAATGCTCAATATTCTGATATCGACGTTTAATAAATTGTCTTGGTCCTTGTGTAAAATTATACAATGGATCATCTCGAAGAGGAGTACTCTCGGTAGACTGAAATTCATCAGTCACCACTCCCTTCGTCGTCGTTGTCTTAGTTGGTTCCTCAATGTTAGTTGATTCTGCAACAGAAGGTTGCTTTCTGGTGGCTTTCCATCCAGTGGAACGACTTTTATTACGCTCTTGCCGTCCTTTCGACGGCGCAGGCTGTGACACGAGGTATTCGCCCTCGCGATCATCTGCCCAGCCTCCAGGACGGGTGAATTCCTTTTGGCCGATATAATCAGCCATGCGTCGAACGTCCCTATGGGGTCGTCGCTGGATTCCAGCGGAATTACGTTCTGGCTGTTGCCGTGAGCGTTGTCTTGCGGAATTGTTCATCGCAAAAGCGTCTGCTTTGTTTATAAACAAATCTCCGACACAGTAGAAAAATTTGCTACAGTTCGGTTAGAGACAAGTGCTGGAGGATTAACAGAATGCGACTTGCCATAAATTTCATCAAATTCTGTGAAGTAAGGACACGTTTTCTCAGCAGTCCCTGACTCCTTATTTTTATCTTTTGTATCTGTATGTAATTTCTTATGGTACTTCCACTTATCCTCACATTGCATGTGAGAAAAATTATAACCTTCCTTAGTCAAAGCATCCGAAATATCTTGCCAGACTTCTTCATGGCGTTTAGTATTACCATTCATGATATGCATATTTGCTTTATAATGATGGATAAGACGCAAAATGGCAGAATGCTTCCATGAAGCTACAATTACAATATGCAATTAAGAAATCATTCAACATGTCAAAAAAAAAAATCAATCTAAAGTTAACAGAAGATGGTGATATGGAAAAATATATTCATAAAATTAAACCTTGTTGATCGACTTGGAGCAATAGCGGAAACCCTTAAGAAAAACTCGTTATTTCAATTATGTTGAGTAACCTTCCAGATTCGTACGGTACACTCATTACCGCTCTAGAAACTAGGAATGAAAGTGAACTCATTTGGAACTCATTAAAGGAAAGTTGGTCGATGAGTCAACGAGGCGTAAGAATTTAAAGACAAATCCTCAGGAACATGACACAGTATTAAAGGTAGCGCATAAAAATAAAGACATAACACAAAGTAAGGAACAATCAAGTATGTACATATTACAACGGCCGGCTCAGAACGGTGGAAGGCTAGTTCAAATTCCCCTCGGGGACACCGACTTTCCACTTGGGTGTACAGATGTTATTTTTGTAAACGACAAGGACACTTAGAAAAAAGATTGCATAAAGTACCAAAAATGTAAAGAAAGAAATCCCACTAAAGTCCGACAGAAAGCTAGTCAACTTATAAATAAAGGTATAAATGAAGATTCTTCTAAAAATGAGGCATGTTTCCACTTTGAACGTCGTGATGTATCCCGGAGCAAGGATAAATGGTGAATCATCTCAGGTGCAACAAGCCATATGTCCAATGATAGAACTTGTTTCAAGAAAATGAAAAATTGCAACCAGGAGAACGGAGTGGCAGATGGTTCATATACTAAAATAAAAGGGAGAGGAGCTGGACAGATCCGATATAAAGACTCAAAAGGAAATGTTTTGAGTCAGTATACAGGACGTGCTGTTTGTTCCAGCATTCAAGGAATATTACAATTCTGAGTAGAAATTAATATAAATATATTTGTGTTAAAAAAGGTAATTAATCATCTAAAATTTGTTTATAGCACACCTTGTATGTTGTCGCTGTCAAAGGTATTTTGCAATTCCTCGATTGATGGTTGAATAATATTTTTTATTCTTTCCGCAAATGGATCATCAATTATGTTAATCTTTCCACCACCTATATATAAAACCAAACAAATATGACATACGTATAATATTAATACTTTTTAAATGTATACTGATTAAATTCAATTAATATTTCGTAAACATTAAAATATATATACCTGTTTTAAAAACTTCACTGCGTATATTCGCAAAAAATTTCCGAGTTTTTTTCTTTAAATTATCCCAACAATTTTTCAGTGATGTCACATCCCGATGTCCTGAGGTGGAACTGCTATTAAATTCTATTGTAATATTTTTCCAACAATTGTCTTTATCTTTTAAAGTCAAGCTGTCCGTTTTTTTATTTTCTATAATTCCTTGTTCGCGTTCTATTAATTCCACTAATTTAATTTTCCCAATATTCGAAAAATTAGGTAGCCTTCTTTTTTTACCTTCCTCTTTCGACATTTTATTTGATTTTGAACTTTCAAATTTCCCGGCTTTCAGTTATTTATCAACAACCAATCACATTCCATAGAATCAAGTTTAAACTGACAATGAGTTTAGCTGAACGGCCGTTATATTTAACGGCATGGTCAAACATGTATCGCGATCCACAAGATGTTTTTAACTGTAGTTTACGTAAACCTATAGTCCATATGAAGAAATTCTCAAAAATTATTCTTGCTTTTAAAACATAAAATGTGATTGGTTGTTGATAAGTGAACCCGAGAAGTTTGAAACAAGCTCAAAGTTGTGTACATATATGCTTGGGATAGACGAAATCGTACATGAAAATGAAGGTCGTCAAATTCTTCAATATACAGGGTGAGTTTTAATGGATGGACCGACCATTTACCATCGGAGTGAGTTACCGACTCACCTCTATAGTAATACTAACAGACTGCAATCTGTAACTCACTCCGATGGTAAATGGTTGGTCCATCCATTAAAACTCACCCTGTATAATGGTCGTCTTCTTATAATTTTCGGCCGTCGATAATTAAGAGGGAGCATCAATGAGATAGCGCCCCCGGCCTGTGGCCGTTTCGAGAAACACAAAGCGAGGATTTGCGAGAAATTTAGCGTTTTGCGGGGACACAATTCGTTCCCTCAAAGATTATTTATTTTCCATTTTGGAGGTGGGCCAATTCTCGTTTTCCACTTTATATACAATAATAACGCAAAAGTAGTGTCCCCGCGGTGTAGCTGTCAATGCCCCGCCTAGTAATTCACATTTCTGCCGTTAGGCGCCGACTCCGTCGATTCAGCGTACAGACCCTGAAAATATGAGGATTCCGAGGGCCCCGTGCCAGCAGGCGTCTGCCAGCGTCTGCTATCGAAATGTTAGGTTATGCATGCAATATGAAAACGATGTGTTCACGAATGTGGCAGGCTCTCCTAACCTCTTGTTGGTTGAGCGCGCGGAGATGAGGGTTAGGGTAGTATGTGGTGTGACGTTTTTCGCCCGGACCTTTCGGTAATATAAGACTTTCCCCGGGGAAAACAAGGGAACGCGGATTTTCGGCGCCTCCACGCGCGAGTGAAGGAATCTTAACGGGTTTATTGCGTCACATGAATTGGTTATAGGTCTCGAATTCCCACGCGATACCACCCGAGTCTCGTCTCGCGGAAAAGCCCTTTAGGACCGACTGTTTGTTGGGCGCCAGACGCCGCTGCGTCGTTTTTAACCTTTCTCGAGAACCTGCGGTCCCTCCCTTATCTCCGCGAGCGGAGTGATACCGCGACCCGTAGCTCAGGATGCAAGTCGCGACGGAGAGGGGCGGGGTTAGGAAGCGTGAGAACAAGCAGCAGAAATCAAAGCAGAGGTTAGGTAACAAACAAAATAACAATGTATTGAAAGAAAGTGTAGGAGAAAGTACTGAAGTTATCAACGTGGTTGTCTCGCAATTTGTATCACGCGATTAGGCTCGCAAAGATCTTACTAGCGCGGGCGTGCAAGTACGGCATGCAATCAATGATAATTGGGATGCGTAGCGGCTTCGCAATAGTGGTCAGATATCTTCCCGCCGCGAGTTTTTAATCGGGCGTGTCGCGTAGATAGTAGAAAACAGTTCACATAAGGCGCAAGCAAGCGGTGAGCCAAGATAGTATTAGGCAATGAAATTAAACAAGCGCAAGGTAAAGGTGGTGCAGTAAGCTCGAATGGAGCACCCCTGCGCAAAGCCGCGTGGCCTTGCGCCGCGGTCGCTTGGAGATCGCGCAAATCAGATGTTCGGACTTTACGAAGAATTCCTATTTTCTAGCGATACGGTATTCAAGATATCCGGAGTTTACAAAAAGGTTTTACGTCCGATCCAATAATTAAAATTACGATGACAGGCACGCGGACAAAAGGATTGGACGGACTTGCGTACGGACGGTACAGAGAGTCCTCCCCAGGATGTGACACACGATAATTAGGCAAAAATAATCAAAAATAAAGAAAGCAAAATAACACTGAGAATATGGTAAATTGGTCTGATTGTCCCGGGTGGCAGTCGTACTCCTCTCTAGAAAACGCCCCTATGTCCGGCTCGCACCCCCTCGGTCAGCCCCCTGGCAATGACCGGAATTCAGCGGCTTACGTCCCCCGCCCAGTCGCTCGCGACTATCCCTCAGCGGAACCCGTACCCTCGAGGACACTTCCTCGAGGAGGACCAGACGAGTCCTTCGCGACTGCCACACGGAACAAGAGGGAAATAAAATTAGGCACGCACTCACCACTCGTCTACTAAAACGAGGTCGCTTCCGCTCTCGCTCTCTCTCTTTCTCGGTCGCTCTCTCTCTCTCTCGTCCCTCCACTCAGGCAACCAGACGGCTGGGCACGGCTCGGGTAGGAGTTTTACTTTTGCACAACAACAGAAATCAAGGATTTTACGTCGTGATAACACGGTACTCCGGATGCAAGTGCCGGGCCCTTCGTACCCGTGCCGTGCCGTACCCGCGGTTTCCCCTTCCACACTCACACCTAGCCTAATGCACGCGATTCGTAATTGGTGATTCGCGGGTGACGTCGACGAGTCCTGGCTGCTCTAGGGAAGTATCGGCAGGAGGCTAGGAGATTTGATTTTCCCGGCGTGGCGTGCTGTCTCGGTCTTCGGCAAGGCAGTGCAGGTGATCCTTTTCCAGGGGCCGAGGTAGCTGGTCGAGGGTGAGGTAGAGATCTTCGGGGTGCCCTTTTCTCCGCCACCAACTCGCCTCGGTGCGCTCCTCCTCCACCCTCCAGGCCGCGTGAGGGGCCGCGTGAGGGGCCGCGTCTTACCCGAGTCCAGGGCAGGCAGACAGCTTCCCCGGAACCGTGTCACGTCTGGCACGGTGCGAGCTCCGAGGACCCCCGTGGTCCTCGGGGACGGTGTAGGCACCCCTCCAGCGGTCGGACATCCTTCCCATCTTTCCTCCTGCAGGAAGCTCGCCGGGCCCCGACGGTTTCGGGCTCGCCCTCTCGACGTGGTGTAGGTTCCTCCTGCCTTTCCCGACCGCTGGTCCTCCGAGGTGATGGTGGAGTGGACGTGACCTCCCCTCTGCAGCTGCTCTTCGGTCCAGTCCCCGTTGAGCTGCATCCGTTGGTGGGGCGGACGACTCCACGGCCCTTGCCTCCGCCACTCGGCCACGGCTAGAGGCGCCGCCACGTCACCGATGTAGTTCTGGTACGCTGGTCCTCAAGGTATCCGTGGTCCGGTTGCGCCACGCCGGTTCGCCTCTCCATAACCTCCTCCGATCTCCTGGATGCTCGTGCAGGCTCGTTCCCCGGCTAGACTGGTGGAGCTCGTCGTGCGTTTTTACATGAAAAATTCATTCTGCCTCAGTCATCCATTCGATAGTGTTTTACCAAAATAAAGGGATCCGCGACGTGACTCTAAATTCTATAAACGGTTCACAATTAGGTACGCGATTCTATTCGGATTTTAATTATTGACTCTAAAATGGATTATCGTGTGTCTCCCGCGGACTCGCACTTAGATACCCTGTCGTTATCTTATCCAATTTAGTGTTCTTTAGGGAGCAGTGTGGCTCCTAGGGACCCGATTCCCTTGTTACCCGAGCCGTCCCTGGGGGAAATTGTGCGGTGCAAAATGCAACGTCACAGTGGTAAGACATTACTCTATATGACATAGGTTGTACTATATTAGCAAATAAAGAATACATAATACTACACAATAAAATTTGACAACGAATTAACTCGTATGGCAAATGGAATAAGTGACAAATAGAATATTTAATTCAGAAATATAAAATTTAATTTGAAAGTAGCTTTTGAAAGTAATATTGATTTTTTATGTGAAATAGTCAATTACAGCCATTAGGAATAATAAGATACTTTTACTTATAACAAATATTCAGTTTTGATGTTGCGTTAATTAAAAAAGTCACTCCATAATCTAAAATGCATTTAGGTGCACCGAGAGCATTAGCATTGCTTACGAGTAGATGCGCTCGATATATGTAATGCAACATACGCATACCTGTACACCTTTGAGTGAATATACAGTCGTAAGCGTATGGTCAGTGTGCAGCTCTATCAATAGGGTAATAATATATTAATTATTGCAATTTTAACATTTATTAATATATATTGTAGATAGTAAAGTAACAAGGAAACAGTATGAAATATTTTTTTATATTAATTTTTATTGTGAAAGGTAGTTATATAATATGCGAATATGCAAATATTTTTTTAAATTGCTGTATTACATATGAAAAAAAAATTAAAACTAATGAACTTAATGCTAATACTAATTATATATAAGAAATTTAACTTAATACTAATATGACAAAAAAAAATAAATATGAAATATAATTCTAACTTAAAATTATCCGGCAAAAAAATAATACCGACTGCCACTGTGGCCGGTGCCGCCAGCACCGCAACATCCTCCGCCGTGGCAGCTTTCATTTCGAGATTCCTCTCTGGCACCGTGCCAGCCCCCGCGGAAGCCTCCGCGGCACTCTGTCACGGCTGACTGATCATCCTAAAAATGAAAATATACATTCAATACCTAAATATACTTATTATTTAAAAGAACTCCGAACGTAAATTCATTGCACGTTTGGGCACGTTACGATACTTACGCACGTGAGTGCTGCGGCGCCAGCCGTGGAAATCGCGGGCGCAGGCACTGGTATCGGTGCCGGCCCTCCAGCGCATGACATATAATACTAAAAGCAAATGGAAAACCACTGAAAATTAGTATACATGGTTGGCTTGTTTTAAAAGAAAATAATTATTCTCAAACTACGAAAGGCCGTGCATCAAATGGGAAACGCGTATTTTACGACATGAAAAAATTGTCTACAAACAGCCTATGTGTGTACATTTCGAAATTTTAAAACTGCGTCTCCATTTTGTCCGAAAATAAAATCACGTCTTCATTATGTGAATATAATTCGCGTGTATAACAAATTATTGTGTGCTTCGCCATGTTACTTTTTCAATATGAAATTTGCAAACCGCTAATACAGACCGCAAAGGCGATCTTGAGGGGGTTGGCGCTTGAGCGAAGCGAAAGCGCAGGAGGCTCTGCCCCCTAGTTATATACATACAGGGTGGGTCGGTTTCAACTGTCAAGCCGGAAACAGTGAATAGAGCGGCTTAAAACAAACAGAAAAGTCCTGTGCCGTTATTCGATTTTCGCAATAATTATCGAGATATTAATTGTTGAAGATCAAAGAAAAGGGCGTCCGCCAAAATAACAGCGGGGGGAGCGCTGGAGCCTCTGCGAGCTGTAGGACGGCCCAGTTTGCCTATAAACAAATGCGGGGCGCGGTAAGGGGAAGGCTAGGGCGCCGCTGCACGGCCGGCTTCTTTTGCGTTATTCTTCTCCTTACCGCGCCCCGCATTTGTTTGTAGGTAAACTGGGCCGTCCTACAGCTCGCAGAGGCTCCAGCGCTCCCCCGCTACTATTTTGGCTAACACCCTTTCCTTTGATCTTCAACAATTAATAACTCGATCAATATTGCGAATATTGAATAATGGCTCAGGACTTTTCTGTTTGTTTTAAGCCGCTCTATCCACTGTTTCCGGCTTGACAGTTGAAACCGGCCCACCCTGTATATGTATAGAGATGTGTATGTTAAGAATTTCTTATAGTAAGCTTACTTAAGTATGTACACAAATATCTTTTCATAGAGATATATTTACAGAAGTCTTTATTATTTAGGTGTTTTACCTATAAGCTGAAATCACAAAGCCTTATACTGATTCATAGATAATTCTGTGTATAAATCGCGGCACATAAGGTTATATTCTTTGATATAAGAATATTGCTTATGTTAAGAGCAATTTGGCTTATTATTATGATCGGAACATCTTATTCGACAAGTATATGATAATACATAGAATACATAAAGTCCGTTAAGCAATTATAATTTCTTTGTACATGCTTGTGGAATATTATATAATATATAAAGAAATTTTTAATAATATATCGTAGCACATTAACAAGTATTGTTATTAAATATAAACTAAAGTCTATACATTTTATTTCTTAATTCTATTTTAAACGCTTCCTCATTTGGCAGTTGATTAGTTGGATGTGCTACTATTTTAACCCATTAACGACCAAATGTCCGAAATTTTTGTCTTGTTTTAGAGTCAAACTTCCATGCCTTAAAAGGTGGAATATTTTGATGGAACTATGTATTCTAGGGTTTTTGAGGTCGCTCTTCAAGATTCCGTTGTCAAAATTCCATTTGGTTCATTAGGAAAAAAGATATGGCGGATGGAACGGAAAAAGAGCGGAAAAAAACAGGCACTTCTCTTCAAAACAGCTCTATTTCAAACTGACAACTTTTGAGTAACTCTACCAAAAGTGTTTCATTGGTGGTCAAAAATGCTGTATTTTAAGGATGTACACTTCAAAAATTTCAAATCCAATATGGCTGCTTAAAAATGGCGGTTGAAGCCATTATTCAATGAAATTAGAAAGACTAATCTCTATTTTTCACTCGACATGGTGCATTTATGATGTTTGCATTAGTTTCAATTATACTTATAGATTTACAAATGGCGGATCCAATATGGCGACCCAAAAATTCCCTAAATCACGACAATTTTTTATTTTTTCGGCATTTTTCCCGGGCATTCATTGTTTTCCACATGTCTGAGATTAGATTATCACAATTCAAGATGACCCGAAATGACGGCATGGTTTTACCATATGTTTGTTAGTTTTTTTTTTATTTTTTATGTTTTTGTCGTTTTGTTTTGTTGTTATTTTGTTAGTTTTCTGTTTTATTGTTTTTTTTTCAGTTTTTTAATTTTCTTGTTGTTTAATATTTTTTAAAAATTGTTATTCCGTACCTACAGGAATCCTTTCCCTTTTTACGTATCTCCGTCCATTCTTATACATATATCCCTACTTTACGGCCGCAGCTGTCATCCCCCTTTATATAGCATTCGCCAGGGCTTTTTTTAATTGTTTATAATTTTTTAATTCACCTTTTTTTATTCTTTATTTGTTATTGGTTAAGTGATAATTATCAAAACAATTTTTGGAGAAAAACAGCTCACATTCTTGACAAAATTTAAATGTTCTAATCACACAATTTTCGGAGGAGGACTTCTTTTTCAATTCTTTATAGCACCCTTCATGCGATTTCTTGCGCATTGATTTTGCTCTATTTATGTAGTGTTTGGCAATATTCAATGCAAATGGCGAATGCTATGTAAAGGGGGATGACAGCTGCGGCCGTAAGGTAGGGATATATAAGAATGGACGGGGATACGTAAAAAGGGAAAGGATTCCTGTAGGTACGGAATAACAATTTTTAAAAAATATTAAACAGCAAGAAAATTAAACTAGGGGGCAAGCCCCCTGCGCTTTCGCTTCGCTCAAGCGCCAACCCCCTCAAGATCGCCTTTGCTCGCGCTTCGCGCTCGCCTTAACGGGTGCAGAAAAGCTTCGCTTTTCTGCAATAGGCACGACCGCGGCACTCGCGCTTCGCGCTCGCCCACGAATTTCAAAAGGTTTCGAAATTGTGGAAAATTCAAGTATTGAGATATTAAACTATGCTACAGAGTCCTCTGCGCTTTCGCTTCGCTCAAGCGCCATACCCCCTGAGGTCATCGGATGCTCGCGCTTCGCGCTCGCCCACGAAATGCAGCATTTCTGCAATAGGCCCAAGTGATCAAAACCGGACAATTAAATGCATCCGAACCAAAATTTGACATGTACATAGAGTATATACACCTTTGCTGCGGTGAAACTTTATGCATGGTTATCTTCAACCATTCAGAAATTGCGACAAATTGAAATCTTTAATCCATTATTCCGGCGAGACGCTTGCGCGGATTCAAACACAATTTGGCATATAGTTTAAAAAAATATATCCATTTGGTGCCACAAAACTTTATGCATGGCCATCTTCAACAGTTTCGAAATTACGGGATTTTCAAACTATAATTATAAAATAGTGAATTAAAGATTTGAAACTGGCACCATTTCGAAATGGTTGAAGATGCCCATACACAATGTTTCGTGGCACCAAATGGGTATATACTTGATGTACATGCCAAATTTTGTCCGAATCCGTTCAGCCGTTTCAAGATGACCATGCATATTGCCGCCATTTTGTAACGGTTCGAGATGGCGATACACAAAGTTTCGTGGCACCAAATAGGTATATACTCGATGTACATGCCAAATTTTGTCCGAATCCGTTCAGTAATTTCGCCGGAATAATGGACTAAAGATTTGAATTAGTCGCCATTTTTGATTCGGCCAACCAAAAAATTTGAAAATTTCCAGTAATTGTCATTGCGTACGTGTACATGAACGTATAAAATTTTATCAGGATCCAATGAATAGTACCAAAGATATGAATTTTTCGATATTTGAACTTCCCGCCATTTTGTACCGGTTCAAGATGGCGGCTCACAAACCTTATTGTCAACTCACAGTAGTGTACTTGATTTTTGTGCCAAATTTCGTCCCGATCGGTTCAGCCGTTTTCCCAAAATCGAGGATATACACGGACACACACACACACACACACACACACACACACACACACACACACATACACACACACATACATACACACATACATACGAACGGTTTTCAGGATGGCGATTGCATAAGTCACTCCCTTTACGGTCGTGCCTAAAAACTGAAAAAAAACAATAAAACAGAAAACTAACAAAATAACAACAAAACAAAACGATAAAATCCTAAAAAATAAAAAAAAACTAACAAACATATGGTAAAACCATGCCGCCATTTCGAGTCATCTTGAATTGTGATAATCTAATCTCAGACATGTGGAAAACAATGAATGCCCGGGAAAAATGCCGAAAAAATAAAAAATTGTTGTGATTTAGGGAATTTTTGGGTCGCCATATTGGATCCGCCATTTGTAAATCTATAAGTATAATTGAAACTAATGCAAACATCATAAATGCACCATGTCGAGTGAAAAATAGAGATTAGTCTTTCTAATTTCATTGAATAATGGCTTCAACCGCCATTTTTAAGCAGCCATATTGGATTTGAAATTTTTGAAGTGTACATCCTTAAAATACAGCATTTTTGACCACCAATGAAACACTTTTGGTAGAGTTACTCAAAAGTTGTCAGTTTGAAATAGAGCTGTTTTGAAGAGAAGTGCCTGTTTTTTTCCGCTCTTTTTCCGTTCCATCCGCCATATCTTTTTTCCTAATGAACCAAATGGAATTTTGACAACGGAATCTTGAAGAGCGACCTCAAAAACCCTAGAATACATAGTTCCATCAAAATATTCCACCTTTTAAGGCATGGAAGTTTGACTCTAAAACAAGACAAAAATTTCGGACATTTGGTCGTTAATGGGTTAATAATCGATATTTAGTATTTTAATAACACTCTATGGCGTCTTTTTTTAATAACATTATAGAGTTAAAGTTCCTAAAGAAATCATATAATCTGACTACACCTCAGATGATAAAGATAAATGAGCATATCAAGCTGTATATCAGGTACAATTAATTGTTAATTTGATTTATGAAATCATTTAATTCCTATTTAGATTTCTATTTATTAGGCACGACCGTAAAGGGAGTGACTTATGCTATCGCCATCGCAAAAACCGTTCGTGTGTGTGTGTGTGTGTGTCCGTGTATATCCTCGATTTCGGAAAAACGGCTGAACCGATCGGGACGAAATTTGGCACAAAAATCAAGTACACTACTGTGAGTTGACAATAAGGTTTGTGAGCCGCCATCTTGATCCAACACAAATTATAGTTATTATAGGTAAACTGGGCCGTCCTACAGCTCGCAGAGGCACCAGCGCTCCCCCCGCTGCTATTTTGGCGGACGCCCTTTCCTTTGATCTTTAACAGTTAATAACTCGATTAATATTGCGAATTTTGAATAATGGTCCAGGACTTTTGTGTTTGTTTTAAGCCGCTCTATAAGCATGTTTGCTAGTGCCAACTTATAACGGACCACCCTGTATATGAATTGTAACCTTCTCTCGTGACTACATTTCTCAACCAATTCTGATTCCAAGATATGGATAATGTAATTTTCGACAATATAAAGAGTGAAGCATTTCATTAAGAGTTTTGTCTCCAATAATTATACATATACGAAATATATCCATACAAATTTTTTACCAGGTTATGTTAAGAATATCTGATAAAAATATCTGTTAAGAATATTTGATTGGAGGAATCTGTTTAGAACATTCTACTCTTAAATTAAGAAGATCCTCTTGTTGCTTATTTTAGTGGGAAATATTCTAAACTTAAGTGGTAAATTCTTAAGATAAGAATACAATTTTGTCAGTGTACATATGTACGCCTTATAATAAGTTTGTTACTTTATATCTATTTTTCCAGACACCTTTATGACACAAGTCATATAAATGGAAAGCACGCTATGCAGTTGGCGTAGCCAGCGTTTGTGAGTTTTAGAGCGAGAGCGCCACAAACGCTGGCTATGAAACATACCTAATAATTTTTGCTGGTTTTGGATTTTCGCAATCTGTGCAGCGTCGAGCGGTCGTCTTCTTCTGCGTCTTTGATTGTCTAAAGACACGCTAGCAATCTAAAACAGTACACATAAATATATAGCTTGAATACTATAGTAATTCGATCAACGCTATACAATAAAGAACTAAAAATCGTATAATTTATAATGAACACGTTTATACGGAGTGTCCCAGACCTACCTAACACTATCTCGTGAGAACGTAGGGCGGCTTAAAATAAACACAGAAGTCCTGTGCCGTTATTCGATATTCGTAATAATTACCGAGAAATAAATGTTAGAAGATCAAAGCGTACGCAAAGCAGAAAAGGTGGAGCACTCGGCGCCGGTGGTTCGAGCTATAGCCAGGGTTGGGTGCACATTTCTGTGTATAATATGCATAAATGCAGAAAACGTGCAGAATACGCAGAAACAGGGGTTTTTTAAAACAATTTTTACTAAGAAAATGCTCCGCCTTTACTGCTTGGCGTGCGCTTTTGTTATATGTGGCAATGCTGACCAAAGACATTGCATTCGATGATCGTAATCGAGTGACGGCATTTATGTTGTAAGCGACCCGCTTGCCGAAAAGTGTCACAGCGAAGTAAGCATGAAAAGTATAACGTGAGGTCAGCATGACAGCGGAATAGCCACCGAAAAGCAGCAGAGATAAAAGGAGGCTCAAAGGAGACTCCGGGCTTCAATCGCTAAATCGAACATCATCAGTGAGTAGAGTCTGTCGGAATAACGTACTAATCGTCCTCCCCGTCTAGACGGATAGGCCACGGTCTAAAGATATAATTGTGAGACGATTTAAAGTATTAAATAAAATCAGACTTATATTTGTTGTATTTCGGTGAGTTCTAACTCTTTATTCGGCAACGAACCTGCAAATATCCCTTGTTTGATCGCGTATACTACGTGGTCACAACACTTTGCTCTTCTAACATTTTTTTCTTGATAAGTATTACGAATGTCGAATAACGGCACAAGACTTCTGTGTGTATCTTAAGCCAACCTACATTCTCACGCGATAATGTTAGGTTGGTCTGGGACACCCTGTATATCAAATAATAATAATAACGGTATGACAATTCTCTCACTTGATTACTATTACTACCCGATGCCTCATTATTGCTGCGGTCACTGCCAACCATATCGTTTACGATCGAGGAATCCTGTTGTATATTGTTGCTGCATTCACGGTGGCTGTTGCTGGCTATGGCGCTCGCAGATAAGTAAGAATTTGAGCACTGTTGCTGATTCCGTACCGGCGATATTTCAATACGTGGTATAGATACATGTAGTGGGCTCCGAGAAGCGATCGGCGCCTCTGGCGTTGAATGATAGTCTAGAACAAAAATGTCTACAGGGTGAGTAAAAAGTACTGGAACAGTGAAATGTCTGAAAACCTAAGTATTTTAGAGAACAATGTTCCAAATAAACTTCTTTGTACTCACTTCGTCTATCCTCATTTCCATTTATTTGCTGTAATATCGACCACTCCGATAACACGTCCAAACATTGTTCGCTGGGATGTGTTTTCAAATGCTCTTTCATTAACAAACCAGGTCGTAAATCTAATGTACAAATTGGACAAAACACCATATTTGAATATCTATAACAGTAAATGTATTCCAATCATTAGGGATGCGATCAAGTTCAATATATGTATGTAGCAAGGTGACTCCCCAGTATTGTCCCATCGCTTCTTCAAACGCTCTAAGAAAACCATGTACTTTGTCGTCCCGTGATGTCCACTTTAAAAGTATTTCAAAAGTGAAACCTATATAATCTTCCTCTATAACAAGTTTAGTTAAAGCACAATGATGTATACTGTGAGAATAAATGTTCCTTTTATGTTCACCAATCCTATAGTCTTAAGCTGTCAAAGAGCTTGATTCATGTGGCAAAGAAGCGCAATGCAAGCAGGGAATACGATAAATGAGGTGTAGTTGTTGTGCAATAGGAACCAAATCGTTGATTTTCGGGAAGACTCGGGATTTTTTGTATAACATAAATGTTATATTTGGTGAGGAGTCGCCGGATATCGTGTGAAAGTCCAGGAACGTACGAGAAAGAGGCAATATTGAATCTATTAAAGGCTCTCTCTTTTACAAAGTCAATATTTATCTACTAATACTGTCTTCATAGAATTCTAAACGTATGATTCAATTACTTTAATCTACCAGCTGTTCGGATTGTGGTTGTAATTATCTGACCAGTTCTAATTAAGATTTAAAAGTGACTCCTTTAACAATACCCCTTTAGCGCAGCAGAAAAACGCAGTACGCAGCAGGATCTCGAGGTTCAAATCCCGCCACATGTATAAGAATTTATAGTGTTCGTAATATGACCCCATCAAATCAATTACAATAGCGTAAACAAATATAATAAGGGTACAAAAAACATAATATAATACATACAAAAAAAACTAATATAATAAGTAAGTATATATAAATTCTTATATACAATATTGTTGAAGTTATGCTGCCGCACCCTGTAGTTTGAAAATCCCGTAATTTCGAAACGGTTGAAGATGACCATAAAGTTTCGTGGCACCAAATGGGTATATTTTTAAACTACATTGCACATTTTTTTTGAATCCGCGCAAGCGTTTCGCCGGAATACTGGATTAAAGATTTCAATTTGTCGCAATTTCTGAATGGTTGAAGTTAACCATGCATAAAGTTTCACCGCAGCAAAGGGGTATATACTTGATGTACATGTAAAAGTTTGGTTCGGATGCATTTAATTGTCCGGTTTCGATCACTTGCGCGCATTGCAGAAATGCTGCATTTCGCGGGCGAGCGCGAAGCGCGAGCACCCGACGTTCTCAGGGGGTATGGCGCTTGAGCGAAGCGAAAGCGCATAGGACTCTCTAGCATAGTTTAATATCTCAATACTTGAATTTTCAACAATTTCGAAACGGTTTGAAATTCGTGGGCGAGCGCGAAGCGCGAGTGCCGCGGTCGTGCCTATTGCAGAAAAGCGAGCGCGAAGCGCGAGCAAAGGCGATCTGGGGGGTTGGCGCTTGAGCGAAGCGAAAGCGCAGGGGGTTTACCCCCTAGTTCACAATAAAAAGATACTTACGTATCCGGATGCGGCGACACCAGCAGCGTGTCCCGCGGGCGCAGGCATTGGAATCGCTGCTGGCCCCCCTACGTGTGGCATATAACACTAAAAACAAATGGAAAACCAATGAAAGTTAGTATAGATGGTTTCATTTAAGAAATTTCATTTCATAATAACCTTCGGCTAATATTGTAAAACCAAGTTCCGAACACTAACCGCGACTTTCTACACTCTCGCAACTTTAGATCCGCTCGATAAAGATGCGTAGACACGATCAAGCATACCCATGCATGTGTATCGAACATGTCGAAAATTGCAAGTAGTTGTAAAGTCGTGGTGAGAGTACAGATTCAAGTGTTTCTATGAATTTGCATACTACAGAATGGTACTTACAGGATACGACATGTCACCACCGGCATCGGCCTCATCGATCAGTTCTGCTTCCTAAAAGCAGAAAAACAACCACTGTATATCACTTTTTCACTTGGCTATTACATAAAACACTTAGCATATTTGTCCACTTACGGAATTGTTCCCGTGGGATTCATCCATTGTTTTCTAAAACAATAAAATGCCCAGAAATACTAACGTGTGACAATTACATAAGCAAATGTATATCACAAATGTACTTACATCCTTCCTATCCCGAATCACAGCGAAGACTGAGGTGCAGCACGTGCAAGAAAACCATACCTTTGTCCGTGGTTAAGATTTGAGGGATGGAAATTTTGGAATGAGGAGGGACTGAATGGTGGGGCAATAAGAGATTACATACTTTGCTTGCGCGAAGGTCTCTTTTTTCCACTTACTTTTCACACAGCTTCATTTCTTATTTCCTTCAATACGTTATGTGATATAGTCGACATGTCGTTTTGTAACTATTTTTAGGCACGACCGTAAAGGGAGTGACTTATGCAATCGCCATCGCGACAACCGTTCGTATGTATGTGTGTATGTATGTGTGGAAGCGCGAGCACCTGACGATTTGGGGGGGGGGGGTATGGCGCTTGAGCGAAGCGAAAGCGCAGGGGGTTTACCCCCTAGTTTATTTATGCATTGTATCTTATTAAGGGGGGGGGGGTGCATGGCAATAAATGATCGCGGAAATAGGTCGATAATATTTTTGTAATTTATTCAGTCATATAGCTACTTCTATATGTAAGAAAGGCGAGACTATACATATGTTAGAAAGCGATGAAAAATTGAAAAATGTGACAGTTCTGAAACTGTAAGATATCTGCAGGAAAATTATGTCCATGGAAAGTCTGCTTGCCCAATTTATATCGGCTCTCGATGTTTCGTCGCGAGATTTCCACGTAAGAGCGATAACGCAAAGGGGTGGAGTATAGCAACACCAATGCCTAACGCTTTCCGGAGGAAATGTTTACGCCTCTCGATCTTGCTATTCGCTTGACAAAGTGCACGAAGAAACAAGAAGGACAGAGATGTTACGTCCCGAACGAATCATCGTTTATCATCAACCTTACATCCCACATAGCAGAGGAGATCTGCGGGATATACTAAATTTATCCCGCAAATCCCGAATATATTGCAATATCCTGAAAATATTATCTGTATATTGTAATATGATATACTGAAACGTTTTTTGCAGAATATTACAAGGATATCTTCATAAAGATATGTTACGTCCCGAACGAAGCGTGCGAGACGTCTACAGTACGATTCCCGAAGAACCGTTCGCTCGACCTGGAGGCCAGATGGGCGGTCAGTCGAAACTTTACTCGCGTTTATCCGACGGTCGAACGGCACCCCTTTTTGAGTCAACACGATACGCGCTATAACTCGAGATAGGGCAGAAAGTCAATGATCGTCGATCGTTAGAAGGGTGATTATCGATAATTCGAGAAGGTAGGATGCGTAGTTAAAACGGTGAAGCCAACCCAACAACCGGGTCCGAGAGAGAGAGAGAGAGAGAGAGAGAGAAAGAGAGATAGAGAGTTGTTAATTCACTGATTCTTACTTTTCGATGGTCTCTGGAACTAATCCCTTTGTCAACGTAGTAGAAAGGTAGGTGTAATTTAAATAAAAAGAACACTGAATTGAACACAAAAGAAACGTGGAAATAAAAATATATATGTATTGAAAATAAAAACTGGTGAATACAAAAGTTTGAATACTAGAGGTAGATCTGAATGTCTTTTTGGCTCGATGGTCACTGTCGGAATGAACTGGCAGCGAAATTGTGACTCGAAGAAAGGTGTTGTAAAATAAAGCTGTGTAGGAAAGGACTTGAGGAGAGGAGTGTTGTAAAGAGGTCTTGTAGCAGGGTTTGAAATTTAGGCGATAGGAGAGTTCCTGGTATAAACCAGAAGAGAAGTCGAGAGGTTTGGTGACAGATTATTTTGGCACTGAGATAAAGTGGAGTATGAAGACTTGGTTGAGAAGGTACGTTCAGATAGGGGGTTGTCGATAGAGAATCTGCGTCCTATGTTATTGCAAACCAACTCAGATTCTCTCCCAAGTAAGAGCAAGAAGAGTTAGGATGGGAATGGAATGTAAAACGTTCGTGGGAAAGAAAGAGGATTGAAAAGAATTAAATATTGCACAAAGGAATGTGAAGGCAAATAGTACTGAAGAAAGGAAACATGTTAATAAGGAGGGAAAAATGGAAATGAAGGAAACTCTGACAAATTCAGTTAATACTTATGCAATTCGAATCAAATAACTACTTACTTCCAAATTGAAGGTTTCGGACCCAAGTAGGAGACCCTTTTAGTATGATGAGCTTAGTTAAAGTTACGGATAATTTGGTCAAGTTATATCGAAACAGACTTTGAATATTGATTGAATAATATAAAAGACTATTACTGATTTTAAAAAGTTAGAAGTTTGAACAAACGTCTGAATACTAATCAGAGCAAGTGAACTGTTGCAAGCTTGAATATTAATGATCGAATGTGCTCCTAAGCACTGGTGATCCCAATTAATATTTTTTTAGGATGATGTATGCGTGGTCAGATTGATCCCTAAGTGGGGCAATTAGCATAGGGTGGGAGCATAGGAAGGAGTAAGATGGGTAGGTTCCTCATAGTTCGTCACATTTCATTAGCCAATCAGAACGGGCCACACAATGGCCTTCTACCCTCGAGTTACAGATTTCATGATTTTCCCCCGACAGGTTGCTGCACATTCCAGAGCCCAGCGTAGTCAAAACAATTCTTCTCTCCCTGCGTCTTTACTAATAAGTGCTCTCGCAGTTGCCATCGTTTCTCAGAAGCTGGCCATGGTCAGGATGAGTTCTACGCATTAGATTCGCTGCTAATCGTGAGCTTAAAAATGCGGAGGTGGAGAAGAATGCAGAGGCGGAGATGGGGAAGAATACAGAGATGGGGATGAGTCATGCACATCCGCTATATTAGCAATACTGAAATCTTGACGGTTGAGATAGATATTACGTGTTTGGCATGACTGTGAATTAAATTATCCTATTTCCATGTGTTACAAATGTGGGGAGTTTCAATAGCGTATGTGCATCATCAAACCCTTATGTATTTATGACATTAACAATTGGTTCGATGTCAAAGAGAGTATCCCGAAAATAAAACCCCAAGTTACGCTTCGAGTGCGTAAGAGAATTCGTCTTATCTTGTGTTTCCATTCACTGCTGCCTACCGACGGTCGGATTGTCGCAGCGTCCCTTTGACATAGAGCCTCGTTACGTCACGGACGTAACACCTCCCCCCATAGACGAGCGTTATGGGTAGCATGACGGTCGTCGTCCGGCAGGACCGTTACGTGATGATTACTTCGTACGTGTACCTGGAAAAAGTTTTTAGTTAGTTTTGAATTGACTCTGAAAAAATTGCTTCTTTGTCGAAGTGCACGTACTTGAATAATATTTATGTAGATGGTTTAAGAATCCCATTATCGTTAGTTTCTGTATAGCATTTAATAATGTTTTGGGTGTTACTTATTAAACCATCTGGAATTCCTTAATTCTATGGTGTTCTGTTAGGAAAAGCGTGTTTTTAGTGGAATGTTTGTTTTTCGGAGTGTATGTGTTTCTATGATAAAAGATATTGAAGTAATAATAAAAGTAATTGACATTATAATGTGTACTTAGTTGGAAAAATTTGTCAAACTAATCAATCCTCGAGAAAAAAAAGAAATGAATTAGTCATGAATAAGTGTTACAGATTAGTGTGAAAATTGATTCATGCAAAAATGAGGTAGTATATACAGGGTGATTCATTTTAATCTTAACAGACAAATATTTCGAAAATATGCAATTTTACAAAAAAACTTTTGAAACGAAAGTTGTATGGTATGGAGGGGGACGTAGAACGGTGACCTTGGTTTGACCTTGAGACGTCTATTTAAGGTCAAATGAAGGTCAAATAACTTTTTTTTAAATGGGAATACGTATTTTTTATTACATTTTTGGATTGCACGAATTCAAATAAACATCTTTGGTATCTTGATAATCTTTCAGAAAACTAATGGTTTTGGAGATATTTGAATTCAAAGAATAATAAATCGTACAATCGATTCTTAATTGCATCAACCGCTCTTGGCGCTACCCAGGATCAACGACGTGGACGTGGCGGTAATTTGATCCCTTTTGAGGTGCTTGATTTCCGTGAGTCCCCTTGCCTCTCACGATTCGGGGTGCTTGATTTCCGTGAGTCCCCTTGCCTCTCACGATTCGGTGTGCTTGATTGCCGTGAGTCCCCTTGCCTCTCACGATTCGGGGTGCTTGATTTCCGTGAGTCCCCTTGCCTCTCACGATTCGGGGTGCTTGATTTCCGTGAGTCCCCTTGCCGCTCACGATTTACGTTAACTTGATACGTTTATAACGTTTGTTCGAATGTAGCACCATTCGCGTCAATGCACATTTGGAACCTACGACGTAAAGCCTTCGAAACTGTCCTTTGAAGAACTTCTTTGGGAATAGTTGTGAGGGCTGTGGTGATGCGATTTCTCATATCGATCGGATTAATTGGCTCCGTAGCAAAAACAATCCCTTTGATGTACCCCCATAGGAAGAAATCACAAGGTGTTAAATCGGGAGAATTTGGAGGCCATCGGACAAATCCGTTAAATCCTATCCAGTGTTCATGACATCTTTCGTGTAAAAAGTCTCGCACAATGTTAGCTCTATGCGGAGGAGCACCATCGTGTTGATACCACATGCGACCTCTAGTTTCTAAATTGATATCCTGTAAAAATTCAAGCAGATTATTTTGCAAGAACTGTAAATACATTTCTCGATTAAGATTACCTTCAATAAAGTGGGGTCCAATAATCTGGCCGTCCAATATGCCACACCAAACATTAACTTTCCACTGATGCTGATGATCTACATGACGAACCCAAAATGGATTAACGTCTGAATAATAATGGCAATTATGACGATTTAATTCACCGGTATTGTGAAAACTTGATTCATCGGTAAATAAAACCTTGTCAAAAAAAGTCGGATCTTCCTGTAATTTTCCCAAACCCCAATGACAAAATTCAACGCGTTGTTGTTTTTGATTTTCAGTAAGTGCCTGATGCCGTTGAATGTGATAAGCGTGAAAGTTACTCGCTTTTAAAATTCGTTGAACAGTTCCTTGAGAAATATTGAGTTCTCGACTGATCATACGTTGACTGATTTGAGGGTTTATCACTGTCATACCTAAAACAGCTATATTCAAATTATCATCAATTAAAGATTTTCTTTTACGTTTGCGATGTAATTTACCTTCACGAGTCCTAGCTATAAGGCTGATTATTGTTACATGACTGGGACATCGACGATCTGGATACCGTAATGCATACTGACGGGCACATTCTCTGGAATTTTCATTGCTCCTTCCATATTCGATTATCATATCGACAATTTCACTAGGTGAATAATCAGTCATTTTAAAATAATCAAGGAAACAAAGTTTTAATTTCAATTATGTACCTAAAGTGATGCTCCCTGAAGAGACAACCCAAAGGGTTGAACTTTCCAGAGCGGTACTAAACAAAAGGAGGAGAGGGAAAGAAAGGGAAAATTTAAATCGTTCCAATACCGAATATTTACGTAAACACGGAACAACCGAAAATAAACGCAAACCGAAAAGTAGGAACCACCGAGCGCGAATCCGCTGGGGTTAATGATACCTGCGAGGTGGTTTCTCGTGCGCGAGAAACGATAGAGACCGGTGGCACCTAGCGGAGAGATGGCTGCTAACGACGCTGCAAAGCGGACGAAACACCCTCCGCAACGTCACACTATTCCCCGCTCTCTCCCCTACAGAGTGACTGCCACGGGTTCTCCTTATACGGACAACCGTAGCGCCAAGAGCGGTTTATGCAATTAAGAATCGATTGTACGATTTATTATTATTTGAATCCAAATATCTCCAAAACCATTAGTTTTATGAAAAATTATCAAGATACCAGAGATGTTTATTTGAATTTGCGCAACCCAAAAATGTAATAAAAAATATGGATTCCCATTTGAAAAAAGTTAGTTGACCTTCATTTGACCTTAAATAGACGTCTCAAGGTCAAACCAAGGTCACCGTTCTACGTCCCCCTCCATACCGTATAACTTTCGTTTCAAAAGTTTTTTTGTAAAATTGCATATTTTCGAAATATTTGTCTGTTAAGATTAAAATGAATCACCCTGTATATATGAAGTATAGTTTTAAAAGGTTATATAGCTTGTTTTATTATATATTTTTTTTTCCTTTTTTTTTGCATATAAGTAATATTGATTATATGTATATATGTATATGTATGTATATGTTGGATTATATGTATAAGTATCAAAAACAAAAAAAAGGAGAGAGAGAAAAAAAAAAGTAATTAGGGAGTTTGTCCCACATTTGGGACACCAGCGTCTCTCTGCCATTCATGAGCTCGCGAGGCGGGGTCATAAGGTAAGTCTCAATGCAGGAGCGGCAGGCTGCTGCTGGTCGCACTCGTACGAGCTCCCGACCACAGCGAGTGCACTCCGCGTACCGCCCTATCCTCTCAGCCAGAACCATAGAGTGCCATGAGTTGTGAGTTCGGAGCTCCTCTCTTTCTTCTGGAGTGTGATACTCACAGCACGTGAGACACAAGCGCACTGCAGGTATCACTTTGTGGACGGTGAAGGGGGCCCGGTCGAATTTCAAACATGCCATTCGCAACAGAATCCGGTACGTTTCCGGATAATGTTCCGGGAGCACCCCATCAATCGGTCCGGAGAATGCTTGGGTTAGATCAAACACAGGCTGCTTGTTTGGTACTGGCATCCTGTTCAAAGTCATGTTCCGATAGTAAAGCCAATGTGGTATTGAATTTGGAAAGAAATGTAGATTAGAACAGAAATAGCAAAGTGCTGGTTGGCTGTCCGTTTTGGTAGTATGTCTGTCTCTGGATGCAGGATGGGTATCCAAGGAATATATTTTACCATCTTTGAATTACTTCCACCTCCTGTCCACAGATGAAAATGTCTCCAGGTGTTAACATGTATTCTTCTATACAAGTGGGACAGGTGCAGGCTAAGCGTACTGTAAGGATTTGGTGTTGGCAGCGCGTACAGTGCGCGTACTGTCGCATAACGGCGAATGATACTAAAGAACGCCACTGCCAATGTGCATTATAGGATGGTTTCCAGTCGTCAGTTAGATTCCAGTAGCATTGTGAGCATTTTCGTGAGAATTGGTTACAGAAAAAGGGCTCGGCAGTTGAAGTAAGGCAGACAAGTTGTAAGAGGAGATGGTAGGTTTCGGGGTGCTTGATTGGTGGGACTCCATCCATTGGTCCATAATACTCCTCGCCTTCATCCTCGGTTCGTCGGAATAAATTGTGAGGTACGGGCATCCTGATGGAAAATGGCTTTGTTGATTTGAGTATATGTTAGAGCATTTTTATTGGTCAGAGGGGGATCGGGTTTCTTTTGGTTTTTGGTTAGGAAGTCCCCAAGTTTTCGTCAGTCGGTCATAGTCATGGAATACTTCTCGTGAAATATATGTAGCTCCCAGTTCCTCTGGGTGAATGGACCAGGGGTCCTGACGATTTTGAATTATTCGTTTGTCATAGTAAGTAGAGAAAAGAACATAGCATTGTATGCAATGAACTGCTGGACGTTCACTCAATAAATTTCTATTACATCGAGTGCATTGGAAAGGATGGATTCGACGATTGTTAAGTCTGTGGAATGTTTGTATCTCCCAATATTCCTGAGGAGTGGCGGCCCGGCAGTCGTCACAGTACCATAATACATCGCTTCTTCCGAACTCGGAACTAACGCATCTGTTGGCGTATCCCATAGAGCATGTGGCTAAATGAGCGTTATTCCACTTTCGTAGGTATTCTGAATTTCCAACTGGCAACATGGCTGAAAATAGGTTCCCGATGCTTGATTGTGATCTTAATTGGAGTTTGGTGGGAGAGGGGGAAAGAGTGGAGAATGATATTGTATAATGGTATATTTGTAGGAAGAATTCTGTAAGGACTCTGATTTGACATTTAATAATGTAAAATTTGGTATTGTTTAGTAAAAACATAGTCATAGTCTACGTCTGCAGAAACCAATACTGATATTATATTCTCGGGTTCCGGTGTATTCTGATTTCTTTCTCTTAGGGCAATCAGTTGGTTAAAATATTCGCTGCATACTGCGGCGCACTTCCTGCATGGAAGTGCGGGCATCGTCAGAGTGCTTTGCTCTCCGCATTTGTCACATACTAATGGTGGTAACGGAGATATTCCTAATACATGTATACTACGTAAAGTCCAGCCATCTCGTGTATCAGTTCCTCGGCAGCAGGTGCAATACCAATCTCTATATATATGTCCTTGGTCTGCATGCTCCCGAATAAATGTTATCCCTCTCATGCATCGGGCTCGTGCTAAGAAGCGGAATCTGGGTGTGACGTACTCGTGTTCCATATCTGGAATTATGGTGCGTAACAGGGACTTTGATGAATGGAAGGT